>JANHMN010000005.1:108198895-108240780 GCA_030674055.1 Rhabdomys pumilio
TCTATCTATCTATCTATCTATCTATCTATCTATCTATCTATCTATCTCTCCTGTCCTTCTTCCTCTCCTATATAGTGATAGGGGTTAAAACCAGGGACATAAAGGATGGAAAAAGAAGAACCCACAAAGTAGCTAAGCCCAGCTACACAGACCTATCTTTTTAAAAAAGACATTCTCCAATAGGAGAAAAACAGGGCTCATGGTAGAAGTTATTGGTTTTCAGTTCAGGTTCAAAGAAGCAAAAGTTAACTGCAAAATTAAGATATTGATAGAAAAGCAAAAGATCAACCCAAAAGAAGGTTCAGGGATTGAAGGTGGAAAAACTAAGTATTTGTATTCATTTCCTAGGACGGTAGCAACAAATAACCAGAAACACCAAAGCTTAAAACAATAGTAATCTGGTAGCTCACCATTCTATAAGATAGGTCTCTAAAACCAGAATTCAGCATAGTTTTCTCTGTTGGCTCTGAAGAATGATCTGCTTTACAAATCTACCTTAGATTCTAGTACTTATAAGAAATCACCAGTGACTCTTAACATGTAGAAGTTTAACTTTCATCTGTCACCATTTTCACATAGTATACTTTTGCTCTCCTTGTGTGCATATCCAAAATTTCCTTTTATTATAACATTGCACACATTTAGCATCCATGTATTTTAACTGAATTACATGTGAACAGATATTATTTAAGAGTGAACTAATGTTCTCAGCCTGCAACTCCCACAGGCACTCTTTGGAAATATGCTAGCCACAATGGCCAGGGAATCAGATCAATATCTCGTTCAACCATCATTAGAGAAGTTACCTCTTGCAGGAGATGGGAACACATAAAGTGACCCACAGACAGACATTATACAGAGAGTGAGACACCTTGGAACACTCAGTCATAATGGTATGTCTCCATAAAACCCCTCTCCTCAGAGCTCAGGAAACCCTGTAGAAGAGGAGGCAGAAAGAGCCAGCAGGGATGGAGGACACCAAAGAAGCAAGGCCTTCTAATTGACAGGATTGATATACACAAGTACTCACAGAAACAGAGGAAGCATGCACAGGGTCTACACCAAATGGGGTCCCATCACTGAAAGGAGAAGTGGACACATGTCTCCATCCCTAACCCAGAAGCTATTTCCAGTTGACAGTCACTCATAAATGAAAAATAAGTTTTCTCCAACAGAGTTTCACTGAGGATACCAACCACTCCAAGACATAAATATATCATTTAGAGAAAAACAATTCTACCTATTTAAGTAAAAAAAAAAAATTGAAAATATTCAAGTATAATTCATAAACTTACCTTAATATCCACTTGCCCATAAATAATAAATAAGTATATAAATATACTATAAAAGAATTAACATTTATTTTTGACAAATCTATTAGTAAGGCTACATTAGGGTTGAGAGAAATGGAAGAACACTGTTAGGCAATCACTACAACAACAATTATAATTGGAAAAATGCCACAATTTTTATGTGCTATAATTTGTGGGTAAAAGCTATAAGAGAAACAAGAAATTTGCACAATCTCATAAAATTTACTCAAAATTGTTCAAAGAGAATATTATATTTACTATAGTAAAAAGCTCTAACCTAGTGACCTAGTGATTAAGATTAACTAGTAATGAATCATATTTAGTATCTCTGGTAAGATGTATTCATGTACATAGCATGTTTTAAGTGCTATTATTGCCCAAACTGCAAAACATCTAATATAGTATGTAAGCCATCAGAAAATAAAAACCAAATTTAGGCTGACTTCAAAAGGCTCGATGGTAAACACCAGGAAGTTTCCAGACACCAAGGTAACTTGACAACTAAATGCACTGTGGTATCTTCAGTTGGATTCCAGAACAAATAAAAGATGTAGATGAAAAAAGAAAAGTGGGTAAAATGCCAATAAGGGATGAAGTAATTGTTTTCCACAAGGGATAATTCCCTAAGTTTCCTAACAATGCTATGACTACGTAAAATGTTAACACTATAGGAGGATCGACAGAGAGTATACAAAGACAAGCTGTACCAAGTTTTTATCTTTCTGTAAAGTGTAAAATATTTCAGAAAAAAATAATTTGAAATGTCAGAAATATATACATGCTTAAAGGAAGGCACAAATATTCATTTTCGAAACTTCAAAGAGTAGATAAAACAGTTCCAGAATGGACAAAACCAGGTAAGGAATTATTGAACACCAGGCATGCGCATAGCGGGCCACTAACACTAAATGCTTTAAATGTCAGTGAGTGGAATTCTGCTTTTTCTCAACTCCACTTCTGCATTTCTGTTGGTAATATTTAGCCTTACACTCTAACATTCCTTTCATCCTATTTTCCTGTTATTTTTGAATATATTTGTGCAAGTCTTCACAAGTCTCTCTCTCTGTCTGTCTGTCTGTCTCTCTCTCTCTCTCTTTCTCTCTCTCTCTCTCTCTCACACACACACACACACACACACACACAAGTCTGAGGAAAAACAAAGGAGATACACATTTTGACACTGTCCAAGAATAGTTATTATTCTGCAAAGCAAACTAGGCTGTAGAAGAATTATTTGATAATGTTTAAGGTTAACATATAAAAAAATCTTTTGTTTTCCCATATACCATGGTATTCTGTGGAAATATTCAGAACTGTTCTCTGTTTATTCTATTTTCTATTTCTAAGAATTTGTCCTTGGAAACAAATTGGGATAAGGATTCTTCAGAAAAATACCTCAGGTGAAGGATTGTTTCCAAGTTCCATAAAAGTATCTTTCGAAGAAAATCCCATGTTTCTCATTGGTCCTAAAACTTGAAAGTGTCATTACTTATAAACCAATGTTTTAATTGATATCACTTTGTTTCTACGAAGTATAAATATTTACAAAATTGCTCTGACAAATTGAAATGGGGCCACTAACAACATTCTTTGCCCACACATAGAAACGTATAAGAATCTATCAGATTTATTATTTTAACAAGGATATACTTCCCTTAATTATTAGCACTGTCTCCAAGAAAAGTTTTTAGAAACCTTTGTATACCTAGGAGCTCACATTCTGTTTGGATGTCACTAACTGGTATAATAAAGTTAAGATGATTTCAACAGCTGAAAAGAGAGTCATTGACGATAAAATTGTAAACGTACTATTTGTTGTGAAAGGTCTTAAATGCTATTCTAAAGAGAAGAAAAAACTGTGTACACAAACTTCATTTCTGTTTATTCTCATCCTCTCCCTCCCTCTCTCTCCTCCTTCTCCTCCCCTCCACCTCCCTCTGTCTCCTTGAGGACCTATCATGGGCTTTAGTTTTTCATTCTGAGTATTATTGTGGGCCACAGAATTCTGACCCAAGACATTGCCTCATTACTTCTAGATAATTCCTCTTATAACTTATGCTGACAAGGCAGGGTCAAGAAGGCAAAGAACAAAAGCTTCCTTCTTCCATGTCCTTATATAGGCTTCCAGCAGAACATGTGTCCCAGATTAAAGGTGTGTTTCCTGCTCCTCCCCTACCTTAAGATCCAAATTAAAGATTTGTGTCTTCCTACCTCAAGATCCAGGTTTTCCTACTTCAAAGATCTGGACTAGAAGGGGATCCACCCACTTTAAACCAAGCAGAAAATCTTATAGGTGTGCCCTCCATTTCTGGACTGTAGTTAAGTTGACAACCAAGAATAGCCATCACAGATACTATTAATGAAGCTGACTTGGGAGAATTTTTCTGACTTGAGACTGAAAGAAGCAGGAAAGTATGATTCCCTGCTAGACTAGTGCAGACTGATGGAGAAAGCAAATCCTCCACCTTACTCGTCACCAATAATGCAGAAGGAACCAAGAAGAGATGATGTCAGCAGGGTCCAGCTGGAGACTGGGTTTCTATCCTAGTGATTAGATTCAATTCAGTCTTCCAATTCACAACTCTAGGGCACATAAAAACTAGAAGAGCTAAATGTTTTTCAGCACTAGGAATATTAGAAAACACTTGAACAAGATGAGTACCTAATAAATGAGAAGATTAAATAGATTTCAAATTACCATACCATAGTACACAAAATATCCAAGATACAAATGAAAATAAAACCACAACTTGAACACCTAAAAAATCCAGATATTGAAAATGAGATAACAAACATTAAAATAATTTGATAAATATTTTATAGAATAATCATAAAACTGATTCTATAAGAAATTGTAAGCACTCTCGAAAGGAAAGACTATAAAATTTATGTGTGTGTGTGTGTGTGTGTGTGTGTGTGTGTGTGTGTGTGTAAAATGACTAAAGAGAACTTTTAAAATAGAAAAATATAACAAAAGATGTACCAAATGGACAACATAATGGAGTAAGGTAAATTCAAAAACATGCCAATATAAATCACTCAGTCTGAAAAACAGAAAGCATACACACATAAAACAAAAAGGAAAAAAGAAAAGACCTTTAAGGACCATCAGAATAATAACAGCAAATTTCTGCCTTTTAAAACTCAGACCCCAAAAGCAGAGATGTGTGGAAGTCTAAGTAAAAAGGCCCAAGAAAAAGTGACTAAAATGAGTCCAATATGTGGTGGGTATAACTACAAATTCAAAGTGATAGCACACCCCAAACTGGAATAATTAAGTAAGTTTTATACTAGACTACATTATAAACAATCCTCTGGAATCTTCCCCAAATGAAAAATTACCGAGATACTGAAAGTTATGATGTATTGACCAGTGAGAGGTCAATTTAAATAACATTATACTTTTCATCTGAAACCATGAAGTTCAGTAGGAACACAGTTTTATGCGTATGAAAAGGAATTTTCCATCATGAAATTTATATCCAATGAAACCACATGTTGGAAATGAAGACACAAGACATTTCTCAAAGGAAAGAATAACATACATACAAAAAAAGAGAGAATTCACTGCTCACATATCTCCCTTAAACCTGGCAAAAGAAACTTATCCAAAAAGAAGACATAATGGAATAAAGTTTAGAACTGCAAAGAAGAAAATGTATTCGAATGAGTTAATATGTAAGTATAATGGATTAAGCTTTTCATTATGTGTTATTTAAATCTTGCTTTGTGGATGAAGCACAAATTATTTAGTACTCTGTTTATAGACAAAGTAATTAAGATAATTACATTTTAAAATTGTAATGGGAAGGGAAATTTAAATGGAGGTGACGTTTTTTACAGTGTTATCAGCACTATGCTCTAACCAACTGAGCTAAGCAGCCAGCTTCTACTAAGTGTTAAAAACATCAATGGTTATGTGTGTTTATTATAGAAACTAGAAGTGCCTGCAAGAGAGTTATGTAGTGGTATATTCAACTGCAATATAAATAAATTTAAAGATAACATTAATTATCCAAGTAACCCACAACACCGCAAAAAGAGAGAAATACAAAACACCTGCAGTAAACATAAAAACTTAAAAAAAAATTATATAACTTTGAGTGTAAAATTTCAAACTTTCAGAACATTAGGCACATAAGAAAATTTTCTTAACAATATGTGCCTATAATTTCTCCTATATTTGACTTTCTACCCATGGTCAGGAACAACAAAAAACATGTTCAAATTCATCACATTTCTCCAAGGCATTATTATAAGATTTAGCCAGTGAAATAAAGCAAATGGAATGAATACAAGTTAGGATGAAATTAATACAGACATATTTTCATTAATAAAACAGACAGCCATCCCAAAATTCAAGGAAATGTATCTTAGAATTATTAGTGTGCATAGGTACAGGAAGAGCACAAAATACAAGATTACATAAATCATGACAATTAAAGTATTTAGTCTGATGTCAACACATTATTTGTAAATTTCCTAAGATAAAATTAAACACATAAAGGATAAAACTAACAAACACGTATAGCATCTTTAGACTAAAATGACAAAATTTTGGTGAAAGAAATTGCATACATACTAAATAAATGCAGATGCTTTGCAGGTAAGATGATGACTCCTGTGTGACTCTGGAAGACAGGGATCAGGCTAGCAAAGAGCAAACTTTGTTCCATAGTAGGGGTTTGAAGGGGCAGCCACTGACCTGGTCTTGGTTCCTTTTGCTGTGTCACTGGTGTTCCGGGAGCCATCTCTAGAACTAATGCCATGCACATCAGTTGCCCCTTGGTCTCCATCCCACTCTTTCATTCACAAGGTTGACTTCCACGTCCTCTACACCATTCCACCAAAGGTGAGAACCTATGGTTCTTGCAGACCCTTAACTGCAGTAAATAGATTTGGTAGAGCAATGACACCCCCTAACTGGCAAATCTAATACTAGAAAAGAAGTCCATTTTGTTGTTTCTCATATCTCCACATGCTATGACCAGGTACCATTTTAAAAGGAGGCTCAATATTTCTAGAAAGGAACTTGAGGGAAAAAAAAAAAAAACAGTTGTAACAATAGAGGGAACTTGTGGATGTTTTGTCACAGGGTCTAAGTGGAAGTCCACACATGACAGGCACAGTCACAGAAAACAGTAGCAACCACATCGAGAATTTCAGGCTGTGAAAAGTATAATGGTTTCTGGTCCACTTTCCACTTTTCTGAAGAGAAAGTCCCATCACCTGAGAAAGAATGTGGAAACTTACAAGCACATAGCCAGGGCACTGCTTGGCCATCGATGCTGCCTTATTGCTGCGTGTGGTTTGCTGCCAGGTGTCAGTCTGAACTTTGAGCCTCCGACTAATGACTCACTGGATTTCTTCATTCTTGAGTCACTCTGAATGCTCTGAACTCTTAGTTCATCCGTTCTCCAATGCACTTTATAGTTTGGATATGAACCTCTTCTGAATGTACAACTGGAGAATTTTATTTTATTTATTTATTTTTTGGTTTTTTGAGACAGGGTTTCTCTGTATAGCCCTGGCTGTCCTGGAATTCACTCGGTAGACCAGGCTGGCCTCGAACTCAGAAATCCGCCTGCCTCTGCCTCCCAAGTGCTGGGATTAAAGGCGTGCACCACCACCGGAGAATTTTAGAATGAATACAAGCTCACCTTGTTTACAAGTTACAAAGCTCATGGCAGCCAGAAGGCTTCCTCAGCACACAGACAGAGAGATCCTTTCTTTCCCCTCATTTACACCACTTTATTTGGAAATGCTTGTAACAGTACAGTGAAACAAACTTCAGAGACAATGGCTGTCAGTTTAGGCGTCGTCCATTTATTATAAAAGTGGGGCATGGAAATTATTTAGATGATGAAATAGTTCAGAACTTCAGTGGAATGGGCAGCTTCATGGAACACCATTTCAACAGTGATTTCAGTCGACATACTTTCCAAGAATGTCACCATCTCTAAATAAGAAATAATCCTTGTCGTCTAGAACTACGTTGGAGCCTCCGTATTCTGGAAGAAGAACTTTATCTCCAACTTTCACACTGACAGGCTGAATCTCTCCACCCTTTCCTTTCCCGCCTGATCCCACAGCCACGACCATTGCCTGCAATACTTTTCCTTGAGACTTTTCTGGAAGCATAAATGCCACCTTTGGTCACAGTTTCAGCGGCACTCCTTTCAACCAATACTCTGTCAAAGAGCGGAAGAAATTTCCTAAAAGCTTGTCCAGCCATGACTTGTGCCACCACAGCTCCGGACTCTGTACTCGGGCTGCTGCTGCAAGGAGAGTCCTGTGGGCCGGCTCAGGACACGTGAAAGGGCCCAGAGAGATCCTTTAAAGAAAATATAGATTTGCACGAGAAAAAAATGATCATTTAGCAGCATAGAGAAGCATACAAAACAGAGTTGAACAGGAAGAATGACAAGACATGCTAACAGAATCCTTTACTTTCACTGCCTGGCACACTCAAATATGAGAAGACTCTGGAGTAAAATTCTCAAAATCTTTGTCATTAAACAAACAGACAAACTGAGACTCGAGAGATAGGTCAGCAGGTAAAGGCACGTGCCATGGAGAATGAAGATCTAAGTTGAATCCCCAGAACACACATGGTAAAGGGAAAGAACTAGCGGGAGTTGTTCTCTGATCTCCACACATGAGCTATGGCGTGTGCACATGCACACACATGCTCTCTCTCTCTCTCTCTCTCTCTCTCTCTCTCTCTCTCTCTCTCTCTTACACACACACACACACAGAGAGAGAGAGAGAGAGAGAGAGAAAGAGAGAGAGAGAAGTAAAGCATAAAAAATTGATAAAAATAAAATAAATTTGAATCCTTCCCTTTTTAACTTTGAGATCTGCAATTTTACTTCCCCCTTAGTTTATTTCTTGTATCGTGCTTAACTTTATCTAGTATTTTTTTTACGTATTTCTTTGTCTAAGAGGACCTATTTTATTTCTTGCTGTTTTTCCTCTCCTGCTCACATTCTTCTCTTCCTCTTAATTTTACTTTTTCCTTTCTTAAGATTTATTTTTATTTTTTAATTATGTATGTGTTGGTGTTTGTGTTAGAATGTGTGCACATGAGTGCAGTTGCCCATGTAGGCCAGAAAAAGGTGTGAGATCTGCTGCAGCTGAAGCTACAGTTTTGGGCACCTGAAAGGGGGGTTAGGAACCAGTCTTTCTTTTACAAGAACAGTATTCATTCTTAGCAAGTGAACCTTCTCTTCAACTTCCTTTAATTTTCATATATTTAACTTGGCTTTTTTCCTTTTCCCTTTTCCCTTCTCCGGTCCTTTTCTTTGATCTCGTTTATTACTCATACTGTTTCCTTAATTAATTGTAACTTCATAAATTAATATGTATTATTCTTGTCATGTTTCTATCATTGCTGGTAACAGCAGTTGGTTTGGGTTAATAAAATTATTTTTTTTGTTTTATGTGTATGAGTGTTTGATCTGGATGCATATATGTGTACCATGTGTGTGCCTGGTACCACAGAGGTTGGAAGAAGGTCAGTTTCTCTGGAACTGAAATTACAGACAGTGGTAAACAGTCATGTGGGTACTGGGAATTGAACCCAGGTCCTCCATAAGAGCAACCAGGGCTTTTAAGTACTACTTTATATCTCCAAGATTATTGGATTTAGTTTTAATTGTATGTTTGTATGTGGTTTGTTTTTATGTTCTTACTCTCATAACAATTTTTTTTTCCATTCTGAGTGACACAAAGGATTGAGACTTCAATCCTTCTACTGGGGATACTCTAAAAAAAAGAAGATATGCCTATCCCAACAGATGTATAAATAGAAACATAGAAACACATTAAACATGAAAAATCAAGGTGGCATGTTTCCTCCTAGAAATAACAAATCTTCAGTAATCAAATCCAAACATACTAAAATGGTCGAAATGTCAAAGAATCTAATGGTCTAACTTCCAAAGTTTTATTATTGATGACTTCAAAAGGGAATTTAAATATCTGGATGACTTAAGTAAGAAAGTCCATTCAGGGTGTATAGAAAAAACCCTAGCAATATGAATGAGAATTTTAGCAATGAAACTGAGATTCTGGAAAAACTAAAACAGAAATACTGGAAATGAAACTACTTAGTAAGTCAAATAAAAAGTGCAGTGAAAATCATTACACTAGATGAAACTGAGGGAAGTTATCATTGAGAACGCCAAGGAAATATAATAGTCAGACAGCAATATAAAAACAAAAGCAATCATGGCAACTACTTTCAATGATTAAGAGACAAAACCTAAGAATCCATGGGATAGTAGGATCTAAGATACAAATTAAAGGCATACAGAATCTGTTCACTGAGTTATAGCACAAAACTTCCCAAACAAAGGCAAAGACATAGGCATGCACTTCCAGGAGACATTTAAGACACCAAATATGACATGATAAGTAAAGAACTTTTCCACATCACATTATAGTTGAACTGTTATGGCTATAGAATAAAGACATTATGCTAAAGTTGTAAGTACAAAATACCAATTCATTTGTAAAGACAAACTCAAAATAACATCAGATATCTCCACAGTGATCCCCAAAGACAAAAAAACCTACTATAATTTATTTCCAACCCAGAAAATAAACTGCCAACAAAGGTTACCATATTCAGCAAGGTTATCTTTAAAAGTGATAGAGAAACCAAAATAAGATAAGCCTTTGACTTGACCACAAACCAAAGCAATTCATGAATATTAAACCAGCACTGCAGAAGATAAGATACCATATCTGATACTTCTGGTTTTATAGCAAAGGAATAAAACAAAACAAGAAGCAGCAAAGCATAAAGCAGGATTTACTGAAATGGGAAATGTGCTGTCACAAAGAGTGGGCCTTGTGAAACAGAAGTGACCTCAAGTTGTAGCAAACAGATCTCTTGAGTCCACTTTTAGGAATTTCCATCTAATTCTCTCCCATTTCTCCCACTCAGCAGTGATGATTGCCAGCTCTCCTTAATATATATATATATATATATATATATATATATATATATATATATATATATATATATATATATATATTTGTGTTTGTGTATGTGTATATATGTATATATATAATTATATATTATACATACATACTTTTACCTGAAGAAAAACTCACAAAGTGGGGAGGGGAATAGAACTGAAATTACAATGAGATAATAGTAATATGTTAATGACTTAAAGTTCATCTTCAGTAATCCCAGTGTGCTAGGACCAACTGTAGCTATTTATTAGGGCCTCTGATTTTTTTAAGTGTCATTGAATGGGCAATATGACATTTATATCTTCTTTTTGCTTGCACTGGTATAAGCAAGTTTCTGGGTACACGATTGTACAGCATCACCTGTCCCCCTATTTATCAGACATTTAGTAATCTTGTCCCTATTAAAGTCCCCATCTACCTACTATCTAATATATCACTATACAAAGACAACAAGGGAAGGTAGTTGTGAACAAATGATATGAACAGATAAGAACAAGGAAAGAATTAGTTATATAGAACTCAGTAAATCATTATATCCCTAAGACAAACAGTGGAAAATGAAAAAGGTGGACATTATTTGAACTAATCCGAAAAATGAAAAAAAATTACAGAAATCAGAGATGTATCTCAATAATAATGTAAAACATAAGATGACTTCACTCTCTAATTAAAAGACGCAGGTTACATGTTTGTATTTAAAAAACAAAATTCCACTGTTCATTGTCTGCACAAAGCACAGCAATTAGCAAAGGTGTACATAGACTTAAAGTCAAAGGATTAATATTGATATATCACGCAAATGGAAAACAAAAACAGGAGTAGCTACATTAATATAAAACAATTTAAAATATATGTTTATTTATTATTGGTATACCCAAACAGATAGGTCCAGACGTAGGAATAGGGGGTGACTTCAATACTCCATTCGTAACAATAATTAGTCATCCAGACTCTTGTTTACATCGTGTCCTCTGTGGCAGGCTTGTCCCCTAAGTCTATAACAGAAAGAAAGAAAAAGAGTAAGCAGTTAAAGGTATTAAAAAGATTGTGCCCTCTAAGAACAGATAGAAGGTTAATTATTTCCAATAGAGGTTATTATTGTTTATCCTATAATATAAAAATACCTACAAAAGAATGGAAATCCAGAAGGTCATCCATGGAGAGAGTGTTCCGCTCTGCCTGAAACTCTCAGTTGATAACAATAGGATGACTGTTTCTGCAGGGCTTCTCCAGTCCATTTCTGCAGAATGATTGTGAATATCTGATTGGCCGATGTTATACATTTGCTGTTCTGTGTTCTTTCACTTGGAAGCCTCAGCTAAGATAGAAGGGATCTTTTGCTTAACTTAGGACATTTCATCAGGAATTTCATTTGGCTGCGTCAACATGGCTTCCTCAGTTGACATTTGTTGGATATTTGTAAGCCCCTGACTTGATAATATCATCTATCACTTGTTCTTCCTGTTAGCATACTTCACTTGTTTCTAGTTACATTCTACTGTTGGGATAAACATCACGTGTAAAAGCAACTTGGGGAGGAAAGGCTTTATTTCAGCTTACTACTCTTGGGTCACAGTCCATCACAGAGGGATGTCAAGGAAGGAACTCAAGGCAGGACAGGTATCTGGAGATGGAACTGAAGCAGAGACCATGACAAAACACTGCTTACTGGGTGGCAGGGATGGCACCATCCACAGTAGTCTGGGTTCTTCCATATCAATCATTAATTATAAAGAAAATCCTACATTTTCTTTATATGCATACAGACTTGCATACAGACAATATGATAAGAGGAATGCTCTCAATTGAGTTTACCTCTTCCAAGGTGACTCTAGTTTGTCAAACTGACAAAAAAAGCCAAAGCCAAAGCCAAAAACAAACAAACAAGCAAACAACCCCATCATCACCACCAACAAAAATATTAGCACACTATTTGATGTTTTGAGTGCCTGATTGGATGATGTTTTGCTATCTAAATGCTATGTCTATTTATTAATTATTTATTGTTACTTATTATTTTCACATTTTCTTGTCATGTATTTACTTAATAAACTCACTGTGGTGATTTGAATATGTCTCTAAGAAGTTCAAGTATCCAAACACTTAGGTCATGTTGTTTGGAGAGGTTATGCAACTTTTAGGAGATAAAGCTTCACTAGCTCGGAATTACATCGCTGGGAGCTGGCTTTGATATTTCCCAACTTCACTTCCACTTCCAGTTTGCTTTCTCTGTTTTATGTTTATCATAGAAGATGTGATCTCTCAACTTCCTGCTATGGATGGCTGCCTGCTGCCAGGCCTTCCTTTAACATAAGTGAATCCTTTTGGAACTGTAAAACTGTCAAAATAAGTTGCTTTGGTTATGGTATTTTCTCACAGCAACAAAAAAGTAACTGATACACATCCCAAGCTAAAAGAATAGGTATTATAGATCATTCTTTGGCATATACAAAACAATAGATCATAATCAAATGGTTTGGATAGACATTTACAGAATTCATCTAATATTCTTTTCAAAACCCTATTGATCTTTTTCAAATATATACCACAATTTAGGACCTTGATATGATAGAAATTATACTAATGTGGATATTGAATCATAAATTCTTGATCTCTGAGATATTGAAGAAATCAGGGTAGAAATGACAAAATTAAAATCACATGGAAATTAAAATGTAACAGAAATTTTTGAGTGCAGCAAAGTCAGTTTTATCAGATAAATATATAGTTATGAATAATTATATAAGATCAGTTACATCAAACAAAGAATCTAATGATGTATCTCAAATTCCTATAAAACAAGAACAAATAAAACCCTTTAGTACACATAAAGATACAGTGTGGTATAAATTAATAAAACAAGATCTAAAAGAATAATGCTGGGAGCTAGAGAGATGGTTCAGTGGTTAAGAGCACTGACTTCTCTTCCAGAGATCCTGAGTTCAATTCCCAGAAACCACATGGTGGCTCACAACCATCTGTAATGGGGTGTGATGCTGTCTTCTGGTGTGTCTGAAGAGAGTGACAGTGTATTCACATAAATAAATAAATAAATAAATAAATAAATAAATAAATCTTAAAAAAAGAATAATGCTAAGAAATAATGTACCAATGAATGGGTTCGTGAAAAAGATGTCAAAACAGTCCAAAGCTATGAATGTCTTTGCTGCTGAGAGTGATTTGAACTGCGCTGACCTGGCCCAAGAGGTTTCAGTGGAGAATTTCAGTATGTGGCGTAGAGACTGTTTTTGTAGTATTTTGGTGATGAATGTGGCTGCCTTTTGTCTTTGTCAGAAGAGTCTGCCTGAGGGTAAGGTGAAGAGATTTAGATTAATTGCTTTGAAAAAGGAAGTCTCCAAACAGTCTGGTATAAATTCTGTTGTGAGATTATTAAAGTTCACTCTTATGAAGAGTATTTTAATGAAAAGGAGCAAGCTGGGAAAGGAGAAATATAAAATGCACAGTTCAAGTACTAAAGGGGTACCAGGAAGTAAAATGGAGCTGAATCCTGTGTTCAAGGAGATAAACAGATGAAGAGAGTGGTGACTTTGTGGGCAAGATGTCACCCATCTAAGTTTATTATTTATGTGGTTTCCGTTGAACAAGGGTTAGTTATATCATATTAGGTGTTACTGTTTTCATCTGAACTTTTTATCTGGAATGAACTACAATCCAGAAATGGAGGACACAGGCTTTTGATCCAGAGCTTGAGAAATAGTGGCCATGAAAAACTTAATCCCAGGCAAGGTGGTACACACACCCCTTTAATTCCAGGAGACAGAGACAAGCAGATCTCTGAGTTCAAGGCCAGTCTAGTATAGAGCAATTTTCTTTTTTTTTTATTGGATATTTTATTTACATTTCAGATGCCATCCCCTTTCCCCATTCCCCCTTCCTAGAAAGCCCCTATCCCGTGCCCTCTTTTCCTTTTTGCTTTTATACATTTTTTTTAAAATGTTAATCAAAGGCTTTATAAGTATGGTAATGCAGAGCAATTTTCAAGTAGAGAAAATCTTAAGTCCAGGTGTGGTAAAGCACACATTTAATCCCAGCATTCAGCAGACCAGCATGCAGATCTCTGATTTCATATTCAATCACAGAACAAGCTCCAGGATAACCAAGCTTAGATAGAGAGTAAGTTCATTGAAAACAAAAAGTTGGTGATAGTGTAATACGACAAGGGGGTATGTTGCCCCTCCCCTCAGCAAACAGCAGAACTTGGGAGCTTTGACCATTTGGCTCTGGCTTTATAGACAAAAGGAGACAGAGACTCCTGAGATTGGGTACTGATTAGCTGGAGCTAAGACATTAGTGGTGATTAAGAAGAGACCAGCATCACTGAGGTGAAATCTTCTGAGAAATGTTTTCTGAGAGCACAAAGAAGCTGTGTTCCAGAGATAGCCAAGGTTGCATCTCATCCTGAAGCTGTACTTGATAATGTGTAAGAGTCACTCAAGTGAGCAGCTGAGACTTGGCACTGTGAGAGGCCATGAAAGGCCATTGGTGCAGCTTCAGTTGCAGTTGATGGCCCAGGACTAAAGAAATTATGCAAAGAATTTGAGGCTAGGCTCCACAAGAGCCTATGAGAGGCTATTGGTGAAGCTTAGTTGCAGCAGATGACTCCAATGTATTGAAGATGCTGTTACCATGGGATGATCAACAAAAACAGCAGCAGTAGTGGAATGAAGTCCATCAAAGCCTAGAGTGCTACAGAGGACAGAGCTGGAGAAGTGCCACCAGACCTTTGGAGGAGCCCAGAAGATCATGTGTGGATCCCAGACATTGGAACAAGAAGCTATAACATTGAAGTTGCCTTGGAGACACTAAGATGTTTGAGATGCCAGAGCCGTAGGCTATCTGCTGAGGAAAGCTGCTAACAGGGAGTGGAACCAGCCTAGGAGAAAGAAGTTTTTTGCAGTCAACAAAGATGAAAAAGAAGTTGGAGACCTGAAGACTGCTTTGAAATCAGACATGGAGATGCAGGGTTTGGAGCTTGCCCAGTTGGTTTCCTGTCTTGCTTTGGGAATTATAGTTAAGTGATTGGGTAAATCTCAGAAGAGACTTTGAACTATGGACTTTTAACATTGTTAAGACTGCTATAGACTATGGGGATTTTGGAAGTCAGACTAAATATATTTTGCATTATGCTATGTTTAAGTATGAGCCCCTGTTTTAGGGTTTTACTGCTGTGAACAGACACCATGACCAAGGCAACTCTTATAAGGACAACTTTTAATTGAGGCTAGCTTACAGGTTCAGAAGTTCAGTACAGTATCATCAAGGCAGGAGCCTGGAACCATCCAGACAGGCATGGCGCAGGAGGAGCTGAGAGTTCTACATCTTCATCTGAAGGCTGCTAGCAGAATACTGACTTCCAGGAAGCTAGAGTGAGAGTCTTAATGCCCACCTCCACAGTGACACACCTACTCCAACATATCCACACCTTCTAATAGCACCATTCCCTGGGCCAAACATACAAACCATCACACTCCCATAGACTCATATGATTGAACAACCCTATGTGGTCCAGGGAATGGAATGTGATGGGTTGTATATATTTGGTCCAGGGAGTTCCACTATTAGGAAGTGTGGTCTTGTTGGTGGAGGCATGGCCTTGCTGGAGTAGGTTTGTCGCTGTGGGAGTGAGCTTTAAAACCCCTGTTCTAGCTGCCTAGAGGCCAGTCTTCTAAAGGCCTTCAGATGAAGATATAGAAGGACTCATAAATCATCCTGTACAAAGCCTGGCTGGACACTGCTGTGCTCCTACCCTGATGATAAATGTTGTTTATATAAGAGTTGCCTTGGTCATGGTGTCTGTTCACAGCAATGAAACCCTAACTAAGATAAAGTGGAAACCATAATATATACACAGAAGTTCTGGTCCAGACCTGTGTAGGCCCTGTGCATGCTGCCTCAATCTCAATGAGGTTATTTGAGCTTTGATAATATTGAATTAGAGAGTCTTGTTTCTTAGTGTCCTCCATCCCTTCTGGCTCTCACATTGTTTGTCTTCTCTTCCTCTGGGTTCCCTGAGCTCTGAGGGGAGGGATTTAATGGAGCCATCCCATTTAGGGCTGAATGTTACAAAGTTTCTCTTTGCTTAATATCTTGCTGTGAGTCTCTGTATTTGTTCCCATCTGCTGCAGGAGGAAGCTTCTCTGATGATGGATGAACAAGCACTGCTCTATGAGTATAGGAGCCTTTTTATCACTTCTTTGCTTTTTAGATCTGTAGTATCTGGTTTTACCCTAGGTCCCTGTGCTACGTAGTCTCAGATTATTGAGCAATGTTGATTATGTGTTCCATCTGGTGGAGTGTATCTGGTTACTTGCACAAACTTTGTGCCATTATCCCCTAGCATATCGTGCGGGAAGCACCTCATTGTAGATTAAAAGGTTTATGTCTGGGTTGCTGTTTATGTTTATCATTTGGTTGTATGGAGAGTACCTTTCAATACTAAAACCATAGATCATAGAGGCAGGGGTGAAAGCTCTATGTAGGTGCCAACTTGCATTCTATATGTTCAGTGGATTATATAGGTGTAGTCTTTAGCAATAGAGCCTTACTCTCAGTTAGTTGAGAGCAACCTGTAGTCTTGGCAACTGCCTGGGTTGTTTTGGGGGATTCCTTTTGATCAACAATTCAATTAAATGAAACCAATCCCAGGACTGGAACCTTCCTTTGGTGACAAGAGATGGCCAGTTGAGACTATGTCTCTACATTATTATTTTTTAAAATAGTAAACATTTTTATTCACTATTTTATTTCTTTACATTTCAGATGTTATACCCTTTCCCCATTACTCCCTCCCCCATTAATCCCCTATCCCATCCCTCCTCCTCCTTTTTCACTTTTATACCCTTTAAATTATTTGTAAGTATCAAGGTCAGTTCTAGGTTGAGGAACTAGAAATATAATAGATGCAAATAGTCAAGGAACAAGCAAGACAATAAACCTAGATAGTCAAAAAACATGCAGGACAATAAACAGGGTCCTGTGATCACTCCTGTGATCACTATTTCTAAGGAATTATCAGGATGACCAAAATATCTGAGCCTACTTCCCTGTCCTAGCCCAAAGTCATTTTCATGCCTGAAGCCTAGTTCTTTCATCTAGCTTAAGATTTAGATTCCTGCCTATAATTACTTCTTTGTTCTAGCCTAAGATTTAGATTCCTGTCTGAAATTACTTCTTTGTTCTAGTCTAGGATTTCGATTTCTGCCTAAAATTACTTCTTTGTTCTAACCTAATGTCAGATTCCTGCCTGCAGTCTATTTTCTTGTCCTTGGCCTATGTCAGATTCCTGCCAGGCAGCCTGCAAAGCTCTCTACATCTCCCCCTTTTTTATTGCATAAACCAGACTGAGCCTGTCTAGGTGGTTCTGACAAGAATATCTTTCTTACCCATCGTGGAATATGCATTATCCAAAGCAATGTACCTCTGTCTTAGGTTGGTAAGTCTCTGTGAAGAATCTTACCCATCCTTGGCTTGGCAGCCTGTTAAATTAATAACTCTGTCTGGGGAGGGGGTCATTTTCAGTTTCAAGTCATGTACTTTGGCTGCCAACCTGTTGATGTGGTTATGGCTTGAGGTCAGTATTTCCATTTTGGTCAAACTTCAGGAATGGAATGGCATATATAGCTTGATCATGCTAACCCCTTTTGTCCTGGGAATACTTTTTTATTCCTGCCCATCATGTCAAAGCTTGTCTCTAACTACATCTCCTCATTATTTGATTCTATCATATTAAGTTTTCATACCACTCTTTAAATGGCCCTTAATTTTAGGTGTTTCTCCATGTATTCCCTCCCTTGTCTCCTCCCCTGACTGGATCCTCTTATTGCACTCCGTCTGCACCCTCTATCCATTCTTAACTATCCAATTTCACTTCCATAACAAGATCTATTTTTCCTCTCTAGTCTCTTACTCTATATCAAACCTCTGAGTTTCTATAGATTGTAGCTTGGTTATCATTGACTTAACAGGTAATATCCACATCTAAGTGACTACATACTGTGGTGATTTGAATATGATTGGCCCAGTGAGTGGCATTATTAGGAGGTATGGTTTTGTTGCAGTAGGCATGGTCTTGTTAGAAGAAGTGTATCACTATAGGCATGGGCTTTAAGACCCTTGTCCTAGCTGCCTGGAAGCCAGTCTTCTCATAGTAGCCTTCAGATGAAAACAAAGAACTCTCAGCTCTGCCTGCACCATGCCTCCCTGAATGCTGCCATGTTCCTGCCTTGATGATAATGGGCTGAACCTCTGAACCTGCAAGCCAGCCCCGATTAAATGTTGTCCTTATATGGATTGCCTTGGTAATGACGTCTGTTCACAGCAGTAAATCCCTAACCAATCAGACACATATCATATTGGACAACATGATTTTAATTATTGATTAAAGGGTTAGTTCCTCAGTCATATTTCTGGATCTAGACAAATGTATGGCACTTGGGACTACATAAAAGGTCACTAATCATTAGCTATCTAAACCTAGCACCAGAAATCCTAAACATAATATGATTATTATTCAGCAGGAATCTTTCTGGCCTATTATACATAGCACTGACCACCCTCCTTTAAGAGTCAATCTGAGCAGACTTGTCAAAGCAAAAAGTTGTTTACTTTTAAGATTATAAAAAATATAGTGAAACTTGCCATGTATGAATGTCAGTTGAATGATCTCACTGTTCATTGCCAACTCTCATCCCTGAGAGTATTCTCTACTTTTTTTCCACAATAGGCATTGCCTACTTGCTACACTGTATTCTGTGATGTTGATGTTCTGATATTGGTCACAAGGACAGGGCAGACATGAGGAGTCTGGACCAAAATCTTTTTGATACTATGATAAATAATAAAGTCGTAATAGTGATAAACAGAAGGAAAAAAAATCACAGGACCAAACAGAATTATCTATGAATTTCACCTTTAAAGAATTAATGTCAATGTTCCTCAAACCAATCCAAAAATAAAGGTAAAAAGCTAGTGTTAGACTGATATCACAACTTAATTACTATGAATAAGGAGTGAAGACTACAGATAATATTCCTTAATGAAGATATATCCAGTAAAATACTTAAAAATCAAACTTAAAAATCACACATCTCAATAAAATTATCTTCAATCAGCAATGCAAGTATGTTTAAATATATACAAATAAATAAAAACATACAATATATAAATAGTATCAAGATAAAACTCACTATTACCTCAATGGATAGAGAGAGAAAACTTTCTGAGTGCTACATATGATAAACTCATAAAATCATGATACTAATGGAAAATTATTGAAACCATTTACTTTAAAATCAGGGACAAAGATGGGTATGGACTTAAATCATGCTTATTCAATACAGTGTCGATATTTTTGCAGAAAACAATAAGAGAAAGAAATGAAAAGAATTCTTATATCAAAGTAGGAGGTAAAATTACTTCTGCTTGCAAATGAAAAATATTGTATACTTTAAAGACTCAAACCCTTTAGATCTGAAAACTTATTCAGCAGTGTAGCTATATAATCAAAATGTTTTTCTATATACTAGGTGTGGGTTTTTTGAGTGACAATACCCCCATATGCTCAAATATTTAAATGCTTGACCCCTAATTAGTGGAACTGTTAGGGGAGGATTAGGTCTTGCCTTGTTAGAAAGGCATATCACTGGGGTAGGCTTTGGGATTACAAAGCCCAATGCATTTCCCAGTTAGCCCTCTCTCAGCCTCATGTTTGTGGATAAGGATGTAAGATTTCATCTAGTGCTCCTTATGCCTGTCTGCATGTTGCTGTGCTTCCTATCATAGTGATGATGGATCTACATTGTGAAATTGTAAATACCCTCAAAACTTCCTTCTATAAGTGGCCATTGTCATGATGTCTTATCACACTAATACAAAAGTAGAGAAGACACTAGGTATTAACATTCTGAGAAAACAGAAATAAAACCCATTCATAGTACCAAATCAATATAGGAATATAACTATTCATGGATGTAGAAAACCTCTGTAATGAAACTTAGAAAGTATGGAAGAAGAATACTGAAGTAGACACTATAAAATGGAAAGCAATTGTGTGCGAATGAATTAGCAAATTGATATCATGAAATGGTAATATTAACAAATGTGATGTACAGACTGAATGTAATAAACACCAAATTTCCGAAGATAGTTGTGGTGGTTTGAATATGCTTGGCACATGAGAAGTGTCACTATTAGGAGGCATGGCCTTGCATAAGCAGGCTTGTATCACTGTATAAGCAGGCTTTGAGGACTTCCAGTGCTCAAGCTCTGCCCAGAGTGGAATGAGGCATTCCTCCTGGCTATCTAGTGAAAATAGTTCTCTTCTCCTATTTTCACATCAAGATGTAGAATTCTCAGCTCCTCCTGCACCATGCCTGCCTGGACACTGCCATGCTTCCTGCCATGATGATAATGGACTGAAGTTCTGAACCTGTAAGCCAGCCCCAATTAATTTTTTTTTCTTTGTAAGAGTTGCCTTGGTTACAGAAATGGGAACCCTAACTAAAACAATACTCTCCACAGAAAGAGGAAGAAAACCTCCTAAAATTCACGTGAAAACACAAAAGACAGTGAAATCAATGCTATCCTGAAAAAAAAAAAAAGCAAAAGTAATGCTGACTTCAACACAAAACTTGATTTGAAATTATACTATATTTGCTACGAGAAATTTGCTACTATGGTAGCAAAAAGTTCATACTTCTTGCACAAAACAGGCATGTAGACTAAGTGAATAGATGAGATAATCAATAAATAACCCACACAGCTACAGAAACCTGAGCTTTGGCAAAGGTTTCATAAATACAGTCTCTACAGCAATTAGATGCTGCGAAAACTGGATGTTCATATGTGGAAGACTGAACCTTGAGAATTCTCTCCTATGCTCCACAAAATTTTATTCAAAAACATAATGAACATCTTTAATATGTGCAGAAACTTTGAAAGCATAGACATTATGCTTTCAAATACATTAAGAAAATACATTAAGATATGAATATAGGCAAAATTTTCTGAATAAATAGCTCAAGAATAGAACTAGAATGGGCAAATATGATTCCATCCAATATCAAAAGCACAGCAACCAATTTACCAAAGCTAGCCTACAAAAATCTCTGCCAGCTATCCTTCCAACAAAACATATATTAATATTAATAATATATAAAGAGCTCAAACAGCTAAACACTGAAAAATAAACAATCCCAACAGTAAATGGCCAAATGAATGGAACAGATCATTCTCAAGAAGTAGCAGCTGCCACAAATGTATACCCATTACAGAAATCCAAATTAAAACTACATTGAGATTCTACTTCACTTCAGTTAATGTCTATTACCAACAAAATGGTAAATAGCAAACATTGCTGAGGATATGGTAAAAATGGAACACTGATTACACTTTCAACGGTAATGTAAATTAGTTAATGTACTATGGTAATCACTATGCAGTTTTCTCAAAAGCTAATGGTATAACTATGTGTGATAATCCTTTGACACCTGTGTGTGGGTGTGTGTTCAAAAAAACCAAACTTTCCATGAAGAAAACGTACCTGGACACTCGTATTCATTGTTGTGCTATTTATAAAAGCCAAGTCATGGATTTATTCTAGCCTAACAACAATAGAAAGAAAATGTGACAGTATATTCATGTATGAAATTCTCAAACAATAAATATTAAAACAAAAAATAAATCCTACTATGAAAAAAACACCTTGGAGAAAACATGTAAAAGAAATAGAATCATCTATGTAAAATTAAAAAACTAGACACACATATACAAAGAAGTATATTCAGCTATACAAAGAATGAAATTATAATTTCATATATGGAGATTATAATGCTTAACAAATAAAACACTTCAGATAAACATCACATTTTCTGTCATATGTAGAACCTAGATTTGAAAAGATAGAAGTATAGAATAATAATGAATGTGTGGAGAAAGGACCAAAAGAGGGTGATGAATGATAAATATTAACATTGTAATTTGTGTACATATATGAAAATGATATAATGAATCCATTATTTGCTATGGTCAATATACATTAAACTACTGAAAACCTGATTAGGCTGGATTGAGTAAAGAATATCCGAACTTGCACTGGCAAATCTAAGGAAGGCAAGCTAAAGGTGAAAAGTATATTAAATTTATTCATTGGAAGAGCAGCAGAAACATTCCCACATTTTAGGAGATCTATGAATATGCAAGTACAAGAAGTGTTTATTTCAAATGGATCGAACTAAGAGAACCTCTTCATAGCATATTGTAATTAAATGACCAAAAGTGCAGGTTAGAGACATAATATTAAACCTATTATTATTATTATTATTATTATTATTATTATTATTATTATTTATAAAATCTATGAAAAGAAAGTGCCAAGTCACATTTAAGGGCAAACTAATTAGCTGAAAAGCATTTCTCCCACTAGACAGTTTCTTTTTTAAAAAAAGATCATTTATTTCATAAGAACATGAGGTATTTCAAAGAGCACATATTTTGTAGAAATTAAACACACAAACTTTAAGTATAATCATTTCTATATATCACATATGAACAAATATACTAGCAAGAAGATATGGACTTGGAAAAAAAGGAACATACACATACACACACAAATATAATTTCTCTTAAACGTTTCTTAATTCAAAAAATTATAAATATCTACTAAAATCCTTCACTATTCATTTTCATACGAAAACATAAGTATCAAATTTAGTTACGTATCACCTTCATACAAAAGTACACAGACAGTGTAAGAATTAGTACAATACGTAACAGAAATTGAAAATATATCTGTATTTAAAACATGCTCCTCAAACTTTGAGGCATTATTACAATACTTATGAGTGAACTTCCAGTATGATACCAATCTCTTGGTGTATGAATCAATGGAATTTACAAAAATGCCAAACCCCTTTGTAGCATCGATTGGAATCTAATCACTTTTGTAAAAAGGAGGAGTGGCTCTGGAAACTTGGAGTAAACCTGACTTCAGTACCCTGCAACAAGTTCCAAACTGTCCTGAACATTCATGGCCAGGATGGAGCATTCACGAGGTTATAGGAAAGAAAGAAGTCACCCAGCAGCGTCCTATTCCTGGGCTTTCCAAGGTCCCACTAGAACTCCATCAGTGACTTGTCCCTATTCAGATACAAACATAAGAAGGGACCAATATGAAGGGAAACCAACATTCTCAATGTCAACACAAAAGCGTTTTCTTCAAGTTAACATGTGCAAAGTAACAGTGACTGTCCATTTAAGAAACACTTAACACACAGCAAATTGTTTGATTTTCTCTAGCAACTGCTGTTGTCTTTTATACAGTTTCTCCCTTTCCACCAGGAGCTTGGACTCATCTGCCTGCAGAGTGTGGATGTACTCGGTGGCTTTTTTCAGGATGACCACCTTGGCGGCTTTCTCATTGTGTACCAGCTCAGGCACAAGGTCCCTGAGGTTCAGGAAGCTGGAGCGCATAAGCTCTCGGCGTTGGCGCTCCATCCTATTGTGGTTGCGGCGACGCTCGATACTCCCCAAGTTTGAGTTGTTCCGGGATCCCAATCTCGGAGCCTTTGGCCGGAGGATGCATTTGACGGGCCCTAGTGAATCGTGGCTCCTGGGCTTCTTTTGAGGCCGTGCATCTTCCCTGTCCACATAGGGCAACGGTGGCGCGGCATAGTTGTGCTGCTCCTGAATGAGGTCGCAGCGCTTGAGGATCAGCTCGCTGGACTGCGCGCACCCGGGACTCAGCGCTGCGTTCTCCCAATGCGCCGCGGTGGGGAGCCTGGTGACAGTTTTGGAGAACTGTGTCTCCTCCAGCATGACCACATAAATTTCCTCCCTGCCTTCCTCCACAGAACCTGAGTTGCTCAGGAAGTCCTCTAGGGAACTGTTGAGCCCCCGGTGGTCACCAAGGCTTATCGCTGCGCCGGCGCTGGCGGGGATGGTGGGCACAGGCACAGGCTCGCGCTTATTCGCCGGGAAGAAGACCACAGCGGGGTCCACACACTCCGAGTCCAGGTGGGAGAGCTCTGTGAGCCAGGCTGCTTTCCCACGCCCCACACCTGCTGTCCCACTGCGCGCGTGGCCAGCAGAGCTGGCGGCGGCGGCCGCTCCGGGGGCCAGGGTGCCTGCGCCGACGGCCAGGGACCCGTAGCCTCCTGGCAGCTTCTCGCTCACCACACTCTCTGGCTTCTCCCGGGTGGAAAAGCCGCTCCACATGCAGTCCTGAAGGAGGATCGGGTTGCTGGTGCAGCCGCGGAGTCCTCCCAGGCCGAAAACATCCTCCTCCTCGGCCGGGTTACTCCATAGGTCGGCCTCAGGCAGCAGCATCTCCGTGGCCCAGTTCACCGGCGGCTCCAGGCTGTGCTCTGCCAAGGCACAGCCAGGTGACAAGCGCGGGGTGGGCAACAGTTCAAACTTCTTCCAGATGTCCTCCCCTGGAGGCGTCGAGTTGCGACCACCAAAGTAAATGTCATCTTCTTCCGGGTAGAAGCAGGGTTTCAGTGAGTCAAACTCCAGGTCTGAGTTCTTGCAGATCATTCCGGGCATGGTGGATGTGGTGCAGCTGAGCATCCGTTCGTCTCCACCTGAAAACTAAACACCTCTTTCTCCTCAGTTCTTTTTAAATATGGGGGTGTTTCCGTCCCGTGGGGGGTGGGAGGTCATATAGAGTGTGAGACCCAACCAACCTCCAACACTCTCCAGGAGTACTAGAGGATCCGATCCGAGGCTTTTCAGAGCTGGGAAGTTCTCTAGTGGGCTTTAGTGACAGGCAGGTCTTCCTGGTGGCTGCTGCCGCCTGATTGCCCTTGTGCCTAACTAGGGCTCTCCTGGCTCCCACCCAGCTCTCAAGAGCATCTTCCCAGGAGCATCTTGTCTTGTGCCTTCCTTGTGCCTTCCTCCTCCACCCTCCTTTGAATCCACCCACCGGGTCCAGACAGTTGATTGTCACTTCATGTGAAACTTTCAAGGACAGAAGGGCACTGATGATGCATTTCAAATCCCCAACGAAAGCAACTTTCCACTGAGATTAGTATACACAGCAAGATCATCCTCCAGAAAAAAAGGAGAAATGTGATCTCAGAAAAACATAAAACTGTGCGGACGCACGACCACTAGATGAGCGTTAAGGTGCTTAAGGAAATTAAGCTCAGAATTAGAAGAAACATAGGCACAAACATGACTGCTTCTGGAAGACAATATCCCTTTATAAAAGTAGACATGCAAATGAGAAAAGGAAAAGAATCAAATGGTAACAGTACAAAACATAAAATTTGTAAAATGAGGGGAAGAATCAAACAGAATATTTGGAACAAGACGAATACAAGTATAGTCATCCACTAATTATTACACCGAATATAAAAATCTGAATTCTCCAATTAAAAGACACAGAGAATCTACTTGGGCTAAAATGCATTCCAGAAGCATGATATTTACAAAGAGACAGACTGAGTGAAAACGTAGGAAATGATAATCCAAGCAAGTGTAAGGGAACAGGAGCAGCTTTATCAGAACCAGCAAAACAGACTTTAAAACACAGAAAAGACCACTATACACTAAACAAAAGAGCTCATGAAGAAGACAGAACTAAGGCTTGGAAAGTAGGATTTTGCCTGGCCTGTGCAAGGATCTGAGTTTGTTCTGTGCACCACAAAAAGAAGATACAACTTCTATAAATGTATACATTTCCAAGGCTCCAATTGTATGAAAACACAACGAATTATACTAGTCAAAGGCTTCACTAAAATAATAGGTGACTTCAATTCCCTTGTTCAAAGACACCCATTGAAAACAATAGATCTTCAAAACCAAAAATTAGCTAAGAAATGTCAGAATTATGTATACCACACAGTAAAATAATGTAAAAAGACATCTGCATAATATTCCATTTAACAGCTGCAGAATCTACAGTTGATCAACAGCACATTACTAACATAAAGCACATATTAATCTACAGAGAAAGTATTACTGAATTAAATATAATAGTGTATTGTATCATTTATAATCTCAATGGAATTAAACTAGAGATCAATAGCACAAGAAACTGTATAACCTATTCCTAAGTGCTGCAGTTAGACAACACAGTAGTTCCGGATTGGTGAGTTATTTAAGAAGTCAGAGAAGAAATTATACAATTCTTCTATCAAATGAAATTGGAAACAGTCTCCATAAGAGGGATGTTTACATCAACAAGTGTTATATCAGTAATATAGAGAGATTTTTAAATAGATCCTTGAAATGCATCTCAAGCACTTAAAAAAACAAGGTTGCTTGCTCAACTACTATGTTCATAGCAGCCTTATTCATAATAGCCAGAAGCTGGAAACAGCCCAGATGTCTCTCCATAGAGGAATGGATACAGAAAGTGTGGTACATTTACACAATAGAACACTATTCAGCTATTAAAAACAAAGACATTGTTAAATTAGAAAATATCATCCTGAGTGAGGTAATCCAGACTCAGAAAGACACATACACTCACTTATTATGGACATTAGCCATAAAGTGAGGGATACCCATGCTACAATCCACAGACATAAAGAAACTGGATAAGGAAGAGCTCCCAAAGAAGGATGCATGACTCTTACTCAGAAGAGGAAAAAATGTAGTCATCAGAGGTCGGAGGGAGGGGGGGAACTGGGTAGGAGAGGAAGTGAGGAGAGAAACAAATGGGATCAGAATCAGGTATGGGGAGGAAGGGGCAGAAGAGGGCTAGGCCAGAGAAAGGAAATCAGTGGTCAGGAGGAGCTCTGGAACTAGCGAGAGCTGGGATGGGGGGATGCGTTTGGGAGTCTATAGAAGATGACTCTAGCTGATATACCTAGCAGCTGGGGATATGGAGACTGAAATGGGCACCTCCTATAGCCAAATGGAACTTCTGGTGGAAGGAAGGGGATATCAACCCACCCACAAAAACGTAGACTCCAAATTTGTCCTCCCTACAAGATGTGCAAGGAAGAAGACGGAGCAGAGACTGAGGGAATGGCCAACCAATGACTGACTGCCCCAACTTGAAACCTATCCCAGGTAAGAGAGCCAGCCTCTGACACTATTAATGATACCCCACTATGCTTGCAGTGGCATCTAGTGGAGCCTAGAATAATTGTCTCCTGAGAAGCTTCTTCCACCAGCTGATGGAAACAGAAGCATAGACCCACAGCTGAACATGAAGCAGAGCTGGGGGAGTCTGGTGGGAGAGTGAAGGACAGAATTCAGCAAGCCAGAGGGGTCAAGGACATCACAAGACCTACAAAGTCAACTAACCTGGGCCCATGGGGACTCACAGAGACTGAACCACCAACCAAAAAGCATGCAAGGGCTGGATCTAGGCCCCCTATACATTAGTAGCAGATATGCAGGTTGGTCTTCATGTGAGTCTCCTAACAAGTGGACCGTTGGCTGACTCTGACTCTGTTGCCTGCCATTGGATCCCCTTCCTCCACCTGGACTGCTTCATTGGTCCTCAGTGGGAGAGGAGGTGCTTGGTCCTGCTGAGACTAATGGGAGAGGGTGGAGGTACCAAGGGGGAGGCTTCCTCTTCAAGGGGAGGGACAATGGAGGGAGGAATGTGTGCAGGTGAGACTGGGGTAAGAGGAGGGGTGGGGTCTGTGATTGGGATGTAAAATGAATAAATAAATTTTAAAAAGATAAGGCCAAAAATAGATTCCAAATAAGTACAAGAGAAATAATAAGTAGTATAGCAAAATAGTGCAGCAAAATAAATGAAATAGAAACATAAAGAAAGTACAAAAGATTAATGGTTAAAATGATGGTAATTCAAAAAAAGATAGTTGTTTTATTAAATTTACCAGAAGAAAAAAATAAATAAATTTAGGTTTAAAAACTAATATCAGATACCACTGAAATTCAGAGCCTCATTAGAAAATATTCTATTGAATTATATGTAAATATATTGGAAAATCTAGACATGGACACATCTCTTGGTATTGGTGCTATAAAAACTGTACCACAGACATAATAAATCAGTAATAAGTAGTGATATTCAAGCTGTAGGAAGAAGTTTTCTAACAAAGAATAAACAAACAAACAAACAAACCAAAGACTGGATGGATTCCCTGTTACACTTTAAAACAGAATTATAATACCAATGTTCCTCAAAAAATATTATAACAGAAGGGAAGCAATCATACCAAAAGTCATTCTGTGAAGCTAATATCTCTATGAGTAAAACCTGAAAAACTGTAACCAAAAAAAGTAACTTGTTCCAGCATCTCTTAGGAGAATAAATGCATTATTCCTCAACAAAATACTTCTAAAGCAAATTAAAAGCACATTAAAGATATCATTCACCTTGATCAAATGGGTTGCAATTCAAAGATGTTTGAATGATTCAATATAAGAATTTGGGTAAGCATAATGCAGCTCAGAAATAGAATCAAATGTAAAAAAAAATACATGACCACATCAATAGGCATAGGAAAAACTTTTCATTTAATTAAGTATCCCTTCACAACAAAAGGCAGAAATAAATTACATATAGCAGGATTGTATCTCTATATAACAAAGGCATTATATAACAAATTCGTAAGCTAGCCTCATACTGCACAGGGTAAAACTGAAAGTTCACACAAAAGCAAAAAGACTCCACATAGACAAAACAATGGAGTGGAACCGAGCACAGGATCCAGAAATAAATACATTTTGGCAAACCAATTCTCAATAAATGTAGCAAAGACATCTCTTGGAGAAAGGACATTCTTTTTAACACACTGTGCTGGGAATAAGTTATCTGCATGTACAGAAGAGAATCAACCTCCTCTTGCACAAAAAATTATTCCAAATCAATTTGATTTGAAATTTAGGATTTTTTTTTTTTTTTGGTTTTTCGCGACAGGGTTTCTCTGTATGGCCCTGGCTGTCCTGGAACTCTGTAGACTAGGCTGGCCTTGAACTCAGAAATCTGCCAGCCTCTGCCTCCCAAGTGCTGGGATTAAAGACCACCACGACCGGGTGAAATTTAGGATTTAAAACCTTAAAAGTGCATAAGAACATAAGGAAAATGGTCCAAGATGGAAATAATTCATATGAAATGACTTCCCAACTAGAATGTCAATAGCTTGGGATACAAGCAAAAGTTGACAAATAAGATTAAAACATATTCAAAATCTCTGCAAAAAAAGGAACCAACAGAGTTGAAAGGTGTGATGATAGGCTGGAGAGATGGCTTAGTGGTTAAGAGCACTGGCTGCTCTTCCAGACGTCCTGAGTTCAATTCCCTGTAACCACATGGTGTCTCACAACCATATGCAGTGGGATCTGATGCCCTCTTCTCGTGTGTCTGAAGAGAGCAATGGTATACTCATATACATAAAATTAATGAATAAATCATTAAAAAAAAGAAGTGTGGTGATGAATGATAATTGTCAACTGTACAGAATCCAGAATCAGCTATGAGATGGGCCTCTGGGCTTGCCTGTGGAAGATGTTTTTTTTCAGATATAATATTTTCTTAAAATACAATGTTTAAAAAATACATGTTCTTAATACAGTATTTTTAAAAAATATTTTAATTTATTTATAATATTAAATAATATAGATATTATCTATCTTTGAGAATGTCATACATGTATACAATGTATTTCAATCATATTTACTCCCCAGTCCTCCCTTCAAACTCTTCCTAGATCTTCCACATCACCCTCCTCATTTTATGTCCTCATCTTTTTAAGTAACCACGAGGTCCAGTTTGGGCTGCCTTTCCCCACCCTCCGGGGACGGGGCACCCCCCAGAGCATTGTCAGCCTATCAAGGACCATATCCAAATGAAAACTTACTTATCCTATACTAGCATTCATAAGCTGTCAGTAATGCCTCAGCTAGTACCATGGGCTCTGATGGCCCTCCTCCAACTATGCTGCAGTGCTGACTGGACTATGCACACAACCATACCTCCTGTGAACTTGTGAGTATTGCAATTCTGTCGTGTTCAGAAGACACTCTTTTACCTGAGTTCTCCCCAACCTCTGGCTCTTACAACCAGAGACAGAGACAGACATACACACACACAGAGAGAGGGGGGGAGGGAGAGAGAGAGAGAGAGAGAGAGAGAGAGAGAGAGAGAGAGAAATGAAAAGTAAAATAAATCTTTAAAACAAACCTGATTTTTTGCATTGCAAGTAGCAAATTAGACTTGATGATATTAAAAGGACACAAAGTTTTGTGGGAAGAGAAGAGAGAATAGATCTGGAAGGAGTTAGAAGAGGAGTAATATGACCAAAATACATTGTGTAAAATTCTTAAGGGACTAATAAAATACTTTTGTAGTGATAGTTAAAAAATTAAGGCTATTTATAATGTTTAAATGGAGGGTAGATGATGAAAGAAGAATGAAAATAATAGAATACAGAAAGATAGATGGTAGATACATAGATATATATTGATGATTGATTGACAGTAAATAGATACATACATACATACAAACATATACACAAACACATACATAGAAAATGCAGAGGGAAATTCATTATAATGCCACTTTTATATCTACAATCCAGACCCTATATCCCACGTATGAGGTGACCAGTATGTGTAGCAGAAAGAGCAAATAATTCTTTTTATTTTCTAGGTCTTTTTAAAAAACTAACACCACTAGACTTATTTTTATGTTTATTACACACGTGTCTCATTCTGATTACACATTAGAACTGATTTATCATACATCTTGGGAGCAAGTTTAATATTCTCTACTGAATGGGTTAAAAAGGAACGTAAAACTTCAAAATACTAGTTTAAGTGTGAGTTCTAAGTTATGATAACTAGAACAATACACACCATGCTGTTTTTGCTGAATTTTTCAAGTTGGATTTCACTATAAAAGCTTTTGTTATTAATAACAGTTTATTTCAAGAAAGAAAGGGCTACTCATAAAATCATTTTACTTTAAGTATAGGGAATGAATATGTATTAACACAAAACTCCTACTTCCTACTTAAAGTTATGAATTGGAGGGGATTAACTAATGTCAACTACAAATGTAGTGTCTTAAATGTGTATTACATAAATTCTCAAAGAATCTATTATCTATTGCCTCCCTTACTTTCTTTCCTCTATTATTTTTCTTACTGTCAGTAAAAAGTATCTTTATTAGTTCTTTGAGAATTTCATATTGTCTTTGAGATACTTCGTCATCTACTGTCTTAAATCTTAAATCACATAAAACATGTTCCATTTGCTTTTGTCAGAAAGAGTTAGGCCAATATACGAATGATACACAGCAAAACTCCATTTGATATTCATGATAACCATTTGATATTCAGAACAGGAATGACCAAGTACTACTTAGTTACAGAAATCAAAAATCAGTCAGTTCTAAGGGGACTCATGTCTCGCACAAATGTAGACTTATGGCATTGACTAAATGCTTTAGGAGAAGACTGTCATGCTGAGCTTCTAGAATTCACAGAACAGAAAAACACTGCTTGCATGTACTGCTGATACTTAAACATGGGCAAGGTACAATGGTTACAAAAAACAGTTTTGTGTAATATTCTATAAGCCTTGTATTATATTTTGTGAAGCCATGTCTCACCTTTTTGGAAAGAAAGACAAGAGTCTATGTAGCTCAGTCTGGTTTTGAATGCACAGTCTCCCTGTTCTATCTCTCAAGTACTGTGATTACAAGTATATATCATTTCACCTAGCAATAGCATATCTTTGTTGTACTAACCTTACACACATTCTATCTTTTTTTTTTTGAGCCTGGGTCTCCTATAGCTTATACTGGTCTGGAATTTGTTATGTAGCCAAGAATAATGTTGATCCCTCTATCTGATCTTTCTGATTCTGATCTATCTTTACTTCAGGTCTGGGATTACAAGCATATACCCTGGTGTTCCAGATTATTTAAGCTATATTTTTTAAAAAAGTGTCTGTTTAACCAGATGTAGAGACCCACAGCTAAACATTAGGTGTGGCTAGAAGAATCCTGCTGAAAATAGGATAGAAGGATTGAAGGAGCTAGAGGGGTCAAGGACACCACAAGAAAACTGACAGAATCAACAAACCTGGGCCAACAGAAGCTCACAGAGACTGGACTGCCAACAAGGAGCATGCATGGGAAAGACCTAGGTCCTCTGCACATGTGTAACAGTTGGGTCTTCATGTGGGACACCTAACAATGGGATCAGGGACTGTCTCTGCTGCCTACCTTTGGCATCCTTTCACCTAACTGGGCTGTCATGTTTAGCCTCAATAGGGAAAGATAGACCCAGACTTACTGCAACTTGATATGCCAAGGCAGGTTGATAAGCATGGGAGGCCTTAACTTTTCTGAGGAGAAAAGGAGAGGAAAGTGCGAGGAGGGGAGGGGAGAGGGGAATGGGAGGAGAGGAGAGAAGATAAGAGACTGGGAGGAGAGGAGGGAGAGGAAATTACAATGAGGATATAAAGTAAATAACTTAATAATGTCTGTTTAAGCTAATTTTTTTTCTTTTTCTTTTTCTTTTTTTTTTTTTTTTTTTACCATGGGCTATAGGATGAATATTATTAAAAGTGAACTGATGCGTCCTTCTAGTCTGGGCCTGATCACTGAGCAGATCCTGAGCAGCAGCTCTGCCTCCAATTTCACGGAAGAGGACTTCCCAGGAGCTCTAACCCAGGCAGTATCCTAGGTAAGGAGAAAGTAACACCCGCCCAAACAAGGAATAACTGGGACCCACCAGGACCCAGGAATTCACTCCTGGACAGGAGCACTGGTTTCTTCCAGTCTGGACGCAAGCACTGAGCAGATCCTGGGCCCCAGCTCTAACCCCAGTAGTAACACCCACCTCACACAGTTCAGATAAAACCAAGATAATAGGAAAGACAGGCTCCAGTCAGAGATAGGGCAAGTAGCACTGAGGAGATCCAAATGGCAAAAGGCAAGTGCAAGAACATAAGCATCAGCAACCCAGGGTACTTGGCATCATCAGAACCTAGTTCTCCCACACAAGAAAGTCTGAATTCCCCATATCACTAGGAAAGCAAGATTCAGATTTCAAACCACTTCTAATGATGATGATGATAGAGGACTTTAAGAAGGGCATAAATAACACTCTCAAAGAATTTGAGGAGAACACAGATAAACAGGTAGAAGTCCTTAAAGAGGAAACACAAAAATCCCTTAAAGAATTATAAGAGAACACAACCAAACAGGTGAAGGAATTGAACAAAACCATCCAGGACATAAAAATGGGAGTAGAAACAATAAAGAAATCACAAAGGGAGACTACCCTGGAGATTGAAAACCTAGGAAAGAGATCAGGAGTCATAGATGCAAGCATCACCAACAGAATACAAGAGATAGAAGAGAGAATCTCAGGTGCAGAAGATACCATAGAACTTATTGACACAACTGTCAAAGAAAATGCAAAATGCAAAAAGTTTGTAACACAAAACATCCTGGAAATCTGGGACACAATGAGAAGACCAAACCTAAAGATAATAGGTATAGATGAGAGTGAAGATTCCCAACTTAAAGGGCCAATAAATATCTTCAACAAAATTATAGAAGAAAACTTCCCAAACCTAAACAACGAGATGACCATAAACATACAAGAAGCCTATAGAATGCAAAATAGACTAAACCAGAAAAGAAATACCTCCTGTCACATGATAATAAAAACACCAAGTGCTCAAACCAAAGAAAGAATATTAAATGTAGTAAGGGAAAAAGGCCAAGTAACATAGAAAGGCAGACCTATCAGAATTATACCAGACTTCTCACCAGATATTATAAAAGCTAGAAGATGCTGGACAGATGTCATACACACCCTAAGAGAACATAAATGCCAGCCTAGGTTACTATACCCAGCAAAACTCTCAATTACCATAGATGGAGAAACCAAGATATTCCACGACAAAACCAAATTTACACAATATCTTTCCACAAACCCAGCATTACAAAGGATAACAGCAGGAAAGCTTCAATACAAGGAGGGAAATTATACCCTAGAAAGAGCAAGAAAGTAATCCTCTTCCAACAAACCCAAAAGAAGATAGCCACGCAAAGATAATTTCACCTCTAGTAACAAAAATAACAGGAAGCAAAAATAACTGTTCCTTAATATCTCTTAACATTAATGGACTCAATTCCCCAATCAAAAGACATAGGCTAATGAACTGGATATGTGAAGAGGACCCAGCATTTTGCTGCATACAGGAAACACCTCAGTGACAAAGACAGACTCTACCTTAGAGTAAAAGGCTGGAAAACAATTTTTCAAGCAAGTGGTCCTAAGAAACAAGCTGGAGTAGCCATTCTAAAATCTCCAGCCCAAGAACACAAAGGGAGGGACTCATGGCTCCACCTGGAGGGTGGCCTTGTCAGGCAAGTATGGGTGGATGGTGGGAGCACACCCTCATAGTAATTGGAGGAGGGGGGTGGGGTAAAGAGTTAGGCATCAGTGGAAGTGGAGGGCCTTGGTGCCTGAAAGTTTGAGTTCCCTAGTGTTGGGAAATTTGAGAGCGGGGAGAAGGAAATGGGAGGATGGTGGGAGCACATCCTCATAGAAACTCCCAGAATTATATGGATTAGACATGACAGAGGCAGGCCACCAGAAGACTAGATTCCAGAATTCAAATAAAAAATTATCTTGATACTAAAATTTGTTTTGAGAATTGTATATTGCAGAATACACAGCCTTGGTGTATCTACTCATCAAGCAAGCTGAGCAGACCTGCTAGAACCTCTGATGTCCTGAAATTGCAGCTGGATGCAGTGAAGACACACTGTCAGAGGCTTATCAATGTACTCTCCCCCCTGCCCCTCTTCTAATATCTCAATGCCCGTAATCAGCTTGAAGAAGTTAATGAAGAGTCAGTGCCCCTACTCCCTGAGCTTGGGGACTGAGGTGGTTAATATTGGGCTGTCTTTCTAGGGAAAAGTAGTGGCTTTGTTGGAACAGGGAGGATTAGCTAGGATTTATTGCATAGCCATAACCTATTAGTAGAAATATGTATAATTGTTATTAAGATGAAGTTATAATTTGTTAAGTGGTACAAAATTTACTTTGATTTCAAATTTAAGGTTTTCATTGGTATGAGTTCCTTATTGATATAAAAGTGAGATTAATATTGTTACTCTCATAGGCATTGTGCCTGTATAACACATTTAGGAATACAAGGCTTAGACCCAGTCCTTCTTTAACCTTTTTAACTGATTTGGGATGGTTAGCCTGTGAGTTAAGGGCCTATAGCAAATTCATGACTTTGAGTTTATTGTTAGGGTATTTTCTATATTTTATTTAGAAAAAGCTGAGAGGAGTTAACAGACAACAGTCCAGATTGCCTCACAGGGATAGGTGGTTTTCAAAACATCAGAAGTCCACAGAATTGACATTACAAACATTTCTGTATTAATGTTTATTTTGACTAGAGACCTGTCTGCTCCTGACAGCTTCCTGTCTTGAATTCTAAGAAGAAATTGAGCATCTTTGGAGTTACTCCAGTTGTGGTGAGACAGTCACTAGGCAAGAATTGCCTCTTTTCATCTACAGACATATTACTGTCCAGAAAAGGACACACTTGCAGAATAGTCGACTGATTATACCTGCCAAGACAGAGTAATCAGCCCTTAATGATTCTGCATCACTAGGTCTGTCAGATGATCCTGGGCCAGAAGGCTGAAGACCAGATGCTCCAAAGTTCTGTAGTATAGGGACTGTCCGGGTGTTCAGCAGTCTCTATAAATTGGCTAAGTTTTAGAAGCTATGCTTTGTGTTTCCCATAATTTCAGTTAACTCAGTCATTCTGGATTTCTGAATTTCTGGGATTAAAAACTGATAGTCTCATAGCCAATCCTGGCTATTTACTTTGAGAGAAAAGATTTGAGAGGATGGTTTTCAGCTGACATTCATTCTAAAGCCAAGAAAAAAGCCAGGTTCAGAACTAAGTCTTTTAGTTACGAGAGATGACAGAGGTTCTATGTAGTCAACAAAATGGACTGGGTATTAGGTCTATCTTATACCTTACTGACACAAATTGGTATAGTTATGCTCTAATTTTATTGAGAGAATAGCTTTATTTTAACGAGAATGTAGGAGGAGCCAAAGTGGGAGGAGTATGGAGAGGAAGAGGAGGAGTAAGGAGAGGAGGAGGAGAAGAGGAGCTAAGTGAGGAGAGACAGAGAGAGAGAGAGAGAGAGAGAGAGAGAGAGAGAGAGAGAGAAACATGGAGGCAGATGTTCACGTGTCTCCACCAGTCAGAAACAGTTGATATATCTAAGTTGGGTATTGGGTTACACTTCTTATTGATATTGAGCAATACCAAACTTATAAAGCTTTTGATTAATATTAAAAAATTGTATAAAAACAAAAAGGAGGGGGGGCATGAGATAGGGGTTTTCTAGGGAGGGGAAATGGGGAAAGGGGATGGCATCTGAAATGTAAATAAAATATCCAATAAAACAAAAACAAAAAAATAAAGAAAAGTGAACTTACGCTTACTATTCTCCTTAAGTTTTAAAATTACCTGCAAATCCTCTATTCTGTCTAGTGCCACTTGTAAGATATTGAATAACTCACCTTGTTAGATTAGTGTAGTGATAACATGTGTTCTCATGAAAATGTTTTAGGTGATTTAAAGTTTTACCTTTAAGGGCAAGTTGTTAAAACTTTTCTAAATCAATTTTCTAGTATCGGTTCTTAAATGACAAGGAGCAAGAGATAAACTCTAAAAATGTCAGCTCTTTCTCTTCCCAGAAAAATCAACACCTCTCTTAGAAGTTGAAGAGGCTGTTTGTGTATGTGTTTAGTCCAGGCTTGGTGGACTGTTTAGTCTCTATTGCTACTCAATTTCTACCCCTGAAGTAGAAGGCAGCCTTAAGCAGTATGTAATTTAAAAGTGAAATTGCAGCTCAAAGATGACCTCTACAGCAGCTGACCAACCTTGCCTTAGAACTAACCTAGTGTTATTAGTCACCTTGAAGAAACTAGTGTTTAGTTTGACACTATTCTTTTCATGGAATATATGCATTTAAATTGTACTTAAAATCAGGAAAGGGAGAAAAGAAATAAAAGTTTCCTAAATGCAGTATTTCCCTCACATCGCTGAGCTATGTGCTTTAGGCCCTATGATTGTAATATCATTAGCACACATATATTTATACCTACACTATTGATGGAATACTGTCCCAATTTCATATGCAAGCAGTGAACTTTTGTTATGCCAGGAAACAAAAAAATAACCCAACCCAAACCAAACAAAACAAAAACCTAATCATTTCATCAATCAATTAAAATGTTGCATGCCTAATGAGAAGCATAAACCTCAATGACCTTGAAGTCACCTTTTATTTTTTTTTTAATTCTTATTTTGTTTGTTCTGGTGACATCTGATTTCCTTAACAATTAGGACAATTTACTCAAAGTCACAAATAGGTATTCATTTATAGTTGTAAATAAATGCCAGCTTCATTTACAGCTTGTTTTGAAAAAGAATTCCCACTATGGTTGTAATAGAGAATAAACACTACTAGAATGTTATTTCTTTTTGTTACTGTGGTAAAAATAACATAAAATCTGCTTTTAATCAAGTTTCAGGGTAAAATACAGAATTGATAACTGTTGGCACAAAGTTATACCAAACATGTGTAGAACTTACTCAACTTGTGGAGCAGAGCCTGATAGTGTTTGAAAACAATCTCCATTCATTCCTCCCCTCAGAGACCTGGAGCATCTGCTCTGCTCTTTCCTCTGAGAAGTCTGAATACTTAAAAAAATTGATATAAACGCAACCATGCACTAATTTTACCTAAGTAAAAGGAGGCTTATTTTATTTAGCAAAATGTCCTCAAATTTTTCATTTTTTTTTTAGCCCGAGTAAAAGAAAGAGTAAAAAAACTGGGGAGGGGGTGTCTAAGATTATGTTTAGAGAACACAACAAATGGGGACAAAATGAGTCCTCTAGGTCACATAACTGCCACAAATTTGTTCAATTACTTAGAATAGTTTCCAGGCATATGTAAATGACCTTTAGAAGAGACTCTTCTAAAAGAGAAGAAACATGTAAGACTTAGGAACGGGGCTGGTGAGATAGCTTTGTGGGTAGAGGCACTTGTGCACAGGCTTTACAACCTGAGTTTCACTCCTAGACTGCACAAGTTAGCAGCAGAGTTCTCTTCTGATCTCTACTTGTCCACCTGTACACATCACATATACACACATAGGGACATGCACACACACACACACACACACACACACACACACACACATACACACACACATACACAAACACACCCCCAACACCCACAATGAAAACCTAATTAAAAAATTTAAAAGACATATCTGTAGGCAGTAGCTTCATGAATAGTACTCCAATCATTTAGGCAATAACAGCAGGAATTTATAAATGATAAATGTATCCAACAAAGAACTGTATATAACAAAGGAAATCATAAGTAGGATAGCCTATAGAATTGAATAAAAATTTTGTCAACTATTAATGTACCAAAGAATAAGCTCTGCCACGATATACTGTTCCACCTCAGCCAAAAACCAACAAACTCCACAGAACATGAACAAAAACCTATGAAACTGCAAGGCTTTTCCTCCTTTTTAATTAATTTTTTTCATGTATTAGTCACATCAACAGCAATGAAAGCTCGAAATATATAGCAAATTTGCACAAATTGTTACAGAAAAAACTTGACAGAATAAAATATCTACATCATAAGTAAAACAATTATGAATAGAGATATAAATAATGTTAATAATATACTTGTATATCGAGTACAAACAATTTATTTAAAATATTTATATAACACTGTCATGTATAGTTTATATAACACTGTCATGTATAGTTTAGCCAGGTATAAAAGGTTGGCCCCAATTAATGAAAGTCGTTATGTTTCATCATTAAGAAATGAGATAATTGTATTGGTAAATAAAGAAAAGCATATTTGTCAAAATCCAAGAGTTAGGGATAGAATTTTACAGTAAACTAGAGATAACAGGCATCCTCCTCAACTTGATAAGCAAATCTAAAAGTTCATACACCTACCACCACACCTAAGGGTGAAAGTTCACATGAAGATCAGTAGAGAAGCAAGAATGTCCTACTCTCAAAATTTTCAACATTAGACCAGCTAATTAAAGAAGATAAGTAAATGGAAAGATTGGAAAGAATAAAACTATCTTTGTAGATGACATAATCATGTACCTTTAGGCAATCTGCAATACTATCCTGCTAATAAATGATTACAACAAAGTTAAAGAGTAAGAGCATAATAAGAGTCAAACCCATTCTTACATACAAGTAATGAAAGATCTGATTTTTAAATACAAACACAGCACATTATCATTTCCAAAAACAAATAATTGAAAAATTAATTTGTAAAACATGTAAATAATTAAAAAAGGGAAATTATAAAATTGTTTAAAGAAATCAAAGAAAGACTACATAAATGGAAATGTACTCCATGTTGATAGATATCATTCCTCAGTATTGCTCTATATGGTCCTGTAATTATAAATCAAACGCACAATGAGTTCTTTCCTAAATGTTAGCAAACTGATTTTGAAAGTTATATGAAAATGCCCTAAGACTAAGATTTGTCTAAACTAGGCAGCCTCCTCACTGAGGACTAGAAGGGGCTGACCAAGCTGCCAAAGGCGGGGGTTGGGGGGAACAGTCAATAGTGTTACTCAACCTTAAAGGCTACTACATTCCACAGCAATGACCAGCATGGCAACATGTCCTGAAAGGTCCAATACTGACACTTGTGTCATGGAGGGGGGGCGGATTCAGGGATTCATACCTGACATTATAAGCCTAGCCACCTACCAATGACTGATAGCAACCATGGATCCTAGAGAAGAACCTATTACTGCCACTCTCCTAAACCAGTGTAGTTTGTAAGTGGATTTTAAATACTTAGCTTTTGCTCCTCAAAGAGGCTTTCTTCCCCGCAGCAGAAGGTTGTGGTGGAATTTAGTAGAATCATTCTATCTAGTGTAGACATCAGAATGAAGAGTTGTTTTCTAGAAGTACTTTGACGTTGAACAAATCACTGTAGAAGACAGTGCTTGTTTTCTATTGTCTATACAGTTGATTTTCTAAAGAGCTTTACAATCTTTGTATGACTTTGGTCACAGGACAGTCCTGGCACACGTGGAATGTCTTGCGTTATTGAGTACTGCAAACGGTACATGAGAAGGACTGAAGTTGCAGGTGTGTGATACTTTCCGTCAGGAAACACATAGATTCCATTAGGGGCTTTGGTATGAGGGACTTATTTTACCGCCCCCTCCAAATTCAACTTTTGTATAACAATCAATAAATATGCTTTTATGGGTTTTTAAGATTCAATCTGCAGAGGCTGGATCTCTCTGCTGCCAGCAAGGTCTTAATACATCCTTGAGTGTCCCTTATTCTCCAGGGCACTCAGAACATCAACAAATGGAGTGTTACAGAAAGCCACATTTGACCAACATGCAAAGAACAGCTGACTGTGGGGGTGGGGTGCCCATCCCTAATGCAACACCTACACATAAGGCTATGGGAAAACTCCAGGAGGAATGTAAGAGCCAGAGGACCAAAACTTTTGCTGCAAGATTGTGTCTTCTATACATGACAGGGAAACTGCAGTTATGAAATCTCAGCAAATTGGTTGCTTAAACAAGGCCTGAATAATGACACCAATTGGTATGCCAAATGAATGGGAGACATCTCACAAGGTGCCACTCCCATAAAGATAGCTCTTATTCGCCAGTAGCAATAGTGTCTCTGCCTGTTAACCTAGGTCTGCCTATTTCCTAGAAGCTTCTATACTTGGTAGAATCTAATCTAGGCCTAGAATATTTTCAGCAGCTGAGTCTTACTTCTGAGTAAGCTCACCCTTTCTAGTTCTTTCTGAACTCTGGCTGGCTAGTTCAGCTTAGCTGTTCAAATCTGACTTTTCTCAGCTTCTCACTGAATTATTCTTTTTGGCCCCAAACTAATGCTGGAAATCTGTTTTAATATTCTGGCTTCTTCTCATTCTCTGTTTTGCTCTGTCTTCACCTGTTCTCTAGCTTGTTCTCTGTACCCTGTCTCTGCAAAACTGTCCCTGTAAACACTAACTCTAAACTCCATGAACTGAACTGCCACAAACTCCACTCCACTGAACTGCCTCTCAACTCACTGACTCCCAACTGACTGATTAAAATTCAAGACCTACATTTTTTTTAAACTGGCCTTGAACTCAGAGATCTGTTTGCCTCTGCCTCTGTGGATTAAAGACATAGCTGTATTCCAGCCAGAGTGGCCATGTTGCTGGATTAAAATTCCTCTACAGACTCCTGGAGGCTGCATAGGGTGCAGGCATAATGAAGAGGATTCAGGGGTATTCAGGATATAAGTCCTGGCCCAGGCTTAGAGGTTGGAGATGGTACAGCTGGGACTCTCAGGAACTTGCCCAGGGAACTGGATATGAGATCCAGGCTAAGTGTGAAGACTGAGGGAGGGGTAAAATGAACTCAGTAAGCTGACACAGAGGACAAGGCATGTGGGCCAGCGAGACAGATCTGGTACAACCAGGAGGAAACCAGTGTGTGTGTGTGTGTGTGTGTGTGTGTGTGTGTGTGTGTGTGTGTG
>JANHMN010000005.1:108240790-108323183 GCA_030674055.1 Rhabdomys pumilio
GTGTGTGTGTGTGTGTGTGTGTGTGTGTGTGTGTGTGTGTGTGTGTGTGTTTGTGTGTGTGGTTGTTGTCCTTGTTGTGGGGAATGTAGGTAAATTAACTTTGTCTCTATAACTACTAGGATAGCTTAGAAGTACCTTGGTTGGGGGGGCTTAAGGGTGCTTGATTCTGGAAGGTTCCAAAGGGAGGAAAGAAAAGCCTGGAGGGGAAAGTCGTTATCACTGGCTACCAATCATTTGACAATCCAAGGTGAGGTACTATGCTAGGAAGTGTGTCAGAACTTTTTAGTTATAAGTTGTCACAGACTGATCAGCTTGTCAGCATCCCTCCTATCCTCAACCCTCCTGGGCCTCTGGTACCTACCATTCTGCTCTCAACATCAATGGGCTCAACTTCATTATAGACTACATTTGAGTGAGCTCATGAAGCACTTGTCTTTGTGTGCTTTTTTAAAATTTCATTTAAAAGAACGATCCCCATCCATATTGTTACAAATGAATTGTATTCCATTTTACAGGTTTATAGGTGAATAGTGTTCTGTCATGTACGGACCATATTTCATTGATCTATTTCTCAGTTGATAGACATTAGATTATTTCTTACTTATTGTAGATAATGATACAGTACACATGGGAGCAAAGATATCTCTAGTGTATGTGTCCTCTTTGGATTTATACATGATATTCATATATATGTGTGTATATATATTCATTTTTAATATTTTTAGGAACCTCCATAGTGTTGTCCACAAATGGCTATACTCAGTTGTGATAACACTAAAAGTTATCCTTTTGCTTCACATTTCTCAATACCTAATACCTTCCACCTCTTTGACTAGCAATTTCTTTTTAAAAGATTGATTATTCTTTCATACAATACATCCTGACTGTAGTTTCCCTTCCCTCTCTACTCTTCCCACCCCTCATAACACCTCCTCTCTCTCCCAGATCTACGCTCCCCCTTTTCCCTTCAGAATAGAACAGACCTCCCAGGGATCTCAAATGAACAAGGCATAGCAGGATACAATAAGACTAGGCACAAACCCTCATATTAAGGCTAACTGAAGCCAGTCTAGTAGGAGGAAAAGGATCCCAGACCAGGTAAAAGAGATACAGGCAGCCCAAGTTACCACTGATACGAGTTGCACAAGATACCAAGCTACACAATTGTATATGCAGAAGACCTACATCAGAACCATACAGGCTCCCTGATTGTCATGTTAGTCTCAGTGAGCCCCTATGAGTCCAGGTTAGTTGGTTGATTAGATAGGCCATGTTCTTGTGATATCATTGTCCTCTCTGGCTCCTTCAGTCCTTCCTCCCCATCTTCAGCAGGATTCTCCACCTCTGCCTGATATTTGTCTGTGGGTCTCTGCATCTGTTTCCATCAGTTGCTGAATGAAGCTTCTCTAACTAGCACTTCTTAAAAGTAAAACCACATTATCATTTTGATGTGCACAGCTACGGTGATAGTAATGATTGTAAGCATTTTTTTTTTTCAGAAAACTTTGACCATTTTCATGCATTATTGTTTTTGAATGGCACTTATCAATTTTAATCTAATTTTCCTTTTTTTCTTATAAACTTGTGAAGTTCTTCATATATTTTTACAATCAAGCCCTTGTAAGACATATCATTTGCAGATATTTCCTTTCATTATGCTTGATGTTTCTTTTTACATTTTATTTTTTAACTTATATTTAAAAAAAAAACATAGTCTAACTCCATAGCACATGCTGTCCTTGAACATAGCACATTGAGCCTTGGCCTCTCAACTATGGATTTATTGCCACAATCCTGGCTTGTTTTTACTATTTTCATTTGTTTCTTGTGATTTTATAGGTTATATATTTGTTCTCTTATGGTGCAGAGGAAGTTTTCAACTTGTTATAATTCCATTGTTTATAAAGTTCCAAAGTTTCTCATACTTTTGAAAATTTGCCCCAAAACTATTTGCTTCTTCAAATGTTCTAAAGCATCTTCATTTTATCTTAGGAGTTTTGTGCTTTAACTAGTATATTTAAGTCACCCAGTGTTTTTAATTGTTTTGAAATTAATGAGAGCTAACAATCTAGTTGCATTCCTCTGATTGTGGATAGGCAATTTTTAAAAATGTTCTTTCTCAAAGAGGCCAGAGGCCATGAATTTGAGAGCAGGGGCAGGAGTGAGCATATGAAAGGAGGTGGGGGAAGGAAAGGAAAGAGGAAATGATATAATTATATTTTAATTTCAAAAAAATATTCTCACTTCAGTGCATGTTCTTAGTATCATTATCAAAAGTCAGTTATTCATACAAGTGAAGAGTCACTTGTGACACTAAATTCTGTTCCATTGGTCTAAGTAGCCAAGGGTGGACATGATCTCACAACCTTATTGCCTCAGTTTCTTTAGGGCAGGGACTGTAGATATGTTATGACCAATAAAATATATTATTAGTGTTTTGGTAAAGATTATATTTTATTTGTGAATTATACATTTAGTAGTATAACCCATTTTTATATGTATTTATTCATTTTAAATTTAACTTTTTGAGAATTGCATATATTTACATAAAATATTGTGATCATTTTCACCTCCTATTCCTCTCTTCCAACTGTCTACAGATAGACCTCCCTTTAAATTTCATGTCTTCTTTCTTTTTTATTTTAATTTATAAGCCACTGAATCCAATTAGTGCCATATACGGTGGGTGTGAGGCCATCCAATGGATCAATGACAACTTACTAATGACTATCCTTCCAAGGAAAATGTGCCTCCCCCTCCCTCTGCAGCTATCAACTAGAAATACCTCCTTGGCTGTATGTGGGGCTTCATAAGCCCCTTCTCAATTCCTGCTGGAAGTTTTACAAACTTGATCTTGTGCAAATCTTGTTCAGGTAACTGGAGCTACTGTGAATTCATAAGTGAACTGTACATGTCATGCCCAAAAGATAGCCTTTTGCAGCACTCTTTACTTTTGTCTGGGTTTTACAGCCTTTCTACCCCCTTTTCTATGATGTTCTCTGAGTCTGGGACTCAGGAAAGTTAATACACTTTTAATCAGCACTTTAACCAGTCGAGAGTTTCTGCCTTAGTCACTATCCATTGCAAACAAAGCTTCTTTGATACAGGTTGGCAGTAGCACAAGTCGATGGGTGTAAACATAAACATTACAAAAGTAGTTTGAAAACATGAGCATTTAGGAAAATAACAGTAGTTTTCCCCCTATGTCTGTGACTTCCACTTGAGCTTTTGACCATGTTTATAATACTAGGTATGTCTTCCTTCCTGTGGAACAGACCTCAAATCCAACCAGAAAATTGCTGATTACCCCATGATATTTATACACTATTGCACCAGAGGAAACATTTTGACTGACAGGCCATTATTGTACTATGCAGGACTCAGTGCTGGTGAAGACTATTGATAGTTTTTTTCCCCCTTTGGTTGACTGCACAGTCTTCTGGCACTATAGATGTTAGCCAGAAGGAAGGAAGTTTCCAACTCAGCTCAAGATTGATGTCTCTATATCCTGAAGCTCTAGGGCTGTTGTGTCTTCAACAATAGGGTCTCACTATCTAGTTATGGTGCACAAGAAGAGCATTGACAATAACCTGTGTTGTTTTGTGGGGTTTGGGGGCCTCTTTGACCAATAACTCATAGAGAGGTACCCTATACAAACATTGACACTATTTTATTAAGACAGGGTCCTCTGTATCCCAGCCTGGCTTTGAACTCATTAAGTAGTTAAGAAAAATGACCTTAAACTTCTCATCTACTCGCCTCTACCTCCCAAGTAGTGATTACAGTTGTACACCGCCACACCCAGTCCACGCAGCAATGAAGACTGAATCTAGGACTTCCTGCATGCTCAGCAAGTACTCTATCAAATGAGCTATATCCCTACCAGATTCTTTTATATTACTTATTTGTCTAAATTCAGAACGTTAGAGGTAGTTTCATTTTTGTATATTCTTCCATTTCTCTTACGACATTATCATCTTTCATTCTAGAGATCATTATCATATTTGGGTAAATTTATTTCTAGGTATTTTATGTATTTCTCAGTTGTTAGTATGGCTTTTGTTCATGATGTATTCATCCCTAATAGTATTCCCTTTTATACTTCAATACTTGTCCACTGTATTGCTTTTCCTTATGCTAAGGAAAACTAGCTTCGAAAGTAGTGTGCCCACTTTCAGTACAACAAAAAGAAAAGAAAGTACAGAAGATGACATGAATGAAAGAGTTAACCATATCACCCTTCTTTGGAGTCTAAGCACCACACTTTGGAGATTCACCTCTCACTTGTGCAACAGAAAGATAATTAAATCATCTATTGCCTTTGAATTACAGTACTAGGTCCGCCAAGCTGATCTTACTCTAATTTCAGTGACATCAAATTTAAAGGTAATGAATTAATTGGCTTTCACAGGGGAAATGTCAAGACAGGAGTGCTGCCTTCAAGCTGGTGCTGAAAAAACATCACTAAACATTAAAATAATCATCACCACTGAGAAGAAACCTCTTGCGTTACACTATAACAATAGGAAAGGTATCCTGCAGGCAAAACCCCCACCCCTCAGAGGTTCCATTTTGTGAAGATAGGGATTAATTTAAAAGAAAAATGCCTCAACTGAAGGGTTTATCCTGCTCCTTAAAAGTAACTGCCTAGGAAAGTGTCCCATCCATAAGTCCCCATCTTCCCTCATCCATGATATCATTACATCTGATACAGCTGTAGCTCAAGGGAGCAGGCTATATTTCAAGCTTGCAGCAGAACTTGGCCATATTGTCCACATGATGCTGATTTTGGAGGATACAAGATTGAGTGGTATCACAACTTGTTGCTCCACACATTCAAAGACCAATTGAAACCAAGTAATATGTAGCATGGTCACAGTCCCTGTAGAGAGGTCTTGAGAAGCTTTTGTATGAAACAGTGAGGGTAAAATCTGAGCTGCAGTGGGGACCTCAAGATGTTGGCGATACCAGCAGTCTCTACTGAGGAAAGCATCAGGAGTGGAATCTAGCAGCTCAGAAGAGATTGTATGTATGTTGAAAGCAGCCAATCTGAGGAGACACGCAGCTATGTAAGCCTTTTGCAGCCCTAGTTGATTCAATCATGAGTCCTAGACTCAAGACAGATAGATACAGGAAGTGATGTTTTCATGCTGGGTTTTGATCTTATTTTCATCCCATTATTTGCTGCTTAGCCCTGACTATTTTCTTTTAAAATAAGAACATTTACAGTGGACCATTATATGTTAGAAGCATGTGATCTATTTTTCAGTTTATAGGAGTTAAGAAGTAAGAGACTTTAGAGTTTAAATTGTCTGAGGTATTAGACTATAAGGGCTTTTGTAGTTGTGGGGAATGCATTTTACATTATAAAATGATAGTCAGGTTGTGAAGACCAAGGAAGGAAAGTTATGATTTAAAAGTATTGTATTTGAGTACCAAGTTATCAACGTGTAGAATTGTGGTGGATAGTGTTAATTATCTAGTTAATGGAGTATAGAATCACCTAGGCTCCAAGGCCTATGGCCGTGGCTTGTTTCATCTTGCTTACAAATTTAATGTGGGAAGACCCATTTTGACTATTTCCCAAGTGATACAAAATAAAGAAAGCAAGCTGAGCACTATAAAATGTTTATTATTCTTTAACTATGGATACAGTGTTACCAGTTGCTTCAGGCTCTTTCTATCTGGATGATGAATTCTCCCTTGAACTGCTAGACAGAATAAACCTTTTCCCTCTTATGTTGCCTTTATCAGAGTGTTTTATTACAGCTGCAGAAAAAAAAAAAAAACTAAGACATTGAATCTTCATAAACATGGGAAGAACAGCTGTTTCTGCTCCTCTTTGTGGATGGATCTCTACAATGGCTCAGGCCCCAGACAGAGACATGTGTACAGTAAGGACACGCACAGTTTAAACCCCAATCATAATTAACTGCAACATGAGCCTTGATATGCTGTTGGGACAGTGTACTTTCTAGTGGTTGTGATATAAAGGTATGATCCAGTTCAGCATCAAACTGGGTAGTCAAGGGTTAGCCATTATAATAGTACTCTACATTCCATTGGAATAGCAGAAAGCAATGCCACTTTAACAGGAGGGTAGGTCAAGGTAATAAGCACTGGCCAAACAAACAAACAAACAAACAATCAAATAAAAACCAAACAAACCAAGTAGTCCAGTCTGTCACATTTTTATTCCACCCAGAACTACCTGTATCTGTTAGCAGAAGTCTAGGGTCACAGATATACCCCAGCAGTAAGCATCCCATAGCAGTGTGAGCTTTGGCCCATCACCAGTGATATGCTGATATTAGTAGGTTGTAGGCTCATATTGTGACTTTATGATAAAGTGAAATTGTAAAAGGAACAAATCTATATAACTCTAGATTCACATTTAGTTCTTACAGGACCAGTGAACTCACCCAAGAGCAGCTTCCCAATAAATCTGCATTTAATATAATCTAAACTGGTTTATAATGGCTCATCTCATCATTGGAAAAATAACTTATCAATGACCACATCTTAAATGCAAAATACTGTGCTAGACAAAGGAACAAAATAGACTCTTCATAAAGAAGAAATTAAAATAAAATTTAAATGTCAAATGTTCAATATTATTAGCTGGGGGCAAGTGCAAATCAAAACTGTAATGATATAGCATCTTGCTCTAGTTAGAGTAGCTATTATAAAAAAATATAACAAATTCTGGTGAATATGTAGAGAAAGAAACTCAGATAAAATGTTTATCTGAGAGCCTGAAGTAGGTAGGCATTTAGAAGCTGTGCTTGCTGAAAAGCAGTGTCTCATCCCATAGACACAAGATAAGTAAATGTACAACAGAGTCCAGTATCTCTACCTTTATTTTGTACCAGTCTCCTTTACTTTGCCCCAACCCCAAAGAATGTAAAGCTCTAAAGTCATTAGACACTAACCTCGGTGGCCATTGTCTAGCTCCCCAAGAAATTCCTTTTTCCAAGGTCGATCATTTAGACAAAAGCTACCATTCCGACTGGGGCTCAAAGCAAGTGTCTACTTCCAAAAAAAGGGGAGTTGTTCTCCTTATCTCTGGCAAGAGAGACAACTTGTGGCTCTCAATTAACATATGACTGTGGTGCCTCTTAGCTTGTCAAGGTCAATGCTAACATCTAGGATCTCTCAGTTCCTGCTGACAATCTCCCTCCCCAGTTTACAAGCTTCCATTCTCCAGGTTTCAATTTAACCCTTGGAATCTTTCCCATCTCATATCCTTGCATTCCCGTGAGACAACCTTGGCAGTTTGAAATAAACTTTTCCCATTTTGTTCATGGAGTGGGAGTGGTTATTTTACTTTCTTTTCTGTGCCCATTTGCATTTAGCCAAGGTGACTAACAGCTTCAGAGCTTCAGGCAGCACAGTTGTCACCTGTGTAGTTCTCACAGATGGGACTCTTGAACTATGTCATTGTTAGATAGAGAACTATGGCCCAGTGCAGCAGACTAGGTTTCAGCCAGCAGAACCACTGGAAGCTGAAAGTACATATGTACCACTGAGATTAAAGGTCTTTGCAGCTATGAGACTTGGGCATGATATGTCTCAGCCTTAGACAATGTGGCCAAGAACCTGCCTTCAAAACCATCACCTCAACTTCAAACTGAATAGTATGGTGCAAGGCCCCATTAGCTGATGGAAAGATCTGGTAAGAAAAAAAAAAAACAACAGCAACAAAACACCTCTTTGAAACTTAGTGATAATCAAATGAAACTTAACTGTGGTGGTTTGAATAAAAATGACCATCAATAGACTCACAGGGAGTGGCACTATTAGGAGGTGTGACCTTGCTGGAAAAAGTGTGTCTTAGATGCTCAAGGTCTAGTGTCTCTTTTACTTCCTGCTGCCTGGATGAAGAACTCTCCTTCTCCAGCACCATGTCCACCTGCACGCTGCCATGCTTCCTGCCGTGATAATAATGGACTAAATCGCTGAAGTGTAAGTCAGCCCCAATTAAATGTTTTCCTTTATAAGAGTTGTAGTGGTCATGGTGTCTCCTCATAGCAACAAAACCCCTAAGACTCTAACACTGAGCATATTCTAGTGGCTCCATCTCTATGGCTCCCTGGGGGTAGATACTGTGATACTTTGGTCTCACCAAAATGGCTCCAGTACTCAAGAAAGATATATAACCACAATCCATGCATCCTCATTTTGAACATTGTTTGTGCCTGGTTGCAGCCAGTAAGCAGTCTTAGTCTAAAGTACATTTCAGCAGAAAGTAACCCCTAATAGCTCAGCCACATAACTAGACCATCAATATTTTGCTAGCACTAGTAGGTTTTGCAATCAGGATGTGACGCAACGTGGTGGCTTCTATGAGCACAGGTTTGACATAGGAGCCTTAAACTGGGTCTCTACCCAGATCTGAGCAGATGCAACCTTATCTGACAATAAATTAGCAACTGGATATGGAATCCAGGATAAGACTGGTCACAGGGATAAATTCATGGGGACAAATTTTTCTCACTTGGTATTGGTTTTGTTTTTTAATTGTCTATTATTTCAGTCTACAAGTATTTGAAATAAACTTGAAGCACCCTCTAGTATCTTAACCAGAAAAACACATCAAGTAACATCAGAGCTTGGCGCCATCTGGTGGTAAAATCTTGAAAGAAATTACAATGAAGCAGTTTTCTGCAAAGAGAGATAAAGAAAGCTGCCACTGGAAAGACAGGAGTAAGTAATTTGTCCTTAGAAACCAAGGGCTGTTGCACAACAACAAGCATCAAGAACTTTCAGGAAATGAATGACAATGATAATATTTATATTATATTATTATGTTATGTTATGTTATGTTATGTTATGTTATGTTATGTTATATGTATGTGGATGTGGGTGTGTGTCAGAAATTGACCAGGAAGTTTTCAGTGTGGAAAGCTCTAATAAGCAATATTTAAATAAACTTTTAAGGGAATTCATTGGGTTTAAAGAACACATGGAATCATGTTTTAGTACACAGAAACTTTAAGAAGGCATGAGAGCAAATAAAAATTGTAAGCCTAGTCTGTGGCTTCCTCTGGAGCAGATCACCAGCTTCTCTGGTCCTCTGAAGACCCACAGCCTGAAGGCCTCCTAGGAGTTCTGCTGCACTCAGGACATCAGATCAGCAGATTGTCTGGTCCTCTGAAGACCCCATAGTATGAAGCCTTTCAGGAGGTCTGCTATAGCCAGAGCCACAGGATTGCCAAGACACCCGAAGCAACCCAGGAACACAGGAGGCAGGCTCCAGGTAGAGATACCCAGGCCAGCTAACACCAGAGATAACCATATCGTGAGAGGCAAGTGCAAGACCATAAGCAACCGAAGCCAATATATTTTGGAATCATCAGAACACAGTTCTTCCACCACAGCAAGCCCTGGATACACCAACACACCTAAAAATCAGGAAGCTGACCTAAAATCCTACCTCATGAAGATAATAAAGTCCTTTAAGGAGGATATAAATAACTCACTAAAAGAAATACAAGAATATACAGGTAAACAGGTATAAGCCCTTAAAGAGGAAACAGATAAGTCCTTTAAAGAAATACAGGAAACCACAATGAAACAGGTGAAAGAATTGAACAAGGTGGTCCAAGACCTAAAAATGGAAGTAGAAACAATAAAGAAACACAAATGAAGGCAACCCTGTACAGGGAAAACCTAGGGAAGAGGGCAAGAATTACAGATGTAAGCATCATCAACAGAATACAAGAGATAGAAGAAAGAAACTCAGGTATAGAAGATACATTAGAAGAAGATGTTGTCACAATGGCAAAAGAAAATTCAAAACATAAAAAACTTGTAACCCAAAACATCCAAGAAATCCAAGACAAAATGAAAAGGCCAAATCTAAGAATAATAGGAATAGAAGAGAGCGAAGATTCCCAGCCCAAAGGACCAGAAAACATCTTCAGGAAAACCATAGAAGAAAACTTTCCCAACCTAAAGAAAGAGATGGCCATAAATGTACAAGAAACCTATAGAACAACAAATAGATTGGACCAGAAAAGAAAATCCTCTCATCACATAATAATCAAAACACTAAATGCACAGAACAAAGAAAGAATGTTAAAATCTGTAAGGGGAAAGGCCAAGTAATATGTAAAGGCAGACTTATCAGAATTACACCAGACTTCTCAACAGAGATCCTAAAAGCCAGAAGAGCCTGGACAGAGTTCATGTAGACCCTAAGAGAACACAAACATCAGCACAGACTACTATACCCAGAAAAACTCTCAATCAGCACATATGGGGAAACCAAAGTATTCCAGGACAAAACCAAATAATATTTAACAACATCTATCCAGCCAGGAAACAGGATTCTAGAAGGAAAACCCCAACAAAAGGAAGGTACCTACACCAAAGAAAAAAATAAGATATTAATCATCTCACAATAAAGTTAAAAGAAGAGAATCACATATACATAATGCCACCTACAACAACAAACATAACAGGAACTAACAATCCTGTTTTTAATATGTCTCAACATCAACAGACTCAACTCCTCAATAAAAAGACATCAGCTAATAGACCGGATGCACAAACAGGACCCAACATTTTGCTGCATACAAAAACCACACCTCAATGACAAAGACAGACATTACCTCAGAATAAAAGGCTGGAAAAAAGTCTTCTAAGCAAATGGTACCAAGAAACAAGCTGGAGTTACCATCCTAATATCCAACGATAGACTTCAACCAAAAGTTATCAAGTGAGATGAAAAAGGACACTTCATATTCATCAAAGGAAAAATTCACCAAGAGAAAGTCTCAGTTATGAACATCTATGCCTCAAATGTAAAGGCATCCACATTCATGGACGAAACTCTACTAAAGCTCAAAACACACATCATATCCCAGGCAAAAATAGTGGGAGACTTCACCACCCCATTCTCATTAATGGACAGGTTATTGAAACAAAGACTAAACAGAGACACAGTGAAACTAATAGAGGTTATGAACAAAATCGATTTAACAGATATATACAGAACATTTCACCCTAAAACAAAAAAAAAAAAATTATACCTTCTTCTCAGCACCTCATGGTACCTTCTCCAAAATTGACCATATAATTGGTCACAAAACAACCTCAAGGTATACTACAGGGTAATAGTGATAAAAACTGCATGGAATTAGTACAGAGATAAACAGATTGATCAGTGGAAAATAATTGAAGCTCCAGAAATAAACCACACACTTATGGACACTTGATCTTTGACAAAGAAGCCAAAAATATACAATGGAAAAAAGAAAGAATCTTCAATAAGTGATACCGGTCTAACTGGCAGCCTATATGTAGAAAAATGAAAATAGACCCATATTTGTCACCTTGTACAAAGCTCAAGTCCAAATGGATCAAGGACCTCAACATAAAACCAGATACACTGAATCTAATAGAAAAAAAATAGGAAAGAGCCTCGAACTCATTGGCAAGGTGGGGTGGGGATTTCCTAAACAGAACTCCAATGGCTCAGGTTCTAAGATTAAGAATTGATAAATGGGACCTCTCATGAAATCAAAAAGCTTCTGTAAGGCAAAGGACATACAACTCAATAGGACAAATTGGCACATGTTGGTAAGAACGTGGAGAAAGAGGAATACTCCTCTATTGCTAGTGGGAGTGCAAACTGGTACAACCACTCTGGAAATCAATCTGGAGGTACCTTAAAAAATTGGAAATAGATCTACCTGAAGACCCAGCTATACCACTCTTGTGCATATACCCAAAAGATGCCCCATCATGCCACAGGGACACATGTTCCACTATGTTCATAGCTACCTTATTTGTGATGTTCAGAAGCTGGAAACAACCCAGATGCCCCACAATGGAAGAATGAATACAGAAAATGTGGTTCATTTATACAATAGAATACTACTCAGCTATTAAGAAGGAGTACATCATGAGCTTTGTAGGCAAATGGCTGGAGCTAGAAAATATCATCCTGAGTGAAGTAACTCAGATCTAAGAAGACATACATGTTATCTACTCACTAATAAGTGGATATTACGCAAAAAGTACAGAATATCCAGGATATGATCCATAGAACTCGAGAAGGTTAACAAGCCGAATGGTCCAAGCAAGGCTGCTTCTATCCTACTTGGGAAGGAGAAGAAAGCAATCACAGGGTCGGGGGAGATACCTGAATGGGAAAGGGGACAGGGTAGGGAAGAGGGGAAGGAACGTGATTAGGTATTGGAGTGGGGATAGGAATGAAGTTCCGAGGGAATGGAAAGAATGGAAGCAGACAACCTTGGGAGGAGGTAGGAGGTAGAGAGGCCCTCTAGAATGTACCAGAGACCTGAGAGATGAGAGACTCTTCAGGACTCAGAGGGAGGAACCTTAGATGAAATGCCCAACAATGGGGAGAGGGAATGTGTAAAGTCCACCTCTAGTAGAATGACAGGGCATCAAGGGATTTCTATCCCACAGTCAAAAACTCTGACCCAGAATTGTCCTTGTCTAAAAGAACTACAGGGAAAAATGGAGAAGAGACTGAGGGAAAGGAGGTCCAGTGATCTGCCCAAATTAGGATTCACCTGAGGGTTCCAAGGCCTGATACTATTACTGATGCTATGATGTGCTTACAGACAGGAGCCTAGCATGGCTGTTCTCAGAGAGGCCCAACAAGCAGCTGACAAGACAGATGTAGATACTTACACCCAACCAATGGACAAAAGCTGGAGACCTCTCTGGTTGAATTAGGGAAAGGCTGGGAGAATCTGGGGGGAAGGGCAACCCCATAGGAAAACCAGCAGTCAACAAACAGATCTCTCAGACACTGAGCCACCAACAAGGCAGCATACAGTAGCCAGTCCTAGGCTCCTGACACATAAAGCAGAGGACTGCCTGGTCTAGCCTCAGTCAGAGAAGAAGCACCTAACCTTTAGCAACTGGAGTTCCCAGGGATCGTGGAAGTCTGGAGGGTTGGGGGAAGACACCCTCTTGGAGACAGGGGATGGGGAATGGGATGAGGAACGGTTGTAGGGTGGACCAGGTGGGGGATAAGGACTGGACTGTAAAAAAAGATTAAAGAACAATAATGATGATGATGAAAAATTGTAACCCTAGAACTTAAAATATACGAAGCAAAACTGAAAATGTAATAGGAGATATCAATAACAGAAACAATTACACAGGAGAAAAGAATTAGTGTACCCAAAAATAGGTTGTATGAAAGTACATAGTCAAAAGACATGTGGGCCTTTTCCATTCTCTCCCTCTTCCCCCAGACCCAATCCTCAGGTTGGTCTTAAACCTGCAACAGAACACCAGCTGAAGTCCTCCCTTCCCCATCTCTATGCCTCCTATGGACTGTGGATCTCACAGATAATTTGATGGCCTCCTCATCCTCTAGTTGCTACCATCTTCAAGCACTCTGTGTGAACACATCAGCTGAAAAGGCCAGTAAACCAGGCAACAAACATCTAAGATACTCTGAAAATCCAAGAAGGAAATAGAAATAAAGGAAAAAAAAAACACATTCCCAACAAAGACATATCCAGAAATCAGCATGTAGACCTAAAATCACCCAAAACCCAGGTGCTGAGATGCCACCATATAAGAACACAATCTATAAAAGCCAGGACAATATGTCTTCACCAGAGCAGGCCCTGAATATTCCAACATAGTTGAAGCACAAGAGAAAGACATTAAAACCAGCTATACAAAGATGAGTGAGGTCCTTAACATGGAATGTGTTAGTCAGGGTTCTCTAGAGTCACAGAACTCATGGAATATCTCTCTATATTGAGGCAAATTATTTTGATGATTTACAGTCTGTAGTCCTGTTAACCCAAAAATGGTCACCTGTGAATGTTAAGTCCAAGAATCTAGTAGTTGCTCAGTCCCATGAGGCTAGTTGTTGCAGCTGGTCTTCTGTAGAAGTAGATTCCAACAGAAGTGCTGGCAAGTAAATGCAACCAGGTAAAGAAGAGTGAATTTTCCTCCTTCCAATGTTCTTATGTAGGCCTCCAGCAGAAGGTGTGGCCCAGATTAAAGATGTGTACCACCACACCTGGATCTGGGACTTGCTTTGTCCCAGGTTGACCTTGAACTCAGAGATCTCCTTGCCTCAGTCTCCTGGGATTAAAGATGTGTACTACCTTGCCTGAGCCTAAGCTTTTCAAGGCCACTATGCCTCAAAGTCTCCATGCCAAGATCCAGGTCAGAAACTTGTATCTTCCAGCTTCAAGATCTGGATCACAGGTGAGCCCTCCAATTCTAGATTGTAGTTCATTTTAGATATAGTCAAGTTGACAACCAGGAATAGCCATTACAAGGAGACAAATAAATTCCTCAAAGCCAGGAAAACACAATTTGAGGAAATAAATAAATTCCTTAAGGAAAGCCAAGGAAAAACAAACATACAAACAATTAAAGGAAACGAATAAAACTGTTCCAGATCTGAAAATGCAAACAGAATCAATAAAGAAAACACAAACAGAGGAAATTCTGAAAATGAAAATTTTAGGAACTTGAACAGGAACTACAGAGTCAAGTTTCACCAACAGAATAAAAGAGATGAAAGAGAAAATCTCAGGCATTGAAAATATGATAGAAAAAATGGATACCTCAGTCAAAGAAAACTTTAAATCTAAAAAAAACCACCCTGCCACAAAACACTCAGGAAATGTGGAATACTAGGAAAAGATAAAATCTAAGAAAAATAGGAATGTAGAAAGAAGAAACCCAGGTCAAAGACACAGAAAATATATGCAATAATATCATAGAAGAAAATTTTCCTAACCAGAAGGAGATGCCTGTCAAGGTACAAGATGCATACAAATAGATTGGACCAAAAAAGAAAGTCCCCTTTCTACATTATAATCCCAAAACTAAATGTACAGAATCAAGTAAAAGTGTTAAAAGCAGCAAGAAAAAAAGACTAAGTTACATATAAAGACAAGCCTATTGTAATCACACCTTACTTCTCAACAGAGACTCAGAAAGCCAGAAGGGCCTGGGTAGATGTTAGATGCCAGCCCAGACTATAATACCCAGCAAAACTTTCAATCACCATAGATGGAAAAAGCGAGATACACCGTGGCAAAATCAAAATGTATTCACAAATCCAGTCCTATAGGTGTTAGAAGGAATAGGGCCAAGCACACAGACATGCAAGTCTATGTGGGCTATATCTATTCAAACCACCACACCCTCCTACTACACAAATGACAAACTGGCTGAGAAAGAAATCAGGGAAACAACACCCTTCACAAAAAGCCTCAAAAAATATAAAATACCTTAAAGTACCAAGCAAGTGAAAGACTTTCTTGATAAAAACTTCAAGTCTTTGAGGAAAGATATTGGAGAAGATATCAGAAGATGGAAAGATTCCCCATGACCATTGAGCAGTATGATTAACATAGTAAAAATGGCCACTCTATCAAAAGCAATCTACAGATTCAACACAATACCTACCAAAATTTTAACACAATTCTTTACAGACCTTGAAAGGACAATTGTCAACTTCTTATGGAAAAACAAAATGCCCTGGATAGCTAAAACAGTACTGAATAATAAAATAACTGCTGGAGGTATCACCATGCCTGGTTTCAAGTTGTACAAAGTTATATCAATAAAAACCTGCATGGTTTTGGCATAAAACATACATGTTAATCAGTGGAATAGAATTAAACACCCAGATATAAATCCACACACCTATGGACACTTGATTTTTGACAAAGAAGCCAAAACCATACAATGAAAAAAAGAAAGCATCTTCAACAAATGAGGCAGGACTAACTGGATGTCTCAAGTAGAATAATGCAAATAGATCCAACTTATCACCCTGCACAAAACTCATGTTCAAAAAGATCAAAGACCTCAACATAAAACCAGATGCACTGAACCTGATAAATTAGAAAGTAGAAAATTGTTGTGACCCGTACTCTGCCTGCCAGGCTTGAGCTGCTGCTCTGGTCCTCAGGTCAGGGTTTAGCAAGAAAGAGAGTAGGGGGAAGACTCGAAGAATAATGACAAGTCAGAGGATTTGTAGTCAAGTCTCACGTCTCTCAGGTCTCTCACGTCTCCTTTATTGTCTCTCTTATTCTCCCTGATTCAAATTCCCCTTGACTCATATTCTCTCTTGACTCCTATTGACTCTCATTGACTCATATAGACTCCTATTTGACCTATTCTCCTCTTCACCCTATTACAAGGAAATCCTGGGTATTTATAAGCACACGCAGGAGCACACAGGTGAAACATTTTACCACGTGCACCATGCAGCTGGGGTCACTAAACAGCAAAACAAGCTATGTGGGATAAACAAGATATTTGTTAGAGTGTGCTCAGCTGTTGTAGGCTATTGAAAACCAAGTCTCTATCAGGGTATATGGCTCCAGATGGCTGCAAAGCTGATAGCTGCTTTCTAACCTCTTTCTGCTAAAAGTCGGCTCCCAACAGAAAATTGAACTCATTGGTACAGGAGACAGCTCCCTGAACAGAACATTCAGGCACTATGACCAACAATTAATATATGGGTCCTCATGAAACTGAAGAAGCTTCTGTAAGGCAAAGGACACTGTCAATTGGACAAGGTAGCAGTCTACAGAATGAGCAAAGATTTTTACCACCTCCACATCTGATATAGGACTAATATCCAAAATATAAAAAACTCAAGTAATTAAATATCAAAACTCCCCAAATAATTCAATTAAAAATAGGGTACATATCTAAAAATAGAATTCTCAAAAGAGGAATCTCAAACACCCAAGAAACACTTAAAGAAATGTTCAACATCTGTAGCCATCAGAGAAATCCAATCAAAAGGACTTTGAAATTCTATCTTACACCTGTCGAGATGGCTAAGAGAAAAAAAATACAAGTGACAGCTCATGCTGGTAGGGATTTGGAGCAAGGGGAACACTCCTCCACTCCTAGTGGGAGTGCAAACTTGCACAGTCACTTTGGAAAACAATATGGCAGTTTCTGAAAAAGTTTGAAATCAATCTACCTCAAGACCCAGCTATAACCCTCCGAAGCGTATTTCCAAAGGATACTGCACTGTACCACAAGGTCACTTCTTCATCTATGTTTGTAACAGTTTTATTCACAAAAGCCAGAAACTGGAAACAACCTAGATGTCCCTCAACTGAAGAATGGATAAAGAAAATATGGTATATTTACACAGTGGATTATTATTCAGCTGTTACTAAAATAGTATCATGAAATTTGAAGACAAATGGATGGAACTAGAAAAACAATCATCCTGAGAGAGGTAACCCAGACCCAAAAGACAAATATGGTATATATCCATTTATGCATCGAAATTAGCTCTTTTTAATCTTTATTCTTATTTATTTATTCACTTTACATCCTGATTACAGCCCCTTCCTTCTCTCCTCCCAGCTCCACCCTCACAAACCTCTCCTCCCATTCCACACACGTAGCAAATCATAGTAGGATTAAACACATCTTCTCCCACTGAGGGCCAAGGAGGCAGGCCAGCTAGGGGAAAGGGATCCAAAGACATGCAATGGATTCAGAGACAATCTTGAGGTGGAAACATAAGGGTTCTTTAGAAAGTCAGTTGGATGGTGTTTTGCTGGGGTAAACACATGAAGGAGCTTTTTGTTAAAGTGGACACAGGTGTGAAAGGCTAAGGCCAGGAGAGAGGATGTTCTGCTAAAGCAAGCACTGGAAAGGACACATGATGAAGGATTCTTTGCTAATGACATGCATGTATTGGTCCACCTTACATTGCATAGTTGAGTTGCATTTGTCAGGACTCCATAGAAAGAAATGCACCAAAAAAGTTCTGGTGGTGTACTGCAGTTTGTTGCTGCTTCTGAGAACTCAGGCTGATTGGATGCATGTGCTGAGGCAAGACATGTGGAGGACACATGATGTTTGAAGGGTATAAATAGGACTCCACTGAATGACTGAGACAGAACTTGGCTTGCTGGTATAGCTAGCTATGCAGAGCTTGTGGGTCTTGCATCTTCACTGATCTTTGCTTCCCTGGGAGAGGCATAGCTGAGAACTGCTCCTGGTGTTCCTGTTGGTCCCTTCTTCTGACTTGACCTGAGACTGGGGCCTGGCTGTCTCTGTTAGGTCATGTCACCACTGTTGCTAACTAGACTCTACCGAACTGGACTACTGGTGTGTGGGGAGCCGACAGAAGGCGGCTATCATCCTTGCAGCCATCTTGAGCCATAGACCCTTACAAGAGACTTGATTACAATAGCCTACAACAGCTGAGCACACTCTGGTAACATCTTGTATTAGATACCCAGGATTTTCCCTTGGGTGTGTGAGACTTAAAGGTGTGATTTAGAGCCCAGGAATTAAGGGTGTGACTTAAGGTGTGATTTAGAGATAAGACCTAAGGGTATGACTTAAGAGCATTACTTAAGGGCGTGACTTAGAAGTGAGACATAGAAAAGGCAAGAGGCAGACAGAAGAGTTCAGTACAACTTCGAGTTAGTTATTAGGCATTAGGAACTTGACACTTGGAGTTAGTTATTAGACACTTGGAAGATCATTAGACATTAGGCACTTAGCACTTGGAAGAAGTAAGAAGTAACTTGGAACTTGGAGGCAGTGGGACTAGGAACTAGGGACTAGGAACTTAAGACTTGGGACTTGGACTAGGAAGAGAGACTAAAGAATAAATGGAATTGAATCACACTCTGTCTGGTCTCCATTCCTCGAGTCTGTCCTCACTCTCTCTCTTGCTGAACCCCGACCTGTGGACCAGAGCTGCTTGGGGTAGTGTGGGCTCTAACAGTTTAGCCCCCAAGGCTTTTGACAGTGTAGGTTCCAACACTGATAGAGCGGTCCACAACATTTTTGGCCCCTAAATGTGGGGCAGCTTGGGCCGCAACACTGGTGTATTCGTGAGGTGTTTGTGAGTGGATCAAGCTGTGGCTGCTTGCTAACCTGTGAACTGAACTGCTGATTTCCAGACAACACAGTCTGGAGTTGCTCCAAAGAACCTTTCTAAACAGGTCCACTACCCCCTTATTATTTCTTTTCCACTACCTCTGATGGGTCGTGGGTTACAAAGAAGGTTGAAGCATTTAAGAACCATAATTAAAATAGAATTTGAAAAAAATTACACAACCCCTTCTCCAATTGTTAGGGAATCTGCATGAAGACTAAAACTGCACATTTGCTACATATCAGTATGGAACTTAGGCCCAGCATGTTCTTTGGTTCAGTTTCTATGAGCTCCCATGGACTCAGGTTAGTTGACTCTGTAGGTCTTTTTATGGTGCCATTCACCTCTCCAGCTCCCTCAATCCTTACCCCCACCACTCTTCCATAATACTCCTATTATTTGGTTGAGGGTCTCTGTATCTGTTTCCATTAAGTTTTGGATGAAGCCTCTCAGAAGACAGTTATGCTAGGCCTTGTCTACAAGCATAGCACACTGTCATTAATAGTGTCAGAAGTTGGCTTTCTCACATGCGGTAGGTCTCAAGTTGGGTCAGTCATTGTTTAGTCATTCCCTCAGTCTCTGCTCCATCTTTATCCCTGCAAATTCTTGTAGGCACGAAAAATTTGGGGTTATAGGTTTTGTGGGTGAGTTGGTATTCCTTTCCTTTCATTGGAAGTCCTTCTGAGTATAGGAGGTGGCCACTTCAGATTTCAAATCTTCAACTAATAGGAGTCTCAGCTAGGGTCACCCTCACAGACTTCAGGAATCTCTCCTGTCCCAGGTCTCTGGTTTGTGCCAGAGATGCACCCACCCACACTAATTTCTGCTTTCTCTTCCAGTCCTCTCTCCCCTTCCCCACATCCTGATCCAAAATTTGAAGTGACAGCACATACTGGCGAGGATGTGGAGCAAGGGGAACACTCCTCCATTGCTTGTGGGAGTGAAAACTTGTACAACCACTTGGAAAATCAAAACAACAAATGATTTCTCAAAAAATGGGCACTAGTTCTACCTCAAGACCCTGCTATACCATTCCTGGGCATATACCCCAAAAATGTTCCACCGTATCACAAGGACACTTGCTCAACTATGTTCATAGCAGCCTTATTCATAATAGCCTGAAACTAGAAACAGCTAGATGTCCCTCAACTGAAGAATGGATAAAGAAAGTGTGGTATGTAGTGGAATACTACTCAGTTATGAAAAACAAGAATATCATGAGTTTTGTAGACAAATGGATGAAACTTGAGAATATCATCCTGAGTGATATAATCCAGACCCAGAAAGACATGCATGTACGTACTCACTTATAAGTGGATATTAGCCATAAAGTACAATCCACAGACCCAAAGAAGCTAAACAAAAAGGAAGGCCCAAGTGAGGATTCTTGAATCCCACTTGGAAGAGGAAGTAAAATAGACATCAGAAGTGGATGGAGGGAGGGAATTGGGTGGAAGATGGGGTGGGGAGGGGACCAGAGGTGGGGTTGCTAGTTTTTAAGTGAATGATAACCTAGCTTCAACCCACAGACCCAGAGAAGTTAGGTAAAGAGGAGGGATTCTAGGGGATGTATGGATCTCCCTAGGAAGAGGAGACAATAGATTTTGAAGGTGGATTGGATGTGTAGGAGGGCACAGAGGAATAGAGTGCAGGGAAAGACAGCTGGAATTTGGGGTATATTTTGGGGTGTGTGGAAACTTGGTGCTGTGGAAACTTCCTGGAATGTATGAGGGTGGCCCTAGTGAGGACCCCTAGTAATGCAGGATACAGAGTCTGAAGTGATTATCTTTTGTTTTTGACAAGGCTTTGGGGGGTTGCATTTTGTCATGGTTTTGGCTGAGGAGGGTCCCATGCTAGGACAGAGAGTCGCTCTCTGAAAACTGACATCAGGGCTCAGTTGCCAAGAACAAGATCCACAGAGTTAATTGAGTATAGAGAGGTCTAGCTGGTCCCTGCATGAAGCCTTCAATTCTCCATTCTAGTCTTGTTGGTGTGGGGGAACACTCTGCAGGCAACCAAAAGAGAAAAATCAGTCACTAACACAGCCACAAAACTTTGACTTATAATCTGTCTGGCTTGCAAAGATGTGCTGGGGTAATGGTGGGGCAGAACTTGTGAGAGAGGCCAAACAATGCGTTGACTTGAGGCCCTGTCACCAGAGGTAGTCCATGTCCGACACTGCCTGAATAACGGGTCAGGAACTAGAGAAGGGTAACCCAGAGACCTAGGGTAGAACCAAACATGACCAGCAAAACAACAAACAAACAAGCAAACAAAAACCAAGAAAATTATTCTTAAAGCTATTCTGCTGTATTTATAGATCAGTGCATTATGTAGTTGTTACCAAAAAGGTTTTCTCTGGCAGCAGATGGGAGTGAATACAAAGACCCACAGATACACATTAGGCAGAGGAAGAATGTAAATTAGAAGTCTCCATTGGGTCCTCCTCTCAGATCGTGGGTAACCATGTGGAACAGGGAAAGGAAAGGCAGTAGGATTCAGAGGACATGGAGGATACCAGGAGAACATGGCCAACTGAATCCACCACACAGGGCTCATATAGGTTCACAGACTGAAACAGCAAGCACAAGGCTTGAATGTGTCTGCACAAGGTCCTCTGCACATACGTTATGGCTATTAGCTTGGAGGTTTTGTGGGACTCCTAACAGTGGCAGTGGGCGTGTCTCTGACTTTTGCCTGCTTTGGGGACTCCCTTCCTCCTATTAGATTGGGTTCCCTTGTTTATCCTTGATATGAGAGCTTTTGTGTTGTTTTATTGTATCTTATTTTGCTGTATTTGGTTGGTTTCTATTAGCGGCTTGCTCCTTTCTGAAGGAAAAAGGGGGTGGGGGAGAGAAGAGAATGGATCTGGTGAAGAGAAGAGGTGGGGATACAGTGGGAGGAGTGCCAAAAGGGTAAGCTGTGGTCCGGATGTATTATATGAGAGTAGAATCTATTTTCAATAAATAAAATTAAATTATAAAAGAAAAGAAAATCCATAATTAATAGGGGGAAAAGAATGAATAGAAATGATGAAACATTAGGGGAACTTTGCAGATAATGTGGAAAAAACAAATAAATGAGTTCTTGATGTATCAGAGCTACTTGAAAGGGTTAAAGGTTTACACAGCCATCAAGAGAAATAATTGTAGAAAATTTTCCAAACCAAGAGTAGGAAGTAAATAAGAAACAGGAAATTCAAGAGTAATCAGTCAAACTTAACCTCAGCAAGTCTCCTCTGGCATCTCAAAATGAAGTGAAAGGAGACTTTCAAGGCTGCAAGAAAATAATGCAAAATAATACATTGGGGTATTTTGATGCTTCTGAGAGATGATTCCTTAGGAGAATCCAAATAAATAAGTGATAGGAAGGAACCTCCCTACCTGCAACCACCCTCATGACTTTTCTGTGACCTGTCCACCACCACTCAGTGCCCACAATCCCCACATCCTCCATCAGAATCTAGTCTGATTCTGACATCTTGTGCTCCAGTCAAGTTTGATCATTTTCACACCACCTGCAACTAGCCACTGGTCCCTTCTGCCAAGCTTCCATATACACCATGTATATATACCATATATACATCCATATACTTCCATACCATATACACACTTTCCATGTCATCCTCTAGGATCCAGTTAGATGAGTACCCTTCATCTCCCAAGCCAGACCTTTATGGAAAACCTCTAAATCTAGAGGTCCCATATCCTTTACCTTGGCCCAATATAACCAATCTTGCCTTCCTGCCAGACAGCTCTGGGCTGCAATAGAACATGCCCTACCTGCAACCACCAATAAGTTCTTTCTATGTTACCTCTACAAGCCCACTTGCTACATATACTTCATGAAGCCTCTTCAGGTTTATAATCTAAACAGTTTGTCATGGTCTTTACTATGCTACTTGGTACCCAAACTTCCTGTATCCTCTGTAAAGATGTTGCATGGGTCTTGTATTCCATGCCTCAACCTAATTTGAACACTCATACAGAAGAAAGTGTCTATGTTTACCTGAGGACCCTCCCTCCCTACAACCAACCAAAAGTCCTTTCTGCATTGCCTCTACCACCTCATTAGGCTCCCAGACATCCCACCTCTTCCTCCGGAGTCAAGCAGGATGAGTTCCCATGAACTGCCCACCAATCCCTTTTCTGTAATCCTCCAGATCCAGCCCAACTCCACTACAATGGCCTAGTCTGAAGATTTGCACGTGCCTAGCAACGAACATGAAGGTTTCTGCCACTTCCTTTGCTCCTGCCTATTAATGATCACCCCATGCTAGGGACAGAGATAAGTTCTAGGTCTCATCTAGGTCCTGTCCTGCCTGCAACCACACACAGGACCCTTATACACCCTCAACCCCACCCCACTGCGTACCAAGACCTTCATGTAATGTACCAGGTTCTAGCATGGGTTCCACATCACATGCCCCTGCATAGTCTGACCACTCATGAATTCATCACAGCCAAACTCTAGGCTTCCACCAGGAGCTGGCCCACTGCAACCATCCAAGTGTCCCTGTTTCACTACTACCATAACCTCAGTAGCTCCCCAGACTTTCCATATTCTCTTTAGAGTCGAGTACAGTGAGTCCCCTAGACCAACCCATTCATTCATTTTCTTCAGCCCCCATCCCCAGGTCTAACCTGAGTCTCATAAGCAGTGCCCTGGCCTAGTTTGGTCACCACAGTGTGCATAAGCAGCCAACATCTAGGCTTTACAGGGTACCAAATCTTTTCAGCAGCCTAGTCTAAAGAGCCTAAGCCTGTGCTGCAGGAAAGCTCTAGGTTTCAGCCAGGAGCCACCCTACCTGGAAGCACCTATAGGTCCCTTCTGAGTAGCCTCCATCCACCACACCAGGTTAAACAAGACTTCTGCTGGTATCCTCTAGGGAGGGCCAAGCCTAGTGAGTTCCTTTGATCTCCTCATCCACTCTTCTGTAATCTGCCAGGTCTAGGCCCTATCCCACATCCTTTGTCTGGTCGTGTATGACACTCCTTACCTGGAACCAGACAGAAGCACTTTCCGTGTGTGCTGCCACCACTTTGCCATTCAGTACCCAGAATCCTCATGTTCTCCTCCAGGGTCCAGCAAGGAATCCATGTCCTGTGCCCTATCTTAGTCTGACCAACCTTGCCAGGGCTACAAATGAGCTCTGTGGTGGGACTGACAAGTCCTAACTGAGACCACTAACAGATACCTTCAGTAAAGCCTTCACCAACCATTAGGTACCCATACTTTACAAGTCTTAATCCAGGATCTTTCCTGGTGAGTACCACTGACTTCCTAATCAAAGTCTATTTTCAGCAACAAGCCAGATCTAGCTCTGGGTCTTATACCCAGTACCTCAGCCTAGTCTAGCCAGTATTATCTGCACAGAAGCCAGCATCTATAATTCTACAGGGTCCCATACTGTGTGCATTGGCTTAGGGTGTCTACTAACAGAAAAACGTTGGGCTTTAGCTAAGACTGCCCTACCTCCATGCACCCATAGGTTCCTTCTGCACAGCCTCTGCCACTGCACTTGCTACTCAGACTTTGCACACTCTTGTCAGTACCCTTCGCCTACCTATTTCAGCCTTTCCCAAAACCTAGTAGATCTAGACCAGATCTCAAATCCATTGCCATGACCCACTGTTACCGGCTATTCCTGCACAGTAGCCAACCTCTAGGCTTCCCTAGGGTTCTACTTCTTTGTCTCTGCCTATTTCACCAACATCAGGTGTGCTCCAGCAAAGCTTTAGACTTCCACTGGGACTCATTCTAACCTGCAACCATCTACAGGCACACTCTAGGTATTCATGTCACTGGAAAATCAAAATAGTCACATCCTCTTCCATGGTCTAACCTGATCTATTTCATGCAGTCCCCACCAATCTACAAGAACCCAGACTCACCATATACCCCTTAAAGATCTAGCCTGGTATGTTCCCTTGACCTCTCCATCTACCTCATTTCTGCACCCCAGCTGCAAATCTAGCCCAGATCCCAAAACCAGTGCATTGACCTAGTCTGGGGACCCCAAACTACCCAGAAGTCAACATTAAGGCTTCTGCAGGGTCCCATGTCTTTTTTACCTGCCTAGTCTGACCACCTCAGCCTGGGCCATAGACAAGCTCTAGACATCAGCCAGAGCTGTCCCTACATGCAACCATCCATAGGTCACTTCTGGATCTGTTACCACCCTGTCCTCAGACTTTCCATGTAATCCTCTGATACCTAGCACAGGTCCCACATCACCTGCTCCTATATAGTCTGACCACCCCTTAGTGCTTCACAACTAATTTTTAGGCTTCTGACAGGTCTTCCCCTACTGGAAACCATCTACAGGACCTTTCTGTGCTACCACTACCACTCCAGTAGGTACCCAGATTTAATGTCCTCCTCTAGGCTCAAGCCAACTGAATGCCATCAACATACCAATCCATTGGGGTTTTTTCAAGTCCCCAGATCTAACACAGATTTTACAAGCAGTGCCCTGGCCTAGTTTGGCTACTGTAACCTGCACAGCAGCCAATATCTAAGCTTCTGCAAGGTATCACATCCTTTTCACTGGCCTAGTCTGAATATCAAGACCTGTTCTTCAAACAAGCTCTAAGCTTCAGCCAGGACAAGCCTACCTGCAATTCCTATAGGGCCCTTCTGAGCAGCCTCTATCATCTACTTCACACCATCTTCCCATGTCATCCTCCAGGGTCTAGCCTGATCAGTACCCTTTGACCTCACCATCACATCATTTCTAAAACCCACAGATTAGATCTAGCTTGGGTCCCACAACCAGTGCTATGGCCTAGTCTGGCCAGCCACGCCTATATAGCAATTTCTATGCTTCCCCAGGCTCCTACATCCTTTGCACTAGCCTAGTCGAAGCATCCCAGCCTGGACTAGAGACAAGCTCTAGGTTTTAGTCAGAACCTGCACTACCAGAAGTCACATACAGGTCCCTCTGTGAAGCCTCTGCCACCACATAGGCATCCAAACTTCCTATGTAATCCTCTAGGGTAAAGCATGATGATATCTTGGCCTCTACATCCACCCTTTTCTGCAACACACCATATCTAACCCCTGCCTCACATCTTCTGCCCCTGCCCAGTATGATCATCCCAGATTGCTCTGCAGCCAAGCTCTAGGCGTTGATTAACACATTACCCTAGCTGTAACCATACACATGCAGTTTCTGGGCAATCCCTGCATTATCACTCAGTACTCAAATGTCCTATACCCTCCTTTAAAGGTCTAGCCTGATCCCTTCTATGTGACACTCCTGCTCTAACAACCCAGTCAGTACACAGAGTCCTCGTGTTTTTCAGAGTTCGTCAGGGGACCTTGTGAGTATGCCTGACTTCACATCCAGATCTTCTTTACAACCAATCAGATCTGGCCTAGGTCTCACAGCCTAAATCTTGCAGCCTAATCTGGCTAGAATTACTGGGACAGCAGTTAACATTTATACTTCTTGAGGGTCTCATATCCTATGTGTTGACTTTGACCACCATGGCTTTGTTGCAGACAAACTCTAGACTTTACCCAGGACCTGACTTGCAACTACACACAAGTCCCTTCTAGGCAGCCTCCACACCACCACTTGCTACCCAGACTCTTCATGTTGTTCTCTACTATCTAGCCTCGTAAGTACCCCTGACCTCTCCATCCAAGTCTTTTTCACAACCAATCAGCTGTAGTATAGGTCTGAAAAACTGGTGCCATGGCCAAATCTGGCCAACCCTGCCTTCTCGACAGGTCATCTTCTTGGCAGGTGTAATGGCTATTCCTGGTTGTCAACTTGACTATATCTGGAATGAACTACAATCCAGAATTGGAAGGCTCACCTGTGATCCAGATCTTGAGGCTGGGAGATACAAGTTTCTGACCTGGATCTTGGTGCTGAGATCTTGAGGCACAATGCCTATGAATCCCAGGAGACTAAGGCAAGGAAATCTCTGAGTTCAAGGTTATCTGGGGCAAAGCAAGTCCCAGATCCAGGTGTGGTGGCACACACTTTTAATCTGTCCACACTTCTGGCTGGAGACCTACATAAGGACATTGAAAGAAGGAAGATTTGCTCTTCTTCACCTGCTTGCCTTGTAGGACTACAAGCAACTAGTAGACTACCCATGGCACCAGTTTTTCAGACCTATACTACAGCTGGTTGGTTGTGAAAAAGGCTTGGGTGGAGGGGTCAGGATAGACAGTAGAGAACAACATGGAGAGTTTGGTAGTAGTAGTTGCTACTTGTAGGAGCAACTACTAGATCACAGCTGACCTTTGTTGGAAAGTTGGACTACAGACTCTAAGCCATCATAACAAATTCCCTTACTATATAGAGATTATCCATAAGTTCTGTGACTATTGAGAACCCTGGCTTTCATTTCCTTTACTTTGGCTTAGTCTGACCGCCTTGCCTTTGTGGCAACAAAGCTCTCAGCTTTAGACAAGATGCCTCCTACCTGCACCCACAGACAAGCCCCTCTGTGCTATGTTGACAATCCAGCCTTGTATACACAATTTCATCCTCCTCCTCCATAATCTAGCCTAGTCTCTTCTGTGTGTCTCCCACCAATGGACAGAGTACCCAGACTCCCTATGTTGTCTCTGGGATCTAGTATCAGTCTCGTATCTAGTGTCCAAATCAGTATGACCAACTGTGCTGTACTGTAACCACATTCTAGGCTTATAAGAAGACCACAACCTGCTTTCAAACAACTACAAGTGACTTCTGCACAGACTTCCCACCACACCAGGTACCCAGACATCACTAATCCTTTTCCATGGCCAAGACTGGTTAGTTTCCTCAATCTCTCTATCCATCCTTTTTATGCAACCCTCCAGATCTAGCACTGGTCCTAAAACCAGCATACTTACCTACTTTGGCTACCCCTGCTTCCCCAGTTGCCAACATCAAGGATGTAGTGTCCCACATCCTTTGCATCATCCTAGCCTAACCATCTCTGCCTGTGCCACTGCCAAGCTCTAGTCTTCTCACAGGACCTACTCTACTTGCAACCAACCACAGATCCCTTCTGTGCTGCCTTCATCCAGGCAGGCATCCATGTCTTTCATGATGAAAGGAAAAGTATCCACTTAGGACCCCAAGAGCAAGTTCTCAACAAAGCGAAGATTTATTTGCCCCAAAGGCATAAAAGACAGGACTGAGAGACAAAGACAAGAGATAAAGATGAAGGAGTAGGGAAAGAGAAAAAGGGAGAGGGAGGAGAGGTATTTGTCCCCAGGTGTTGGGGAGCAACTGCTCCTGTGTAGAGAGAAGACAGAAATGGCAGTTTATAAAGGTAAAATGAGAAACCCCATGTTTGGATGAGGTGTTTAGTTTTAAATGGACATGTTAATTAGGTGAGCCAAAGCAGGGCCTTTGATTGTTGGACTTCAATTCTTTTACAGCTGGATCTTGGTAGTTAGCCTCAGGAGGATGAAGTGGATAAATAAGGGAATAGATATTGGTAACTAGCTTTAGAAATGTAATCTAAGTTTTTAGGAAGGCCGAGGGAGTAGGGGAGTAGGGTAAGGACTGCCAGAGCCGTGCTGACCACGCTCAAGCTGGCCAGAGTCCCTTCACATGGTTAAGCCCTTGACTTCCCCATTCATAACTTTTCTTTAACCTGGAGGACCTAGTATGGCTCTTCAAACTAGTTCCCTGGCCTGGTTTGGCCCTCACACCCTGCCTGAACAACAGCTGCCACTAGGCATTAGCAGGTTAGCAAATCCTCAGCATTAGCCTAATAGGAATAGCCAAGACTGCACTGTTGCCTAGCTCTAGGCTGTGGCCAGGATCCACTCTACCTGCCTCCACCCATAGGCACCTTCTAGGCTGCCTCTGTCCTCTGTCATGCTATTTAATACCCAGACTTCCCACATCATCCTCAAGGATCTAGCATAATCCCTTTTGTGTGACCATCAACCTACTTAGAACACAGACTCCCCCACATTCTCCTCCAAGGCCCATCAAGGGACCCATAATCCCATGCCTGGTCTTGTGGCTACTCACACCTGCTCTTGCAAATAAGCTCTGTGCTTCAAGAAGAACCATCCCTAATTGCAACTATTCACAGGTTTCTTCTTTCCGGCCCTCACCATCTCTTTAGGTATCTAGACTTCCCATGTCCTCCTCCAGGGTCTAGTCTGGTAAGTACCCCTGGTATTTCTGTCATAGTCTTTTTCAAGACCCACCATATTTAGTATGGGTGGCACAATCAATGTCATGATATATAGTCTGGCCAGCCCTTCCTGCACAGCAGCTGATCTCTAGGTTTCCTCACTGGGGACACGATACCAGGGGACTGCTCATAGCAGGCCTAGATGGAGACATCTCAGAAGCCCTCGGAAAGCTCTTTGTAAAAAAGGATGGTTTCTAGGACACTGAGAAGCAGGAAACATATCCCTCCAGGGGACCAGCCATCAGAAATATGGAACTGCCTGCAGTCAGCCAAGATGGAGACATCTCAGCAGCTCTTTGTAAAAAGAGAAGTTATTCCCATTTCTGGTAACCTTAGCCCTGGACAATGCTGTATAGATTTCATTTGTGTGTGACTGCTTTTCAGTTGGCCTTGGTGCACATAATTATTCTATTATATCTAACTTTCCTATTTCTTTCTCCTGCTCTGATGAATTCTGTGAAACTAGATGTTCCTTGATATAATGATTCTTAAACAATCAAAAATTGAGGCATAAGGGCACAGAACAGCACAGTCCTAATGGTACAGGTGCATTCTGTATGCTCTCGTCTTGGATACAATGTAATAACTGCACAATAGTAATTTTGGATTAATGTTTGAGTTGCAAAGAAAGTTTGAAGAAATTATAAGAAAATGAAGCAGAGCCATTATTGGGACCATGAGAAAGGAAAAAGCTATTGAAGTTATGAAATGAGTTTTGTACAGCATTTGAGAATGGTTCCTGGTCTCTGGATATGTATGGGTAAGAAAGTATAGAATGCATAGAATTATGTATTAGTAAGACTAAGTCAAAACACTGGCATTATTAGGAGAGTCGTTGTATGCAATATACAGAAGCAGAAAGCTTGTGGAACTACTGAGTTAAGGGTTAACTTGGTTCTTTCTGGCCACTGCCTGGCAGCTTTGCCCATGTCATTTATCATTAGAGCTTCACAGGCAAACACATATAGCTGACCTCAGAACTCCAAGCTCTGAAGTATAATAAGTCAAAAGTTAAAGGTTTTTACTTTAAGCAATTAGAGTATAATCTTAAAAGGAGAGAAGTAATTTTCAAAAACTCATCAAGAGATTTCTTACAAAATATAAAGTTATTCCTTTTAGCATAATTCATGAAAATATAAAAAACCCAATGACTGAAGATGTCTGCCTACTATACCAACATATGCACACATCACATGTTTTTTCAAACATAAACACATCTATCTCCTCACACATTCATTTAATTTTATGCTAAAATGTTAAAAAAATTTTCTTTTTTGGAAAGGATTTTTTATTGGATATTTTATTTATTTACAATACAGATGTCATCCCATTTCCCCATTTCCCCTCCCTAGAACCCCCTATCTTATACGCCCTCTTCCTTTATGCTTTTATACCATTTTGATTACATGCATGTATTCAGGTCAGTTCTAGATTGAGGGTCTACCAATACAATAGATGCAAATAGTCGAGGAACAAGTAATATAATAAACACAAATAGTAAAAGAAAAAGCAAGGCATTAAACCTAGTTACACGAACACGCCTGTGATCACTGTTTCTAAGGGCTTATCAGGATGACCAAAGTATCTGAGCCTACTTCCCTATCCTAGCCCAAGGTCATTTTCATGTCTGAAGCCTACTTCCTTGGTCTAGCCTAAAATTTAGATTTCTGTCTGAGATTACTTCTTTGTTGTAGCCTACAATTTAGACTCTACCTGAGATTACTTCTTTGTTCTAGTCTAACGTCAGATTCCTGCCTGAAGCCCACTTCCTTGTTCTTGGCCAATGTCATATTCCTGCCAAGCAGCACCTTTCCTTGTCCTTGGCCCATGTCAGCTTCTTGCCAAACAGCCCCAAAGGCTCTCCACCTCTCCCCCTTTTTTATTTTGTTAACAAGACTGAGCCTGTCTTAGGTCATTCTGACAAGAATGCCTTCCTTACCCATCATGGAATATGCATTATCAAAGGCAATGCACTTATGCCTTAGGTTGGTAAGGCTCTGCAGAATCTTATTTGTCCTTGGCTTGCCAGCCTGTTAATTTAATAACTCTGTCTGGGGGTCCATTTTCAGGTTTAAGCCATGTACTTTAGCTGCAATCATGCTGATGTTGATAAAGATAAGCTTTAACACAATGGGCAGTAATAAAAATATTCCCAGGACAAGAAGGGCTAGCCTGATCATGCTATATATGCCATTCCTGAGGTTTATCCAAAATGGAAATACTGAGCTCAGGCCATGGATAATTTTATCAGCATTATCTGCAGCATCAAAGCTCAACAGAGCAGCATACTTTAAATTTATAATCTCACTATGCAAAGTTAACATACCCAGAGAGGTGTTAGGATTATGTCACACATCCTACAGGTGTCTTTAAACTTTTTTCTAATTATAATGACAATCATTGTGAATTTCAAAAGTAACACTACTCCAATGATATTTGTCATGACACTTGGCATGGCTGCTAATTTTTGAACCCTGAACCTCCTTGAGATAATTTGAATGGGTTATAGAGCATCATTCGTTGTTCCAGATACCTATATAAATCCTTTTGTATACTCAATACATTAGTAACATTTTTTTTGCTGGATGGCTAACAAAAATAGTTGTCTTAACTCCTTGTGTCAATACTATTGCAGAAGCAGTGGTGCTAACAATTAATGGGATTAAAGCTGTTATGCCAGAAATAATCAAGCCTGCTATCCTCTTGCTTCTGCTTAAAGCTCAACTCACTTCTTCCAGCACTTTCAAGATTTTTTCAGAGAATCAAGGTTTTCTAATACTCAGGGCAGTGAGACAAAAGCTGGTTGGTAGACCCCCATAACAGACATGCCAGATTTCAACACACTAACATAATTGGAAATTATACAGTCAATGCAACTTACAATAAATGCTGTAGAAAAGACAAAACCAATTTTAGCTTGACAATTAAAAGAGCCTTAAAACTTGCACTAACCCTTGTTTGAAATCCATATCCTCTCCCAACATTATCTCTTGCTATTCTAACATCATAGCGAGTTACAGCTAGCTTCCAAATGTCTCTGACAATGTCCATATCTAGTCCTCCAAAAATAGAATATTATTTCTCATATTGGAGTGATTTCTAGACCAGTACATGATTGAGTCCTAATAGCTGGGCACCTTTAAGAAGAATACAGAAGTCATAATTTCTCTTTCCGATTCTTTATCCCACAAGGTCTAAAATCTTGAGGTACATCTGGGATATAGTCAAGCAAAAGTGGGTCAGGAACATATTTCCAATTCAGCTCTCTAGTCACCCTTGTAAGGGCACTCAGCAGGCTCACAGGTTGGCATCATTCTTTGTGTCAGCAACAGTATGTCTCACCAATCTTTTTGTTGTTGTTGTTTTTTTTTTTTTTATTTTATTAGATATTATGTTTACATTTCAGATTTTATCCCTCACCCCATTCCACCCACCACCCAAGAACCCCCATCCCATCCCCCCTCCTGCCTCCACAAGGGTGTACCCCCACCTACCCCCCCTCCCCCCTCCCCACCCTCGACTTCCTCCCCACTCGGTGTTCAGCCTTCATGGGACCAAGGATCTCCTCTCCCACCCATGCCTGACAAGGTCATCCTCCCCTAAGTATACAGCTGAAGACATGGGTGCCTCCCTTAGTGCTCCCAGGCTGGTGGTTTAGACCCTGGGGAGTTCTGGTTGGTTGGCACTGTTGCTCTCCTCTTGGGGCCACCAACCCTTTCAGCTCCTTCAGTTCTCTAACTTCACCATTGGGAACCCTTGATCAGATCAATGGGTAGCTGTGAACATCTGCCTCTGGATATGTCAGGCTCTGGCAGACCTCTGAGGAGACAGCTACATCAGGCTCCTGTCAGCATGCACTTCCTGACATCCATATCGGCATCTATCTTTGGTGACTGCACATGGGACGGATACCAAGGTAGAGTGGTCTCCAGACGGCCCCTCCTTGACTTTCTATCCCACACTTTGTCACCATATTTGCTCCTTTGAGCATTCTGTCACTCCTTCCAAGTAGGACCGAGGCATCCACACTTGGTCTTCCTTCTTCATGAGCTTCATGTGGTCTGTGAGTTGAGTCTTGGCTATTTCAAGCTTTTGGGCTAATATCCGAATATCAGTGAGTAAATACCATGTGTGTTCTTTTGTGATTGGGTTACCTCACTCAGGATGATATTTTCTAGTTCCATCCATTTACCTAAGAATTTCTCGAATTCATTATTTTTAATAGCTGTGTAGTACTCCATTGTGTAAATGTACCACATTTTATGTATCCATTCTTCTGTTGAAGGACATCTGGGTTCTTTCCAGCTTCTGGCTATATATAAATAAGGCTGCTATGAACATAGTGGAGCATATGTCCTTGTTATATGTTGGAGCATCTTCTGGGTATATGCCCAGGAGTAGTATAGCTGGGTCCTTAGGTAGTGCTATGTCTAATTTTCTGAGGAACCACCAGACTGATTTCCAGAGTGGTTGTACCAGCTTGCATTTCCACCAACAATGGAGGAGTGTTCCTCTTTCTCCATATAATTGCCAGCATCTACCATCCCTTGAATTTTTTATCTTGGCCATTCTGACTGGTGTGAGGTGGTATCTCAGGGTTGTTTTGATTTGCATTTCCTTGATGACTAAGGATGTTGAGCATTTCTTAAGGTGCTTCTCTGCCATTCAAATTTCCTCAGTTGAGAATTCTTTGTTTAGCTCTGTACCCTTAACCTCTGTACAATTAATAGGGTTAATTGCTTGTCTGGAATCTAATTTCTTGAGTTCTTTGTATATATTGGATATTAGCCCTCTATCGGATCTAGGATTGGTAATGATCTTTTCTCAATCTGTTGGTTGCTGTTTTGTCTTATTGAGGGTATCTTTTGCCTTACAGAAGCATTGCAATTTGATGAGGTCCCATTTGTCAATTCTTGATCTTAGAACATAAGCCATTGATGTTCTGTTCAAGAACTTTTTCCCTGTGCCTAAGTATTCAAGGGTCTTCCCCAACTTCTCTTCTATTACTTTCAGTGTATCTGGTTTTATGTGAAGGTCCTTTATCCAGTTGGACTTGAGATTTGTACAAGGGGATAAGAATGGATTGATTTGCATTCTTCTACATGCTGACCTCCAGTTGATCCAGCACCATTTGTTGAAAATGCTGTCCTTTTTCCATTGGATGGTTTTAGCTCCTTGTCAAAGATCAAGTAACCATAGGTGTGTGGGTTCTGGATCTTCAATTCTATTCCATTGATCTTCCTGCCTGTCTCTGTACCAATACCATGCAGTTTTTTTTTATCACTACTGCTCTGTAGTACAGTTTGAGGTCAGGGATGGTGATTCCCCCAGAAGTTCTTTTATTGTTGAAAATGGTTCTTGCTATTCTGGGTTTTTTGTTATTTCAAATGAATTTGCAATTTGCTCTTTCTATCTATATGAAGAATTGATTTGGAATTTTGATGGGGATTGCATTGAACCTGTAGATTGCTTTGGCAAGATGGCCATTTTTACAAAGTTAATCCTGCCAATCCAGGAGCATGGGAGATCTTTCCATCTTCTGAGATCTTTGATTTCTTTCTTCAGAGACTTGAAGTTCTTGTCATACAGATCTTTCACTTGCTTGATTAGATTCACTCCAAGATATTTTATATTATTCTTGACTAATGTGAAGGGTGTCATTTCCCTAATTTCTTTTTCAGCCTGTTTATCTTTTGAGTAGAGAAAGGCTACTGATTTGTTTGAGTTGATTTTATATCCAGCCACTTTGCTGAAGTTGTTTATCAGGTTTAGGAGTTCTCTGGTGGAAATTTTAAGATCACTTAAGTATACTATCATATCATCTGCAAATAGTGAAATTTTGACTTCTTCCTTTCCTATTTGTATCCCTTTGACTTCCTTTTGTTGACTAATTGCTCTGGCTAGGACTTCCAGTACTATATTGAATAAGTAGGGTGAGAGTGGGCAGCCTTGTCTAGTCCCTGATCTTAGTGGGATTGTTTCTAGTTTCTCTCCATTTAGTTTGATGTTGGCTACTGGCTTGCTGTATATTGCTTTTATTATGTTTAGGTATGTGCCTTGAATTTCTGATCTTTCCAAGACTTTTAACATGAAAAGGTGTTGAATTTTGTGAAATGCTTTCTTGGCATCTACTGAGATGATCATGTGTTTTTTTTCTTTGAGTTTATTTATGTAGTGGATTACATTGATGGATTTCTGAATATTGAACCATCCCTGCATTCCTGGGTTAAAGCCTACATGATCATGATGGATGATTGCTTTGATGTGTTCTTGGATTCAGTTTGCGAGAATTTTATTGAGTATTTTTGCATCAATATTCATAAGTGAGATTGGTCTGTAGTTCTCTTTCTTTGTTGGGTCTTTGTGAGGTTTAGGTATGAGCATAATTGTAGCTTCATAGAACGAATTGGGTAGTGTTCCTTCTGTTTCTATTCTGTGGAATAGTTTGAAGAAAATTGGTATTAGGTCTTCCTGGAAGGTCTGATAGGATTCTGCACTAAAATCATCTGGTCCACTACTTTTTTTTGGTTGGGAGACTTTTAATGAATGCTTCTATTTCTTTAGGGGTTATGGAACTGTTTAGATGGTTTATCTGCTCCTCGTTTAATTTTGGTACCTGGTATGTGTCTAGAAAATTGTCCATTTCATCCAGATTATCCAATTTTGTTGAGTATAGGCCTTTGTAGTAGGATCTGATGATTTTTTTAATTTCCTCAGTTTCTGTTGTTATGTCTCCCTTTTCAGTTCTGATTTTATTAATTTGGATACTGTCTCTGTGTCCTTTGATTAGTCTGGCTAAGGGTTTATCTATCTTGTTGATTGTCTCAAAGAACCAGCTCCTGGTTTTGTTGATATTTTGTATAGTTCTTTCTGTTTCTACTTGGTTGAGTTCAGCTCTGAGTTTGATTATTTCCTGCAGTCTACTCCTCTTGGGTATATTTGCTTCTTTTTATTCTAATGCTTTCAGGTGTGCTGTCAAGTTGTTAGTGTATGCTCTCTCCATTTTTTTTTTTGTAAGCACTTAGAGCTATGAGTTTTCCTCTTAGTACTGCTTTCATGGAGTCCCACAAGTTTTGGTATGATATGTCCTCCTTTTTATTAAATTCTAAAAAGTCTTCAATTTCTTTCTTTACTTCTTCCTTGACCAAGTTATCATTGAGTAGAGCATTGTTCAGTTTCCTTGTGTATGTGGGCTTTCCGTTGTTTTTGTCATTGTTAAAGACCATCCTTAGTCCATGGTGGTCTGATAGGGTACAAGGGATTATTTCAATCTTTTTGTATCTGTTGAGGTCTGTTTTGTGACTAATTATATGGTCTATTTTGGAGAAGGTACCATGGGGTGCTGAGAAACGGGTATATTCTTTTGTTTTAGGATGAAATGTTCTATAGATATCAGTTAAATCCAGTTGGTTTATAACTTCTGTTAGTTTCATTGTGTCTCAGTTTAGTTTTTTTTCCATGATCTGTACATTTCTGAGAGTGGGGTGTTGAAGTCCTCCACTATTATTGCGTGAGGTGCAATATATGCTTCGTGCATACTCAAATAATATTTGTTCCTTCTCAGATTTCCAATGGGTTGAAGACTAGGTATATTCTTACAGTTAAACTTAAGTTGTTTAGCAATGAAGATGTTCTTGATTTGAAAAAATGGTTTTGGGATGGTAATAAAAGTTAAAACAAAAGATGATTTAGGTACAGAATTGTAAACTCATTAAGATAGGATACATGGTAAAGTACCTCATCTAAGTTACAAAATACAGATTGGACTTTTAAATGTAATTCATATTTAATAATTTTTATAAGTATTTCAAAATTGTTTGTACTGTGTATTATTTGTTGCTATAAGAGAAACATAACTTTTTAACTGGAAAAAAAGGTGGAAATGTAGTGGGTTGGCCTGCTGATGCTTGTATTCTAACGCTAATACTGGTTCTTCAAGACCTGGGTGCCCCAGAGCCCATACATAGACCCAAATGGCACATAGTACCTAATGACACTCTGTGACCTTGCCCCTATATTACTACTGATTGGTAAATAAAGATGCTGACAGCTAATATAGCTGGGCAGAAGAAACATAGGCAGGGTTTAGGATTCCTGAGCTGGAGGTCAGAGAACCACAACAGGGATAAAAAGATGAATAGAGTAAGAAACTGCCATGGGGTAAGAATCTTAAAATAATGGCCATGTGGGTTGGTGGCCATGTGAGTTGGCTAACTGGAGTTAAGAGCATCCCAGTCCTATGAGGCTAGTTATTTCAACTGGTCTCCTGTAGAAATAGATTCCAACAGATGTGCTGGCAAGTAAGTGCAAGCAGTTAAAGAAGAGTGAATCTTCCTTCTTCCAATGTCCCTATGTAGGCTTCCAGCAGAAGGTGTAGTTCAGGATAAAGGTGTGTGCCACTACATCTGAATCTTGGATTTCACTTTGTCCCAGGATAACCTTGAACTCAGAGAGCTCCTTGCCTCCTGGGATTAAAGGCATGTGTGTACTACCTTGCCTGGGCCTAAGGTTTTCATGGCCACTATGCCTCAAGATCTCAATGCCAAGATCCAGGTCAGAAACTTGTGTCTTCCAGCCTCAAGATCTGGTTCAGAGGTGAGCCCTTCAATTCTGGATTGTAGTTCATTCCAGATATAGTCAAGTTGACAACCAGGAAGAGCCATTACACATAGGCACTCACATTTTTTGCTCGGCCTAGTCTTATCACAACCACCTGTGACTCAGATAAACTTTAGGTTTCAGCCAAGATGAGCCTACCTTCAACCCTCCTTCAGATCTGATTTGTATTTGCCTTCATCACTCTAGTTGGCACTCTGACTTTCCACGTCCTCTACCAGGTTCTAATATAGTCAGTAGCCCTATCCTCAACATCCAAGCCCTTTCCCTACTACCAGATCTAGCCTTGATCCTACAACTAGGGACATGGACTATCCTGCCAAAACTTCTCTGCACAGAAGCTAATCTTTAGGTTTCGGCAGGATACACATAATTTTCCCTGAGTATTTTGACCAACAATGCCAAGCTTTAGGCTTCTGCCAGGACCTACCCTACAGACAATCACCTTCTACCCTGCCCTCAATATGCCACTCATTGCCCAGACTTCCTACTTCTTCTTCCAGGGTCTAGCATGAGCTCCACAGTATTTTTCCAGGTCTAATGTGCCCTGATGCCTCTGAACTGTAACCGAACTCCATGCTTTCACCAGGATTTGTTACACATGCAATTATCCACAATCTATGTTTTCATGACCTCCAACATGCCACCCAGTACTCAGAATTCCCACATTCTCCTACAGGGACTAGTCTTATCCTATCTATGTAGATCCATCAGCCTAGGCAATAAATAAGTTAATTACTGCTCCAAAGTCTAACCTAGATGACACATTCTATGCCACAGCCTAGGCTAACCACCACCACCTGCCTTACAGTCAAATTCTAGGTTTCTGTTTTGATATTCAACCAGTAACCATCCACAGGCTCCTTCTGTGGCACCTCCAACAGATCACTCTGTACAAAAATATCCCATATCTTCCTGTTGAGTCTAGCCTTATCTCTTCTATATGCCCTACCCCATCAAACCAGTGACCAAACTCTAGGGTCTAGCCTGGGTCCTATATCCTGTGATGTGGCCTAGGCTGGGCACCATCACTTGTGCTTCAGTTAAACTCTAGGCTTTAACACTCTACTAAAACACCACATGTTCCTTCTTCACTGCCTCCCACCACCCTACTAGGTACACAGACTCAACATGTCATTCTCTATGGTCTATCAGGGGTCCCACATCCCATGCCTCAGCCTAGTCTGCCCAGGCCCAACTGTCACATAGCTATGCTCTAGGCCTTAGCCAGAGCAACTGCCCTACATGCAATCATCCACAGGTCGCTCTTTAGCAGGCGCCACCACACCAGTAATACCCAGATTTCCCAAATCCTCTTCCAGAGTCAAATCTGATGAGTTCTCTTAACTTCCTCTTCCATATCATTCTGAAAAGCACGAGATATAGCTTTCTATGTGGTCCTCTTTAACACACTCAGTTCCAAAACTCCCCAAATCTGCTTCCTGGGACTAGCTTGGGCAGCACAAATCCTGCTACACACTAGTCTAAGCAAAGTCTGTGTTTTATCCAAGCCCCAGGCTTCTTCCTGGACCCCACTAACTGCAACCACTCACAGGTCACTTGTGATGCTTCTACTACCCTCCTATATATTTAGTCTCCCAAAGATCTCCTCCAATATCTAGCCTGGGTCCCACAAACCCTGCCACAGTCTTGTCTAAACACCCTTGCCGGTGTTTATTCAAGTTCTAGATCTCTACCAGAACCAACTCTTACTGCAACCATCCTTTAGGTCTGCTTCAACCACACCACTGGGTATTCAGAACTAGTTAGTTTCATTGACTTCCTGATTCAAGACGTTCCCTTCTACTTTTTGCTGGTCTTGTCCACCATGGCCTGTGCCTCAGACAAGCTCTGGGCTTCAGCCAGTGTGACACTACCTGCGATATCCTTTAGGTCCTTTTTGAATTGCCTCCACCACCCCAGTAGTTACCCCAACTTCCCATATCTTCTTCCAGGTTTAAATGTGGCAAGTAGCACTAATTTCAACACCCAAACTTTTTTTTCCACCACCAGATCTATCCTTGATCTCATAACCAGGGCCATGAAATAATCTGGTCCTCCACGTCTGGGGAACAGCTGACCTCTAGGCTTCAGCAGTGTCCCTATAATTTACCCCTTAGTACTCTGATCAACCCTGCTCATGATGTAGCCCATCTCTAGTATTCTACCGGGACTTTTCCCACCTGCATCCACCCACAAACCCCTTGTATACTGTCTCCATTACCCTACTATGTACACAGACTCACCATGCTAATTTCCATGTTCTATTATGGATCCTACATCCCCAGCCCCATCATACCCTGCCCACACAAGATTGCCATACAGCCAAGCTCTAGGCCTCCACCATGAACTGCTCGACCTACAGTCATCCACAGGACCCTTTGGAGGAGGATCCACCACACCAGGAGTTACTCAAACTTCCCATGTCCTCCTCCAGGGTTGATTCCAGTGAGTTCCCTTGACTTCAGTATCCACACTATTCTGAACACCATTAGATTTAGCCACTGTTACACATCCATTGTCATAGGCTAGTCTGACCACTCCCAGACTATTGCCGCGGCCAAGCTCTAGCCTTTACTCACACCTTCCCTACCAGCCATTACACACACTTTCTGCCCCGAAGTGGAAACATAGAGTTCTTTTGGAAAGTTAGCTATGTCAAATGGTGTTTAGCTGGGACACATAGGTGAAAGGATGTCTTGCTAAAGCAGACACATGAAAGACTCTTTTCCTGAAGCAGACACAGGTGAAAGGATGGTTAGCTATAGCAGACACTTGAAAGGACGCTTGATGAAGGAGCATAAATATGAGCCCAAGACAGAGGTGGAGGATCATTGAGTTTTGGTTTTGTTTGTTCTGCCTCATTATTCTTCACCAACTACACATATGTATTAGTTCACCTTACATAGTGTTGAGCTCAACTTGTGATAATGCTGCCATTGAGAGAAACTCACCCATGAACTGCTGGTGAGGTTCATGTGGCAGCTTGCAGCTTCTGTGGTCTCACCTCAGGCTCGTTGGCAAGCCTGGCAGTTTCTTCAGGATTGAATTGCAGCTGCCTGTCGTCTGCCTGCCTAGAGGACTGGTCTGCAGCTGCTGAATCATATTTGTTGGTTTCTAGGGGAATTAACTGCTGCCCAAAGAGATCAAACTTGTCCCCAAAGAACTATTTGTTGATCAGGTCCACTCTCTTCCTCCATACTAATAACTTTTCCCTTCCACTACCTCTGCTGGGTGGTGGATTAGAGGAGAGGTTGAACCCTTAGTAAAAGTAGGTTGCAAAAAATGTATTGCTACACTGCCCTGCCTCCCTCATGCCACTCTTCCCCTCAGAGTCTAGCCAGACCCTTTCCGTGTAACTATCATTAACACACTTAGTACCTAGACTTCCCAAATTCTCCTCATGGGACTAGCCTAGGATCACAACTCCTATAACAACCTTGTCTGAACACTGCTTGTGTTACAGCCAAACTCTAGGTTTCTACCTGGACTCCAATAACTGCTACCACTCACAGACTGTTTGTGCTATCTTCACCACTCGTCTATGTATTCAAACTCTCCAAACCTCCTCCAGGGTCTATCTTGGACCCCATAGCTGAGTCTCATCTCCCTTACCTGTGTTGAGGCCAAGTTCTAGGTTTCCACCAAAACCAGCCCTTACTGCAACCATCTACAGTTCCCTTCAGCAATGCCTCCACCTCCCATCAGGTTTGCAGAATATCTAATTCTCCTCAGTGGTCAGGTCTGGCTAGTTTCTTTGAATTACCCCATTCAAGCTTTTCTGCAACCTTCCAAGTTTATCCTAAGTCCAACAACAAATGCCCCAGTCTAGTCTGGCCAACTAGCAGTAGCTAACATTTAGACTACCCCCAGGGACCCACGTCCTTTGCATTGGCCTAGTCTGACTAAAACCAACTCTATTAGACAAGTTCTGGGGTTTCGCTAGGAAGGCACTACCTACAACCCCTCAGACCCCTTTTTGCATCACTTCAACCATTCTACTTGGTAACCTGACTTCCCATGTTCTGTTCCATGCTCTAAAGTCGTAAAGAGCCTAACCTCAACAATCCAAGTCTCTTCCCCACTTGCAAGATCCAGTCTTATTCAGATAACCAAGACCATGAACTAATCTTGCCAACACAGTCTGGGCAACTTCAGACCTCTTAGGTTTCTGCGGGGTCCACAAACTTGCCCCTGGGTATTCTGCCTAACACTGTCAAGGCTGCAGCTAAGCCCTAGCCCTCTTCCAGGAAGGCAGCAGTCACCATCTGTCTCATGTCCATCATGCCACTCAGTACCCAGACATCCAACATCCTGCTCCAGGATCTAGTCTGATCACTTCTGTGTGGCCCAACAACCCACCCAGAACCCAGACTCCTCATGTTTTCAACAGTGCCTATCATGGGCCCCACTTGCTGTCAATGTTCCTAGGTCCTCATACTTCACACATACTCCTGACACAAAGCCTCCATTGATTTTTGTCTTTCAGTCATGTAAGGGCAACACCTCTACTAGCCCCTCCACAGGTAAAAGGCGTGACCACAAGTCAAGTAGACTCAAGACAGATCTCCATATTAATGAGGTACCTAAAGGCTAAAAGGGCTTAGCCAATTAAGCTTTCCTTCCCAAACCCTCCTCTCTACAAAAGGTATTTAACCTCAGGCCCACCCTGAGAAAACGGAATACAGTTTCTCATCTACTTTGCACCATGACAATAAAGGCCTTAAAACCATGGACTGTTTCTCTTTCATCAGGATCCACCATGGGGATTAATGTAGAAGGCCTTCACTTACAGAGCCACCATCTAATCTTCAGCAGAGGACCTCTCTGCATTCTCAGCCACAGCAACAAGCCAAGGACTCTCCCCAGAAGCCAGAGCTTCTCTCCCCCTCTCCTTCGGCTGTGAGCAGTCCAGCTCATGGGCCCCCACTTTATTCTCAGCTCTTCCATGGCTTCCAGCAGCTCCTGGGTGCCCAAGAGCCTGAGAACCAGATGGTCCCCAGCCCTTCAGCAGGCCCAGGGACCCCTTGATCCAGCTCTGGCTTCCCGGGACCTCAGACTGCACTCCTCCACCCTGGAGTGATGTCCCCACAGCAACTTCTCACAGCCTAACACCTGCCTGGCACAGGAGTGGCAGACACAGGACCCCCACTTTAACGCAACACCCATTTCCAGTTCAGCTACATTTATATTCTAGAATTCTGCCTGGAGACCCCAACTGCAACCACTCTGATGTCCCTCCCTTCTGCCCTGCTACCACCAACCCACTAGTTACACAGACTCCCGACATCATTCACCATAGTCTATCATGGTTCCCATATTCCCTGCCCAGACCTAGCTGTCAAAACCTGATTACCAGCCTTTATTACAACAATCCATAATTCCCTTCTGGGATGCCTCCGCCACCCCACTAGGTACTCATAACTCCCAAGGCCTTCGTGGTTGAGTCTAGTTGGTTTCCTTGACTTGCCCACTGAAGTCTTTCTTTAACCTGTCAGATCTAGCCCTGGTCCCATAACCAGTGCTTTAGTCTAGTCTGGTCACCTGGTCTGAGCTGCAGCCAATATCTAGTTTTCCAGAGAATCCCACATGTTTTGCACTGACCTAATCCACCACCACTGCTTGTACCTCAGATAAACTCTAGGCTTCAGCTAAGATGGTCCTATCTGCAACTGTGGGGCAGTGGGCTGTGAGAGGCAGCTGGGCACCTGGTCAAGCACAGGCCTCAAACTCCAGACACTAATGGGACAGAAGGTGTTCAGCTTTGGTCCTGGGCCCCTGGTTCCATTCACTTAGCTTCAGCCCTCCAAAGCCCCTCCCACAGAGAGGTCTATGGTCATCAGTCACATAGGAATAGTGCCTCAGGCTCTCCCACATGTAGATAAGGTATCTCCAAGCTCTCAGACCAAGCCAATAGGGATTACCTGCTGCCAGACCCTAATCCACTCCAAAATTGTATATAAGAGCCCTATTCAGGAGAAGTAAAAGTGTGCGAGAATCATCCCATTGTCAGAGAGTTTCTGTCACAAGAGCTGTAACACTTGGGAAGAGATCTGCTCTCCCAAAGCACCTTCAGGACCCTTCCCCCTCCTTGCTAGCTAGCTGGCATCACACCAGCCCGGCCTGGACTGGCTCAGCACAGAGGGACAGGTGCAGCACCTGGGAGTGACTGGGCAGCAACAGAGGAGACGTGGGCAGAGGCAGCTACAGCAGAAGTGATTTCCCTTCCCTGCTCACACTCTATCCCCTTGGCCTCGACCCCCGAATTTGGCTGGGCCAGAGATCTTCATGGGATGCCCTCCAGAACAGGAACCTACATGCAACCTTCTCCTTCAGGTCTGTTTTGCATTTGCCTCCACCACTCCAGGTGGTACCCCAACTTCCCTTGTCCTCTTTCAGATTCTATCCTGTTGGGTACCCCTGACCTCAACATGCAAGCTTTTTCCTCAACCTGGCACATCTAGCCTTGCTTTCTCAATCACAGCTTTGGACTACTCTGGCCATTTCTACCTGGGAAGCAACTGACCTCTAGGCCTTTGCCACATACTTGACCCTGAGTACTCTGACTAATGCTGTCTTTGCTGTAGCCTAGTCCTAGGTTTCTGCCAGGACTTGATTTACCTGTAACCACCCAAAGGCACATTCTTCCCTGCCTCTACCATGCCATTCCAACATCCTCTTCCAGCGTCTAACTTCTTTGTTTCCATGTGGCTCCAAACTACCCACTCCATGTTCAGACTGAACATATCCTTCTCCATTGTCTTCATGAGCCCCATGCCCTATTATTCAGGCCCAGTTTGCCTTTTCTGTGTGCACTGTAGCCAAGCTCTGTTTCCATAAGAAATTGTCATATCTACAACCACCCATAGGTGCTTTGTTTACCAACACCAACATGCCACTTGAAACCTCTGTCTTGAATTGGCCCCAACATACCCAGCCTAGCCTGACAACCCCTGTGTATACCAATCTTGGGGCTTCATCCAGGACCTTCCTTAATTCCAACCAACCATGGACACCTTCTGTATCACCTTCACTAAGCCTTTCATACAAAAACATCCCACATTGTTGTCAAAGGTACCCCATCCATGCCCTTTAACCAACTTTCCAGATCTACATTCAGCCCTACAACCAGTTTCTGAGCCTATTGTATCCATCCCTGCCTGTGAAGCACCTGACCTCTAGGCTTTAACAGGGTTTCATATCTCTTGACCCTGTCTAGTCTGGCCACGCCTGCTTGTGAGGCAAATTCTAGGCTGTACACAGGACAGGCTCCCTGCAACTACTCACAAAACCCTTCTGTACTGTCTCTTCCATGACACCTAGAACCCAGACTTTCCACATTCTCTTTAAGGGTCTAGCCTGATCCTATCTTTATGACTCCACTACCCCACTTGGTACTCAGACTCCCCATCTCTTCCTCTAAGGTCCTACTTGGGTCCCACACCTTTTTATCCAGCCAAGTTGCACCACACCTTCCTGTGCCACAATGAACCTCAATGCTTTTTCTAGGACTACCTTACCTGTAACCACCTACAAGACAACGTTTGGCTGCTTTCATTGTTCAACCAGGTACCTATATTCCTCATGTCATCCTCAAGGGCATAGGTATTGCATCCCATACCCCAGGCTTGTCTTACCACCCTCACCTGCACTGCAGTTCTGGGCTTCCACAAGTACTCTTGCCCTAGCTGCAACCAGCCACAAATCCTTTCTGTGTCACCTCCACCACTTCCCTTGGACAGACTTCCTATGTCCTCCTTCAGGGACTAACCTGGTTATTGTGGGACAGTGGGCTGTGAGAGGCAGCTGGGTACAGGCCTCAGACCCCGAACCCTAATGGGACAGAAGGTGTTCGATTTTGCTCCTGGGCCCCTGGTTACTTTCACTTAGCTTCAGCCCTCCACAGCCCCTCCCAAAGAGAGGTTTGTGTCACCCAGCACAGGTAGAGGGTGTGCCTACAGGCCTCAGCCTCAAGAGATCTCCATATTAATGAGATACCTAAAGGCCAGAAGGTATAGCCAATTAAGCATTCCTTCCCAGACCCTCCTCCTTACAAACAGTATTTAACCAAAGGCCAGCCCTGGAGGTACGGGGGTACAACCAGATTCATCAACTTTCCACCATGACAATAAACCTTTTGAAACCATGGACTTCCTCATGTCTTTGGGGCCTGCTGTGGAGAACCGTGGTGGAGAGGCCTTAGACTACTGAGCTGCTGCTTAATTTCCCGCTGAGGACTTTTCTACATTCCCACTGTGGAGGCCACCTACTCAAGCAAACTAGTTGACCCAGCCAAGTGAGTGTAGTAACCAAGAGTCTCTACCTGTGAAACGCTACTGGGGCTTCTCTCCCCCTCGTTCCTCTTGGCTGGGGGTGGGGGGCAATCCAGCCCATATGCCCCCAGTCTCTGTTCTTCTGCCACTCCCAGCAGCATCTGGGAGTCCAAGGACAGAGACCACCTGCCTCCTGGGTCAGCCTCCTCGGCAGGGAGACCACCACTCAGGAGCCCTGCCCCCACGGGACTTCAGGCTGAGACCTCTTCATGCCTGGGTGGAGCTCCAGCGGCTTCTCACAGCCCAGTGTCTGCCATATCGAATGAACTCAGTCAAATTCCCACGCTTTTGCTCCCTGGAGCCACGTACAGCCACCTGGGGAAGCAGACATGCAGGAATCACAACACAGCCCAATGGGACCCATGCCCATGCACACCAGCTAACAGCCCCGCAGTTACTGTCTCTTGCTTCTCTGTCCAAGACTTTTCCTCCAGCTGCCAGATCTAGTATAGTTCCTAAAATCAGTGGCACAGCCTAATCTTGCCAGCACTGCCTTCTCAGCAGCCAACCTTCAGGATTCTACAGGATCCCAGGATTCCTACATCTTTTGTCCCTGCCACTTTTGACCAACATCAACTTGCCACAGCCAAGCTCTAGGCTTTTACCATAACTCGCCCTACCTGCAACCATCTACAGGCACCTTCTGTGCTGACTTTACCAGGACACTCAGTACTCAGATTCCTATATCCTCCTCCAAGTTCTAGCCTGGTGAGTGCACCTTACCTGCTCATTCATGCCTGTTCTAAAATCCACCCAATCTAGCCAGAGTCCCACAACTAGTGTGTTGGCCTAGTCAGGCCAGCCATGCCTGCCCAGCATCCAACTTCTAAGTTTCCGAAGGGTCTCATATTCTTTGCTCTGATTGAGTATGGTCACCCCTGCAGCACCACTCTGTGTGCTTCCACCAGGGACCATCCTACATATAATCAACCTAGGTCACTTATGCACTGATTCTAATACCCCACTTGGTATGGAGATTCACATGTCTTCTATGGGCTGCTCTGGGTCTACATCTCTTACTCCAGCCTATTTTGACTGCCCCTTAATGCACCACAGCCAACCTGGAAACTTCAACCAGGCCCCTTCCTATCTGCAACACCCACAGTTCCCTTATGAGCTACCTCCACCATCCCACTAGGTACCTCCCCCATGTCCTCTTTCAGTGTCTAGCCTGATAAACACCCCATCCATGTCTTTTCTGCAACATGACAGATATAGCCAGGACCTCAAATCAGTGTCTGGATACAGTCTGTCTAGTCCCACCTATACAGCAGTCAACTCCTAGGCAGGATCCCTAATTTTTGACATTGAGTCAGACACACTCTAGGCTTCAGACAAGACCCACTTTTCTTCAACACTTATAGATCCCTACTGGACTGTCTCCAACATTTCACTATGTATTCAGTCTTTACACATCCACCTCCAGGGTCTAGCCTGTTCTCTTTTGTGCGGCTGCATGACCCTACTCAGTATCCAGACTCCCTATGTGTTCCTTCAAGGTATAACTTACATTCCATGTTCCTGTACACAGCCTACTATGACCACTACAGCCTGTGTCACAGCCATGCTCAAGATCCTGCTTCACGCAGGTTCTGCCCTGTGTGTCACCACCCATAAGTCCATTCTGTGATGGCTCTACCACCCAACCCAGTACCTAGACTTCCCTGAACTTGCTCCAGAGTCCAGGCTAGTGAGTGCACCTTAACTCCATGTTCAGACCTTTTCTACAACTTGTCAGAGCTAGCCCAGGTCTCAAATTGTTTGCCCTGGTCTAATCTGACCACCCCATCTGTGAAACAGATAAGTCAAGGCTTTTGCCAAGACCCACCTTACTTAAAAGCACTCACAGGTATCTTCCGTGCCACCCCTCCAGTATGCTATTCTATATCCAGGCTTCCCACGTCCTCTTCCAACTTCCAGCCTGATCCCTTCTGTGGGATGCTTACCACTCCACTCAGTATCCAGACTCCCCATCTCTTCCTCCAGGGTCTAGCCTTGTTCACACATCCCATGATCCAGCCTGGTCTGACCCTAATGTGAGACTACCAAGCTCTAGTCTTCTGCTTGGACCCCCTTATGACCAACCATCCACAGATCCCTTTTGTGCAGTCTCCACCATCATCCTTGGTTCTCAGAGTTCCTATAACCTTCTTCAGGGGTTAGCTGTGTGAATACTCCTGACAGCCCCATCGACAACTTTTCTGAAACCTGCCAGAACTAGCCAATGTCCCATATATTTTGTTCTGGCCTTAGGGTGACCAGCCTGCCTGTGAAACAGCTGAACTCTAGACTTCTACCAGGACCCACCCTACTCACAAGTACTCACAAACCCCTTCTGTGCCTCCCCAACCACCCCACTCAATACCCCAGATTTCTCACTTATACTTTAAGGACTATTCTGATTCAATGCCTTCTGTATGGCTTCCACCATTCCACTTATCTATCACCCAGACTCCACACCTGTTCCTCCAATTCCTACTCTGGGTCCCACATCCCATGCCCCACTTGGCCTAGTCTATCTGCCCTCATCTGTGCTGCATAGAGACACTAGGCTTCTGCCAGGTCTTGTGCTACCTGCAACCAGTCACAGGTCCCTTATGCACCTCCCCCACCATCCTACTCTGTACCTACAATTTTCAGGCCCTCCTCCAGAGTCTATTATGGGACACACACCCCATGTCCCAGCTGAGTCTGACCACCTTGGCTGAACAGCAGCTCTAGGATTCTGCCAGCCACCACCCCTCTACACCTGTGACATCTACAGACCACTTCTTCCCTAGTTCCACAACCTTACTCAGGACACACACTTCCCATTTCCTCTTCCGCAGTTTAGCATGGTGTGTTTTCTTTTCCTCCATATCCATGCCTCTCCTGTAATCTGCCAGATCTACCCCATGTCTCATATTCTTTGTCCTAGCTTAGTCTGCCCACCCCACCTATGAAGGAGTTAAGCTCTAGACTTTGGATAGGGCCCACCCTTCTTGTAACTAATGGCAAGTACCTTCGGTACTCCCTGAACCACCCAACTTGGTGCCCAGACTTAACATATCCTCTTCATGTGACTAGTCTGTTCTCATCAGTGTGACCCCTACCACTGCACCCAATCTCCCCACACCTTATTCCAGAGTCTGACTTGGGACTTGTATGCCTTTACCTGGACTGCTCTAACTACTCCAGCCTATTCCTGCACAGGCAAGGTGAAAGCTTCATCCAGGGCCTGCAGTCACATGTCTCTTTTGCATTGCCTCCACCACCCAGCTTGGTACTCAGATTTCTAGGTAGTCTTTCAAGGTCTATCCTGGTCTGAAACTCTGGATCCCCTCACCACGCATTTTCTGCAAGCAATCAGGTCTAACTTGGGTCCTACAACCACTGTTCTAGCCTAATCTGGCCACCTCAGCCTGCCCAGCAGCCAACCTTTAGGCTTCTGCTGGGCCCTACATTCTTTCCACTGGCCCAGTCTGACTACGTTTGCATATCCCCCAGCCAAGCTCTGGGCTTCAGTAAGAACGTGCCCTACCTGTAATCAATAACAGGTCCCTATGTATTGCTTCTCCCATCTAACTTGACTTCCCAAGCCCTCATCTAAGGTCTAGCTTTGATGCCTTCTGTACGACCTCCAGCATCTCAGTTGGTTTACACATTTCACACACTCTTCTCTAGGGTCTAGCATAGGGCACATTGTATGCCCTTGTCTCGTCTGTCCACCCCTCCTGTGCTACAGCAACCCATCTAGCCTTCAATAGAGTCTCTCATAGCATTTCCCCCACCTACTCTGCTCACTCCTGCCTACATATCAGTCAAGCTCAGTTCCACCCACATACTTAAAACAGATTTCCTATGTCCCCCTCTAAGGCATAGCCCTAGTAAGTACCCCAGTCTCCCCCACTCACAACTCTTTTTCAACCTTTCAGATCAGGTGTGGTCCTACAGACTAGTGCCTTGACCTACTCGAGACATCCAACCTCGCATAGCAGCTGACCTCTACACCTCAGCAAAGTGCCACATCTTTTGTCCCAGACTAACTTAACTACCTGTGCCTAGAAGCCAAGATCTAGGCTTCACACAAGACCTGTCTTACTTGCAACCATCTACAGGTCCTTTGTGAGCCACCTCCACCATGCCACCCAGTACTCAGATTTCCCATATCTCTTTTGTGTGGCTCAGGGATCTAGATTATCCTTTTTACATGGCTCCCACCACAGAACTTGGTAACCAGATTCCCTACATCCTCCAGGCTTTAATTTGGGTCCAACATCTCCTTTCCCAGCCTTGTCTGACCACCATTCCAGCTTGTGCCATAGCAACCTTGAGGCTTCATCTAGGACATTCCCTACCTACAACCAGCTATAGATTCCTTCTGAACCATTGCCACCACCCAATTTGTACCCAGACTTCCCCCATCATCCTCCAGGGTCTAGACTGGTCAGTACCCCTGATCACCTCTTTCCACCACCCTTTTTTGCAACCTGCCAGGTCTAGCCAGGGTCCTCCAACTAATACGCAGTTCTAGATTTGTCACCCCTGCTTCCACAGCATCAAGCTCTAGGCTTCAACCAGGATCCACCCTAACTGCAAGTATCCACAAGACCCTTCTGCACCACCTCCACCATCCCACTAGGCACTCAGACTTCTTATGGACTCCTCCAGTCTGTCAAGTTTGCTTTGCCTCAACATCCACCCTTTTTCTGCAATATACTAGATCTAGCCAGGGTCCCACAACCAGTACATCGTGCTAGTTTGGCCTTCACTGCCTACACTGGAAAGGAAATCTAAGCTTGGTCATGGATACTTCCTGCCTATCTCTAAAACAACAATATTCTTAAATGCCATATCCAATCTATTCACCTAGCCAAAACTTCCCCTATACTCCAGACTTGGAGCAAGAAGGTCCTTGTAAAGACCAAAACAGACACCTTTGTCTGCTTAATATATTCCAGCCGAGGAATTTTTAATCTCTATACCCAACCTGCCAACACATCTTCTCTTCTTTCACAAACTGTTCTTCTCATAATAAGGAGAGAACAAAAGAAATCTACAAGCCCATGTCTCATCACAAAAACATATACAGTATGAAAGATCAAGCCAGTATCTTCTCTCCAAAACCTACCAGTCCTGTAGAAATGCATGTGAATGAGAATGATAAAAATGAACTCCACATGAGAGAAATACAGGACACGAAAACCAAAAGAACAATCATAAGCTTTCTAAAATAATTCAAGGAGTTTAGAAACGACACAAAAAAGCCACCTTAATGAGATTAAGGAGAAAGAACTTAAGGAGAATAAACACCTGAATGATGCCCAAGAAAACACAAACATAAGGCTGGTGGAATGATCAAGACAATCCAGGACATGAAAACAGAATCCAAAAAGGATGTAGAAATGAATTCAAAGGAAAGCATTACAAGTATATTGAATCAATCAGCTATAAAATATAAGGACTCAGAGTTAAAGTAGGAGATCTAGAATAAATAAGCTAATATTACAAAAGTAAATACACAGATTATATTTATAAGCTCCCTATCCTTATGACACCATAGAAACCTAATTATCTCAGAAGTGACTACTATAGTTTTGTTTGTTGATAGTTTGTTTGTTTAGACAGGATCTTACTATAGAGCCTCCTTGGTCTAGAAATCACTATGTACATCAGGCTGGTCACCTTGAATTTACAAAGATCCACATGTCTGTGACTCAAAAGTTCTGGTATTAGGGGTGAGTGACATCACAGCCCCGGGGTCTATCTTTACTACCATCTCACCAGTGACTTGGGCATCAACTCTGGCCTGTGAGAGATCACAAATACTCTTGTCTATAATATTCCTTTGCATGGAACAAAATAGTCTCAACTACTAGCATTCTGGGTTCCGGGAAAGAATTGTTTGTACCCCCTGGAATGCCAGTGTCTGAAGGTGCTTGCTGCTTGCAGGAGCCAGATATTTATTCGTTGTCCACACTCAATTCTTCTCCTCTGAGGCAGGGGACTACTGGTGGGTAGATGTATGAGAAACAGACACCTGAAGACAACAGACAATATGAAGGAGCCCTGGAAGGAGAGCATTTGTGTGAGAAAGATAGCTAGAGGTAGCACCATGTGACTCAACACCTCTGTGACTGAAAAGCAAGTGCTGGGAGATGGATGTCTCTTCAGACACAGTGGTGCAGATCACAGGCATCCCAGTGCATGCTGGCTTCAGGTACTACACTGTTCTTATCTGGGTAGGGTTCCAACTGATCCCTGACACAGTAGAGGGTGTTCAGGAAAGCACACATCCTATTGTTTACAGTAGTAGCCTGAATGCTGGCAACTGCAGAGCTGTCACCATGGCTACCAGGAGACTATTCTCTACCAGGAAAACAGTGACTCATGCATGAGTAGTGAATACTGTAACTGTCAGTGGAGACATCATGATTCATATGGGAACACTTTCAGTCAAAGTTTGTCTTTGAGACCTGGATATTGCTGTCTATGTAACAAGCTGTCATAGATTGATGTGCACAGAAGATATATACATATACATATACATATACATATACATATACATATACATATACATATACATATACATATACATATATATTTATATTATTTATATATACTGGACTGTGAGCAGTGTTGTATGCACATGAGTGAAGGATCCCAGGGCGATCTCAGACTCTGGGGCATTAGTGATGCCTTTGGTAAATTAGGAACCCAATGCTGGGACAGGATCACAGGTCTTCCTAACAGACTGTAGTGAAGCACTTGCTTTCATCCTTTGGACAGGAGTTGAGTAGTCAGTGACGATGCCGCAGTAGAACAAAACTGTGCTCTACATTCTGGATAAGGGTTTCCAGTGAGATTGCAGGATGAAATGGAGGTTTCTGGAAATGAGCACACAGGCTAGGGCCACTGCAACAATGCAGAGGTTATGCAGTAGAAAACAGAATACCAATAGCTAAGGCCCAGGGAGTTAAACTGTGGTGGTATCAGTGAATGGAGATGCGAAGGGAGAGATGTTGTGTGGCCAGACTGTTCCTGAGAGACACCACATGCATGTGTACATCTTTACAGTCTAGATAGGAATCCTGGAACTGACCAAAGTAGGAATAGTGCCAAAGCCCAACCTGGCTTAGTTATGAATTTATTGGGGTTACATACATGAATGTGAGTGAGGGTGTTACTTCAATGAGCAAAAATGACTAAAAGACACAGCTGCATTCACAAATCACGTCCACCAGACTTCTCACAAAAGGGGGTATCCCAGAGAACACTTCCCAGCCTGCAGGCAGCTCAAAGACTTGGAGAGTATCCTTTCCAAGTGACTTAGTTGGTCTAAACCTCTTCGTGTCAGCTTAGCTTGATATAGCTTCTTCCAGGCAGCTGGTCTGGGTTCACAGTCTTCTTTGCTATTATGTTGTCTGAAAGTGACTCACAGCAGTCTTTTTGGTATACTTTTGGGAGGGAGGAAGAGAGGGAGGGATGGAGGGAGGGAGGGAGGGAGGGAGAGAGGGAGGGATGGAGGGAGGGAGGGAGAAGCCTAGTGAATCCACCCACAGCACCCTTTGTGCAGCTTCCATAACCCCACTGCACCCCTGACTTCCCATATCCTCCTCCAGGTATAGCAGGGTGAGTACCCCAATCTCATCCAGGCCTTTTTTGCAACCTAACATATTTAGCCTGGTTTCCATAACCAGTGTGCCAGCCTAGCCTGGTCTCACTGCTTTCATTCTGAAGGAGCTCTAAGCTTGGTCCAGGATTCTCCATACCCACTTATCAAATCATTTGCCCCTCTCCTATTATAGCCAACATTTTCACTAAGATGTATCTACTTTCAAACTCCCTCCCACCTTCGCACAGAATGAATTCCCTATGTACAATCACAGTGTCCTTTATCCATCTGAATTCATTTCACCCAGAGATTTTCTCTGGCTAATCTAATATCTGTTACCCTCATCATGCTCCATCCACCACACACTCTGAACTAACAAAGAAACTCCACATGCCCAGATCTTATCTTAGGAATACCAACAAGTATAAAAAAAAGATCAACCCAATATCTTTTCTTGAAAACCAAAACTTGTGAAATGCTTACCTATAAAAATTACACACAAAAAAATCAATAAATAAAATAAAACAAAAAAAAAACACATACACACACAAAAGAAAATTACATAGGCAAACTCCAGCACACAGAAGTTCAAAGAAAAATCCTAAGTCTTTTCAAAGAATGCAAGGAGTTAAATAAGTCAAGATAGAAAAAGCTCAATAACATCAAGAAGAAAAGCTAAAGTTACATGCATCACTCCAACGTTCAGTAGTATAGGGGCTGTCCAGGTGTTCAGCGGTCTCTATAAATTGGCTAAGTTTTAGAAACTATGCTTAGTGCTTCCCATAATGTCAGTTAACTCAGTCATTCTGGATTTCTGACAGGGTTGAAGACCTATAGTCTCATAGCCAATCCTGGCTATTTACTTTGAGAGAAAAGATCTGAGTGGATAGTGTTCAGCTGACATTCGTTCTAAATCCAAGAAAAAAGCCAGGTTCAAAACTAAGTGTTCTAGTTAGGCGAGACGACAGAGGTTCTGGTTAGTCATCAAAATGATGGACTAGGTATGAGGACTATCTTGTACTTCACTGGTACAAACAGGAATAATTATGCTCTAATTGCATTTTGAGAGAAAAGTTTTATTTTAACAGGAAAGGTGATATGTAGGAGGAGCTAAGGGGGAAGGAGTACCAAGAGGAAGAGATGGAGTAAGGAGAGGAGAAGATGAAGGAGAGGAGAAGCAAGGTGATGAGAGAGAGAAAGAGGGGGGGGGCATGGAGGCAGATGTTCATGTGTCTCCACCAGTCAAAGATAGTTTATATATCTAGGTTGGGTATTGGGTTACACTTCTGACTGAGCATTATCATACTTATAAAGCCTTTGATTAACATTTAAAAAATTGTATAAAAGCAAAAAGGAAAAGGGGGCACAAGGTTTTCTAGTGAGGGAAAATGAGGAAAGGGGATGGAATCTGAAATGTAAATAAAACATCCAATAAAAAAAAGTACTGGCTGCTCTCTCAGAGGACCTGGGTTTGATATCTCAACACCCACATGGGACTCACAATCATCTGTAACTCCAGTTCCAAGGAATCCAGCTCCCTTTTCTGAGGTTCCTGGCACTTGGTGCACAGACATCAATGTAGGCAAGCACAGGCATAAAATAAAACTGAATCTTAAAAAAAAAAAGTTACATGCATCAAACTCAAGGATACCAAATTTTGTATTTAAAAAAATCTACTAGAGTTAAAACAGATTGATATCAATTCATTAATAGTATATTATTTTAACAACCAAGTTCTTTAATAGACACATCAACTGAACAAAATAGAGAAACATCAAAATTTATTGACATTATACATCAATGAACTTACAGATATCTACAGAATATTCTATCCATGCATAATGAGATTATGAATTTAAAGAATGCTGCTCTGTTGATCTTTGATGCTTCAGATAATCCCAATAAAATTATCCATGGCCTGAGCTCAGTATTTCCATTTTGGACAAACCTCGCAGAATGGCATATGTAGCTTGATCAGGCTAGCCCTTCTTGTCCTGGGAATACTTTTATTCCTGCCCATTATGTTAAAGCTTATCTTTATCAACATCAACATGTTGGCAACCAAAGTATATGACTTAAACCTGAAAATGGACCCCCAGACAGAGTAATTAAATTAACAGGCTGGCAAGCCAAGGACAAGTAAGATTCTGCACAGAGCCTTACCAAATAAGAGCATTGCCTTTCATAATGCATATTCCATGATGGGTAAGGAAGGCATTCTTGTCAGAATGACCTAAGACAGGCTCAGTCTTGTTAACAAAATAAAAAAGGGGGAGAGGTGGAGAGCCTTTGGGGCTGCTTGGCAAGAAGTTGACATGGGCCAAGGACAAGAAAAAGGGCTGCTTGACAGGAATATGACATTGGCCAAGGACAAGGAAGTGGGCTTCAAGTGGGAATCTGACATTAGACTAGAACAAAGTAATCTCAGGCAGGAATATAAATATTAGGGCAGAACAAAGAAGTAATTTCAGACAGGATTCTAAATTTTAGACTAGAACAAGGAAGTAGCCTTCAGACATGAAAATGACCTTGGGCCAGGATAGGGAAGTAGGCTTAGATACTTTGGTCATCCTGATAAAGGTCAAGCCTTTAGAAACAGTGATCACAGGAGTGTTCACATAACTGGGTTTAATGCCTTGCTTGTTCTTTGACTATTTGTGTTTATTGTATTGATTGTTCCTTGACTATTTGCATCGATTGTATTGCTAGACCCTCAACCTAGAACTGATCTTATTACATACTTGTAATCAAAATTGTATAAAACTATAAAGGAAGAGGGAGTATAAGATAGTGCGTTCTAGGGAGGGGAAAAGGGGGAAAAAGAACAAAAGAATATTCTATCCAAACACCAAAGATACACATTCTACTCAGCAGCACATGGAAGTTTTTCTAAATACAACACATCTGGAGACATAAAACAGGTCATTACAAATTCAGTAAGATTGCAATCAATCTTTGTACAGTATTAGACCACAATGCAATGAAACTTAAAATTGACAGCAAACAAACAAACAAGTATAAGGGCTTGAAAGAGTGAAGAAAGGTAGAAGAATGTAAAACCCACAAAATAGCCAACACCAGTTACACCCCTGTCCAAAGAAGACTAAAATAAATCCTTGTGTAACACTCTGCTCAGCTCCCTTCTTTGAACTCCTTCAGAAACCTAGCCTATCTCCACCGTTAAGTGTATGCTCCCTATAGCCAGAAATACATTTTATGTGAAACCCTCAATGGCCACATCTTTCAGGTCCACAAAAATTGTGTTTCAGGTAGCATCTAGCCATGGCCTTCTAAACTCCAGAGAGGAGACAGAAATAAAGGAACAAAACACCCACCCAACAAAGCCAGATATCAGCTCCTAGACCTAACCTTCCCCAAACCAGATTCCTAGACATCAGAGTAGAAGCACAGCCAGAACAATATGTGTCTTCCTATATATATGAAATAAAAGAAAAAGAAAAAGACCTTAAAATAGTCTTTATGAATATGATAGAATGGCCTAAAGAGGATTAATCAATCCCTTAAAGAAATTCAAGAAAACACAAACATGCAGCTTAATGAGATAAATAAAAGTGTTCAAGACTTGAAAAGAAAAAAATTTCAATTAAAAAATAAGGAAGTTCTAGAAATGATAAATTTGGGGAATGGAACAGGAACTACAATATACAACAGACTACAAATGACAGAAGACAGAATCTCAAGAATTGAAGTACAATAGAGAAATTGATACTTCAGTCAAAGAAAATGTTAATTCTAAAAATGCCTGGAATGAAACTTCCAGAAAATCTGAGGTTCTATGAATACACCAAATGTAATAATAATAGGAATGGAGGAAGGAGACAAAACCCAGATAAAGGTCCCAGAAAATATTTTTAAAACATTGTAGGGTAAAAATTCCCTAGCCTGAAGGAGATGTATAAGAAACTTACAGAACATCAAATAAATTAGACCAGCAAGAACGTCCCCTAAACACATAATAATGCACTGAATGTACAGAAAAAAAAAGAAAAGAAAATTAAGCTCCAAAGGGAAAAGGCTAAGTTACATATAAAAGCAGACTTCTCAGTAGAGATACTAAAAGTCAAAAGGCCTGGGCAGATGTACTGCAGACTCTGAGACCACAGGTGCCACCCTAAGCTACTATTCCCAACAAAACTTTTGATTACTGTAGGAGAAAATAAAAAATGTCATGATAAAATCTAATTTAAACATTATAATCTACAAATCCAGTCCCATAGATGATGCTAGAAGAAAGCCTCCAATCAAAAGAAGTTGACTGCAACCATGAAATCACAGGGAGAAAATAATCTCAGACTAGAAAAATAAAAGACAGAAATAAGAGAAGTTAAAGACTTTCTACAACCACAGGAAAATAATAAACATTTTATCTAATTACAGACACAATGAAAGAAGTTTTAAAATGTATAAGCACTAAATTTCTACATGAAAATTAATTAATTAGTTAATTTGTTTACATTTTGCTGAAAACTGGAAATATCTCATACCAACAATTTAACAGCACACCTGAAAGTTCTAGAACAAAACAAAGACATCAAACCCAAAGAAGTTCAAGTTTAGACATAATGAAACTCAGGGCTGAAATCAATGAAGAACTAATAAAGAAAACAATAAAAAGAGTCAATGAAACAAAGAGTTGGTTCATAAAGAAAATCAGTAAGATCAACATCCCTATGGAAATTAACTAAAAATCAGAGAGAATTAAATGAAGAAAATAAAAAATGAAAAGGGAATAGACATTGAGAAAATCCAGATGGCCATGATGACATGCTTAAAACACCTGTACCCCACCAAATTCTAAAAATTCTAAAAGTAATAGATAATTGTTGTAGATGCATACCACTTACTAATGTTAAATGTCATCTAATATTGATGAACAGATAAATGAAATCAGATAAACAATTTTACTGACCTACAAACACACAATGAAAGAGAATCAGTGAACAAAAAAAGGAACAAAAAAAGTACACACAAGAAGGAGGAGGAGGAGGAGGAAAAGGAGGGGGAAGAGAGAGAGAGAAGGAGGGGAGGGGGAAAGGAAAGGTAAGGGGAGGAAAGGGAAAAAGGGAGGGGGAGGTAAAAATGAGAAGAGAATGAAAGAACAAAAGAAAGAAAGAAAGAAACAAAGAAACAAAGAAACAAACAAAGAAACAAAGAAACAAATAAGAAAAGAAAAGCAAGTAAGCAAAAATCTAGCCAATCCAAGGCCAGATAGTTTTGCACAAAATTCTACCAGACTTTCATGGAAGAGTTAACGCCAATACTACTAAAATTATTTCACAAAATGGAAAGTGAAGGGAGATGGGGAAAATCATTTTATGATGTCACAGTTAGTTACCATGATACCCAAACCACATAAAGACTCAACAAAGAAAGAGAATTACAAAGCAATTTTCCTCATGAATATCAATGCAAAATATACTCAAAACTAATACTTGCAAACTGAATTCAAGGACACATCCAAAACAACATTCACTATGATCAAGCATGCTTCATATCAGAGATGCAGGGATGGTTCAACATATGTAAACCTATTAATGCAATTTACTATGTAAACAGACTGAAAGACAAAACCACATGAGCACCTGAAAAGTCTTTGACAAAAATCTAACACATCTTCATGATAAAAACTCCTCAAAAGATTAAGGATACAAGAGACACCTAAACATAATAAAGGCAGTTTACAGCAAGGCCATCATAGCCAACATCAACTTAATGGAGAGATACTCAAAGAAACAAAACATGGTTGTCCACTCTCTCCATAACCTATTCTATATAGTACTTGGAGTCTTAGCTAGAGCAATAAGACAGCTAAAGGAGATCAAGGCAATACAAATTGGAAAAGAAGAATTCAAAGTATCCCTACTCAAAGAGGATATGATAAGATATATAGATGACCCAAAAAAATCCACCAGGGAAATCCTACAGCTAATAAACACTTTTAGAAAGGTGTGTGGATACAAGATTAACTAAAAAAAAAAACCCCAATAACCCTCCTATATACAAATGACAAATGGACTATGAAAAGCAACTGGGGAAACAAGTGCTTCAAAATAGCCTCAAATAACATGAACCATCTTTCGAGTAATACTAACCATGAAAGTAAAAGACTTGTATTTATAAAAACTTCAAGACATTGAAGAAAGAAATTGAAAAAGGATATCAGGAGATGCAAAGATATCACATGATCCTTGATCTGTAGAATTGACATAAAAAAAAATGGCCATCCTACCAAAGCAATCTACAGATTCACTGCATTCCCCATCAAAACTCCAACACAATTCTTCACTGATCTTGGAAAAACAAATTTCTGCTTCACATGGAAACATCAAAACGCCAGGATAGCTAAAACAATCCCAAACAATAAAGGAACTGCTGGAGGTATCACTATCCCTGATTTCAAGCTGTACTACAGAGGACGTTTTCACGGATACAGAAGAAGTATGCATTCTGCTTTTGCAACTAGAGTAATAAAAACAGTATTGTTTTGACACAAAGCCAGACACATTTATTGAACTTGGAATCTGACTGTAGACACAGACAGAAATCAGTACACCTATGGACACTTTATTTTTGATAAAGAAGTCAGAAATACACACAGGAAGAAGTCAACTTTGACAAATGGTGGTGGTCAAACTAGGTGGCTGCATGTAAAAGAATGCAAATAGATCCACTTAGCATCCTGCACAAACGTCAAATTCAAGAAAAATCAAAGACCTCAACATAAAGCCAGACACTGAATGTGACAGAAAAGAAAGTGGTGAATAGCCTTGAACACATTGGCGCAGAAGATTTTCTGAAGAGAACACCTTTAGGGCAGGCACTAAGATCAAAAAAATAATTATAAATGGGACCTCATGAAATAGAAAGGCTAAGACAAAGACACTATCACTCCATCAAGGAGGCAGTCTACACAATGGGAAAATATTTTCACCAACTCCACATGTGACAGAGGACTAATATGCAAACTATATAAACAGGTCAAGATATCAAGAAAAAAACATCCATTCATAGATCTAAACAGAATTCTACAAACAAGGAAACACAAATGGCTACGAAACACTTAAGGAAATATTCAGCATCCTTAGCTATCAGAGAAATGCAAATCAAAACTGTTTTGAGACTCCATATTATCCTGTGAGAACGGCTAAGATCAACGGCCAAAGTGACAGCTGATGCTGGAGAGGATGTAGATTAAGGGAACACACTTTGATTGAGTGGTGTATGCTATTGGTCACATGATCCCCTATTTTCTTCTGACACTGATGATTCAAGAAGAAACCCTACATACAAATTTAAAACCACATTGGAAATTGGAGACATATTTCTTGTGGCTCATATTAATGTCCAACTCATGAGTGAAATTGTTCTCCTTACTGAAAAATTTCTTATCAATTTTTTTGATATTTCGGTACATACATGCATAATATCAAGATTCCTGTAATACCTCTAACGTTTCTGGTCTTACTCCCACCTCTTCCAACCCTTTCCTACCCCTAGATCTGTTTCAGACATTGGTTTTGTTTCTTTGTGTTTGTGAACCCTAGAGTTTAACCAGGATTACCTGTAGGGCCATTAGTTAGAAACTCTCTCTTAAAGATGAAGTAGATGAGAAGCTAGGTAGTGAGAGAGAAAAAGAGAGAGAAAGAGAGAGGGGGCATGGAGGCAGAAGTTCACGTGTCTCCACTAGTCAAAGATAGTTTACATAGCTAGGTTGGGTATTAGGTTACACTTCTGATTGAGCATTACCATACTTATAAAGCCCTTGATTAACATTTTAAGAAAATTGTATAAAAGACAAATGGAAAAGGGGGGGGCACAGGATAGGGGTTTTCTAGGGAGGGGAAATGGGAAAAGGGATTGGCATCTGAAATGTAAATAAAATATCCAATAAAAAACTTTTTACGAAAATCTGAAATAAAAAAAAAGAAACTCTCTCTTAGAAACCAGATACAAGGCAGGGCTCAATGGATATATGGAAGATAATTACTCTCTCTCTCACTCAGAACCCAGCAGCAGCTAATATTTCACCAAAGGATGGCAAAGCTGAATGGTTCCCTCCCCGGCCCATGATTTACTGTGGAGAGGCTTTGAGTCATGTGTAGACTTTGTATATTCTCACTGGTGTTGTGAACTCATGGTTGTCCTGGTTGTCCTGTAGTGAAAAAACAGATTTTATAACCCTTGTCCTTATCTTCCAGCTTTTACATGCTTTCTGCTCCCTTCTTCTGTGAGGATCCATGAGGGTTCATGCCTAAACAAGACATTAAATACCATTCAACCATCTCTCGTTATCGTGCTTTGATGAGCAGTTATGCATATTGTTCCTCACTGTTGTTTATTGCAAAAAGGGCTTCTCTGAAAGTAGCATTTCCCCATGGTTATCACTATAGATCCTGACAAGTGAGCTTGACACCAAGACAGTTTATATAAACAACAGTAGTGAGTTGTCCCTAGGGCCAAAGACATTTTCTATCCTCCTGTGGAATTGGCCTCAAATACAGAGACACACTGGCTACCCCTATAACAACCATGCCACTATTGTGTAGGTGGGCACATCTGCAGGTAGATTGGCATTGTACATCATAAGGTTGATGTCTGGGTAAGACTGCTGATGCCATTACTCTGCCAGCATCCTGCATAGCACAGCCCAGTACTATGAAAGCTTACTAGCTGGAAGGAAGATTTCAGCTCCCTTGCAACTTAATTCCTCTACATTTTGCAATCAGCCTGTGGGTTGTCTTTTGAAGCAGGGTCTTATCAGATAGTTATGCTGGACAAGCACAAAGAGTGGAAAGAACTTGGATTATATTCGAGAGCTCTGGGGACTTCCTGAATAAAAATTCATATGGCATAGCTGACATTGGGTTTTTTTTTTTGGCTTGGATTTCAGAAGCAGCATTATGTAGACATACAGGCCATCTACCTGTTAAATCTGTCTTTTGAGACTTTTTTTGAACTGGATTATAAAGGAGAAGGTTCCATATGGCTTTTAAAATATATCCTTAGCTTTAGATTACCACTCATCCCCACCAGCTTTTCTGTACTATCTCTGGTTAAATTTTCCCCATAGGTGAGATATTTATATTAATGATTGTATAATTAATATGTTTCTGAGAGAACAAATACTTTCACAACATAAGCATTTCTGGGAAGCTATTAGAGAAGAAATATCAATTATAAAGAGGTGGCCCTTGAGTGGGGGTAAAAGCATAGGTTGCAACAAGCCAATATTGACACAGTTGGGATCATAGTTCTCAATAACATTTAGTGTGGTGAGATCTTCACTGTTCTCACAGATTACTGTAGTGACGTCATCTCGGTATGACTAAAAGCAAACAAGTTAAGGAATTCAACATTTTTATTACGTCTCAAAGTATTATGAAATTGAGATTTCTGCTTTTTTAGAAATTCATGTACACCGTATGATGATTTGCTGGGACAGAAAGGTACAATGATGTTTTGCTGAAGCAGACACAGTTGAGAGGATGGTTCGCAGAAGCAGACACAGGTAAGAGATTGTTTTGCAGAAGCAAAGTTTAGCAGATGTTTTTCTGAAACAGACTTGTGAGGGGAGAGGTGGTATTAAGAAACAATGTAACTCTGACTGCACAGACAGTGGGAGGAGCATCTGGCATTGGTTCACAGAGCGCTGCCTCGCTACTCTTTGCTGACCAGGCTCTGGCATTGGTTTGCCACCACAGAGGCATAAAAAGAAATATTTAAAAATTTGACTTGGTTTCTTATGAACTGCAATGTATTTACAGTAAGGAGTCCCATAGAAAGTTGATTGGTAAATGTAAATCAGTAAAAGAAAAACATGATCCATGCATACATATACATGTCAAATGAATTAGTGAAACTTTAGGAAACAATATATTTTTAAATCTATATATAAATAGACAAAGCGTCCACAGTAATGTTTGACATATGCATACAACTACTTGCATGAAATTAATACTTGTCGTTTATAGTAATCAAAAAAGATTAATGATAAAAATAAGCAGTAACAATGTTTACTGTTTAGATTGCTAAGGGCTGTTGGTAAGTGACTATGTTCAATACTACTGACATTAGAGTGCTCTCTCATAGTCCAGGGGCAGGAGTTGAACTATGTACAATCTTAAACACACATGAGGATGGCTTTGGCCTGGTTGTTCTCTTTACAGAAAAGAGAATTCAGCTTACAATAAGCTGAATTTTCAATAAGGAAAGGGAGGAGAAAAAGGGAGGGTGGGGAGAAAGGGAGAGGGGGGACAATGGGGCAGAGGTGCAAGGGAGGAGGGGTAGTGAGGAGGGCAAGGGAGGGAAAAGCAGGATTGGTTGCACTTCACAGTTTTTAAAGGGCTTGCTATCAGGGGGCGGGGCCTGTGCTCAGGCAGGGCACACGTGGACAATGAAGAACGCCTTGCCTTCTCTGTGATGTCAGAGGCTTTAGTAGAAAAATCCAGCGAGACTAGGCAGGGTTGGCAGAGTACAGCAATGCTAGGACCAAGGATCCTCTGCGCCAGTCTATTCTAGCAAGTTACATCAATGGGGCTTTTAACCAGCAAGGTCTTCAAATGCAGGGATTCCAGTCCAGTAGAGCCACAGCCAGAAGAAGCTACACCTGGCCCCAGTCGCCTGTCTGGCAGTCGCAAGAGAAAACTGAGCAAATCGGAGAATTTGGCACCAAGCTCTGACATCCATGAACCTCAAAACCAGGGAATGAATCTATATAAAGTTCTCAACTACATCTACAGGAAAAGGGCTAAGATCTCATCTAATTATGCTTACGAAAATTTATTTTTGAATGGGAATGACAGCGACATTAAAATCCGTGCTCGCCAAAGAACATGGTGTTTACACAAAGTATTTTTATGTCAGTCAGGCTACTTTGGTAAAGTGCTCAAAGGTACTTGGAGAGAATCACACAATGATGTTATTAAACTGGTCATTAGGAATGAGGATATTGATGCCAGATCTCTGCACTTTGTGTTTGGTTCTTTGTACACGGACGAGGATTTGTCACTAACACCTCTGGAAGTTCCTCATGTTTTGGCAGCCGCATGCCTGCTTCAGGTGGATCGAGTAATTTGGCAGTGTGAGGAGACCATGAAGACAACCATCAATAGGAACACTGTATGCTCCTATTATATGGCAGCAGAAACCTATAGATTAAAAGCTGTAAAGACCAGATGTTTTGAATGGCTTCTTTATAATTTGATGATACATCCAAGTGTGGCACTTTACAAGGAAGTAGATATGAAGTTGATGTATCTTCTTGGATCATCTTCTGACTTACTAGTGATGCAAAAGGAGATCGATGTATATACCACACTGAAAACATGGATGTTCCTCTATCTTAATCCATGCTGGAACGGAACCATGAAACAGCTTTTAGAGCATACCAACAACTGGCTTTCCACCTACATGGGATGCATTGATGACATCAGTTTTCTCGAAAGTGAAGAAGGACTAATATTTCAACCAGTGTTTAAAAAGCTGAGGTTTCAGCACATCATCTGTGACATGGCCTCCACAAGCATCCTTGAACAAGATCGTCTAATACCTTTGGAATGGTTGTCACCCATTTATAAACAACAGTGGCACACTTTGCTGCAAGCACAAGAATATGGAGCAATTGGACCACAAGCCATCAATAAAGAAGAACTAGAAGAATGCACCATGAGGTTTGGAAAAATGATCCCCAAAGATGGTAGATATACTTGGAAGTGGTTAGCTTGCAGATTTGGCTTTCCTCTATATGTCACATTTAACAAGCACTGTGTAATATTCAGGCAAAGGTATCAGGAGTGTGATGGTTCTGCCTGCAAAAACCATATCCGAAATGTCTTATACAGAATAACTTTGGTGTGTTTTGATTCCAACGAGAAAGTAACATTCAGTAAAACAACAGGTTATAAAATCCTTTCCTTTGAATATAACGAGGAACAAATTGTAATGAAATTGGATAGTGAAGTTCTAACCTTCCCTTTGTATATATTTGGCAATTTCCTGTTCGTAAACCAAGTAAATGCAGAAAACAAGTAACCTTTTCAATCATTAGACCTTATGAGCATTTTGCAAACATTGAATGGCTCATTTAATCTAAAGGCTGTGTCATGAATAAAGTGAAGAAGACCTACAACAAATTGAAATTTCTTGCGAGTCTAATACCACCAGAAGTGACTGCTTCCCATCATCACCTTATTTCCATGTATTTCTGGAGAAAACTTTTACTTCCAACCAAGTATTTGTCAAACTAAATCAAATGAAGCTAGTCTTCTGATTTTCACTTCCCACTGAGAGTCAAGCTTCAAATGGAAATAAGAGACTATATTTGCAAGGAAAACATCTCAATGAACTTGTTAAGTAGATTTGACCCTAGCTAATGTGGTGACAAAATAAAATTCACTCCATTGCTGAAACTATTGTGTACCATTGCTTCTTTATACTGATATAGTAAGATGTAAATCATTGGTTAAAAAGGAGTGATTGAGATTAGTCACTGTTGGTGTAGGTTTCAGGTAACCAACTAGTGTCAAGTTTAGGTTTGGATAGCGCTTACTGCCCAGTATCTCTAAGTATACAGGCACACAAACAAATATCTATTTTATAATTAAATATCATGTCATTCTCCATAAGCAAGTGAATTATATATGCAATATGTTTACATATAAATATACATTCCCTCATAATGTATTTGTTTATCGATGTAACTGTAAATACTAGGAAATAAAAACTAGACCTTTATGCTACCTGGCTATCAATTTATGAGCTGTTTCATAGTATCCTGTTCAGTTTCTCTGCCTTAGTTTTTTTCCTGTTGCTGTGATTTAAAAAAAATAAATAAACCTTATGAAAGCACCTTAGGGGCAATAGTTTATTTTATCTAATACTTTGACTCTCCAGGCTTCCATAGCAGGAGGTTGAAGAAGCTGGTCACATCACACCTACAGTAGAAAAAGGTGACTTTTATGCAAGCACTGGGCTAACTTTCTCCATTGTGTAGAGTTCAGGGTCAGAGTCAAGGAATATTGCCATCCAGGATAGATAGGTCTTTCTAAGTCACTTCACATAATCAAGATAACCTCCAACAGCCATTTCCAGAGCCCGGACTCTCACATGATTGTAGACGCTGTCACAACTCTTCCTTCTGGTCAGCATGATACTCAAACACATCACTTTTAAGCCATAACCTTCCAACCCTTGGTCTTCATAGGTTCATAACCATGATATGGTACAAAATTCATTTAATCCATCTTTTAAAGTCTCTATAAATAGTTCCCTTGATCAATAATGTGGCTGGTTCTGTTCCAATGCCATGCTCTTTTTACTACTATAGCTTGGTAGTCTAACTTGTACTGGGAATAGAGTTCCTAGCACTTCCTTTTTAATTCAGGGTTGTTTTAGCTATCCTGAGTTATTTTCTGTTTGTTTGTTTGCTTCTTTTCTATATGAAGCTGAGAGTTGTCCTTTCAAGGTCTTTACCATACTTCCCTTGGCTACTAGGCTTCATGTGCTTATGATGCCTCCTAAGTTTACAAGGCTACACCCACAGTTATTAGTGCCCAAATGTCTCCAGGCCTCATATGGATATTCCGCTTACTCATCATTACTTGACTTTCCATGAATGCCAGGTACTGAAAAAGCCTTTCAGTCCTCCCAGGTTAAGGGAGCTTGAAATATTTATCACATCTCCAGTGCTTACCCATCCTCTCATACTTAACCAGCCTATCAGGGTACTGGGATATAACTGGTTACAAGGCCTTCCTTGTTCTCCAGGCCTCCCTTGGTTAAGAGCACTCAGTTGCTTACCAGGCCTCACATGATCACTTGGCTACTAGGCCTCAAGTAGTTTCTAGGTTTTCCATGGTTTTGAGAGTGTCCATGAATACTAAGCCTCTCACTAACCAGGCTTCCCATGTATACCTGGCCTAACCTGCCATCCAAGAATTTTGTTTACCAGTGTTGGGAACCAGAGGTCCCTAGGCTGCCGGGGTCAGCCAAAGGACAGATGGCTTCCCAGAAAAGGCTCAACCATCACAGTTCCAGTAATGTCCCAGCCCGACCTCAGAACGTTCCAATGATGAATATAAGCAACAGCCGAGAGCCATAGATAATCAAACTAAGGACACTGGGCAGGGAAGGGTGTTTTTACTTCCCTGTTTAATTTTTGCTTATATACTGCAAGCCTTGCCTCTAGTAAATGAGACCTTGACACCAGCTAAACTGACTCTGTCGTTCTTTGCAGCTTGGTCTCCTTTCTCTCTCACCCGTGTCTCTTTCAGGTGGTGGCTACTCAGGGACCCTGTAACAACTTTGCCTGCTGGACGGGACATACCAGGTCTCCCATGCTTCCTATGCATCTTATGCTTACCAGGCCTCCCATATTTATAGAATACACATCCTTACCAGTCCTTCCAAGATTTCCAGGTCTTTCTAGGGTTATAGGACTGCTCTAGCTAGCAGACCTTTCTGTTTTTGTCTGGCTAATCATTTCTCCAGGTCTAAGCTTCCCAGGCCTCCAGGGCATACAAGGTTGACAATTAGTTCTAGGCCTTCCATACTTTCCTTGTCTTCCACAGGTTCTAGGATTTCCCTGTTTACTAGGCCTCCTAATTCTGGCTAAGCTTCTTTTATTCATTGGTCCTCCTAACTTTTCCAAGAGTTTCAGTCTAACAAGTCCCTTGTGTTTATCAGCCCCCCGCCCCCCATTCATACTAGGACTCCCATTTTTCTGGGTCTACCTTGGGTTCTAGGACTCCCATGTTTACTAGGCTTCCCCTTGCTTGGATGCTTCTCATTGTTATCAGGCCTGCTATGCTTTCCAGGCCTCCCAGGCTTATCATTCCTCTGATATATCTTTAGACCTCCCAATCTTTCTAGGCCTCCACTGCTTTCCCCATAATTTGGGGGGTTGAGGATTCTGATGCTTCTTATGCTTCCTAGGGCTACCCATATTCACCAGGCTACTAATGCTGATAAGACCTCCTAAGCTTTGTAGGTTTCCCAGGCTTACCAGCCCTCCCTTGTTTATTGCTCCATCCATCCTTACAAAGCTTCTCAAACTTTCCAGGTCTTCCTTGGGTTCTAGGACTCCCATGCTTACTAGGACTCCCCAGGTTTGCCAGCCTACTCATACTTAAGAAGCATCTTAAACTTTCCCGGTCTCCCCGGTTTAACAGGCTTCCCATGTTTAACAGATGTCCCAGTCTTACTAGGCCTCTAATGTTATGCAAGACCCCTATGCTTACTAGGCCTACCATGTTTACTAGGACTTCTTTGGCTTCTAAGATTACCATGATGGCTGAGCCTCCCTATGTTTGTCAGATTTCCTATGCTTACCATGCCCACTAATCTTGCCAGTCCTCCCACATTTCCCATGCCTCCCATGCTTCCAAGGTCTCTCATACTTACCAGACCTAGGACTCAGTTTCTAACTAGGCCTAACATCTTTACTATAGTTCCTTTGGTTACTAGGCCTCATGGGCCTATTTTGTCCACTATATGTACTAGACCTTACCTGGTTACTAGGCCTCATGTGTTCACCAGTCTTCAAATGATTATTCCAATGCCATGACTACTAGGCCTCCAATGTACACCAGGCCCTGAGAAGTATTGTAGACCTCCCATGTTATAAGGGGCCTATCGTGCTATCTATGTCTCTTAGGTTTACCATGTCTCCCATGTTTACAACTCCTCCTACTCTTTCCAGGCCTCCAAGGCGTAGTAAGCCTCAAACATTTTCCAACTTACCCATGCTTACGAGGTTTCTCAAACTTACCAAGTCTACCATGGCTACTGGACCTCAGTTGCTAATTAGGCCTTACCTACTTGTAAGACCTCCTTTGTTAGTAGGCCTTATATGCTTATTATGCATCCTATGATTACTAGGCCTCACCTGGTTACTAGTCCTCACATATTCACTAAGTTTCACATGCTTTTGGCACCTTGAATGATTACTCCACTTTTCATGAATGGCTGCTTCTGACTAGTTTTCCAGGCCTACTCTTGTATCTAACCCTCTTAGGTGAACCTGGCCTCCCATCCTTACCAGGCCTCCTAAGATTTCCAGGCCTCCCAGACTCCACAGCCCTTAAACATTTATCCATTCTTCCATAGTTATAGGCCTCTCATACTTCCCTGGCCTACCAGGTTACCAGGTACTAGTAACTTGTTACTAGCCGTCATGGATAACCCAAGATGTTCAGATGCCACAGCCATGAGCTATTCTCTGAGAAAAGCTTCTAACATGAAGTAGAACTAGCCCAGAAGAAAAAAATATGTTGCAGTCCACAAAGATGAAAAAGGAGTTGGAGATCCGAAGACCACTTTGACATCAGACATGGAGACGAAGAGTTTGGAGTTTGCCCATCTGGTTTCCTGTCTTGCTTTGGGGATTACAGTAAAGTGATTGAATGGATCTCAGAAGAGACTTTAACCTTTAGACTTTTAACATTGTTGAGACTACTATAGACTCTGGAGACTCTGGAAATTGGAGTAAATGTATTTTGCATTATGCTATGGTCATGTGTTTGGACAAGCCTATGGGGGCCAGGGAGTAGAATGTGATGGTTTGTATAAGCTTGGTCCAGGGAGTGGCACTATTAGAAGGTGTGGTCTTGTTGGAGTGTCAGGAGCCATTTACCTCCTCCTCTGAAGTAGGGCAAAAGCAGAGTAAATGTCTGCCTGCTAACTAGAGTTAAGGCAGGTCAGGGTCTGCAGGCAGATTTCTGGGCCTGTTGACACATGGAATGTTAGAAGGAGATTGACTTGAGGCTCAAGGCAAGGGTCTGAACATTTTCTTGATTTTGGTGGAAGGAACAGGGAGGCCTCTGGATAAGAACAGATGGCCTGTGTATATGGCAGAAATTGTTTCTGCTAGCTTGTAGTTTTGCTTCTCACAGCTCTGTGGGGCATAAAAAGTTACGCAAAATAAACTTGGGGTTGCTGCAGTATTCGATGACAATCTTCCTAAGTCTATCTCTTGCCTCTGTATCTGTCTTTTTTCTACCTTTCTTACCTTTAATCCTAGCTGCCCTCTCAGGGACTTTTCCATTCCTGCAAGGGTCTCAGTAGTTGGTGCCTGAACTGTGGGGCTCTAAGAGTTAGGGATCAAGTGAAAGACACAGCAGAAAAAGTAAGCACTAGGAAAAAGTAAGAAGTCAGAAAAGGGAGCTTGGAAAAAGTAAGGGAGCTCAGAAAAAGTATAAACTAAAAGAAAACAATGAGAAATGGAAACAGTCACATATTTTTATGCAAATGCATAAGTGTATGCTTCACATTCAGGGGGGTAAAGTAGGGTACCAGCAATTACATAAATTTTTGGATTTCTAGGGAAGCTTTGTCCTAGGTTTCCTGTGGAGGGTACAATAAATTTAGCAAACTGGAAGAAGGTTTGGAGAAAGACTTCAAAACTACTATGATGTGCATGGACCAGGTATAATGCCTGTAGATACCTTTGTCTCTGGACCTTGATTAGGGATAGGTTAGATCCTAGACATGAGAGACAAAAGTGGGTTTCAGGGAAGCAGTCCCCATTCAGAAATGCTTCGATGAAGGAAGGAGAAAGTGAAACTAAGCCATCTGCTCCTAACCTGAGCCTGTATATACTGAGCCAGCATTTGAGCTGCCACCTTATCCTTATAAGACCAGGAGACCCTAGATGCGGAGAGGCTGAGCAACTGGAGGAGGAAGGTGCTGGATATCATGAGAAGGAGAATTCTTTGCCACTTGTTGCCTTAGCAGAGTCTGAAATTCCTTCCAAAGATAGGTGAGTTACAGAGGAAGGGCAGCCATTACAAAACACTTTCAGTTCGTTGTCTGTGCAAGTACAGAAGTTACAGGCTCAGCAAGCTCAAGGGAAGTTCTTGGAACCATCAGAGTAGATTCCAGGGCTGAGAGCTAGGAAAACTCCAAACATCATAGCTGGGCTGAACTCTACCCCCACCCCCAGAAAAAAAATGTAATGGCAGTGGTGGAAAGTGGCCTCACTGTATTACTATATACATTGTATGCATTAAAATGCATATAAATTATATAAGCTGACATATATCATACAAGTTAGAATTTATATACATTGAAACATATATGTTTGCTGGAGCTTGGGTAGTAGTTTTCTTATGGTTTTGTTTGTTTATTTCTTTGTTTGCTGTCACATAGTATACAAAGATTGATCCCAAACTCTTTGAATTTATGATGGTCTCTTTTATGTCCCCAGATGTGTTGTATTTTAGAAAAGAGTCCATGTGATTCTGTGTACAATGTGTATTCTTTGGTGTTTGGATAGAATATTCTGTAGATATCTGTAAGTTCATTGATGTATAATGTCAATAAATTTTGATGTTTCTCTATTTTGTTCAGTTGATGTGTCTATTAGAGAACTTGGATGTTAAAATAATCTACCATTAATGAACTGATATCAATCTGTCTTTAATCCTAGTAGATTTTTTAAATGTAAAATTGGGAATCCCTGAGTTTGATGCATGTAACTTTAACCTTTTCTCTTTGATGTCATTGAGCCTTTTCTGTGTCCTGTCTTATTTAAATCTTTGAATTATTTGAGAAGATTTTGAGTCTTCTTTGAACTTCTGTGTGCTGGAGTTTGCCTATGTAATTCTCATAAGTACTACACAACTTTTGGTTTTAGAGAGAGGATTGACCGGCTTGATCTTTCATATTTGTTGGTATTCCTAAGGTGAGATCTGGGCACGTGGAGTGCCTCTGTTGGTTCAGAGTGAGTGATGGTTGGAGCGTGAGGGAAACAGAAGATGAATGGGTGTGTTAAACCCAGAGGTGTGTTAGGGTAGCCAAACAAAATGGCTGGGTGGAATGAATTCAGATGGACTTAGGACACTGTGGTGGTACATAGGTTGTTTGGCCTGTGCCAAGGTGTGAGTGTGGAAGTAGACATGTCATAGTAGAAATGTTGGCTATAATAAGAGAGTCCTATTGTTTGGGGGTGGATAGGTAGGATCCTGGTCCAAGCCTAGAGCTCCTTTAGAGTGAAGACAGAAAGACCGGATTAGACTGGGACACTGTTGTGGGAACCAGGCTAAATATGGTAGGCTGTAGAAAAGGCCTGGGTGAGGTTGGGGTACTCACCCTGCTATACCTGGAGGAGGATATGGGAAGTCAGGGATGGAGTAGGTTGTAGAAGCTGCACTAAGGGTCCTGTGGGTGGATGCAGGCAGGGTGTGTCCTCATTCACTGCCTTTTAAAATATAGATATGTCTCAATAGTAATGAATTTTCCTAGCTAACATTTCTCATCAGCAGTTTTCATCTGTTTCCCTGAGTTTGCCTATTTGGCCTCCTATTGTTCTTTATTTGTCTAGACTATGCTGATTGTCATTTTTATTATATGCTACAAATGTAAAGGGTGTCTCCTTTAAGATTTGATGGGCTCTTTGAGATTTAGTGTTCAGTTTATGTTTGAATTCCTTGGAGAAAATTGTATTTATTGTTCATTTATTCCAATTGCTTGTTGATCAGTTCATAGTTCTGTATTTTCCTCAGTCATCTATGCTGGTCTGCATACCAGGCACTATTTGAGGGGATCTGCAGAACTCTGGCTTGGCCCGAGTGGCCAAAGAATTACAGCTTTCCATCGGGAAGCTAGAGCAAGACAGGCTGCCGGGCCTCTTCCATAACCAACCAACTGCTGCTGCTACCCAGAGTCAGTGGCAGGCAGCCAGATGAAACCGTGGCTGAGAGCCAGGGTCCAAGCCACCAAGCAGGAAGTGCTGTGGTTGGCTCAGGCAGCTTCCAGTGATGAAAGCTTCAGGAGAGAATACCCTTCCCTAGAGTGTTATAGCTCAATAAGACAGGCACTCTCAGAGGACCTTTGGCAAAATAACTCATGCATGTTATTCCTTGTGGATTGGAATCTTAGAAGCATTTTAGGGTAGTTTGGGATTTAAAGGCAGATGCTTTCTATTGGCTTAGTCTGAGATGTTAGGGATGCCTCATTTGCATGTGGAAGGGCTTCAGGTGTTGTCACTATGTGACTGATTATCAGTCCTCTCAATGGGGTTTCCTGGTCATGAATTCATGTTCCAGGACATGAATCTGGTCTGGAGTAGATTTAACCACCTTCTGTTATCAGTTAATGATAATTGCCAGGGTTTCTGAATCTGCTCCACGTTACTAGGTTTTCTGTCTGGTGTCATGATCGACTGCTCCACACATCTTAGCTATATTTCTAAAACTACCTGCCATGTCACTTAAATTTTCAAATAACTGGATAAATGTTGTACATGTTCTCATTTATTACAGTGAAAGACTACACTTATAAAATGTAAATGAAATATAAACATGCATATGAAAATAGACAGGCATAGTCTTTTATCATCTTTCAAAAGATGTAGCTGTCTTTGCAAATCCAGGATCAATCAGGGTAGTGAAACAAAGGAGAAGCCCCATGTTCTGGAACTAACTATAGAAACGAGGTTTCCCGTGGCCTACAGGGGCACAGTCCTCACAAATTGAGTGTTTCACACGCAATGTGCTTGCATTGCCGGAGCATGTTAACTGCATACCTTAATCTTGCATTTTGTCAATTGCATATTCCTTTGCCACATTCTGCAGTGCTCAAAGACAGACATACCTGGCCAATGCTAAAAAGAACATTGACAGGAACATAGACATTTACAAAAGAAGCTGAGGTCACTTGTTCATGCTTGCTCTGATGGAGAGCACAAACTGCAACAGCCATGTGAAAACTCAGAACATTTACTATAGATATGTGAATTCAGGACGCAGGTGTATCTTATACAGTTGAAAAGGGAGGCAGGTTTTGCCAATCCCCATAGGAGGTCTGTTAGGGACCTCAGGCTGCAGTTGTCTTAGAGAAAGTCACCGAGATTGACAGTGTCTGCTCACATTGTCACTATCCACAACTTGACCTTTAAGAAAGGATTTTCCAGGCCCCTAGGTCTGACCCAAGGAAGGTTTTGCCAATTCCTTGATAGCCAGGTGATTAGGGAGGATACAGAGCAATAATTGCTGTGCTGTAAATTCAGGAATGGAAACGGAGGTGATACGACGTCAAAGTTACGAAAGCTAGCTGAGTAGGTATACCTCAGGTAAATAATCTACCAAAATGCTTTCTGGAGTGTCCACTCTTTCAGAACCATCAACTTACCTGCTATCCATTCATCCATAGGATTTTGTTTGGATTCCATGGCAAAATACTCAGGGAACCAAACAAGGGTAAGCATGAGTTCTTTCTTCTTAAAATATAGCTATAGTGTGGAAGTGTGGAAGACAAGAAAATGTTGAGCTTTCCAAAAAGGGAAAGTGTATTTCAATCAATGTGTTCTTATCAAAATATGTTCTAGGAAGTGTTATTTATCTCAGAAATTGTTTTTTTAAATATTGGATATAATATCTCTACTTATTTGTGGGTATGAGAATATGTTTTAGAAAGTAGTTAAAAAAATCATACTGGTCTAGACATTTGGCAGTAGTAGATTCTCTTCTAAGATCCATGACTTTACTAGCCCCAGGGATTTGGGTAGATTTCTAGTATCAGGCATGATTCCCCTTCTATCCAGTGAACCTTAGGGCCTCTTACACAGCTATTGGTTACCACAGATATGGTAGTGCCTCTCTTGTACCTTTATAGTTCTCGTGATGCTGGCTCTTGTTGTGGTTCATACATGTCACTGATAGACATGAATATTAATTGCCTTCCCCCTTTGGCAGTTTGCAGAGTGTTTTCTGGTACTATGGAAGCTAGACCTCAAAAAGGAAGCTTATAAGTTAGGCCCATCTGGGATAATAGAAGTCCAGTGTCCTAAGTGGGCATGTTTTCAGGAATACGGACTGACATTCAACCTCTGAAAAACAGAAATCCAAAGGGCAACAACAATATCCTATATTTTTGGGGAGTCACTTGGACGATCCTGGCCAACCGCTCAAAATGATGTATCTTGTGCCTAGTATATGGGTTTTTGTTAACTTCTCTTTCAACAGCAAATGGACACCATCACAGGAAACCAGAACTGGACATAGTGCAGTGATAAATAGTTTATGGGGATCATAAGCCCAGTGGATACAACTGAGGCACAGGTCTTACATCTGCAGCTCAGGGAACTTTTCAGAGGAGAGGATAAAAAAAATTAAGAGCCAGAATACCAGGAGGTCTGCTGTGAGACTTTCTTTCTTAGAAATGGCTGAATAACAAGACCTGAACAGTGACAAATGTCAGTAGGCATGCTAAAACAGAAGGGGGAACTCCCCTGAAGTTCCAGACCTAGGCAAAGAACCACAGACGACTAACAACTGCTGAGAGAGGTAGTATTAGTCTCCCCCAGATATGAGCTGCTTGATTAGTTATCTAATACAAAAGGGTAATCCCTGAAACAAAAAGAACATGGGACAAACAGGTTCTGTTATATATTTATGTGTGTATATATATATGTAATCAAAGAGAAACAGATGGTCAGGTTAATAGATGAGGGGCATGAAATATGAGAGGGCCTTGAAAAAAGAAAAGAAAGAAGTAATAAAATTATATTTTATTTAAAATGTATCTTAAGAAATTAGGATATTAAAAATGTTTTTTAAAAACCTGAAAAAAATGACAGGGCAAAGAAAACTGATTAGTACTTTAAAAAAAAATACCACTTTACAAAGTGACAGCTTTTTGTGATATTTCATAAGACTTAATTTTGGTGATTCTCCACGGGGCTCAAGTCTCATCCTACCTTCCTATCTTCCTACTTTCCTACCTTCTATCCCCACTGTACCTTACCACCCCCAGTGTTCTTCCTCCCATCCACTTTATCAACACTCATCTTCTATTACTCTCCTCACTACCACTCTGATATAAAAGCATTACATTTTTTCTTTTGAGAAATGAAGATGGGCTTATTTTTCTTTCCTGTTGACTTGTAAGACAGACTCTCCGGTTAGTGTTCACTTTTATTATTAAGGGGCAAGGGAGTCCAGAAAGCAAACTGTCCATGTCTGAGAAAGCAGATGCTAGGTGACTCAGAGAAGCAGATAATAGAAAGGAAAGGCAGGAAGTCAGAAAAGAGTTGAAAGGCTTTGTTAGAGCTCAGATGAGATCACATCCATCTGCAGGAAAATCTCAACAAAATTTAGTTCTTTTGGAGGATTGATGGTGATTTTCTCCTTGTGAATTGCTTTCATTCCGTTTTCTACTCTTGGGACTAGGTATCCAGCAAGAAGCAACTAGTGGGATGCAGGGTAAATGTTCTTTCATAGGTCAAGGGATAAGCGTGGTAGCACAAGGGTAACATAGTTGGTGATATTATGTTCAGCAGCCAGGAATGAGAGAACAGACTGAAATTGGAGCCAAGTCTATAAAAACTGAAAACCATGCTGACCAACTGGCACAGCAGATAAAGGTGTTTGCCACTAAGCCTGTGAACCTGAGTTCAATCCTAGGGTCCCGCAACTGTCCTTCCCACACACCAATAAATGAATGCAATAAAAGAAACAAAACCAGAAGGCCTGCATGGCAAGAACCACGTCTTACAGCTCCATCTCTCAAAGGTTCTGCAACCTTCTGAAACCCAATGTTCAGAAGTTACTGACTGGGGAGTGTTTCAGAATAAAAGCAAGACCCTTATACACTGCTAGAAAGCTAAGGAACTTTGGGTGTTACAAATGAAACTTTCTCTTCTGGTATTAATTCTTATAATCGCTTGTCCACCCATGACTAAAATATTCAGAGCAGCAGCATTAATCTACAATCCACTGTCTGAATGATTGAGGGGCATATGCCAGGGATTTGCAGGTGCATCCCTTAGTTGGCACAGCAGCTTTTCAAAGCGTGAATGTTCAAGGATGTAAAATCTTATCACTTCTCCTCAGTGGATCCTCATCACTAGCTACCAAAGCTTGAAACCTTGTAGTCCACCCTTCCTTCATGTTCTCACTCTGGATCCCAAATGTAAGTGACACGGAGACTTCTACCTAACTTCCAAATTTAGCCAAAATCCTATTTTCTCAGGAATCTACTATGATGTTAGAGTTGTATTTCTCTTGCCCAATAGCTGACCTTTCTTATAATGTTTGCAGAGCAAGAATATTGTTACTTTCTTTCTTTCCTCTTTCTTCCTTTCTTCTTTACTTCCTTTCTTCTTTTCTTCCTGCTTTTTTGTGACTGTTTTCAAGTCAGCCTTGTGCTCCCTACTAAAACACATATGCACAATGTACAACTAAAATACTCTTACCTAAAATGGGGGTTAGGGACACTGCAGCACAGATGTAGAAGCACTCTCCATAGAAGATAGGATAGCATGCAAAAAGGATGTATTCTTAAAGGATGATGAGAATAAAGGAGGTGGAATTCACAGGCCATTCATATTTCTTCATTCAGTTTAGGAATGAAAGCTAAGTCATTTTCTTCCTTTCTGGAAAAAAGCACTATTTAGATGGCATTCTTCTTTTTCATGTACCTTCTAAATACCAGGGAACATCGGAGGCTCTTCTTTTATATTCCTTGGTGTCTACCCTATTATTAATTTTCCATTCCATGTTCATTGAGATTGGCCAGCTATTTTCTTCTTAATGCTTCTCATTAAGGATGAGACAATGCAATTAATGTTTATTAATTTTAAAGTGTTGAGATGATGCGAAATATAAGCATTTATTCCCCCTCATGAAGGAGAGACACCTAGAGAAATGTCTTAATTAGGATTTTTATCGATGTGAAGAGACACCATGATCACAGCAACTACTGTGTGTGTGTGTGTGTGTGTGTGTGTGTGTGTGTGTGTGTGTGTGTGTTTACAGGCAGGGTTTTCAGGGTTTTGCTGTTTAGCCCAGGCTGTCCTGCAACTCATTCCATAGGCTGTCCTCAAACTCAGAGAGATTTGCCTGCCTCTGCCTCTTCTGAGTGCTAAGTCTAAAGGCATGCACCACCAAAGCCCAGCTCCAAGGAATTTTTATAAAGGAAAATATTTAATTGGAACTGGCTCACAGTTTCAGAGTTTTTATCCATTATGTCATGGTGGGAAGAATGGCAGTGTTCAGGCAGGCGTGGACCTGAAGAAGGAGCTGAAATTCTACATCGTGATCCACAGGTAGCAGAAACAGACTGTGTGCCACACCTGACATAGCTTGGACATAGGAGACATTAAAGCTTGTCCTGACAGTGACATACTTCCTCCAACAAGGCCACACCTACTCCAACAAAGCCCTACTTCCTAATAGTAACAGTCCTTGTGGACCAAGTATTCAAATAGATGGGTCTACGGGGGTTGTTTCTGTATAAGTGAGCCTTTTCTCTCAGACTCTTTGTTCTGGGAGTAATGACTGAGACTGCATTATTTCTGAATAAATGTCTAGGCCAGAAGCTTTGGCTTAATCACTGACTAGCTTATAATGTAATTACCCACCTATTCTAATCTAAGCCAAACCAAGTATTTGGTTACCTCTCCTCATTTTCATACTAATGTTCCTTTCAGTGCTTGCAGCAAATCTCTCAGTCCTGACTATTTTCCAGAATCCCATCTCTCCCTGCCAGATGTCACACCTTCTAATCATGCCTTGCCTCATTGACCATAGGCTTTTTAATTAATAGGTGACACTTTCACATAGTACATAAGAGATTCTATCTACATGGTCTTATTCAAATCAACACAAAGAATATATACTTCTTTTTATATTTCATGCTTGCTATGTAATATCTATGCATATAGTACAATGCCTTTAAATCCTGGATAGCTTCTTATTATCATTAGCACGGTTATTGATCCTGATTGCAAATCTCTACCAGATGGTGTCTAAGGGAGTCCAGATAGTCAAGTAGGGGTCATGGAGTTGAAAGAAAAATCATCAAACCTTAGATTCTTATCAGATTTCTGCTTCTAACAGCCTGGGAATGAAGGGAGATCAAATAAAAAGTACACATGCACTGTTTCTGTGGTAATACTTGATATGGTGTTGAAAACCAGGAGCTGACACTAGGATGGTGAAGGGTAAAAAAAATCTTATCTAGCAACTAGCCAAATCTGATGTCTCCCTTATTATGGATGGGTGGTCATTTAGGAGGCATGGTAAGGATTAGTAGGCTGGCTACTATGGGCAGGCCTAGTAATCATGGGAGATCTAGAACCCATGAAAGACCCCATAAGCACGGTTAGTCTAGTAGGCATAGGAGGCCTGGTCAGCATAGAAGCACAAGTAAAGATGGGCAATCGGATAAACAGCAGAGTCCTGGTAAGCCTCGGATGCTTGCACACCATAGGGGGCCTGATTAGATTGAGAAGCCTGGAAAGCATGAAGAGGCCTATTAAGGGTGGGATGTCTGATAAACAGGAGAAGCCTGGCAATCCTGAGAGGCCTAGAAGCTTTGGAGAACCCAAGTAAGACCAGGAAAGCATGGGCGACTTAGTAAGAATGGGAGGGCTAATAAACATGAGGGCTGGCAAGCAAGCCTGAGTGGCCTGAGCCTGAGCGGCCTGGAAAGCTTTGGAGTTCCTATAAGCATGAGAAGCCTGGCAAGTTTGGGGAGACCTAGTTAGCATGGGAAGCCTAGAACACATGGAAGACCTGGAAAACATGGAACGACTAGTAAGGATGCAAGGTCTGCTAAACATGGGAGGCCTGGTAAGCATAAGATGTATGGGAAACATTGGAGACCTTTTACACTTAAAAGTCCTAGACTGCATGTTTGTCCAGGTATATATGAGAAGCCTGCTTAGTATTAGCTTAGTATTCATGGAAGGTCTAGTAACCAGATTTGGTTGATGAAGCTAGGCCGGTGGCTCCAATAAAATTACACCATTCAACAGGTCTCATGTGGGAGGTTTATTAAGGGAAAGTGGTACCAAGGCTGTCTCTATGATAAGGAAGGGAAGAAAGAGATGGGGGAAGGGATAACATGGCTGTTTATCGAGTCTGTTCTGCATGTGCAAGAGGACATGTGACAGGAGAGACAATGTGTCTGTTGCCTCTGGGCAGCTAATGATGACATGTTGCATTGCTGCTGATCCCTGCGAGGTGACGGTGAATATGATGGTCAGCTCTTTGTGAAGTCCCTTTTGGCTGTCCACGGATGTGCCTGTTTGATAACATTCCTCTCTTTTTCTTTATGATACAGAGGAAAATTAAAAAGGGCAGTGATGGTGAGGCAGGGCTACAGGCCTCAGATTTCTTGAACTGCGTTCTGCTGCCCAGGGATATTGTCGATTTTAGGGTGCGGTTGACCTTCACGATCAGGACACATTTGATATTTGTTAGCACCAGGCTCCTCTATGGGCAGCGGTTGGTAATCCTGTAAAAGGAACGGTTCAGTCATTTAGTTGGAAATGTTTTGGACTTGTCATCGGAGGAATATGGGGAGGAAGTTGATGAAGCAGGGTGCAAATAATAAAAGTAGAAAAATGACAGGAAAGGGGGTGGGGTCAGGAGAGGCAGTATCCATTTCTATTTGGGGTTTTCAAAAGTCCAGGGATCAGAGTATTGAGTTGTTCCTTACGTTTTTGGAGGTCTCTTTGGAGCTGTTGGATTTTGTTCTTTACTATACCTAACTGGTTAATGTAGAAGCATTCTCCTCGGAGAAAAAGGCAGAAGCCACCCTTTTCAGCTCTTAAGAATGTCTAGTCCTCATCGGATTTGAAGTACCACTGCTGCCAGGGAATCAATTTGTCCTTGGAGACTGAGTATGGTTTGAGCCACCGGTTGAAGATCTTGAATAAACTAGAAAGAGAACTGATGGTATAAGGTTAGGGAGGTGGCCAGTCCTGCTGTTCCTGTGGCAACACCTGAGGTTATTCCTGCAACAGCCAGGAGGGGTAGGATTTGAATTGCCCTTTTGTTATGCTAGGCGGCTATTGAATCCACAACCAGAATTGATAGGGGCTCTTCTCCATGGATTACCCCTAATTTAGGGAAATGAAACACCAGTGTACAAATGCCTGGCCAGCTAGCAGGTAGGCAACCATACACCTAAGAACCACAAACAATCTATGTGTTCTGGACTGTAGGACACTGTGGTAGAGTTGAGGTATTGAGAGTTATGTTTTTCTTATAGTATTGGGAACTTAATGTTCCTACAGAACATGTCCCAGATGACTAAAAACAGTCTGCCGTGCCAAAGAGGGTGCTATAGAAAAGGTAGGGGGTCAAGATAGTACCAGAGTCAAGGCAGTTGGTGGAAGGTGAAGCAAGGCTATTTGACAGAGTTACTGGAGAAACTGTAAGTGGCAATTGGGAGCCACTTCCAGATGGCACACACAACCAACAGTCTCCAAAGCAGCCAGGTTAGGTGACATTAGGAAGCTGATAGACCGAGGTCAGAGTCTGGACCAGAAGGAGAAATAACAGGTTAAAACTGTTTAGTAGAGGGAATGTCAAAGAAGTAATGACCTTGGAGGAGTGTTTAATCACTTCTATTTCTTCTCTCTCTGGGGTTGGATAATTGGGACATATTTTCTTTGGATATGAATCGTCCTTATTGGGAGCCCCAATTAGTTAGTGCTCACAATAAGGTCCAGAGTTTACCAACAATGCACATTTCCCATCTGGAATTCCATGGGTCCTAGATATATAAGAAGAGGGTCTTGCATCATTGATAGAAGAGGCAATTGATCTGTAATGCTAACATATGTGATTGGCAAGACCAATATAGGTAGCCTCTGTTAGCATCGAGACCATCCACGGCTAAACGCTGTTTACAGTCAGCTCCTGAACCCAGAGATGATGTCATCTCTAGGCAACTGTGTAGCTCCTGCGTCCGTTGCCATGGCACCCATTACACACACACACACACACACACACACACACACACACACACACACACA
>JANHMN010000005.1:108326910-108345057 GCA_030674055.1 Rhabdomys pumilio
GAGAGAGAGAGAGAGAGAGAGAGAGAGAGAGAGAGAGAGAGAGAGAGAGAGAAGATCATGATCTTGGGTGATGTACTAGGTAGGGTCCTGAATTGGATGACAACAGGCGTTTAGCCACAGAGGAGTTCTGGATGTCCCAGACAAAGAAGTCCACCTGGGAGGCTGTCAAAAGAAATGACATATTAAAGTCAGTAGGTTGGATAGCTAGAAGAAAGAGGAGAGGTGCTACTGGTAACCTTGAGTTCAGGTGAATGATGGGAGCAAAAGAAATAGAGGCTCCCACTTTGGCTGGAAGATCCCTTCCTAGTAAGGGAACAAGACACATTGGCATCACCAGAAAAAAAAATGTGTGAGAGAAACACCCCTAAAAATGCAACTAAATGGTGGTGTCTGATGAGTCAGGACTAAGTGGCCCCATGTTCAAAAGAAAGAAGATAAGCCACCTTAATACCTTAATGACTACCCAGGGCTATCTGTTGGTGATAGTAGTGGTTAGGTCAAAGGAGCTTGGGAACCTTCAGTTGTCCATAGCAAGCCTAGAAGATTGGCTGCATGGCAGTCTGAGAGAGATGTCCCTGTGAGTTACAAGAGCAATCAGTAGCCCAGTGTCCCTCTTGATGGCATTTTGGACATAGCCCCATAGCTTACAGGGGTTTAAAGCAGGCCTGTGTGCAATGATCCTGCTGACCACATTTGAGACAGAGACCTTGTAGTTCTAAGTCTTAGGAAACCAGGGAGCCTGGGCAGTGACTGGAGCTGGTTGTACAGTCTTGGCCAGTATATGGTATTTTTGTGTGTAGGCCTTCTCCTCTCTCCCATGGTACACTTTAAAGACCAGTGGTAATACTTGTGCCTGTGGAGTTTGGGGTCCTCTCTCCAAGTGTTAAAGCTTGGCCCTAATATAAGGGTAGTTTGGGGAAAAGAAATAGATTATCAAGAGTTGTTTACCTTCTAGATTTTCAGGGTCTAGATTAGTATATTTTAAGAAGGCCTTTGTAAGGCACTCTAAAATTTGAGATGAATTTTCCTATTTGTCCTGGATGACCTCTTGGACTTTTTCATAATTTACTGGCTTAAGGGCAGCTAGGAAGTTGTAAATTGGTCTCTAGATAAAATGCCACATGGGGTATTATAGTTCCATTGGGGACACTGGTCAGGCACCATCTCAGACCAAATCAGGTGTGCTCCTTGGGAAGTAAGTTGTTACTGAGAATCATGTATCTATCATGGAACGTCAGATTATAAGATTGAGTGATATACTGAAATTCTTTAATAAACGTGGAAAAGTTAGAGGTATAGGATCCCAGTCTATTTTTTTTTAATCTGAGAAAGTTCACTTAAAGCAAAGGGGACAAGTACCCTAACTACAGTATCCACCCCAGTGACTTACCATAAAGGAAGAACTGAAGCTGTGTTAGGCTGGGGGAGGGAAGAGCTCCAGAAGGAGGTTGGGTGCAGAGCAAGAGCTAGTAGTTGTAGGACTGAAAGTAGGTGCCAGCATGGGATGGTTATAGTGGCCTGTAGCTGGTGAGGCAGGGAGGAATCTGGATGCAGAGAGGAAGCTGGGGAGGCGGGGGAAGTAGGGGGATGCTGAAGAAACTGGGGGAACAGAGGAGGTTAAAAAGGCTGGTCAGGAGAGTAAAGAACTCGTTAGCTTGATCAAGGATAGTGGAAGTTTCCTCTGGTTGAGATTTCATAGCTAGGAGGAGCTGTGTTGGGGAACAGGAAGAACAAAGAAAAGATTTGGAGCAAAGGTAAGAAAAAGACTGCATGTAGGAAATTTCTTTCTATTTTCCAGATCACTGGCAATAGTTGTAAAGATCCCTTGTAATACTAGGATCTAAAGTGCTATTAGAGGCCAATTAGAGTAGTTAGTGGGTATTGGGGCCAAATCTGATTGGAACGATGTATGAGTCTGGAAATCTTTAGATCAGGGGCTAGTTTTAGTGGGTTGAGGTTTTCCAAGAGGCACCCCAGTGGGGAGTCTGAAGGTACAGGCAGACAAAATTCCCATGAATGAAGGAAAAAAAGGGTTATTATTTTCTATCACTTGTGGTGTCCTAAGGGTAGAAAAGATAAAACAAACTGGCTTATCAGATCATCATGTGGTAACCAGGGACCAATAGTGCCTATGCCCAGGAAACCCAGAATACACGTATTGGGACTTTTGTAAAAAAGGGAAGAGCCATGTTGTGAGAAGAAAGAAATTTCGCCCAAGGGAAGAGGTCCTAAGGTAGAGGATCAATAAGAAGGGTCACCCATAGCCATGAAGACCATGACACTATACCCAAGGACACCAGAGAGGTGCTGGGAACTCAACAGTCGCTCCCTCAGGTCCAGTGGAGCATTTATGCCAACCAGAGGGAAAACACTAATCTTCAGTTGTTTGCAGAGATCTAGCAATCTAATGGCTAGAAAGTGAGCGTGAGTAGCAGGCAGAGTTGGGGAAGTAGAATCCTGTCGGCTTACCCCACACGGTGGGGTGCACAAGTCAGGACCATGAGCTAGCCAACATAAAAAGCCAAGTCTAGAAGGCAGCACTAATAGAACTAGGTGGCAGGTTCCAGCAAAATAACACTGTCCAACAGGTCTCATATGGGTTAATTAAGGGAAAGGGGTACAAAGGCTGCTTCTGGGAGAAGGAAGAGAAGAAAGAGATGGGGGAAGGGAAAGCATGGCTTTTTATCTGGGTTGTGGCACATGCACAAGAGGATATGAGACAGGGGTAACAGTGGGTGGCCTCTGGGCAACATGCCCTGTTGTCTCAAAGCCTAGGAGCTGGCTGTGAAAATGCCGGATTGTCAGCACTGTCATGGAGTCCCTTTTGGGGGATGATGGGTATGCTAACACTGGTAAGCATGGAAGATTGTTGTCAACATTTGTGGCCTGCAATGCTTGGGAGGCCTGGAAATCTTAAGAGGCCTGGTAAGCATAGGAGGCATGGTTCACCTTAGAGGGCTAGATAGAATGAGAAGCCTGGTAAACACAAGAGGCCTAGTAAACTAGTCAGGACATGGCATTCATGAGAAGCCCAGTTATCATGGAAGATACAATAACCATGTGAGGCCCGGTGAACATGTGAGGACTAGTAATTAGGTGAGGCCTAGCAACTGTAGGAGGCATAATAAGCATATGAGGCCTAGTAACCAAGGGAAATGTAGTAAAGACGTGAGGACTAGTAACCATGGTTGACCTGGTATGAGAGGCCTGGTAAGCCTCGGAGGTTTAGGAAATATGGGAAGCTTTCTCAGACTGGTAGGACTGGAAAGCTTAGGAGGTCTGGTGAACATGAGAGGCAGAGTTTGCTAAAAGGCCTGGCAAGCGTAAGAGGCCTGGTAACTTTGTCAGGACCTGGCAAGGACCTGCCTAGTAATCATGAGAGGTGGAATAATCATGAGAGGCCTGTTAAACATGTGAGGCCTATTAACCATAGGAGGCATAATAAACATGCAAGGCCTAGTAACCAAGGAGGTCTGGTAAAGATGTGAGGGTTAGTTAGCAACTGAGGCTTAGTAGCCATGGTAGACCTGGTAAGTATGAGAGACCTTGTAAGCATGGGAGGCATGGCAAATTTGAGAGGGCTAGTAATCTTAGGAAGCCTGGTAACAATGAGAAACCTGCCAAGCATTGGGAGGGCTAGTTATCATGGGAATCTTAGAACTCAAGGAAGACCTGGTAATCATGGTAAGCCTCATAAGCATAGGGGGCCTAGTTAGCATGGTAGTACTAGTAAGCATGGGAGGTCTGGTAAACATGAGAGGCCTAGAAAGTTTAGGAGGCTTGAGAAACATGAGAATCATGGAAAGTATGGGAAGGCCTGATGTGGGGCAAGTGGACTATGCTACCAGTGGAAGACCTGGTAAGGTTAAAACCAAGTGAGGCCTAGTTAACCAAGTGAGGCCTAGGAACTGTGGGAGGACTGTAAACATGGTAGGCATAGTAACAAAATGGGAGGCCTGGTAAATGTGTGAAGCCTAGAAACCAAGCAGGGCCTAGTGACCATAATAGGCCTGGTAAGTCTGAGAGGGCTGGTAATCATGGGTGGCATTGTAAACATGGGAGCCCTAGTAAATGTGAGAGGCTTGGCAATCCAGGGAGTCCTATAACCATCAGAGACATGGTTAACATGAGAGTCCTGGTAAATTTGAGAGGCCTGGTAAACATGGATGGCCTATTAAACTTGTGAAGTTTGGTAAACATGGAAAACAATAGAAGGACTTTCTCAGACCTGCCAGTGGTATAAATAATGACATGGAGGCTTTTAATTAAGTTGAAAACTTTGGTATTTCACATAGGTGAAAGAATGGTTTACTGAAGTAGACACAGGTAAGAGAATGTTTTCCTAAAGAGGACACAAGTGAAAGGATGTATTGCTATAGCAAACATGAGCCATGATGTTCGGAAAACAGACAGTAGGAGGTTAAGCATTGATTTACTTTGCTGTGCCTTGCTATTCTTCACTAATGACATGCATGTATTGCTTCACCTTACAATGTGGTGTCACCATAGAGAGAAACTCATCAAAGAACGTCTCATGAGGTTCTTGTGGCTTCTTGCCAATTCCACGGCCTCAGGCGAGTTGGTAAACCTTGCAATTTCTTATGGATTGAACTACCCTTGCTGGTTCATGTGTGGTGACTACTTGCCGAGTGAACTAGACTGCAGCTGCTAATTTGTATTTGGTGTTTGCTACTGGCCTGAACTACTGATATCCTGACAATGAAGATTGGACTCACCCCCCAAAGAACTATTTCTGAACAGGTCTACTTCCCCTGTGTCCTAATAACTTTTTCACTACCTCTGGTGAGTGGTGGCTTAGAGGGGAGGTTGAACACGTACTAAAATAGGTTGAGAAAAATTTATACCTATAACATACCTTCACACAATGTGAAGACTATGTTACCCCAACAGAAGACCTAGTGAGCATGGGAGACCTGGTAAACTTGGGAGGCCTAGAAAGCATGGGAGACTTTGTAAACATGGAAGGCCTCATAAACATGGCAGTCCTGATAAATTTGGGAGGCCTGGGAAGCCTGGAAACCATTAGAGACCTAGATAGTATGTTAGGTCTAGAGAGCAAGGGAGGCATGGGAAACATGGGAGACATAGTAACCTAGTGAGGTCTAGTAACCGTGAGTTGTCTGGTAAGAATGGGAGATCTGGAAGGCATGGTAAGCCTGGTTAAAATGGGAGGTCTCAGAAGTATGGGAGCCATTGGAAACATGGAAGTCTGGTAAACATGTGAGGCCTAGGAACCATGGAAGGCCTGGTAAGCAAGTAATGCCTGGTAAATATAGGAAGCCTGGGAAGCCCTGGAGGCCTGGGAGGCCTGAGAGGCCTAGCAAGCATTGGAGCCCTGGCAAACATGGTAAAGGTATGAAACTTTGTGTTAGTATTGGCACCATATGACAGCCACCATTTTACTAGGCCTTGAATACCATTCAAATCTCAATCTCTCTGTCTCTGTCTCTGTCTCTGTCTCTGTCTCTGTCTCTGTCTCTGTCTCTCTCTCTCTCTCTCTCTCTCTCTCATTTCTTCAGCATACCAATACTAAACAAAACCCATGAGTTGGAAACTTATTATTAAGAAGGCAGACTGCCATTGTTCCCTCCTGTATACTCTTACATGGCCCATCTGTTTGTGGGTTTCAATGTTGTGACGCTATCTTAGCCACATTGCTTGTGGTGTTCATGCTCCAGGGGATCTGAGTCCATATCCTGGCCTCCATAGGCACCCACACACAGGTGGACATACAAGCACATCCAGACACAGAAATAAATAATTAAACAATCTATTTTTTTTTTTAAAGAAGAAGTAGTGGAGGTAGGAAAGCCCTTAGAGAAAAAGTAAGGCACATCCCTGAACCTGGGTATGGTCTTTTCAAAGAGTTAAATTTAGGTGTCTTAGCATTAGACATATATACTACCTGGTTTCTCTTGTTACATCTCAGCAAGTGGTTAATTTTTATTTTCCTTTTACCCCCTCCTTCTCAATAAATAAGTTTAGAGTGCTATAGCGATAGAAAGCCTTGGGGGTATTGAAGGTAAACATTGCCACCACCTTGAATTTAAACCCTACCTTTCATTTTCCTGGTAATACTAGGAAGGTACACGCTCTACCAATCCATATGATGTAAATTCCCATATGAAAAGGTGAAGGAATCTTGAGTTTGTTGAAGGCTAATAAAAACAAAATTATACTACTTCATGGTTTAAAAATAGACTGTAAATTTCGATCTCTGGCCCTGGGTAGAGAACTGCCATTCCAAGTTACCCAGAATGTTTCATGTTACCTTCTCTTCCTTTTAAGTGGTAATCCAGCTTGGTCTGTGGTTCACCTTGCCAGGAGTCCATCTCCCCACCTTCATACCAGAGGAAATCTGATTCACCTGAACACATGACAAAGCAATAGGAAGACTATATACCCTTTTTGTGATAACATCTTAGTCCCTTATGGCAGCCCCTCCCTCATGGCAGCCACTTACCATGCTTCTATCAGATAGCACTGCAAAGCCCACCAGCTTTGTTGGTGTTACAGAAAAGTCTTAACTTTTCCTTTTTTTTTTTTTTTTAATAAAAAAATTATTTTCTTTTGGATGCCAGCTGAAAACTAAGCATGTTTATCCTGGCACTCTAGGCATTTTTTGGTCTTTCTCTGAAGTTCCTTGTCCCATCCTGCCAGCTGACTGCTTGCTGGTCTGCATTGCAAAAGCTATATCTTTCTCTCTTCCACTTTGCCATCTTCATCCTCTGAGTGTAGCTGCTGCCAAGATTTACAGTTTGCCTCCCTGATTGATTAGCTTGCCTTCCTCCCCCCCCCCAGGTCAAACACCAATGAAATTGCCCTCTGCCTTCCTTCTGAATCTATTTTAAAATTCTTTATTGAAGAGAATAAGAACTCAAAAGAACATCTTGGATTTGCCCTAACCAAAAAAAAAAAAAAAAAAAAAAAAAAATTAGTATAGGTTTCTTCCTAGAAGTATGTCATACATCTTTTCAGTGCTTTACATTTCTTTAGCTAGTGAGTCCTCTACACTGGATTGGTGGGTGACTCCTTTGTGTAGGCCTAGGATTTCCATTGCATGAATGATGCTTACTCCTCCTGGAGTTAGCAATATTCTTTCTTTCCCAGTAGAACTATGTAATACAGTTTCATCACAGCCTCTTTAGCATTAAAAATTTGAAGGCAAAATCAGTAGAGAAGACAGATTTGTTCAATCTGGAGAGAGGAAAATAGGTAGCCACTTTGTCTCAAACCCACGATTTGCCAGTGAGGACAAATTCTCAGGCCTTTTTGTTGGAGCATGAATGTAAAATGCCTGGTTGTGCATGTGCAAAGTAGAATTCTAGTGCTCAGGCCCAATGCATGACCTATTTGAAAGTTTACAAGGCTGAACCTTCCCATATAGTTTTCCATGGTGGTCACATTCAGTTAGGACTCTGGCACTGCCACTTTTGCAAATCAGTTAGAATTTAGAACATCGGGTAAAGAAGATGGTTGTTACAAGATTCAAGGAAGCAAAGGAGGTGGTAGCAAGCATCTTTAAAATTCACTGTTTATGTTGTATTTGAAAAAATTATTTTTAAAATGAGAATGCTAAGCCATTTTTTCGTTCTGGCAAAACATATTTAGATGGCTTTCACTGTTAGCATTCTGTCTAAACTCCACCCCCACAGTTACCTGGCAATAGCCAGGTAGGCCTGGCCCACTATAAAAGGGACTGCTTGCCCCCTTCTCCCTTCTCTCTCTCTGTCTCTTTCTCTGTCTCTCTGTCTCTCTCTCTGTCTCTCTGCCTCTGTCTCTCTCTCTCTGCCTCTCTCTCTCTAACCTCTCTTGCCTCTTGCTTCTCCCTGTTTCCTCATCCCTTCTCCCTTTCCTTCCCACCCCCCCATCTCCACGTGCTCATGGCTGGCTTCTATTTCTCTACTCTCTCTGCCTCTACTACCCTCTTAACTCCCCTACCCACGCCCTGAATAAACTCTATTCTATACTATACCATTATGTGACTGGTCCCTCAGGGGGAAGGGATGCCTCAGCATGGGCCCGCTGAGAAATCCCCATCCCCCATACCTCAGCACACACTTCCACAGAACATATTCTGTATCTCTTCCTTTTTATAAACATATCATTCACACTTCTCATATAAGCTCTAATGATTATTACAAGTTATATGAATTAAAATATGTAATCTGGTGATTAATATGTTTGTGCTTTCTTTGTTCTGTTGTACCACTTGGGATGGAATCCAGGGCCATTAACATATTAGGCAAGCACTTCATAATTGAGTCACCACCTGAGCCCCTCAGTATTTCTCTGCATAACAATTCAGGGACAGTTTAAAACTACTGTCAGAGTTACTGAAAAAAAATTTCAGGCACTCTCTAGAGCATAGCACTCTTGAAAATAATACTTGAATCAAAGCTAAGAGGATCTCCCTGAATCAACAAGGATGGAGTTCGTTCCCTCTTTCCAAATGCCTATTAAGAATGAAGTATACTATACCACAACACAAGGACTCTGAGGAGGGAATGTAGAGGGAGCAGTGAATGGGGTCCTGGAAAGCCTTACACAAAGGTTTCAACAAATTAGCATATGAAAAAACCAAGGTTATTGAGAAGACTTCCAGGGGTCCACTTGGGATTTAATAATAAAGATGTGGAGACATTTGTATAGTATAAAGGCTGTTAGCCTGTTTGCTGGGGAAGTCCCTTAGCTACTCATCTAGAAGCCACCCAAAATACCCACTCTGCTCCTATTGTGCTTCTGTTCACTCTGCCTCAGCTCCAGCCATCAGCTCTTTATCAAAAGCCACACTCCTTTCTCATACAAAAAAAATCTATTAGCATAGTAGGAGAGGTTCCACGCTGCCCTTCTCATTCTGAAGCAAGCAGCAGCAGCCGCAGCAGCAGCACTATGCCCTGTCAATCTCTTAGTGTTGCCTTTTGGCCAAATTGAGGGCTACATGACCTATCCCGGGGCTGCTTGCTTTTAAACGTGATGATCTCAGAGAATCATCTTTGGGGGCAGGTGAGGAAGCAACAATCATGGAAAGCAGGTGTTGTGGGCTACAGAAATGACAGCATATATCCTGCCAGCACCTGGAACTGCCAGCACAGCAATTAACAATCGAGAATACAAGGACATACCTTCGATGCCAGCTGATACAATGTGCATGGGGTAGGTTCCCCCAACAGTGGGTAGAGAAGAAGGTTGAGACCCCTTCATGTTCCCTCATCTCACTAATGTAACCAGAGCAAGCGGTAGAAAGACCAGACTGTTTGGTTTCAGACACTGGAACAAGGGACTGAGGTGCATATTCTACATATCAAAGCAGACCTGGCCTCCAGGTTTTTTCAGCATCTCTCAGTCCCTAACTGGCATACCCTGCCCCCAACCCTGAACTTTCCAGCCAATAGGCTGGGCACCCCTTCCCCCAGAGATTCTTCCCTATATAATCCAGACATTTTGGTCTCTCACTGTCTCTCTCTTCTTCTCTCCCTGCTTGCCCCCCCCTTTCTTTTTCTTACCTCTTTCTCCTCATGGTGACTTCCATTGCCTCAGTCCTTGAGACCAGTGAACTCTCCTGAGAGCAGCTTCTCAATAAACCTACATTTAATATAATCTAACCTGGCTTAAATTGGTTCATTTCCCCCTTGAAAAAATAACCCATCAGATGGTACTGAAAATGGGAGGAGCTGAGTCCCCAGCCCAGTGGCCTGGGTCTTTCCTGACCACACTGGTACCACTCCTTTTCCTCTGTCCTCCACTGGAAACATCATTTTTGGGGTGAGGGGTGCTCTGTGAATACCCATCCTGAGCTACTGCCTCTCTGGGTCTAGGACCCTCCAGGCTTCCTGTGCTGACTCAAGGCTGTTCCCAAAGACCAGGTCTTTGTGTTGGGGATACCTTTGGTACAAAGACATTTGATCTGAGGTTACCACCATCATATAAACCATTCTGTGTAAGACAATAACCCTTGATCAGTTGTACTTACTTTGAGATGCCCCTGAGTGAGACACCGAGATGCAGATCAATGCAAATGCAAGAGGTTTATTTTCTGGTGTGTAGGGGTTAACCCTCAATCAGTCCCTCTAGGTGAGGGATGAGAAGATGACCCCAAATGGCTATTACAAGCAGATTTTATACTTTTTAAGGGCACAGGTTATTAGATCAGCAAGGTTACAGTTCAAACTTATTGGCTAAACATATTGACCTTTGAATCTATTGGCTAGCAAGCATGACACGAATTTGAAATCTACCTGAGACTTTCCAGAGGGTCAGGTAACTATCAGTCAGTACATTATGAGAATTTTTCACTCAAGGATGATCCTGTGAGTCAAAAATGGAACTTGGCCTGGCTTTGACTGGTGGTGGGTGGGGGGTGTAAGGCTCTTGAAATGCCCTAGGGACCTTCAATTCAACCCCAGACTATCAAATGGAACATTTCCACTTTCTCAAGACCTCTGGCAAAGTCTGGGAGAATGGGTGCCATGGTATCTAAAATAAAAATTGATCCAAATTGATCTGAACTCTCTGTTGTGTTTTATAAAAAGAAGGAAGAGCCAGAATATGTTTGGTAGGGCCAGGTATGGTGAGGTTGGAGGAGTGACTTGGCAGGCCCATGCTGAAGCATCCCCTTCCCCCTGGGGTACCTGAGGTATATACCTCAGGTATAGTATAGAATACCTGATGGGTATAGTACAGAATGGAGTTTATTTGCGACATGGGAAGGGAAGATGAGAAGGGAGTAGAGGGAGAGAGAGAGAGAGAGAGAGAGAGAGATGGAGAGAGAGAGGGAGAGAGAAAGAGAGGAGGGAAGAGGAGAGAGGCCATCCAGGGACACATGGAGAGATAGGGGGAGGGAGAAGGGGAGAGAGGGAGAAAGGGTTAGGGAGCCAGGGAGAGTAAGAGGGTAAGAGAGGGAGGAGGGGCCAAACAGCCTTACTATAAATAGTAAGCCAGGCCTACCTGACTATTGCCAGACCTTGGTTTAATTAAAACAGGAGAAACTAGAACGAGGCGATGGTGAAGCAGGAATAGGGTTGTCATGATCTTTTTATATTTCCTGCTGACTTTGGGGTGATGTGTCTCTGGAAAACTTAAGAAAATGGAGATGTTGGTCCAGTCTTAGGAGAGTTGGCTGTTCCTTGCTCTTCAGGGTCTGTGCTAACATATGTGGTTAGAAGGAGCAGGTCCAGTAGACGTGTCTGTATGTGTGAGAGTAGATTGGACCATCTGTGTGTTGCTTCTCTGGAGCTGTCCTGTATGTAGATTTTGAGTAACTGCCTAGACTTAAGAAGATGCTGAAACACATACATATATATTAGAGGTAGAGAATAAAGTTAAGTAAATTTCGGAGAAAAAATTTTCTTAGGTATACTTTTGAAACCCTTAGGTCTTGGTGGTTGGGGTGAAGGAAGTCCAAATCCCAGGGAACATGAAAAGAATCCCACCCTCTGAAATATGTAGCAAGTGGGAACTTAGGCTATTGATTGGTAGGTGTACTTATCCAGATGGAGTCTGTTTTGTCTGAGAGAGGTAGATCTGAGTGTGGTTCTTGTTGCTTGTAAGTTAACAAAAGAGATAAACTTGTTAACAGCATGAACAGTCTTTAAGGTGAGCCTAGGGAAGACAAAAACCTTTTATAGAGCAGGAGCAAGAAGGCTTTTTCTTCTGTCAAGGAGACTGAATATGTATAAATTTAGCATAATGAGAAACATTTTTAAGTTTACATTTAGAAAAGACAATTAAAGGAAACTCAAAATGATATTGTGAATATTATAGTTGATCATATAGATTTAGTATGAGAAACACTTTAAGTCTGTAATTAAAGTAAACTTTTATTTGCAACTATGATAGCTATTAATATATTTAGCATTAGAAATACTTTTAAGTCTATAGTTAAAGTGCAATAAAAGGAAACTTATATTTATAACTGTTTTAGTTAGGGTTTTACTGCTGTGTACAGACACCACGGCCATGGCAACTCTTATAATAATAACATTTATTTCGGGCTAGCTTGCAGGTTCACTATCATCAAGACAGGAATATGGCAGCTTTCTAGGCAGGCATGGTGCAGGTGGAGCTGAGGTAGTTCTACATCTTCATCTGCTAGCAGAATACTAGCTTTCAGGCAGCTAGGATGAGGGTCTTAAAGCCCACACCCACAGTGACATGCCTACACCTTCTAATAGTGTCACTCCCTGGGCTGAGCATATACAAACCATCACACTCTACTACCTGGCCCCCATAGGCTTGTTCAAACACAAGAGTCTATGGGAAGCCAAACCTAAACATAGCATAATCCAAAATACACTTAGTCCAACTTCAAAGGTCCCCAAAATCTATAGCAGTCTCAACAATGTAAAAAGTCCAACATTCAAAGTCTCTGCTGTGGTTCATCAGATCACTTAACTGCGATCCCCAAAGCAAGACAGAAAAACAGCTGGGCAAACTCCAAACTCTGCATCTCCAGTTCTGATGTCAAGGTGGTCTTCAGATCTCCAACTCCTTTTTCATCTTTGTTGACTGCAACAAACTTCTTTGGCCTGGACTAGTTCTATTTCCTGTTAGCAGATAGTCCATGGCTGTGGCATCTTGAACATCTGGGGTCTACAAGGCAACTTCAATGTTACAGATTCTTATTTCAATGTCTGGGATCCACACATGATCTTCTTTGTGTTCCTCCGAAGGGCTTGGGTCACTTCTCCAGCTCTGCCCTCTGTAGTACTCTAAGCTCAGGTTGATCCACTCCACTGCTGCTGCTGTTTTTGGTGATCATCCCATGGTACTGGCATCTCCAATACACTGGGTCTTCCACTGCTACTAGGCTTCACCAGTAGCCTCTCATAGGCTCTCTTCATGTTGCCAAGCCTCAAATCCTCTACATGACTCTTTAGTCCTAGGCCGTCATCTGTAACTGAGGCTGCACCTTCACCAATGGCTGCTCACAGTGCCAAGCCTCCACTGCCCTTCATGAACCCTTCATGCCTTCAAAACCAGTACCACCTGGGTGACTCTTACACATTACCAAGTACAGCTGCAGCAGAAGGTACAACCTTGGCTATGTCTGGAACACAGCTTCTTTGTGCTCTCAGAAAACACTTTCCAGAAGATTTCACCTCAGTGATGCTGGTCTCTTCTTAATCATCACTAATTTCCTAGCTCCAGCTAACCAGCATCAATTGCCCCAGTAGTCCCTTCTGTTCTTGACTCTAAAGCCAGAGCCACATGGCTGAAGCTGCTGAGTTCTGCTGCTTGCAGGTGCTGGAACATGGCCCCCTTGTTCTATTACATTGTCACCAGCTTTCTGTTTTCCAATACTTTCATTGCCTAAACTTGGCTATTCTAGATCTTGCTTTGTAGATTCAACTGCATGCCTGTCTCCTGGGATTAAAGGTATATACCACCATGCCTGGATTTAAGCCTTTCTTTACCTAGAACTTGCTCTGTCTCAGGCTGGCCTTGAACTCAGAGACCTGCTTTACTTTGCCTTCTGGGATTAAAGGCTTGTACTACTATACCTGGACCTAAATTTAGCTGGGTGGGATCTTGTGCCACGGTAACTACTCTCTTAATTCAATTTAGTATCTTTGAACACAGGATTCAGCTCCATGTCACTTTCTGGTGCCCATGTATTTTATATTTTTCCTTTCTAAACTTGCTATTTGTTTAAAAGGCACTTCATGAAACTTAACAAGAGAACAAAGAATCTGTTGGGCTTTTTTGAGATTTCCTTTGTCAATGTAATTAATATAAATCTCCTTACATTAGCCTCAGCTAGACTCTTCACAAGAATAAAAAGTAGCCACATTCTTCACCAAAATCTCACAAAAAGAGTCTCTAGGCCACATTTTCCACTGAAACCTCTTGGGCCAGGTCCACACAATTCAAATCACTCTCAGTAACAAAGTCTTTTATATTCCCACTAGGATAAGCCACTTAAAGCATTCCACTGCTTTCCAAATCAAAAGTTCCAAAATCTACATTCTTCCAAACAAAAGCATGATCACGCCTATCACAGTAATACCCCAGTTCCTGGTACCAACTTCTGTCTTAGTCAGGGTTTTACTTCTGTGAACAGACACCATGACCAAAGCAAGTCTTATAAAGGACAACATTAATTGGGGCTGGCTTACAGGTTCAGAAGTCCAATCCATTATCATCAAGGCAGGAACATGGCAGCATCCATGCAGGCATGGTTCAGGAGGAGCTGAGAATTCTACATCTTCATCTAAAGGCTACTAGCAGAATACCGGCTTCCAGGCAGCTGAGAGTCTTAAAGCCCACACCCACAGTGACACACCTACACCTTCTACTAGTGCCACTCCCTTGTGCTGGAGCACATACAAACCACCACAGTACCTGATAACTGATAGTATAGATTTAGCATGAGAAACACTTTAAGTCTATAGTTAGAAGACAATCAAAGGAAACTTCAATTTTGAACTTATGATTATAAAATTTGGATGGTATAGTGGAATGTTTTATTAGAGCTGGGCTAATTTATAAGAACTCTATTGGTTAGTGTTATGACAGTGCCATAACAAGGGAAGGAAATGTGAAGCATTTCGTCAATGGAAACTGAGTTTAGATAAGGAAGTAGCAGAAGGTTACATCTGTGAACGGTTACATCTTGTATATCCTTTATCATGAAGCTTGTGGGCAAGGCAAACCTGTCTGTCCTTTTGATAAGAGATCTGATCGTCTTAACTAGTTAACAAATTGACTAATGAAGTAAGTTAACAAACTGACTAATGAGCTAATAAGTTGGTGTATTACCTTGAGGTAAGGAGCTAGAGGTCTGTTTTCTAGCTCTCAAGATGAAGTCAGCTTAGCTGTCAATGCCATCAGAAATCTGGGAAGAACAAAGTATAATCAGATTTCATGTTATTAATTAAAATGACAGAGGTTAGTCTACAATCCACTATCTAAACAATTCTCCCAGGTCCTGTGATCTCCATCACAACTTGGGCAGAGTCAGTTTGTCCATTAGGTCCAGAAGACAAGAAGCTTTTTCATGTAGAGTAGGAACTGGGAGGAGAAATTGTAGTCAGGGAAATCTTAGCAATTCCCCCAACACACACACACACACACACACACACACACACACACACCAGACAGGAGCTGATCTGATACAACTCACAACAGGGTCTTTATTCTATTTGAGCTAGCTCAGCCCACACCCCCCCAACCCCCAATTCACCACCTTCACACAGGACGGTTTTGGTGGTGATGGGAGAGCCCTGAATGTCTATTGGGGCAAGACTTTATAGTAAGCAGCATGTATGTGTGTGTGTGGGGGGGGGGGAGGTGAGTGTGCAAGCATCTAATTGGAAAGCTACTGCAGCCTTTAACATAATTGGCTGGTGCTGGGAGTCATATCATAAACTTAATTTCTGCTCTCCTCTGTATTAGTGCTTGTTAGGCAAGGGGTGGGCTTGTAACCTGGGGTGCAGGCTTCTTGGAGAAATAACCTGGCGACACTGGTCTTATTGGAGATATAACCTGGAGATGCTGGTCTTGTTGGGGTGTAACCTTGACACTGGAGCTAGGCAACTTGGAAATGAATGCTAGGTACCAGCCTGTTAGTTAACCTGAGTTCAATCTTAGATCAGGTTCTCTAAAATAAAATCGGAGCTTAAAAGATTTAACATCTAAAAATGATTCACCTTGTCTTAGGCAATATGAGATATTTAACTCTCTGGGTATCTTCTGTTTGTCCACAGTTTAGGCCAAGCCCTGGGAGGGGAATGGAGCAGTTTCTCAGTGGTTATCAAACCACAATCCAGGCAATTTTGTGTTGTGGATATCCCCGGCCTTGTATTTTGATACTAATTCCCTTTTCCTGTGAAGGGCTGCAGAGGAGGTGTGAGTCATTACACAGGTGAATTCTAGTGAACCTTCTGCCCATCTTAATTTGTAAAATAAAGGCTGGAGCCAGTGACTGGGCAGAAGAGGAGGAGGTAGAGAAATAAATATTGGTGAAAGAGAGCAGAGGAAGGACTGGAGGAAGACAATGGAGGAGGAAGATGACAAAGGAGAGGACAACTGGGAAGCAGGAGGTAGAAGGACAGACGCAGGGTCTGGAAAGCCCTCAAGTTATATGGGTCTCATAGCTGGGGAACAGAGTAGTGTAGGGGTATCTGCCCAATCTAGGCTTACAGAATATATTCATAATTACTGAGTTGTGTTTTCATTGACCGATCATATTTGGGTTGAAGATTTAAAGATCTCACACTACAGTCTTGTCTCTGCGTCCATATCTTTTCAAAGACCTTGGGGGAAATCGCTGTTAGACTTTGGGAGTCTCTGTCCTAACAAGCTTAAACATTTAACGTTACAGTTAGCAAATTTCTGACACGATTGAGAGCTAGTATATATTTAGTGTATCTGAGTTAGACAATCTGTGTTTGTTTAATTACTTGTTTTAGATTGTAACTGACAAAGAGTGTATGTTATGACTTAATAATTTATGTCAATAGCAAGAACAAGGCTAGACATATATTTAAGGCAGTGATCTTTAGTCTTGTTACTGCTTTAAATTTTTAAATTAATATTAAAATTATTCTTTATCAAGGCAGGATAGAAATCATATGACAACTTTATCTTAATTAAAGTGTCTTTGGAGACCTCAATTCAGGCAGTTTTAAGGCAGTGAGATGGGAACTGCCCATAACAAAGATGGTGGATAATCATTGGACTGCCTTTAACCAAGATGGCCTGGAAGCTACAGCCAGCCATGTGACCACCTTAGCTAAGATGGTGCTGAAGCATTAGCTCTACCTGTGGAGAAAAGTAATGTATTATACCTTAGAATGGAGGGGTAGAAGTGTGGCTGTGTATCTTAGACTGGAACAGTAGAAGCATGGCAGAGTCAAACATAAAAAATTATCGAAGTGATGCAGTTTGAGGGGTGTGAGGGGCACAGCAGGTAGCCTCAGCAGGGTAGGTGGTGGCTCAGCTCCCTGTGAGCAGGTCACAAGCAGGGCAGGGGGAGAGATTGAGTGCCTGGGGGTGAGAGGTAGTGCCTGGAGCTCTGCTCTGTCTGACAGCAACTCTCTTTCAGCACAGTATGCCATGCACCCCATTGGGTCAGGTTGGGCAGGGAGTGAGAGAGTGAGGAAGGGGCAGGGGCAGAGTCAAGGGGTCAGGGAGCTGGGAGCAGAAAGCAAAGAAATAAAGTGGTAAGAGAATGAGGGAGAGGGGAAAAGCCTACATAGAAATCTTTCTGGTTTTGGATCACTGGCAAGAGAGGTATAAAAGTTGATTTTTTTTAAAAGCACTGTTAAGCATATAGAGTTATTGCTTTGTGGATAATGGGACCAAATTTAGCCTGTCAATTTGGAAGTCATTAAGAGTGGGAGGCATCCCAGTAGGGATCCTAGGAGTGGCAGCAAAGATGTACTCTTTCTGGGTGAGAGTAAAAGTTATTAATTACCCCTAACAGTGTCCTGAGGATAAATTAATAACTAGAAAATGGAGGAAGCCAAGCCAAATCATTAAGCTGTCATAAGATGAGTGGGGGCTGAGCTCTTGAACAGCATCCTGAGTGACTGCAGGAGAATGGTTCACCAAGGCCTAGGATTTCTCGGGTCTGGGACCATCTCAGAGGAGAAGGAAAAACTCACCCAATGGAAAATTACCTAGAATGAGGGTTCAGTGAGAAGGCCAGTCATGACTGTGAATCCCTCCATCCTCAAGGAAACCACAGGATGACTGGGAGCTCAAAAGCCCTCCACTGGGATCAGGGGATGTTTATACACTGAGCAGTGCGGAGAAGGAGCTTATTAATTCACTGGTGTTTGGATGGATAGGTCTAGTGAGCAATCAAACATGGCTGGAATTTCATGTGTTGGTGGTAGATGTGAACCTGTGAGTCTGTGAGTTTCTAATTCCGAGTCTTACAGCACCAATGGGTTTTATAAAAAGAAGAGAGAACCAGGTTGTGTTTGGTAGGGCCAGGTATGGTGAGGTAGGAGGGGTGCCTCTGCAGACCCATGCTGAGGCATCCCTTCCCCCTGAGGTACCAGCCATAAGATTAGTATAGTATAGAATAGTGTTTATTTGGGGCATGGGAAGAGGGGATGAGAAGGGAGTAGAGGCAGAGAGAGAGAGAGAGAGAGAGAGAGAGAGAGAGAGAGAGAG
>JANHMN010000005.1:108352917-108404803 GCA_030674055.1 Rhabdomys pumilio
TTTCAATAGGGTAAATGAAACAAATTGTTTCATTCAATGAAACAGGATTGTATCAGTTGATACCAAAAAAAAACCAAAAAAAACAAAAAAAAAAAAAACCTGCATCTGAGAACATGTTACACCTATTCATAGTAAAACTCTTTCCATGGAAAGCATGGAACCAAATCAAATGAGTGATGTTTCATTTAGAGAAATAATAACAATTCCCAAGCTACATTTTAGGAAATACTTCTTAAGCCAAATTTCTCCTGAAACCAACACCAGAGAAATTCATCTTAAAGAAACAGTGAGAGGCCAAATCTTTTAAATTCAGAATTCATTTTAGAGAATCTACCTAAGTTTAAACTCCAACAAACTAACAGGTTGGTGCCTAGCATTATATTCCAAGTTAACCCCCAAAACATATATTTTATATTTTTCTTTCTAAGCTTTCTATGATTGTTCAAAATGCTCTTCATGAGACTTAACCAGAGAATAAAGTCTCAGATGGGATTTTTTGAGACTTCTTTTGTCAATTCAATTAATCTGAGTCTCTTTACCTTAGCCTCAGCTAGACTTTTCAGACAAGGGCAAAAAAGCAGCCACATTGTTCACCAAAATAAAAAAAAAAAAAACAACAACAACAAAAAAAAAAAAACCTCTAGGCAATATATTGAAATTCTCCACTGAAACCTCTTTGGCCAGGTCTACACAGTTCAAATCACTCTTAGCAATAAAGTCTTCCATATCCCTATTAGGATAGCCCATTAAGCCCCACTTGAAGCATCCAACTGCTTTCCAAATTTAAAGTCCCCAAATCTACATTCTTCTAGACAAAAGCATGGTCAGGCCTATCATAGCAATACCCCACTCCCAGTACCAACTTCTGTCTTAGTGTTTTACTGCTGTGAACAGACATGGCCCTCATAAAACTCATATGTTTGAATAAGCTTATGGGAGCCAAGGAGTGAAATGTGATGGTCTGTATATGCTCAGCCCATGAAGTGGCACTATTAGAAAGTGTGACCCTGTTGGAATAGGTGTGTCACTGTGGGTGTGGACTTTAAGTCCCTCATCCTACCTGCCTGAAAGCAGGTATTCTGCTAGCAGCCTTCAGATGAAAATGAAGAACTCTCAGCTCCTCCTGCACCATGCCTGCCTGGATGCTGCCATGTTCCCACCTTGATGACAATGTACTGAACTTCTGAACCTGTAAGCCAGCCCCAAATGTTGTCCTTTATAAGACTTGCTTTGGTCATGGTGTCTGTTCACAACAGTAAAGCCCTAACTAAAACAAGAGGGTTGAGAAGTTAGGAGAAAGGAGTCTGATGAACTTAGGGATAGTGGCAGGGAGAATATTTAATAGAAGAGAGACTGCAGAGGATAAGAAGATGAGAAGACAGAAGCAACAGACTTGAGACCTGGCAAAGAGCCTGTTGGCAACCACGACCAAACCAGAAGAATGCAGGAGATGCCTAAAACAGATAGCTTCAGAAAGAGGAGGTAAGGAGGACCAGAAGATCCAAAATGTCCCCTCCCTCCACAAGGCCAGAGTGACCCTAAAGGTAAAAGGTAAACCAACCAGCTTCTTTGTTGTTAATTTATAAAGTCCAACTTTATAAATTACTGGAAAAGTTCCATTGTTCTTCACACATAGGACCCCCCAAAATAAAGGACTTATAGTCCGCCAGTCCCACATCAGATTTAGAGGTGCCAATTAAATTCTGTCTTGCTAACACCTGAAGATAAAGTCTCTTTATCAGTTTATAAATGACTTCCCAGTGTCAGCAGAAACAAAACAGAAGCCCAGGACTTCTTAGAGGCCCTGAAAAAAATGTGGGTTATTGAGCTTCAGCTAAGAAGGCCTTACTCTGCCAACTACAGGTGATCTCCATAGACCCAGAGGACTCTGGGCCCTGGTGTTATCCAATGGCCAATCTGTCACCAGTTGTCAGAAGCTGCTCCCCACTCTGTTTACACCTCAGTAGCAGTGACCCCCTGGTTAAAGATGATGCCAGATTGACTCATTACTAGCTTCTCTTCATGAATGCCTCCAGGAAAACTTTTCAGCTACCCTGCTGCCTGACTCTGAACTTGGTAGATGGGTTTCTGCATGACTGCTCGGACATTTGGCCCACATCGGTGGGAGCAAAATACCCCTTGATGGATACAGAGGTAATGTGGTTCACCAATGGCAACAGTCTCATTCAGACTGGACAGAGGTATGTTGGAACAGAAGTAGTCTCAAACATAGAGATCATATGGGCAGAGCTGCTCCTGGCAGGAATGGCAGCCCAGAAAACTCAACTGGCAGCTCCAACTAAGGTGTTAGAGTTGAGAAAAGACAAGAGACACACATAGCAAGTGTGCCTTTGCTACTACTCATATCCATAGGGCTATTCATAGGGTAAGAGTCCTTCCAATGGCAGAAGGAAAGGATAAACTCCATCCTAGAAGGTAACAAGATAGCCTGGTTTGTGGCCCTAGAAATTGGGTCCCTCTTGCCCTTGATTGCACTAGACCAAGGAGATCCCATACTTTTTAACCAGACAAAAGATGTGATATGTGTCAAAAACCTTCCCATGTCTCAGTGTCATAAGATATGATGGAGGACATCTGACTACAAACTAGTTATACCAGAGAAAATGGGTATATGCATACTGAAAGAGATATATTGTTCTTCATACATGGGACCTGGAGAGCAAAGGATTGTCTGCCAGTCCCACATTAGAATTAGAGATGCCAATTCAAAAATAGCTGAAATTGTTAAAAACTGTAAGGCCTGTCAATTGACTAATGCAGTTGCTAATGAGAAGGACTCTGGTACTCAATACTGGAGCACCAAGCTAGGTGTCTATCAGGAAATGGACATGGCAGAGGTAAAACCAAGAAAATTCGGATACAAATATTTCCTGGTATTTATAAATATCTTTCCAGGATGTACTGAAACTTTCCCAACTAAACACGAGACTCCGCACAGACAATAAAAAAGAACCACTAAAAGAAATTCTCTCAAGGTTTGGTTGCTCTAAGCTTATGGGGTTAGACAATGGACCTACATTTGTGTCCCCATTAAGTTAGAGAGTAGCTAATATTCTAGGGATTGATTGGAAACTTTATTGTGCTTACAGATCCTAAAGTTCAGGATTGGTAGAGAAGATAAATAAAACCCTAAAAGAGACCTTAACTATGTAATTTCCCTTTTAAGGGACACCTGTGCTCAAGACAATAAGGATTGATTCTTAGCAGAACAGGAAGGGTTGAGATTCACTCTTGGGTCCCTTTGTTCTAGAGGTTAGATGGTAAGGTCTTTCAGAACCAGGCTAGAAAATTACCTGTGCTCCCATTTTCAGTTAGTAAATCTTTCCCAGACAGAGACAGGACATTGAGCCTTCGTGTGAAAGAAACTGAGAAAGTAGGATTTCTGAACAAACAGAAACCAAGGAATGGGGTGAGAGTTCACTTTCATATTATTTTAACACATTGTAGGAGGTTCCTGCATCTGTAAGGAAAAACAGTTCTGTCAGTCACTTCTGACTTACTCTATGTTCAGCCTCATATGTGGTAATCCTTCATTTGTAGACTTCCTGAGGTCTTGGACCACTTTATTCAAGAACCATAACAAAACAGACTTTTGTTTCTGCTCCTTTTGGCCCATGAGAGGGGTTACCCTCCAAAACATAGCTTCCCATAGTGAGGCATGGTGTCTTCGGAGATCTCTTGCAGGCTAAGCTAAGCAGTTCTGTTTCTCACAACCAGGTATTGTACACTGACAAAAGGCATGTAAAGAGTGTCTAACTGAGTATCTTACGGGGCCCTTGGGCTGTATTAGGCTGCCAGGAGTTGGCCCTGTCAGTCTTCATTTATATTTTTTATTTTGTAGAACTTTTTGATCTTCCTCCTTATCTCTGTCATAAAAAAAATGAACCAACCAACTACAAAACCAATCTTAGATAGCCACTTGGAGGAAGTCATTAATGGAAACCCTTAACCTCATAGATTATTTTTATAACTATCTCCCAGTACTTGAGGCTGCTTGTGTGATGAATTCATCCTTTAAGATTATTTTTTCTCCTCAAGTGTTGGAGATCATAAAGGCATATTTAATTAGAGACAATCTTATGTTCTCAAGGAAAGCTGCCAGTTTTCATTTGGTTCTTTAACTATGACAGCCAGCTTGGTGTTTTTGAGAATTTTGATGCTATTAGCGCTAAGGCCCTCAACCAATCAGCTCTATGATCCCAACTCCATCTCACCATTATACTTAAGCTGGGGTCTACAATGATGACGTCAAAGCCCCCTTCTGAGCATTTATAGTCACTTATGACATGCAAGCATTCTGTAAAATGGTGGGCTGCCTCAGTCACCCTATACCCGTTTGTTACTGCTAAAGTTTGCCCTGTTGTTATTGTGATAATTTCTCATGTCATGTCAGAGGGGTTGGATGGTCTTGCTGTATCAACCAGGGCAATCCACAGAGCTTTCTAAATCTTGTTTTATCTCTCTTAGGTTGTCCATTGTTGTAAAAAAGTACCCGATCCACAGTGTGGCAGTGGTCTGAATTTGCTACCTGTTGCAAGAAACAAAGGTGGCATTGCTTTGGGTATTTAAATTGTTCTGCATATGGAGCAGTCATCCCCATGGAGGACACTGAGACACATAGCACCTGACACAAATCTACTTAGAACGAATTTAAACATTTTTAAAAGTATCAAAAAGTCTATGCATACAACATTTCATGCCATGCCTTTTCCCATCAGTAAAATGGTATTTTACAAGTGGAAGATGTTTTGTTCTGGCCTATGTCTCCAATGTTTATCTCATATTATAGCAAACCTGTCATATAGAAAAATGTTAGCTTATTTGTTAGTGGGTTTTGCAGATGAAATGTATTCCATTTCTGCAGGATGCATTCCAAAGGATATCCTGCTGGCACTGACATCTGGTTTCCCATCTGAAAGAGAAGATATACCCTGAGTCTGAAGCATGCATCTAGGAATCATTCAAAACTACCTACGAGGAGGTTCTCTGGGACGTGTTGTCCCTGGTAGGAAACTTTTCTTTCCTCAGATTCTGAGGTGTTAGCAATTATGACAGAGGACTCAGTGCATATGACCTTCCAAGTCCCTTACCAGCGACATGTCATCTCTCTTTCATAGACCGTTTAGTGAATTAGTATCCCATTTTAAGACAAAAAAGGAAGGTGCTAAACTTGGTGAAGTTAGATAGCTAGAAAGGCCACTGTGTTCACAAAGGAGTTGAAAGAGCTTTTCCTACTTTACAGACATGGTGCTGATGAGAAGAGTCGGGTGGGTAGTGAAAATAACGATGTTTTCAGCTAGAGAGGTAGCCCACTCCATTTTGCCTTGCTCCTGAAGAATGTTCATCTGAGACAGAGTACCAAGATACTGTGATGAAATTTGGCTTCCCAAGTCTTGCATTATTATAGGAAAGAGTTCAGTCAATACACAAAGTGCTACAAAATAAAAATGTCATGAAAGGAGGGACAGTATCCTCTTGTGTAAACAACTTGAATAAACTACCTGTCATATTGGTACAAGACAACCCTTGTGTAGACAGTTTAAGCACATATCCATATTTTAAACTTGATACAGTATGGTCAGGATGGAGAGATGGCTCAGTACTTAAATGTGCTTGCTGTTCTCCCAAAGGACTCAAGTTCTGTTACCCAACACCCACATAAGGTGGCTTACAGCCATGTGTAACTCCATCTCCAGGAGATCCAATTTCTTGTTCTGGCATCTGAGGACACTTGCACACACATGGCATATGTGACATATACAAACATAAAAACTATAATTAAATGTAAATTAAATTAACAGGGCCACACAATAGCTACAAAATATTACATCACCCAACAGACATCTTTACCTAAGCAGTCACAGTGTTACAGGGCAGTTATGAAGTGTTACATTCTCAAAGGTCCTTAGTTTTAACACCTTCATGTCCCACTCTGTTGTAGTAAATCTCCAACCCCAATAAGCCCATGCAAGGAACACACAACTCAGTTATAATATTTATAAGCTGCATGCCTAGATTGGGCAGATATACCACTACACTACTCTATTCCCCAGCTATGAGACCCCTTGCTACTTGGGGCTTCTCCAAGCCACGTGGTTCTGCTCCATCTTCCTTCCACCTCCTCTTCCTCTGACTTCCTCTGACTTCTTCTGACTTCCTCTGTCTCCTCTGTCTTCTTGTCTGCTTCTCTCCTTCCTCTCTTCACCTTCACTAAAACATCCAGTCCCACTTTTTCCCTTCCACTGCCCAATGACAGGCTCTAGCCTTTATTTGACCCGTCAAAATGGGGAGTGGATCACACGAATTCACCTGAGTATGAATAGGCTTCCCCCTTATTAGGGGAAGCCCCTCTTGAGGAAGTGGAATTAACATCAAAATACAAACAGCACCAGGGCAATCCACAACACCACTGCTCAAACCTGCTTATGCTCACTATCAAGTTCACACTCAAAAAGCAGCAAGCTTTTTTTTTTTCATATTATGGAATCCACTTACACTTTCTTTTTTCATTACAAGCTTCAGTAACTGCAGTAAGCAATAGCTTTAATTTTTTCAAAGCCTATTTTTAATGATGGTTATTAAATACCTTAACCTCCCTTCTAGCCTACTACCTAACAGAGGTAGGGGGAAGTGGACCTGTTTACAAATGGTTCATTGGAGCAACTCCCATCTACGTTGTCAGGAAAGTAGCAGTTTAGTTCACAGGTCAACGGCGGCAGCTCGATCCACTTGCAAACACTTCATAGATATAGTTTGGGATAGTTGGGATAGAAAAAAATCAGCAGCAGTGGCACCACCTGGGAGGAACAACCAGGCCTCAGCCAAATCAGCACGAATCAGCAGGAGGGACCAGGGCCAACAGGAATGCCAGGAAAAGTTCTTGGCTATCCCTCTCTCAGTGAAGCAAAGATCAGCAAAGATGTGAGACCAACAAGCATTGCACAGCTCTACCAGCAAGCCCCAGGCTCCTCTCACAGTCTGTTGAGTCCTAGTTATACTCCAAATATATTGTGCCCTCCACGAGTCTTGCCTTAGCATGTCTGACTTAGCAAAACGCCACCTGAGTCAATATCAGCTGACATCACTCTGCCAATTGGCCCAAATCCAGAGAAGCAGCAAGAAGCCACAACACACCACCAGAAAGAGGTTTTTGATGCAATTCTCTCTATGGAGTCCAGACAAATGGAGCTGAACTACGAAATGTAAGGTGGACCAATACATGCATGTCGGTAACAAAGAATCCTTCATGTCCTGTCTTTCTTTTATGTGCTTGCTTTAGCAAAACATCCTTTCACCTGTGTCTGCTTCAGTGAAACATCCCTTCACATATCTGCTTTAGAAAAACATCCTTTTACTTGTGTCTGCTTCAGGAAAACACTCCATCACATGTTTGTTCCAGAAAAAGGCCATCTAACACAACTGACTTTCCAAAGAACACTTAGGTTGGGCAGGTTACTGGTTGGCCATTTCTTCAGTCTCTGTGCCATCTTTGTCCTTGCATTTCTTGTAAACAGGACAAATTTTGGGGTGAAAGTCTTGTGGGTGGGTTTTTGTCCCTCCACTGAGGGTCTGCCTGGCTACATCTTCAGGTGATAGGTACATGAATATGTTTGTTTTGTAAGCTTGGAAGCATGTGTTTCTATGGAAAAACATTATGAGAATGCTTTCCCTCCAGGTTTGTGCACTGTTTCTTTTGTATTTTCTTTCAGTGGCAAACATTTTAAGAGAAGTGGAAAGACCTTATAAAACACAGGCTAGAAGTACTCTTCAGATTCCAAAGCATTTATTGCAGATTGCTAAGGGCACATTTTGCATAAAAACAATTATTTTTCTTATATCCCTTATCTGAACTGAATGACAAACTTAACCTTGTCAGGTCAAGATATGTCTATGTGGCAGGTACATTTTACATTTTCATGTAGAAAAACAAAACATTATTACATTCAGCATTCTATTTCTAAACCATACTTTGATTTCTCTGTAGAGTGTGGTGTATCAGTTCAAAGCTGTTTGATTACTAGAATCTCAGAGGGGGATTGTGGAGAGCTGATACTAGAGGATTTTTAAGAATTTAACAAGACCACTAGTATCAGGTTTCCTGAGGGTGTTTGGTCCCAGTATTTCTGTGATTTGGCTCAGACTGACACTTTTCCTTTGACTTTCTGTTATCACAGATAATTAAAATATTAAAACTTTCATAATATCACTCCATCTATGCAAGGAATAAACAATGATACAGGTTTCTTATATATTGAAGACTCTTCTTATATATTTGAATGTCATGGGTCAGAGGTTAAATTTATGATTCCCACCTATATGCCTATATTGCTGTGTGTGTGTGAATTAACTTGTAAGAGTGTGCTCATGGGTACAATTTTGTGCCCATTTTTTGACTGGGCATGTGATCTATCATCTAGCTGTGTCAGAGCTCAGACACCGTTATTTAATAAATACAAGTGATTTTCACCCTTTTTTCAAGCTTCAGGGACACTAAAATAAGGTTCAGGAATTTTTAACTTCTGAAAAATTTGACTGTGCTCATTTGTGACTGTAAGTTTCTATGAAATTTTGTTTCCCACATCTATCTTAAAATGGAACATTTTTCTAAGAATGTTGTGACTATACAACAATCTCCCTTCCAGCATTGGTGGAGATTATATGAAAAAATTTGATAGCAGACAGAATTGGGGTATTAATTAAGTCTCTGTGTTGGTTTGAAAATGGCCCCAATCGGCTCATATTAGAAGGTGTGACCTTGTAGGAGGAAATGTGTCACTAGTGGTGGGCAGGTCCAGTTTCTCTCTGTCTCTGTGTTTCCGTCTGTCTCTGTCTCTCTGTCTGTCTCTCTCTGTCTGTCTGTCTCTCTCACACTCTCTCTCTCTCTCTCTCTCTCTCTCTCTCTCTCTCTCTCTCTCAGTTCCTGCTGCTTGTGGATCCAGATGTAGAACCCTCAGCTACTTCTTCAGCACCATGTCTACCTGCAGGCCACCATGCTTCTTCCAATGGTAACAATGGACTAAGTCTCTAAAACATAAGCCAGCTCCAATTAAATGCATTCTTTTAATTAATAAATACAAATAATTACTATAAATGGGCAAGAGCTGATAGCTGAGAAATTATTCATTTTTTTATTGGATATTTTATTTACATTTCAGATGCCAATCCCTTTCCCCATTTCCCTTCCCCAGAAAATCCCTATCCCGTGCCCCCCTTTTCCATTTGGCTTTTATACAATTTTTTAAATGTTAATCAAGGGCTTTGTAAGTATGGTAATGCTCAATCAGAAGTGTAACCTAATACCCAACCTAGCTATGTAAACTATCTTTGACTAGTGGAGACACGTGAACTTCTGCCTCCATGCCCCCTCTCTCTTTCTCTCTCTTTTTCTCTCTCATTACCGAGCTTCTCATCTACTTCATCTTCTCCTCTCCTTACTCCATCTTTTCCTCTCGGTGCTCCTTTCCCCTTAGCTCCTCTGGGCTGGAGAGACGGCTCAGCCGTTAAAGGCTAGGCTCACAACCAAAAAGTAATTATTCATTTTGAAGCTTTTGAATAATCTTACGTTTATGATTAGAACTTTTGTATATTATAGATGTGAAATGCATAGAACATTACTGTGTTTTAAACTATTACTTAAACTCTCAAAAATCTTTATATTACAAGTGACAAAATTATGTGAAAATAGAATTTACTCTGTCCTGGAACCCCCTTCTCCTGCATTTCCACAGTCCCTCCTGAGTCTCTCAGATCGGTACTTCCACTTTTTGTTGCTTTCTGTGCTGAGCTTGATCAGCATAACCCACAGGGTACGTTCTGATTAAGGTACATCACAAACATGGCCACAAGGAAGAATTGTCATGCAGCTCTAATATGCTCAGAGACAAGAAATCCCCAGCCCTTACAACAAGAAACTGAACCACTGTGCATTTTTGGACATGGCAGTGGGTAGAGATTGGAGTTATGCTGGGTGCCTGGAATCTTGAACAGCTACAGTTCACAGCATGTAACAGTTGAGATTTTCATCCTGTGGAGAGGCCTCAGACCCCCTAACTGATAGCAAGGCTAACTAAGGTGGTCAATGGGATAAAAGATGGGACTGTAAAATGCCCTGTTACCTGCAGGCTGTTGGTTCATGCTCAAGAAATGCTTGGGTGATAGCCCTCCAAGATGCCTTGCTTTTCCTGGACAATTGAAAGGAATACTTGATGTCAAATGCCCCCTGAGCCTCTCCCAAATGAAAACGAACTCTCCAGGGAAAACATTTTGTCATCGCTTTATCCTAGGTTGGGAACAATTATTCTGCCTACCTCAGTCATCTCTAGCTACCCTGCCTTATCTAAAGGATAAACATCCAGAAGAAGTCATATCTCAGGGAAATAATGTGAGAACACTGTGGTCAGAGAAAGGAAAGAGAGCATGAGGTGAAGGTAACATCACCAGAGAAACACCTTTGAAGATCACAGCCTAGAGCTACAGTCCCTCCTACAGACAGAGACTCAGTCATGTGTCCATGAGTTGTCACTGCTTTCCCCCACACCAACCTAATGCAAAGAAAATTACAACTGATTGCAAGCTAAAGTGTTCCAAAATGAGAACTCTTTCTAAATTCCTTGGGCAAAGCATAGTGGGGAGAGGGAAATTGATGCAAGTATTCTAGTGGAATCAGAAACCTCTAGCTTACTGCTACGTCACTGTCAAACACAGATATCTTTAGTATGAATGTTCACAACACATCAGCATTCACCTGAATCCTCTCAAAGGAAAGAGCCAACAGCGGGAAGGCAGAGGCAGGTACGTCAAGGCCAGCCTGGTCTAGATACTAAGTTTCTATACAACTGGTGCTATGCTGTGAGATCCTGTCACAAAAGAAAAAAAAAAGACTAATCAAAATGGAGAATGAGGAGACAAAGCAAGTGATAGATAAATTTCTGATATGAAACAGACATTGGAACAAAGAGGAATTTCAAGAGATATTATGCTAAGGGGATGCCATGAAAAATTAGACAGCATCTAAGAGCAGAGGATAACGCTTGGTGAGATGTGAGAATTCTGAGATGAGTTCAAAAGAAAATATGAGAAATCAAATGCAGTGTGAGAAATGGCAAATGCCTGTGAAGGGGTCCACAGTAGAATTAGATGCACATGGACAGGACTGGTATGCTGAAAAATAGTGTTCGGGACAAGAGAAATGTACCAAACTGAGAAGCAAGACAGTGAGTGGGAATGAAAGGGACAACTGCAAAACGTCAGGCTGGGGATGTGGCTCAGTAGAAGCCCTAGCATGTGAGAAGCTCTATACACACACACTCACACTCACACACACACACACACACACACATATATACACATACACACAAATTGCAAATCTTGCAACATATTTTGATCTAAATATAAGAAAGAAAAAGAAAAGAAAAAAGATTATATATACCACTAATAAATACATAACTTGCAAATACACACCACACCTTCAGTCATATTCAAACTGTAGAAATCAACAGATAATGGGGAAATCGTGAATGAGTGTTTCAGGACTTCAAATAACCTCACTTCTAGAGTAAGATGGGATAGAATTAACAGCAGAATTCTCATAGCAACTCATGTAAAAGAACAGAGGGATGAGTGAACTACTTAACATGTTCACTAACAGAACACACTTTCTGGAAGTTCTATATCCAGTAAAGTATTCATTAAGATTCATTCATTAAGAAAGAACTAAAGAAAACATTCTCAGAGAAATAAAAATAAAGTTAATTTATCCATAATAAAACTGCCCTGGAAGAATCGTTTTAAAAAACACAAGAAAAATAGTCATGATAAAGATGCTAATTTTGATACATACTTCATATGGAAAGCTATTATTTTGGAAGTTATGGTTAAAATAAGCATTACAGTAATAGTAAAAATATTTTTAACTTAAATTTTACTCTAAAAAAAAAAAAAAGAACAAGAGTCAGTAAAAGTCCTAATGGAATTACATAGCGCTGCTTTAGAGTTTTAAAACTTGTGTGTTGTAAAATGTGACTAAGAGGAACAATGTATGATTATAGTTATATGAATGAGAGAAACGACTATCAGGAACATTAAGAAGCAGTTGGGAGCACTTTGTTGTTAGACATAAGCACTAGTTATTATATGGTAGAGTGCTATTTGTTGATGGGCTTGGGTCCAGGGAGCCCAGCAAGTCAATTTTAAAAGAATTATAATGAATATAAGTACTGATCACATGAGGTTCATTAAAACCAAAATAGTCTAAAATAAGAGGGGGCGCAAAGAAACAACAAGAAAAATAAATGAAATGAATAGAAGTTGGTATGAAATATGATTCATATAGGGTCAATTATATAAAAATTCACTTTAAATGGTGATTGGTCCCATACTCCTCTTACAGACATGAAAATTCAGAGTGACTTACAAAAGCTGCCTATAATTTTTATGCAGGGATATTCACATTCACATTCAATTCAAAGACTCAAAAGGGCATGGAGAGAGGTTTACATTGCTGATGTTAATCTTCCAAAAATGACACGGTAGCTATGTTAATTTCAAGTGAAACAAACTTCAGAGCAAGGAAATATGACTAGAGCTAAAGCGAGGCATTGCACAGAGACTAAGAGGTCAGTTCTCCAAGTGGCTATGACAATTTATATGGAAACTGTTCTGGAAATGTTTATAGTGGTAGATTTCAACACTCTTCTTCTACTAATTAATAAATCGAGAGAGCAGATGACCAGAAAAGTGACAGATAATATGAAAATCATCACTCATTATCTTAATCTGCTTGATAATTATACAATATACCATATCCAACAACAGTAGGCTTTACTTCTCTCAAGGAAACAAGGTCTGTTTACAACCAGAACTCATCCTTGGACACAGGACACATATTAACAAATATAACTAAACAGAAGCTATCTTAGCCACTTTTCTATTGTTGTGACAAAATGTCATGGCCAGAGCAACTTACAAAAGACAGCATTTAATTGGGCTTGTGGTTTCAGAGGGTTAAAGTTCATGATGGTGGAACAAAGGCATTGGGTAACAGCTGAAAGATCGTATCTTAATTCATACAGAGAGAGAGGGAGAAAGAGAGACAGAGAGACAGAGACAGACACACACAGAGAGACACAAAGAGAAAATGCTTTTGAAACCTCAAGGCTCCCCCAGTGAGACACATCTTCCAATAAGGCCATACCTCCTAATTCTTTCCAAATGGCTCTACAGACTGGAAATCAAGTATTCAGACATATGGCTAATGAGGCCGATTTTCATTCAACAGTCACAGAAGCCATGAATAAGACAGTTTAAACTAAAGTTTTTAGACTTTATTAAGGATACGAAGGATGCTTCAAAATAAACTAACTCTCTTCTCTCTTACACACACACACACACACACACACACACACACACACACACACACACACCACTCTTTACTAAAGAGGATGAGGAACGTGAATCTAAAAATCATTAAACCAAATGCTAAAGACAAAAAGGCATTATAGTCTACTGAAGCAATCTGTGGCCACTGTGGAGGCAGGTTAGCATATCGACACCTTTACACAGACACATACACACACACGCTCACACACCTGCACACACAAACACACATACACACATGCTTTATATGTATAATACATATATAGTAATATAAATTTATAAATATATAGAGAACATATTTGCAATGTATGTATAAACATATATTTATATATATAAATAATATATATACATATAATATATGTGCGTGAAATATAAAATGTGTGTGTGTGTGTGTGTGTGTGTGTGTGTGTGTGTGTGTAACATGTGTGTGAGTTCTTTATATATTTTGGGCATTATCCCTCTATCAGATGTGGGGTTAGTGATTTTTTTCCCAATCTGTAGGTTGCTGATTTGTCCTATTGACTATGTCCTTTATCTTACAGAAGTTTTCCAGTTTCATTTGTTAATTCTAGGTCCCTTTTATCAATTCTTGATGTTAGAGCTTGAGACATTGGAGTTCTGTTAAGGCAACTTCTCCCTGTGTTAGTGAGTTCAAGGCTCTTTCACACTTTCTCTTCTATCAGAGTCAGTGTATCTAGTTTTATGTTGAGGTCCTTGATCCACTTGGACTTGAGCTTTGTGCAAGGTGACAAATATGGATCTATTTTCATTCTTCTACATACAGTCTGCCAGTTAGACCAGCACCATTTGTTGAAGATGCTTTCTTTTTTCATTGCATATTTTTGGCTTCATTATTAAAGATCAGTTGCCTGAAAGTGTGTGGTTTTATTTCTGGGTCTTCAATTCTATTCCATTAATCAACCTGTCTGTTTCTGTACCAATACCATGCAGTTTTTTATCACTATTGCTCTGTAATATAGCTTGAGGTCAGGGATGGTGATTCCTCCAGAAGTTCTTTTATTGTTAAGAATTGCTTTTGTTATTTGGGGATTTTTTTCCAGATGAATTGCTCTTTCTATGTCTTTGAAGAATTGTGTTGGGATTTTGATGCAGTTTGCGTTGAATATATAGACTGCTTTGGGTAGGAAAGCCATTTTTACTATGTTAACTCTACCAATTCATGAACATGAGAGATCTCTCCATCTTCTGAGGTCTTCTTTGATTTCTTCCTGAGAGACTTGAAGTTCTTGTCATACAGTTGTTTCACTTGTTTTGTTAGAGTTAACCACAATATTATATATTATTTGTGACTATTGCAAAGGGTGTTGTTTCCCTAATTTCTTTCTCAGCCCATTTACCATATATATAAAGGAAGGTTACTGATTTATTTGAGTTAATTTTATATCCAGACACTTTGCTGAAGTTGTTTACCAGCTGTAGAAGTTCTCTGGTAGAATTTTGGGGGTTGCTTATATATACTATCATATCATCTGCAAATAGTGATACCTTGACTTCTTCTTTGCCAGTTTGTATCCCTTTGATCTCCTTTTGTTGTCTTATTGCTCTAGCTAGAACATCTAGTACTACATTTAGTAGATATGGGGACAGTGGGCATCCTTGTCTTGTCCCTGATTTTAGTGGGGTTGCTTCAAGTATCTTTCCATTTAATTTGATATTGGCTGTTGGTTTGCTGTATATTGCTTTTATTATGTTTAGGTATGGGCCTTGAATTCCTAATCTCTCCAATATTTTTAACACGAAGTGGTGTTGTATTTTGTCAAATGCCTTTTCAGCATCTAATGAGATGATCATGTAATTGTTTTCTTTGCGTTTGTTTATATAGTGGATTACATTAATGGATTTTTGTATATTGAACCAACCTTGCATCCCTGGGATGAAGCCTACTTGGTCGTGGTGAATGATGGTTTTGATGTGTTCTTGGATTCAGTTTGCAAGAATTTTATTGAGTATTTTTGCATCAATATTCTTAAGCAAAATTGGTCTGAAGTTCTCTTCTTTTTTGTTTGGGTCCTTGTGTGGTTTAGGTATCAGAGTAATTGTGGCTTCATAGAATGAATTAGGTAGTGTCCTTCTGTTTCTATTTTATGGAATAGTTTGAGGAGTGTTGATAAGCTGTTGATATTTGAAGGTCTGGTAGACTTCTGCACTAAAGCCATCTGGGCCTGGATTTTTTCTGGTTGGGAGGTTTTTAATGACTTCAACTATTTCCTTAGGGGATATGGGCCTGTTTAGATAGTTTACCTACTCTTGATCTAACTTTGGTGTGTGGTATCTGTCTAGAAAAATTATCTGTTTCATCTAGATATTCCAGTTTTGTTGAATATAGGTTTTTGTAGTAAAAATTTGATACGTTTTTTAATTTCCTCAGTTTCTGTTGTTATGTCTCCCTTCTCATTTCTGATTTTGTTGATTTGGATACTGTCTCTGTGGCCAGTAGTTAGTTTGGCTAAGGATTTATCTATCTTGTTGATTTTCTCAAAGAATCAGTTTTTGGTTTTGCTGATTCTTTATATTGTTCTCTTTGTTTCTATTTGGTTGATTTCAGCCCCGAGTTTGACTGTTTCCTGCAGTCTACTCCTCTTGAGTGTGTTTGCTTCTTTTTGTTGTAGAGCTCTCATGTATACTGTTAGGTTGCTAGTGTAGGATCTCTCCACTATTATTGTGTCCCATAAGTTTGGGTATGTTGTGTCATCATTTTCATTGAGTTCCAGGAAGTCTTTAACTTCTTTATTTCTTTTCTGACCAAGTTATTACTGAATAGAGAGTAGTTCAGTTTCCATGGGTATGTGAATTTTCTGTTATTTTTGTTGTTATTGAAGTCTAACCTTAGTCCCTGGTGATCTGGTAGGATGCATGCAATTATTTCAGTCTTCTTGGATCTGTTGAGGCTTGTTTTGTGACAGTTTTGGAGAAGGTACCATGAGGTGCTGAGAAGAAGGTACATTCTTTTGTTTTAGGGTGAAATGTTCTGTAGATGTCTGTTAAATCCATTTGGTTCATAACTTCTCTTAGTTTCACTGTGTCTTTTTTTAGTTTTTTGTTTCGATTTCCTGTCCATTAGTGAGAGTGAGGTGTTGAAGTCTCTCACTACTGTTGTGTGGGGTTCAATGTGTGTTTTGAGCTTTCAGAAAGTTTCTCTTATGGATGTGGATGCCCTTGCATTTGGGGCATAGATGTTCAGTATTGAGACTTTCTCTTGGTGAATTTTTCCTTTGATGAGTATGAAGTGCCTTCCTCATCTAGCTTGATAATTTTTGGTTGAAAGTCTATTTTATTGGATATTAGAATGGCAACTCCAGCTTGTTTCTTGAGACCATTTGCTTAGAAGACTTGTTCCAAGCCTTTCACTCTGAGGTAGTGGCTGTCTTTGTTATTGGGATGTGGTTTTTGTATGCAGCAAAATGCTGGATCCTGTTCGCCTATCCAGTCTATTAATTTATGTCTTTTTATAGGGGAGTTGAATCCATTGATGTTAAGAGATATTAAAAATGGATAATTGTTAGTTCCTGTTATGTTTGTTGTTGTATGTAGCATTATGTACAGGTAAGTCTCTCCTTTTTGCTTTGTTGTGAGATAATTAATATCTTGTTTTTTCTTCGGTGTAGGTACCCTCCTTGTGTTGGAGTTTTCTTTCTATAATCCACTGTAGGGCTAGATTGGTAGATAGATATTGTTTGAATTTGGTTTTGTCCTGGAATACCTTGGTCTCTCCATCTATGTTGATTGAGAGTAACAATTCTTTTCAAAAATAAAATAAAAATAGCACAGCAAAAGCTCTGAAAGTTATCTTTTCTAAAAAGTGGAGGTCAGGATCTTCATGCTCCACCTAAACAAGGCAGGTGGCTTAATTAAATTCAGAGCAGAGACCTTAGACATGAAAATATTTATCTGACAAATATCAAAGTGAAGAAAAGTGACAGTTCAAATGAGATGAAGTAATCAAATTGTATCAAGAAATATATGAAAATTCAAAAGCCAAGGGGAAAAAATACAGGTTCACAACCAAGTCTTTCAGTTGAGAGGGATGACAGAGGTTCTGGTTAGTCAACAAAATGATGGACTGAGTATTAGGTCTATCTTGTACCTTACTGACCCAAATTGGTATAGTTATGCTCTAATTGTATTTTGAAAGAAAAGTTTTGTTTTAACAGAAAGGGTGATATGTAGGAGGAGCTAATGTGGGAGGAGTATGGAAAGGAAGAGGAGGAGTAAGGAGAAGAAGAGGAGAAGGAGAGGAGGAGCTAGGTGACAAGAGTGGGAGGAGACATGGAGGCGGATGTTTACATGTCTCCGCCAGTCAAAGATAGTTGATATATCTAGGTTGGGTGTTGGGTTACACTTCAAACCCAATTCTATTGTATGGGCATCTTGTTATTGAGCATTACCAAACTTATAAAGCCTTTGATTAACATAAAAATTATCATAGATGGGATAGGCTTTTTTTTTTTTTTTTTTTTTTTTTTTTGGTTTTTCAAGACAGGATTTCTCTGTGTAGCCCTGGCTGTCCTGGTACTCACTCTGTAGACCAGGCTGGCCTTGAACTCAGAAGTCCGCCTGCCTCTGCCTCCCAAGTGCTGGGATTAAAGGCATGTGCCACTACCACCCGGCCTGGGATAGGGGTTTTCTAGGGAGGGGAAATGGGGAAAGGGGATGGCATCTGAAATGTAAATAAAATATCCAATAAAGATTTTTACAGCCCAAAAAAAGATAGATTGTATTTTAAAAAGAATTAAGGAATGGGGGGAAATCAAATAAGAAATGTTGAAACACTGCAATGTGTGCCCAAGGATAGAACTGAGATGACAGTGCACAGCTGAGGACTGGTCAATTGCATTTAAACCCAGTATAGACAAGAGAGACATAGAGATTAATAATGAGGAATTATGAAATATGTACCTTGGTAGACTGTGAGAAGTCACTTGTACATACTATAAATCCCAAGACAACCACTGAGAAAATACTCAGAGTCCAAATGAAAAGGCATGAAGTTTTCAAATCAACCCTAGAAAGACAGGAAAGGCAGAAGCAATAGTCTTAACACAGAGGAACCAAAGACTTCTGTACTGGCTGGTTTTGTGGTCAGCTTGACACAAGCTAAAATTATCATTAAGCAAGTAGCCTCTCTTGAGGAAATGCCTCCATCAGATCCACCTGTAAGGCATTTTCTCAATTAGTGATCAAGGGTGTGAGGGACCATTGTGGATTGTGCCATCTCTGGGTTAGTAGTCCTGGGTTCTATAAGAAAGCAAGCTGAGCAAGCTAGGGGAAGCAAGTCAGTAAATAACATTCCCTCTGTGGCCTCTGCATCTGCTCCTGCTTCCTGACCTGCTTGAGTTCCAGTCCTGACTTCCTTTGGTGATGAACAGCAATGTGGAAATGTAAGCTGAATAAATCCTTTCCTCCCCAACTTGCTTCTTAGACATGATGTGTGTGCAGGAATAGAAACCCTGACTAAGACAACCACTAATAAGTTTATGAACTAAACACTACCAGCAGAATAATTCAATCAATGTAGATGAGCAATATAAATAATTTAAAAGGCAGATATTGGCAAGCTCAGTAGAAATATAACCTAACTTGATAGAATGATATAAAAACAATGAAGGACAATCCCACCCTATGAGCATTAACTTAACATTTTGATTACACATTATTTAGTCATGGTCCTTCAATTATATTTTATGCATTGTCTGTGTAAGTATCTGTGGGAGCTGTGGCTGAGGGGTGCACATGTGTATGGCGATCAGAGGATGACTTATGAAAGTCTGCTTTCTCCTTCTGTGGGTTCTCAGACTAGAATGCAGGTGTTCTCAGCAAACGCCTTCACTGGATGAAATCTCTCCTTAGCCCTTGGTACATTTCTATTTGCTTATTTCTTTTGCATGTGTTTTGAGGCCTGCATGCCACTACGTGCATATGATGATCAGAGGACAACTTGTAAGAATTAGTTCTCCTTCCATCATGTAGGTCCTGGGCATCGAACTCAGGTTGCCAGACTTGGCAGCAGGCTCCTTTATCCACTGAACCATTTGATGAGCCTATGATTAATATTTTGAAATCATAGAAAGCACACTTATATTAAAATGTACTTAATTAGGAGGAAAATTACTAGTGGTAGAAAGAAAGCATTACCCAAATGAATTAATCTTGCAGAAAGATATAGAAGTTTTTCCTGGCTTCTCCCATTCACTCTCTCCAGCTGATACACACAGGTGCCCCCTTGGTTCCAAAAGCCCTCAGCTCTTGCCCATGTCACACTATTTTGGTTGATTCTAGATAAGTCTGAACTCTTTGGAGATACTAATAATTTTTCATAACCTCAGAGCCCAGTGAATAGTACAGCACACACTTGGAGATGTCTACCTTTAGGGAGCACAGACAGCTTTGATAGACTGTTTCAATGGAGTCAATGAAAAGGTCTCTACATCATTTTAGTAAGCAGCCAGTCATACTGGTTTAGACCTGGAACCTTCTCAGCAGCTGCAAAAGAAATAAATAGTGGTGGGCATTGAATCAACAAACTTCATGTGCCATGGAGAGAATAAGGAACACAGACAGCTCCGAGACATGGGCGAAAGTGATTTGAGACCTTCCCATGGCCTGTTTGGGTGCTGGGCCCACCTGCCCATGGAGCTATCTCTCCAAGCAGTAGAGTTTGGAAACCACATGACAGGGAGGAGCCAGAACATATAAGGAAAAGGACATAGCAGAAGCACTGGTGGCAGGTGATCCAGAACTTCAAATTCTTGCTGGTGTCATTACCAGTGAGGAACACTTGGTGTCAGTGTCCAACGCACATCTCCTATCACTAGTCCTTGAGCTCAGCAAGAATGCTTGGAGAAGCACTCATTGCTCTTTGTGGAGGACCAGGGTCCAGTTCCCATCACCCACGTGGTGATTTATAGCCTCCTGTAACTCCAGTTCAAGGGCATCTGAAACCCTCTTCTAAACTCCACAGGCAGTAGGCATACTGGTTCATGTATGTACATGCATACAGTCAAAACACTATATAGATAAAATAAATAAATCCTTTTTAAATGTTAGGGAAGTGTCAGTCAAGATGATGTTTTAATTTTTAATTTTTTAAAAAATTTTGAGAGAAAAGTTTTATTTTAACAGGAAGGGTGATATGTAGGAGGAGCTAAGGGGAAAGGAGCACCGAGAGGAAGAGATGGAGTAAGGAGAGGAGAAGATGAAGTAGAGGAGAAGCTAGGTGATGAGAGAAAGAGAAAGAGAGAGGGGGCATGGAGGCAGATGTTCACAGGTCTCCACCAGTCAAAGATAGTTGATATATCTAGGTTGGGTATTGGGTTACACTTCTGATTGAGCATTACCATATTTATAAAGCCTTTGATTAACATTTTAAAAGATTGTATAAAAGCAAAAAGGAAAAGGGGGCATGGGATAGGGGTTTTCTAGGGAGGGGAAAGGGGATGACATCTGAAATGTAAATAAAATATCTAATAAAAAAAAGAAAAAAGAAAAAAACAAAAAAAAAAACAAAAAAACAACAAAAAAACAAAACAAAAAAGAAATTTGTCATAGTCTCAGAATATTATAATTTTGTAAATTCATAAATATAGTATTGCCAATGATCTGAAGCAATTTAAAGTACTCTTAGATGTAAAATGTACATATGATTTATCTTCTAAAATTATATACACAATTAACTAATTACAGACATGATTTTATATGACTATCATTAAGCTGAAGGTGGATATTTCAGCACAATTAAAATGGAGAAATCAGAATAAATGATTTTTTAAATAAAATCTAAATAAATAAATAAATAAATAAATAAACAATTTTGTATTCTCAGATCAAATTTACTCTAGTTCTTAAGGATGAATCATAAAGGGTGGTCAAGAAAACTGGAGGAAAATAGACAATATTATTTGATGATTGTCTTAGGGTCTTACTGCTGTGAACAGATACCATAACCAAGGCAACTCTTACAAAGGACAACATTTAATTGGGGCTGGCTTACAGGTTCAGAGGTTCAGTCCAGTATCATCATGGTGGGAGCATGGTAGCACCTAGGTAGGCATGGTGGAGGCAGAGCTGAGAGTTCTTCATCTTCATCTGAAGGCTGCTAGCAGAATACTGGTTTCCAGGAAGCTAGGATGAGGGTCTTAAAGCCCACACCTATTTCACATGTGACACACCTATTTCAACATGGCCACACCTACTCTAACAGAGCCACACCTTCAAATAGGAATATACAAACCATTACATTGATATTAAGCAAAGAGACACCCACTAGAGTATCAGGAACAGAGAAAGAAAGATATTTCTTTCTGCTTCAAATCCTTGAAGAGATATGGCAAGTTGGAGCTCTCTAGCCTGTCCCATGATCAAAACCCAAGCACTCCTATGTGTCTGAATATAGCTACAGAAGAATTTGAAACACTGATTTGATTCTCCAATTCTTCCCAGCTTACTCCTTCTCTAGTCAGTGCTTGAACCTGTCACTGCCATTGTCTCTCTCCTGAGAATAAGTTACACAGTATCTCCATGCCAGTTCCTGCTAAGAGCGTAACTGAGGTTATTGCTTGTACTTTAGTAGAATAAGGATTTTTTTGAAAAAACAAAAAGTCCTTAGCTATTAGATTGCCAGGTTCTCAAGAGAGGCTTGCTTGTATAAATTACTTTCTTTGGTTATTTTTGGTTTTGTTTTGTTTTTATTGTAATCTGAGCAAAAAGTGCAAATGGCTAGCTATTCCTTCTTTGGGTTCCCATGTACTAGTGAATGTCTTATTATCTAGGAAATTGAGTGTATATCCCCAAGGATAGGAATGCTGGCTGTAAATTAACAAGGAGAATTTTAGAGCAGTTAGAGTATGACAAAGCAGACGAAAACAAAGCATAGACATCGGAGAACAAAGTTAAGTAGGATTCCTGAGAGAGGAGGAAAAACCATTGCCTCGGCTTAATGACTACCCCTTTGTCCAGGCAATGGACTCAGGCACTAAGCTCTCTAATAGCTTTTAGTTTGTTTCCCATCCTGTCAATCTGTGCCATTGCTTGTGTCTTACTCTTTGAACTCTGGGCCCACTGAAGTTTGCCCTGTACAACAAACAGGAGCCCAAAGGTGCCTGGCAGGGTTAGCATGTAAAAACAGTGAACTCTCAGACATTATGGAAAACAGTCAGCCTTCACCTTGCATTCATCTGGGCCGCTGGGGTTTATGAGGAATTACCCATGGTTCCTGCCAAATCTATGGAGAGAATTTTCTATTGTAGAAAGCTCTGAATCGGGAACTCCAGCAAGGCTGTTTCACTAGGACTTCGCTAGTCTCTCCTGCTAGATGTTGTAAACACTAGATTCACTGTTTTGCTGTCTGCTGCTTGCTATGTGCTCTTTTACTTAGATGCCTCATACAAGGGAAAGCACTTTGCTCCACCTGGGCCTCTCAGTCAGGAACTGTGTTGAATGATGATACTCTCACCCAATTAGATAAGGCTATCTGCTACTTGCTATTTGTTGTTTTTTTTTTTTTTTTTTTTTTTGTCTTTTGCTTGCTGCATGCTTAATAAACTTACTCATTTAAAACCAAAAAAGCAACCATCATATAGCAGCCTCAAGATCCACTGATGGATCAACCTGTGGGTCTCATCCCCTTTGGCAAACCTCTATGGTTCATAATAGGAGCAAAATTACAGTTCTGAAGTAGCAACAAAAATAACTTTATGGTTGGGGTTGCCTCAATATTAGGAACTGTATTAAAGGCACACAGCATTAGGGAGGCTAAGAACCACTGCTCTACATAGAATGGAATCATAGCTTGTTTGTGGGAAAGCTTGGATGTTGGATCTATTTGACATCAGCATACTTGGAAAAGTAGTCGTATCTGCTTTTGCAGTGGGAAACAAAGGCTCTACAAATTATTTTATCCAGAGCAACTATTATTTCTGATAACTATCTGGTTTCCGAGTTCTATGGATTTGACATTCAAAAAACTCCTCCTCATGTAGATGAGAAACATAAAACAACTTATTTATAGGTGTGGTAATTTTAATAAGAAACATTCCCATTGACATCTACAAGTATTTAAACACTTGGTTCCCCAGGTGGTGGCACTGTTTGGATAGGTTACAGAACTATACATTTTCCAAGGATGTAAAGCCTTGCGGGAGGTGTTACACTACTGGAGGGAAGACCATAAAAATTTACAACCTTGCCTCACTTCCAGCTTGCTGTATCTGCTTCCTATGTGAGCAGCAGAGGAGTGATCTCTCAGCTCCCTGCTCACGCTCTCAGGCCTTCTCTGCTATTATGGACATCCCTGAAACCATATGCTAAAGTTATTTGTTCCTTAAGTTGACTTTGGTCATGGAATTTTGTCACAGCAACAAAAAAGTAACTAATAAAATATGCATAATGCGCACATATATGTACACACATATAAATAGTGTACATGGTGGAAATTAAAAAAAAAATCATCAATGTGATTTAACCAGCCATATATGATTCGATCATATGGTAGAAGGATGGCTTTATGACTAGAGTGGAGGTTAAGCCATACGTTCACATTCTTGTCTAAATAACAAACCACCCCAAACTTAGTACATAGAAAATAGCCAACATTTACTCTGAGGATGGGATTTCAAAGTCGGGAATTCAGCAGGGACACAGCAGATATGATTTGTTCCTAGCTTTCTTGTGACCTCAGTTAGAAAAACCTGATTGTGTCTGAGGGCTGGATCCACTGAAGGGGCATTCAATTCGCTAACATCCCCTGCAGGCGATATTAAGAGGACTGACATTTGGAGGTCCACGATGCCTCTGGTAGGCTGCCCGGCACTCGGGCTCCACACTTGATGACTCAGGCTCTGAGGAGCACTTTTTTGTAAACAAGGTAGATGTCACATCACTTTCTATGACCAATACACAGAACTCATGTTGAGTCACTTCCGCCATACTCTATTGATTAGCAGTTGAGTCATAAGCCCTTTCAGATTCGAGTGGTTAATTAGGCTGCATCTCCTGTCGTGGGAGGTGAAACCTTGCATAACAGCAAGAGGCATAAGAGATAGTGCTATGGACAATTTTAGAGAAATGCAGTTCTGTACTGTGGCTTTCAGGTAACTGGTTATGTGTCACTCTACAGCAGCCACACGACTGAGAACATTGACATTGTTAATAGGTAACAAATAGCTTATGCACAATTTCTGCAAGACTGAAGCCATAATATAAGTATTAGAATCCTGACTAATCTCTGGGTTTTATCAAGACGAGAGTGAACGCATACTGGAGATTACAGAGGGAGTATCAGTTTCAAAAGGAATGCCTACATCCATACGCATAGTACAGGGTAGAAGGTTAATTTGTGTACTTTAAGTATATCTACTGCAGAGAACATTATGTTCAGAATTCTTTTCTTTATAATAACTTTCAGGCTTCAAATCCAGGCACAACAATGCCAGAAAGAAAAAAAAAGAGAGAGAGAGAGAAACTGCCTATCTGAAATCCCTCTCCCTGAGAGGCAGAAGAATATTTTTCTACAGTCTGCTACAAGTCTTACTTCCAATTTTCTTTTTGTGAGCTTTCATAAAAATCTTACTAAATACAGACAGTCTATATTCTATAGAAAAAGAATTCCAACTCTAAGAGATTCTATCTCTGACTACAAGGGAAGAAAAAATGAATATTTTACATCCTAATCAGAAGTGGGGAGTCATCCGTTTATATAAAACAATGATTTCTGAGATTGTAGACATAAAGCCAATGAAAGTGAGTCTTTGTAAAGTATAGAAAGTAAGCACGCTGAACAACATGACTGTTTCCGCTTTCTTTACTGAGGGAGAGCTTAGGCAGAAACTGATGGTCTCCCTGGGTGATGAAATACAGGGTAGGAATACTGCTAAGTTTTATAAAAGGGGATTCTGCCACACTGAAAATGAGGAAGAAGCTGGACGATGTTTGGTTAAGTTAGCTAAATGAGGTACATACAAAAACAAATTGTGGTACGTATTATGTCCCTCATAGACTCATGTGTTTGAATGATTGGTCCACAAGGAGTAGCACTATTAGGAGGGGTGGCATTGTTGGACTAGTTGTGACCTTGTTGGAGGAAGTATATCACTGTGGGGACAGGCTTTGAGATCTCCTATGCTCAATCTATGCCCAGTGTGGCACATAGTCTTCTTCTGCTGCCTGTGGATGGAGATGTAGAACTCTCAGCTCCTTCTCCGGAGCCATGTCTGCCTGGATGCTGCCATGCTTCCTGCCATGATGATAATGGACTAAACCTCTGAAACATAAGCCAGCCCCAGTTAATTTTTTTTTCTTTATAAGTTGTAGTGGTATTAGTGTCTCTTCACAGTTACAATAGAAACCCTAACTAAAATACAAATGCTTCAGTTTTTTTAACTTAAGTGTGAACTCTAACACAGTGGATCTCATGGAAGCAATGGAAAGAATGATAGGTACCAGAGGTCTGGGTCATGGCTTAAGGGATGTTAGACACAAGACAGAATTTCAGTTGTATGGCAGAAAGAAGTCCAAGAGATCTATTATTGTGACTACATTTAATAATACATAGTTTAATCATTTCTGAGAGAGGGGTTCTAGAGTAAGTGGAAGATTTTAAGCTGACTCTGTATGTCATGGTCCGTGCTTGGATAACAAAGAGTAGTTTCTATTGCAGAGAGAAAAGGTGAAAAATCACAAGGCAAGGGTGATAGTTGACCTGAAGGTAAAAGAAGTAAAACAGCAAATGAGATGGGGGCATCACAAGGCTCCCACCACATGATGCTTAAGTGGAGGAAGAAAAAAAATAAAGAATCCTCATTTATATGGTAAGACAGGGCCATGGTAAAAAAAAAATTAAAAAAAAAAAAAAAGAAAGAAAGAAACGGGATGAACCTATAGTTTTCAAAAACCAGAAATTAATCTGGGGTTCTTAATGAGACAGCTAATCTTCTGGTATGGATCAACAGTGTAGAGTAGGTACATTTTGACATTCTTCATGTCTGGAGGACTGTGGCCATGTGGCCATGTGATATCTTGAGGGACACCTATGCCTAACAAAACTGAAAACAAAGAACAATCCCAAGGCTGGGATATTAGAATCAATTTATCAGAACCTCTAGGTGGGAAATGGGCACCCGAAGGCAGAAATGGTTCAAGATGAGATGGACTCAAATCAAGGCAACCACAGATTTAGAGAGATGGTAAAGTTTGCTTGGTCGGTGGTTGCCCTTTTTTGATGAAAAGCAGGTTAACCATAGCAGAGACCAATAGCTCCAGGCCAGTGGTTTAGTATTATTCACGTTCTCCTCTCCGAGTGGTACCATGTATTAAGGCCCCAAAATGTGTACTGATCACTTTTTAGACTCCAAAATAACAACAGAAGAGATGGCCACACAACAGATATGCAAATAACAGTACAGAAACACGAACAAACAAGTCTACACAACTCCTCAAAAAGACCCTAAGTCTTTAATTATCAAATTTAATGATACAAATATTTTGAAATGACAGATGAAGAACTCAAAACTTTATTTGTAAAACTTCTCAGTGACCTCAAAGAGAATATAAACAAGCACATAAAATATATAAATAAGTTTAAAACACATTAAGAAGCAAGTGCATATACACATAGAAAACAATCTGTTAGCTACCTTCTTCCTACCATACCAGAAATTAACTCAAAATGAATCAGATAATTAATAGAGGGAAATGTGATAAACAATTCACAAAAAATGAAGGAAACTTTTTTTGTGTCATTGTCTTTGTGTCATTTTTTATTCTTGACACCAAAGCACAAAGAACAGAGGAAGGAATAAATCTGGAGTATAAAGTGAGGCCCTATGTGGAATATATTTTAATAAAAGAAATTAATGCAGATTTGTTGTGGCTACTGCTAGAATGCTTGCTCAGCATTTATAAAAGTTTAAGACTGTCTGTCTCCATTAGTTGTTAGATCAAGCCTCTCTGGTGATAATTTGGTTAGGCACCAATCTATGAGTATAGTAGAATAAATACCATTAGGAATACTTTTGGTGACTTTTTTGCCAGTTATGTTTAGTTCTATCCAAGGTGACTGGGCTATCTGGCCTCTGGTTTCTGGTCCTTCAGGAAGTGCCAGGGGTGGGTTCCCTCTTGCAGCATGGGTCTCAAGCTGGACTGGTCATTGGTTAGCCACTCCCACAGCCAAACATTAGGCAGAGCTCCAGGAATCCTGTAGAAGAGGGAGAGGAAGGATTGTAGGAGACAGAGGGATCAAGGACACTACAAGAAAACCTACAGAATCAACTAACATGGATTCATTAGGGGCTCGCTGAGACTGAACCAACAATCAAGGAGCCTGCATGGGTCTAACCTAGGCCTTCTGCACATATGTTCTGGATGTGTAGCTTGGTATTTTTGTGGGATTCCTAACTGAGGGAGGGAGGAACTATTTCTGATGCCTTTGACTGCTTTGGGGATCCTTTTTCTCCTACTAGCTTGCCTTCTCCAGCTTTAATATAAGAGAAGGTGCCTAGTCTTATTACAACTTGATATGCCATGTTTGGTTGATGTCCCTGGGAGGGGGCCTGCCCTTCTCTGAAGGGAAAGGGAAAGGGAAAGGAGAAATGGATGGGGAGGAAGGAGGTAGGCAGGAATGAACTGGGAGGAGAGGAGGGAGGGGGAAACAGGTGGGAATGTAATATATAAGAGAATAAATTGGTAAAAAAAAAAGTCTAAGAACAAACCCTAGGACCACAAAATAGGAAAAATATAAACAAAGAAACCAGAAAAAAAGAGTAAATACACAGGGCCTGTGAGGTAACCCAGCAACTATCCGAAAGCTCTGCCAACCCTGACAAACTAAGTTCAACCACTGAGACCCATATGGTTGAAGAAAAGAGCTCATTTCCATAAGCTGTTTCCTATGTTCACACATGTACCATGAAACATGCACAACTACCCCCAACACATGCAATAAATAAATGAATGAATGTAATATAAATAAAATTGATTCACTAAAAGCCTGTTAAAAACATTACTTACATTTATCATTTATCTGTACCATCAGAAAGGCTGTGCTGGGCTACACTAGGATATATATTTTATATATATAATTTATATATATATATATTTTTTATATATATATATAATTTATATTTAATATATGTATAATACTGTATGTATACATATATATTTAAAGTATAGATGCATGCATACATATAAACGTAAATAATACATATATGATATATAAGAAATACATGTATATATTTCTATGCATATATCTCTTCATATTTTGCTATAGCTATTCTCCACAATGTTTGCATTTCATGGTGAAGCTCCCATTTAAGATTTGGTCAGCTCTTAAAACTTGCTTTGAAATAAAAAGAGATAATTTCATAAGCTTATTGGAAAGGCCTAGGATAAAATGTGTCTGCAACATCATTAAACCTTAATGGCATTGGGTTACTGATTTGCAGAAGCTTTTGGTTTGGATTTTCCATCCTATAGAAAAAACTAAGTCACACAGACATGTGTGAGTTCATTAGGTGTGTGCACTATACATCTGGTGAGAGTCACCTCAAGAGAGTGGAAAGTAATATATTTGAATAGTAATGTAATTCCAATTTGACACTTGTGAGTTATTTGCTATAAGTAGGTCTCAGAAACATACTATGGAATTGATTTTTGCTTCACAATCTAACCAGAAATTCCTTCCATCAGATGCTGTGGAGTATTGAAGTTGTCACTCCTTTCAGTTCTAACAGTGTTGGTGTTCTCTATTTTGTGGCTCTTGTATTTTCTGGAAAGACCAATATATTACAATATGCCTATATGCTTTCTTCTTCTAATTCTTGTGGTTTTTATGGAACCGTCCATTTGTGCCTTTTACTTTTTTCTTTGAAGAAATACTCTAGTTTAGCATAGGAACATGGGTGAGGAAATAGAAATTTCTATCTTTTCTTCTATATTCCCACATCTACTCCAAGAGTTTCTTTTATTAGCTGTTTTGTATAATGTGAATGTGTAATTGTGGAGTGTAGGTAACTAAATTCTGTCCTCACAGGTCCAGTTATACAGGGTTTGCCATCAGTAGCATATCGTCTACCAGGAGTTTATTCTAGCAACATCACATTATTGGATGCTATTTTATAACACCAGATAAATATACAAGGAATGGTGGTTCGGCCTTTCTTAGAGTCTCTGCCATAAACCACTTATAAGCTGGAAGATAATGTCAACCAGATAAAAAGACCTGCCAGTTTCTATTCGTATTAAAATACCCAATCTTTCAGGAATTCGGTGTTATTAGGTCCTATATGTAGTTGGGAGTTTTGTTTGTTCTGGTTCTAGGGTTTTGCCCCCTCCCCTTAGAATGTGAAGAAAAGGACATTTTGGTGGGTTTGCCTCAGTGAACCAAAAAAGATGGGAAGAGGGGAAGGAAGGAGGGAGAAAGAAAGGAATGAAGGAGGGAGAAAGAAAGAGAAAGAGATTTCTGCCATATGTGATGGTACATGCCTGTAGTTTTATTTATTAAGGACTCTGAGAGAAGAGGATCATTCTAGCTCAGGACACGAAGAGTAAATAAAGAAGCCATCATAAGAACAGCAAAAGAAAGTAAAGAAAGGAGACACGACATCCAAAATAAAGAAGAGAGTTAATCAGTTAGGAGCACTAGATGTTTTTCCAAAGGACCTGGGTTCAGTTCCTCATACCTGCATGGAGGCTCACAGCCATCTGTAACTCCATTTCTAGGACACCAGATATATACATGGTACACAAACATACATACATGAATGCATACAAAACACCTATACACATACATTTTTAATTTTTTTAATTCCAAAAACATAAATAAAGGAAGAAGGCCCGAGAGCAAGGAGAATAGATTGGTAGGTGGGAAAGGGAAGAGAAAAATTACATAATTATGTGTCTTAGTTAGATTTTTACTGCTGTGAACAGACACCATGACCAAGACAACTCTTATAAGGACAACATTTAATTGAGGCTGGCTTACAGGTTCAGAGGTTCAGTCCATTATCATCAAGTCGGGAACATGGTAGCATCCAGGCAGGCATGGTGCAGGAGGAGCTGAGAGTTCTACATCTTTAACCTGAAGGCTGCTAGCAGATTACTGACTTCCAGGCAGCCAGGATGAGGGTCTTAAAGCCCACACTCACAGTGACACACCCACTCCAACAGCGCCACATCTACTGCAATGGGGCCACACCTTCTAATAGTGCCACTCCCTGGGCCAAGCATATACAAACCATCACATTATATATTAATTTTAAAAATAATTTTTCAAAATTATGTTACAGCACACCCTTCTATGTATACGTTCATCTGAATACATTAAAGAAGTTAGAATAAAGTCTGTCTTATCTTTCCACAACTCACTGTCAAAGGACTACCTGGAGTCCTATCAGCACTATATTAAGTCTCCTTGGAGAGAACATTTCCTAAGGCCCCAATAACCTTCAAAAGCCTCCATGTCTTACAGGTTGGCAATCACTGAATATTGATGCTGAGAATCAGTCTTTTATTTGTTAATTCCTTAGGGGGAAAAACAATCCCAAACTGTATAATCTCCCAAAAGAGACCTAACAATTAATAGAAATTACTTAGACCAAAAACGTAGTTAGAATAGTCTAGAAAACAGAAATAGCATACATTAAGCCTTAGAGGCTAGATATGACCAGCAGGTTTATATACTGTCCCCATTTACCTGCTGACTTCTCTGACAATGTCTTGATTTTATTCTGAATCCTGAATGCCTTGTATAGCGTCTAACAGATTAATATAAACTACTGAGGAAGAGGGGAGGTGTAATTCCTTTTGTATTGTAGGCAGGGATCATAATGTGCACTAGTGTAAGAAAGAATTTAAGGGCAGGGAGTCAGTTTTTCCAACTTCAAAAGTTTTACTATTTCTGAACGTATGGGCTGTATGCAGCTATTTGACAGTTGTTACAGTAAAATTGAATAGCCTTTAAATTTTAAGCACATTTAATTTATGTGACCAAAGAAATAGAAAATCAGTGCAACCATAGACAACTGAAAGAGTAAATACAATAAAATGTTTCAAGGGGCTTCTTGCATTTTAATTTAAAAGCTATTAACTTACTCACCTACTTGTCTTTATTGAGATGAGACCAGGATGATTAAGATATTTCTACTTATATGTATTATATATTATTATCCAATCATTAAATAATCCAGAATATACAGTACCACCCCATTGCTCAGGCTGAGTGAACTGAGGTCTGAGACAGACATTGGCAAAAGGATGAATAATAGTAAGATAGCTTTGGAACAGATTCGAGAGGCAAAAACCACAGTCACATGATGCCCAAGTCCCATAAGATGATGGAAGAGGAAGTATAGACAGCCACCGGGTTAATGACCTATCATAAGTCTCCTTGGCTTGGCTTTGTATGGCTCTGTTTCAGTCTCACTAACACTAAGAACACACTTACCTTGACTCACCCAGGCTCTGTGGTAAAATACTGAGGACCCCTTAACACAATCAAGGTTGGCTCCTCATAGCCTAAACCCAGCTGTACAGTCTATATTTGTTTGGAAACTATTCTGGAAAGGAATTTGTCTTCCAAGGATTGTGTCCTAGGGGGAGGGAGGGTGCGGAGGTCCTTTATGGAATATGCAGTTTCTGATGCAAAGGATACCAATCAGAAGCTGAACTGAAGCAGTGGGGATTTTTTTAGGGAAAAGCATAAGTCTCACGATGAATTGCTAAAAAAACTGACAAAGGGAGAAAAACCTAGGCAATTGCTAATAGCAGGGAAGACCTAAGGAGGGAGGAGCATCTGAGATTAGAGGGAGGAAATGTTCATTTCCTATGAAGTCTGCAGTATCAACAGTTTTCAATACTACCTTATAAAATCTTTATTTGACCATGATAGCCTATATATGGCCACAGCACGCTACATGTTTACTGAGAAATAATACACTTAGACAAATGGAACGTCTGCTCATTTGACATTCAGAAATCCAAAATGCTCCAAAAGCAAAAACAAGCAAGCAAGCAAACTAACACACAAACAAAACCAACAACAAGTTTCTGAGCACCCATAGAATCCCACAGGTGGCAAAATCCACGCTTGACTTCCTATGAATGGCAGTAGTCCACAGACAGGTACATTCAAAATGTATGAAGCCAACTTTAGGCTCTGTGTCCTAGGAGCATATAAAATACAAGTGAATTTCACGTTTTAGACCCATGTCCCTTCACCAAGATATCTCATACACAAATATTAACAGTTCTGAAAAAAAATAAATAAATAAACAGCCCCAAACTGGAAATGCTTCTTCTGGTCAGTGGCATTTCAAATAAGGGGTGCTTGGTTGTTTCTAGGCAACCACTTTACTGTTGCACTGTATCTGCAGCCTCTTCAACTTCCAATAAACCTTTAACAGAAGGTAAAACTCAATAGTAAAACCCCTAGGGCTAAATTCACTGCAGGGGGTGGGGTGGGGGGGTGGGAGGGTGGGGAGGGTTGGGGGAGGGGCTCATCAGTTTTCCATATTTCACACTTTCAGAAATTCCTATTTCCACAAAACAGAAAAGGTTTTTGAATTGAGCCAGGCCTGAACTAAAAACATTTCATATCGTATGGGAATGATTTAATCAGCCATCTTACTCACAATTCTGCACTCCAGAGTTCACAGCCTGGCTAATCCTCAATTCTGGGTTAAAGTGTCCTTTCCATTGGGTCTTAACAGCAGAACATGACGTTTTTCATGAGATAGCCCTCCGGACAATAGTTTCCACCTACACAACATAAAAATCCACTAGGACATAACACCTGAATAATGTGCCAAGAACCAGGGTTTTCACAGTGACAGGACTTCTTTCGAGCAGTAAGGCTAACAGCCCATCCTCCTAGCACCTCTCAAGTGCCAGAAAAGCAGACCATTCACCTAACAAGGACAATGTCTTTTTAGGACATTCTATGCCTTAACCCAATGGGAAGTCTGGGAAACCTTTTGTTAAGACTTCTCTCATCGTTGCCCCAAGTTCTGAAACTCAATTCAGAAAGAGTAGCTTTTCAGAATTGCCTGTGGCCTACAAGTGGGGTTGCAAAGGTCAGCCTCAAAACCAGATGCAACTCCTAAGAAAGTAGAAATTTCATTTCAGGGCTTCCCTCGGAGCTGGCAGTGGGGAAATATAGAGATCAAAAGCAATTGCCCCGAGAAACTGCCACCCAATTGTGGCTCACAAAGAACTTCACTGATCTTAACAAATAAGAAACAATTATACCAGGACTTCTAGTGTTTAAGACTACTGGGGAAATTGAGATTTCCCCTTTGGGTTCTTAGTCTGATTAGTAGTAACATGTATTTTAACAAACTCAGAATAAAGGTCAAGGGCAATTTTATTAGCTTCTGAGAGAAAAGCAAAAGGGCAAGCAAGCTGTAAATCTTGGTAGGTGCCTGGAAGAGGGAGACAGACACAGAAAAAAAGGGAAAAGAGCCATTTTGCAAGAGCGGCCAGCAATCAGCCTTGTGTTGCAGAAGAATGTAGGGAGGCAGCTCAGAGAAACAGTGCCCAGAGAGTCAGCTGAAGCTCAGTATCTGAAAGAAAAAGATAAAGAAGAAAAACAAGTTACACTTCTCAGAAAAGATAAACAGCGAGGCTCTGCCCAACCTATGAATTTCTGCTATAACATTAACACAAACGTCCTTCCTTCTCAAAGCCTGTGATGACAATCTGCAGTACAGCCCTTCTAACACCAGTCTGCTCTTCCACACACCCACCAGAATATTTCATTAAGCTCTGCTAACAGGGCTGGGGATGTAGCTCAGCGGGGAGAATGCTTGCCTGGCATACAAATGAAGTCCTGAGTTTCGTCCCTAGCACCACGTAAACCATGCATGGTGCTGCATGCCTGCAGACCCAGAACTCAGGAGAAAGAAACAGATGGATCAGAAGTTCAGTACAATCATTGCCTATAGTTAGTTTAAGGTCAGCCCGGGATGCATTAAAAACAAAACAAAACCAAAAAAATCACCATTCTTCGCATAGCATTTGAAGGCTTCTCTAGCATGCCGCTCCAGATTCTTCCACATCCCTCTTACAAATCATGAAACCAGTTTTGAAAGGCCTATGGACCACAAACAAGGTCAAGTGTTTCGATGTCAGTTTTCTGAATTAGTTACTTTTCTTATGGCTGCGACAGACCAAATATCTGACAAGGGACTAGGAGCTATGTAAGGAAAGGAAGGTTTATTTTGGCTCCTGGTTTGAATTACAAACCATGACGGTGGGGAAGGTGAGGCAGTTAGAGTGATTCTCAGACGTGGCAGCAAGCTTGTGTGGTGGCTGGCCTCGCTGCTTCCATAGTCAGGAGGCCGTGGGAGATGAGCACTGCTGCTCAGCTTGTGTTTCTGTTGTTTATTGTTTATTCCGTTTATGATCGCAGCCCATAATAGGTTGCCGCCCTCATTTAGAGTTTCCTCCCTCTGGTTAAATATCTCTGGAAATGTCCTGGAAGACTCATCCTGAAGTCTGTCTGCTAGGTGACTATAGAGCCCATTCAGCTGACAATTTAGACCAACCAGACCAGTACTGAAGCAAATAATCTTTGGGTGGAAAAATAAAAATAAAAAAATAAATAAATCCGACATTTTGCTCTTAAGCAAATGAAATGACTTTACCTCCATTAATTTTTCCCTAATCTTGAAAACATGCCATTTAAATTTTATTAATTGTGTGCGTGTGTGCGCGCGTGCATGCCATAGCATTCATGTGGATGTTAGAGGACAACTTGCACAAATTAGTTCTCTCCTTCCACCACATCTGTGAGGTCTGAACTTACATCATCTGGCTTGCTGCAAAGTAAGTGCCTTTACCAACTGAGCCATCTCACTGTCCTAAACTTTGCTTTTCTTTTTTCTTCCTTTCCTCTGTCTGTCCTTCCTTCTTCCTTCCTTTGGGACTCTGTCTGTCCTGAAACTCTCTCTATGTAGACCAGGCAGGCATTAACCTCAGAGACTCAGAGATCCACCTGACTGCCTGCTGAGTGTTGGGTTTAAAGGCATGCACCACCACACCTACCTTCCATTCATTTCTTTCTTTTATTAAAAGCAAGATAGGTTTGCTTTTATTTTATTTTTACTTATTATTGCTATTTTATGTGTATAGATGTTTTGTCTGTGTGTATAACTATGCACCATATGCATTTCGCGCTGTGGAAGTCAGAAGAGGGGATTGGACACTCTGGAACTGGAATGAGATAGTTAAAAGTTACCAGGTGGGTTCTGGGAATTGAACTCAGATCCTGTAAAAAAGTGGCTAGTGCGTTTAACTGCTGAGCCATTTCTCTACCCTCCTCCTCCATTCATTTCTTGAAGGAATATGTAGTTAGTGTTTGTTCCATACTAGAAAATTGTTTTCAATGATTTCTTAATAGAAAAATGTAGATAATACTATTACCTCCTTCCTAGACAAGCTCTCCTGAGACCACGTGGATGAAAAGAGTGCATCACTGTTTTCTCTGCAGTACTTTAATTATCAGTGTGCGTTTGTGTCCATTTTCCAGAGCCTGGAACCAAACCTGTGTTATCATGTGTGCCTGCAGTGCCTGAAAAGGTTCAGCCAAAGTCAATTCTTTAAAGGCTATGGAGCATTGTAAAACATCCCATAACACATATTTGCAACTGTACTTGGTCCTTGTGAATTGGCAACAATGTATGTTGAATGAGTTGTCCCCTGTGGTGTGAATATGAGGGGCCCACTCTGGGGCAACTTTGGTGCTAGTAAACAACTGTTGTGAGATCAAAAAGGCTGCAGGACTGGCATGATCCTAAAACAATGTTCCACCTCCTCCACTCCTACCTTTCACTCTTCCATTCTTTCCAACCCCTACTACATGATACTCCCTGAGGTGAGGGGAGTGATACAGATGTCTCATTTACTCCTGAGCATTCAAGGACCTCAGTTTTGGCAGTTTGACCAGTTGTGAGTCTCTAGTGGCCATTATCCACAATAAAAGGTGACAGCAGCACTAGTATCTAACGTGGAAATGTAGTATTTAAGTTAATCTGATAGGCATATCATGTTCATTTTTCCATAGCTTCCCTAATATGGTCACTGACATCCTCAGCCATGGGCTTTTACCAGGATTGGACTGTTAGATGTGGATTCATATCTGCAGAGAATATTCAAATCTGATCAGAAAGAAGTTACTAATTCGTTACTATTGCACCAGTGGGCACTTCTTGACTAGCTGATTAGGAATACAGCATGCTGGGTAGTACTTTTGATGACAGTTATCTCCCAGGAGCCTGCCTAGTACTTGCCAGTATTATATACCCTAGTTCATAAGGAGGAAACATGCATTCCAATTTCAACTTGATTCCTTGATGTCCTGTGACCAAACTGTGCAATGTCTCCAAGAAAGGATCTTATGGGCTGGAGAGATGGCTCAGTGGTTAAGAGTGATGACTGCTCTTCCAGAGGTCCTGAGTTCAATTCCCAGCAACCACATGGTGGCTCACAACCATCTGTAATGGGATCTGATGCCCACTTCTGGTGTGTCTGAGGAGAGCTACAGTGCACTCACATAAAATAAATGAATAAATTTTTGAAAAGAAAGAAAGAAAGAAGGAAAGAAAGAAAGAAAGAAAGAAAGAAAGAAAGAAAGAAAGAAAGGAAGGAAGGATCTTATTTTTTCTTGTTTGTTTGTTTGTTGTTTTGGTGGGCTACCAATGCACGTACAAATGCTTATATTGTTTGGGAAGCTCTGTAGACTCTAACCAGTAAGTCATAGAGAGTGAGCCTGTTTCTGGTACTGGGATTTTCATTTAATAAACTATGGGTTATTTTCTAATTTTGCTTTTAAGCGAACTTTTGCATTGTCAGAATTCCTTATAGGCTTTTCATATAAACTTAGTTTTGCTTGATCCTTACCTATGCCTGCTTCTTTCCATAATCTCCTTGGCCCTCCCTGCTTCAGCCTTAACCATTCAAGTATTCTGATCTTTACTTTCATATCACACATGTTTTACTGTTCTTTCCCTCACTTTAGAGGCCCCTTCTTTTCCTCTACTAACTTTCTAGTGTGTCAGCCTCATGAACACTTACTCCCACATAAATACATATTCAAAATTACCAACTTGGATTTGCATATGAGGGAAAATATGCAGCATTTCTCCTTCTTGCTCTGGGATGCCTCGCTTAGTGTAGTATTTCTCAGTTGCATCCATTTTCCTGAAATTTTTATCTTTTCTTACAATGATTTCTGGAGGAATCATTATAATCTCTTACATGTAAAATAATGTCATCTGTAAATAAGGATTTTTGATTTCTTCCTTTCCTGTTTGTATTCATTTCATTCCCTTTTCTTATCTGGTTGTTCTAGGTAATACTTCAAGCACTATATTGAATAGGAGAGGAGAGAATGAACGTCTGTGTCTTGTTCCTGCTTTTAGTGGAAATGTTTTTTGAGTTCCTCTTGTTTAAGTGGATGTTGGCTGATGGCTTGCTGTAAGTTTCACTTTTCATGTTGAAGTGAGTTCTTGTTATCCCGAGTCTCTCTAAGTCTTTTTCTATGAATGGTTGTTAGATTTTTGTCAAATGCCTGATCAGGGTGGGAATTTAGATTTTAGTTTTTCTCCATTAACACAATGGATTTAGAACTAGTTTATTGAGATATTTTGTGTTTACTTAACCAGGGAGATTTTTCTACAACGTTTTTGTTTCATTATTTGGTTTTCATTTCAGGGAAATATTGTCTTTATAAGTGGAATTTGGAAGGACTTCTTTATCTGTTTTATAGAACAATTTCAGAGATTAATGTTGATTCTTTAAAAAAGGACTAGTAGAATTCTGTCATGAATCTAGACCTGAAGATTTTATTAGTGGGAAGATTTATTTATCCCTTCTGCCATCACATCAAGAGTTATAGATACACTTAAGTTATTTATCCCATCTTTCATTTAATTTTGGCAGATCATAGACATCTAGAAATTCATTTGTTTCTTTTAGATTTTCTAATTGACTGCAGGTATTTAAAGTATTCCACCAATGATTTGTTTTTCTGGATCTTGTTAGTATCTATTATGATTTGTCTTTTTTCATTTTATTAATAATGTTCAACTCTCTTGTTCTTTTGGTTCTTTTGGTTCATTTGTTTAAGGTCTTTACTATATCCCCTTTTCTTTTTGTTTATCTTTTCAAAGAACCAACTCTTTGTTTCAATGGTTCTTTCTACTTTTGTTGTTCTTTCTATTTCATTATTTTCCATTATGCTGCTAATTATACCTTCCCATCTATTACTTTTCCATGTGTGTTTATATATGTGTGTGTATGTGTGTGAATGTTTCCAAAGTCTCATCATTATGATACTTATTTGGTCTCTTTGATTTTTCTTTTGTATGCAGTTAGAGCTGTGAATTTTCTTTTAGGACTGCCACCATTTTATCATAGGTTTTGTCAGGATGTAGTTTCCCTTTCTTTAATTTCAGGAATTCTCTGATGTTTTTCTTGATTTCTTCAGTGACCCATTCACCATTCAATTGTGTGCTATTCAATCTTCATGATTCTGCATGTTTTCTGTAGTTTTCCTTGCTATTGACTTCTGCCTGCTTTATTTCTGCAGCAGGGTAAACTATTTCAATTTTCATATATTTGTGGTCTTTGCTTTGTGTCGGGATATATGATCAATTTTGGAAGTTCTATCATCTGCTGAGAATGTGTATTGTAGAGTGTTTGCATGGACTATTCTGTAGATGTCTCTTAGTTCATTTCATCTATGATGTAATTTAACTCCAATGTTTCTCTGCTAATTTTTGGTCTATTTGCAAATAGGACTGTCTATTTGCAAGAGTGGGATATTGAAATCACTCATTATCACTGATTGTATTGGGGGTAGTCTGTAATTTTCTATCTAGTAGTATTTGTTTTGAGAAATTGTGTACATCTGTGTTCATTGCATATTTAGAATTGTAAAGGGTTTTATTTGATAGATTCTACACAGTTAGTCTGAAGTGACCTTTTTAGACTCTTCTGATCACTGTTTTTTTCCGACTACCTTTTTATTTTAAGTCTGTTTGTCAAATGGCACTATTCATTGGTTTCCTGGCTTCATTTGCTTGGAATGCATTGTTTTCATCCTTTTACCCTAAGGTGATATGTACTTTTGATGTTTGGTTGTTTTTTCTAGGCAACAAGCAAAAAGATCTTGCCTTTTAATTCAGCCTGCTAGTCTGTGTCTTTAGATTTTGGAATTAGGACTGTTAATGTCCAGAATTATTGTTAAAAGTTTATGTTGATTTTTGTAATTTTGTAATGTCTAGCATTTTACTAATCCCCTCTGCTTACCAAGAGTTGCAGCATAATTCGGTGTTCACTGGAGTTGTGGATGAGATTGTCATTGTGTACACTCTGAAGAAGTCCTTCTGGTATTCCCTGTCAGGCTAGCTTACAAATTATGAGTTCCTTTAGCCTGTTTTCATCATGGAATTGTTCTCTTTCTCAATCAACCATGAAACATCATAGAGTAGTCTGTGTTGGTAGTTGTTTTATAACTGAACTTGAAATAAATCATTAAAAGCCCTTTGGGGTTTTGAAGTTTATATTGAGAAGTCCATTGTTATTCTGAAAGACTTTCCTTTAACTCTATATCTATCTCATCTGCATCATCTATATCTTATAGCTTCCAACATACTTTCTCTTTTCTGCATAGTGTTTTAACTGTGAGGTTCTGTGAGGACTTTTTTATCTTTATCTTGTCTGCTTGCTCTGTATACGTCTTATACATGGACTTGGATGGCTTTCTGCTATACTTACTCAAAATATTTTGGGGACTGGAAGGATGGATCAGCAGGTAAGATCACTAGAGTCTTATCCAGAGGTCCAGATTTCTAATCCTAGCACCCATGTGGTGGCTCACTGTGTCTATAGCTGGAGTCCCATAAATCTTTAGAAAATATTTAGATACCTTCAACATAGAAGTTTTCTTCTATGCTTGTAGTCTCTAGGTTTATTCTTTTCATTATATCTCTCAAATCTTGCATGTGCCTTCTGTATATTCTTATTATCACTGTCCTTGGCTGAATGTATAAATTCTTCCACTTCGTCTTCAAGGCCTGATATTCTGTTTTATCCTGTCATCTATTATATTGGAGTGACTCCCTACTGGGATTTTATTTGATTTATTAAACTTACTGTTTCTAGCATTATTTTCAGTTTGGTTTTCCTCCAGTATTTCTCTTTACTGAAATATTATTTTTGTATTTCGCACTGACTTTTTTATTTTATTCTGTGTGAATAGTTTGTGTGTATTCAGTTGGCATTTATTCAAGAGTGTATTCTTTATCTCTTTTATTTACTTGAACATATTTATCATCATTATTTTTAATTATTTATATGGAATTTTATCTGAGTCAGTTATTGTGAGCCATTACTTTGGGATTTATAGATTTTTGAGGAGATATGTTACCTTGGTTTCATATTATTTATATTTTCATGTTGTGACTTGTGCATTCAGAGTTAGATCATTGCTTGTGGTATTTCTGTTGCTTTACATCATCTCATCTTTCTTCTTGTATTGATCATGTTTAACATGTCCACAGTCTTTCCCAAAAAGTTAAATATTACCTAAAACAATAGTCACTATTGTTTTAACTGTTGGGGTGAACATAACTACATGACTAAGGTAACACTCCATTATAAAACTCCATTATAAAACATTATACAACAATAATCACTCAAATTCTGACTACATGTAGACTGAAAAGAGAAAGGCAAAGAAATGCAATCAGTTAGCACAGGCCCATCTTCTTTCTCAGAATGATGAGATGCAGAGACCCTGAAAACTAGGTGAGCCTGTGTATTTTAAAATAGAAAAAGAAAAGGGAGTAGAGAGAAGAGGAGAGATAATGATAACACAAGAACAGCATGAGAGCAGGCTGCCTAAACTAACCTTGTATATCTTGGGGAAAAACATGTAGGGGGACTGAAGAGATTTGTGTGAATATACAATGTATGAAAACTGAATGGTCTCATTTTGAATTGTATCTGGAGAGTCTCTGTGTTCCTTCCCTGGCCTTGCTCTAAACTGCAATCCATGTTGGTTTTTTTCCAGTTAGGTCCATTCTTTGAAGTTTCCCAGCGCTGCATCTTTACGGTGTCCACTCAAGCTAATTAACTGTGTTCCATATGCTGGGACTGGCTGCAATGGTATTCATACAACAGTCATTGCAGCAATAGGTAATAGCTGGAGCACTGTTTGGGTTTGGTGATCTATTCTTAGGTTCCGGGTTGAGGCTCTGAGAGCAGTATCTGGTGTGATTGTACGCAGGCTTGCTCTATAAAATTCTGTAGATTCCTTGGATAAAGCCATGAAGGCTAGTCTGCTAGGAGTGATGGGTAGCTATGTTGGCCAGGCCACCTACAGAAGCAGTGGTGGTGATATTAGTGGTCACAAATTCTGAGACTGGGACACTGTCCAGAGCACATTAAGCAAGCGGTTTATGCAAAAAAGAAACAGCAGCAAGCCAAGCAATACAATATTCCCGTTTCTCTTATCATCCTAACTGTAATCAATCACTCATTCAGAGATGATTTCTAAGCCACAGTCTTCAACAGAAATCACGAATGAGTTTTGTAACTAAAATAGAGGTACCCACAAAGGAAATTGAGAGAGGTTTAAAACAGGCTCTGCCAGTCAAATTGGAATTCGTCCTTATGTAAATTATACTGGATAATGAAAGAAACCTTTTGCAGCACAGCGAAAATTTAATCTCTCCAATTATGAAGACTTGGTTCAAGTAAAGTGGGAGGTATGAATAATCAAGTAGTCATAACAAAGATATGCATAATAAAACGGACAATATAATTATCATGTGCAGCTTTACTGAAGCCATCAAGATCTACATTCTCATAATTTAAGAAAATATACCAAGGTAATTTTTAAATATCTCAGACAAGTTCTAAGTTTTTTCTTTTTCTCTCTCTGCTTTTACATATATTTGTACTGCATAAAAATATTGAAGAGATATCTTCTAAAGACTGAGTATTGACAACAATGCTTTTAGAGGAATAGAAATGTTTCAAGTTCATTTACCTGGGGTTATCAAGTGTTAATCTACCCCAGGCTAAGTCACTAGGGGATCTGGATTCTAGAATAATCACAGGCATTGAGGAAAGTAAAGATGTCAGGAAGTATAGGACTGAGGTACATCTCCAAGTATCTATTGACTACATGGAAAGTGGCCTTCCTCCATCTTTCCCATATCCTCTAGATTTCTTCACTTATCAATGCTGTAAGACGCTCGCTCCTCCCCACACCCTCCTCTCCCTACAAACCTTTTGTCCTTCCAGGTGGTTTCAAATCCTCTCCCTTTGGACTTCTCCTTCATACTCTGTCTGGTACTACACTAATGAAATTTTGTGGATAATCTGTGTCCCAGTGTCTAAAATCACATCCCTGATCCTGTATTTGTTTTCATTTCCAATTCATCCAGCTCTTCATCTCCTGGGAGCTTATTACAGAAGATTTTTATGGATAGAGTCTAAATTTTCAGTATTCATTTTAGAAATTCCTTTATAATACAATCTATCTACCATTACTCCTTAATGGAGACGGTTCATATGGTCCTACAATCATTGGCATAGGATACCTTTTAATTACGTTGAAATGAGATAAATCTTCAACTTAAAAGAATTCATAGGACCATCATTGGTTAAAGAAGGACAAAAGTGTTCTTTGTATGACTTTTGAGAACTGGTTGTTTTTATAGTGACTTTTGTTAATTCAACTAATGCAGAGCAATGGGGAAATAACTACCAAGTTTCAAATAATTCATTCTAAAGAGAATGGGTATCCTTGGAACCCATTAAGTGATGTACGTACTAAAATTACATTAAAGACAAATGTAGCGCACTGAATATACAGTGTGAACTACTGTTGAGGCATTTTCCAAACAAATTACTTACTCTAAAAGATTATTATTATTATTTTCTCTGGTGCTCAATGAATTAAAGCAGGATGTACTCCAGAAAGTGCAATTTCATTATGTCACAAGTAATGATGGTTTGGGGGATATGGTTTACAACTCTTTTTGTACCACATGTCTTTTTTTCATTTTGGAAACATGTTAAACTTGAAGATAACAATAGAATCCCCACATTAAACAGAAAAGACTACTTTGAGACATGCAGTTCCACACTCTAGAGACATGTTTCATGAGTTAACTTACTATTTTTGCATCTTTAGTAGTATATTCAGAATGTTCAGAGGCACTGATGATGGGCCATTGTTTGGGCAATGCATAAGAGCTAGCAATTACAAGATCTGTTGACTATTTTGAATAGGCAGGTCAGAGAAAACCGCCATGTACTATTCCAAAAGCATAGAGACTCTGTGGATATTATCTGTTTTGTGTTTGATAAATGGCAATGTTCTAGTTACAGCTGTTGAGTTCATTCATCTGAGGAGATTTAAACCCCAGCAAATGAGCACTCTATGATATGAAGATTAGAGGTAACTTTATATCCAGCCTCAAAAACTGTCCTTGTTTATCCTCTAAGTAAAAATCATTAGTAGACTAAATTAATTATCAATTCTTAATGTGTATTTACAATGTCTCCTTTAGAGGGAAGAATATAGATTTTATTTAAATAGTCATGCTTTTTTCTCTTTTTATTTATCTGATTAGGGAAGTATAGTAGCAAGATTAAGGACGCTGTAATATTCTTTTGAAACCATTGGAACATGAAAGCTAAATATCTCAAAAAGTTAGATGGCCTATTGGGTAATTTGGGATTATTATACAAATTTAGTTTAATTTTACATAAATGAGGGGACCTGACAATGAATCCCTCAAACATTAGTAGCAGCAGAGATGACCAGCATTCAGGGAGGATGGCCTCAAATTCCTAGATCTAATTGCTGAATAAAGTACTCCCAGAGTCTGTGCCTTTCTCCACTAAAGAACTCACTGCCCATTTCTTTTCTTTTCTTGACTTAGAAGAGAACATAATTCGAGTGCTTTAAAGCAGGATATTGGTTTAATGCTCTTAAGGCCTTAATTGCTGCTTCTAAACCTAATTGAATGGCGATCTGATTGGTCATGCTTTAGTATCTATGTAGTAGTTGTGCAATAATGAATAATTCAGAGACCAATATTAAAAATGGCTAATTACTCATAGGAATACCCCAATTGTTGCTTATTTGTGACACAAGGAGCAGTAAAGACCATGAGAAAACTATTTCCTTCTGGTCAAGAAGATGAGCTCTCTGATGGAGCCTTAACATTCCACTGAGCATGGTTAAAGTCTCAGACAAGGTACCACTTCTCAGGAAGGTGGGACCAGCCATAGGAAGGTTGGTTCACCTTAAGTCAAGCTAAAGAGAAAGCTGGAATAATTGTAGCTTTCCTTCCCAGAATTCCTATCTTCAAGTGCAGTATCTCACAGGGCAACAACCTTGCAGCTTCTAAGACTGCCAACTTTTCAGAAATACTAAGTGTGATATCTCCTTTGCTATCTTTGCTCTTTTGGGCTCCCCTAGCTGAAGTGAAAACTTCTCGTTTCTTTGTAAAGTCAGTTATGTCAAATGATGTTTTGCTATAGCAGACATGTGAAAGGATGTATGATGAAGGGATATAAATATGACCCCACAGACAGTAGGAGCTGGAGCATTGATTTGCTTTGCTCTGCCTCACTATTCTTCATTAACTACATGCATGTATTGGTTCACCTTACATTGTTACTGAGTTCTGCTCGTGGTGATGCCATAGAGAGAAACTAGCCAAAGAACTTCTCATAAGGTTCCTGCATCTTCTTGCTACTTCTGTGGTCTTGGGCTGGTTGACAAGCCTTGCTGTTTCTTCAGGATTGAACTGCCCTTGCTGGTTCTGATTATGGTGTCATACATGTTCTGAGAGGACTGGACTGCAGCTGCTGATCGTATTTGGTGTTTGCTACTGGACTGAACTGCTGATATCTTAACAACAAAGATTGGATTCACCACCCCCTCAAAGAACTATTTCTAAACAGGTCTACTGCCCCCTCTCTGTGTCCAAATAACATTTCTTTTTCACTACCTCTGGTGGGTGTTGGGCTACAGGGGAAGTTGAATGCTTATTAAAGAAGATTGGAAAAAAAATATGCCTACACCCATCTCTAAAGCTCCCTTTCCTGCCATCTGGTTACCTATCTGCCATGTGTCTGGGTGACCTCCATGCTGGCTTAACTCAAATGACATGGAGTTTTCCTGCTCTCCTCCAATGATCCCCATTAGATTCTCCTTCAACCAAATGGTAGCCTATAGTTTCTCCCAATTAAAATTTGATGGGCTTGTCTTAAAGGCAATTATAGAAAGGCTTGTAATTCCTACAGTTGAAATTAAAAGAAAATGTTGCAGGTCACATTACCATAACTACCACATAAAACCTCCAAGTATGACAATTTGGTGAGTTTTATGTTTTGGATCAAATTTTTGTATTGTCTATAGAATCTCCTTTGGGTCTCACTGTAAGGTTGGAGGTTGGTTTCTACCATTTTCTCAGTCAGTTCTCCCCTTTGTATCTTATAGGAGTGTGAAGTGGCTAATAGCATTGGATTATCACCTTTAGTATGTCTTTCTGGATAAGCAATTGAGCAATGAACATAGATATATATATATTTCATAGGAATGGTCTATTGAACACCCTGGAGCCTTTCTCCTTTATACCTCAATATTGGGTTGAAGGTAACAAGACTCTGTTATCATTCAGGTTCTTTTGAAAAGGGTTGACAGAATTTCTCTGCTGACAGGCATAAAGTTTCAGACAACACAAGGGAGAGAGAGAGAGAGAGAGAGAGAGAGAGAGAGAGAGAGAGAGAGAGGAAGGAGGAGGGGGAAGAGGAAGAAGAAGAAGGAGAAGAAGAAGAAGAAGAAGAAGAAGAAGAAGAAGAAGAAGAAGAAGAAGAAGAAGAAGAAGAAGAAGAAGAAGAAATAAAACTGCCAAATTAGATATTGGAGGAGTGGCAAGAGAACCATGCCAAATGCAGGCAACCCAAAATTCTGATAAATGCTCCAAAATAAGAGAAATTTCAATATAACAGAAAGCCCACAATAGATCAATGGGACATCAATCAAACTAAAGTAAGGTCCAGGCACCAGTATAGACCCATCAACATTCAAGCCAAGAGGTAGAAGTAATAAAGGTGTCTGTGCTGGTTCTTTGTACTAATACATGTAACTTCTCTGGTCAAAGAAGATACTACATGGAGGTACCACTTTAGATCATCAAAACTGTCAACACAAAACACAGCTCTTGTTCTAAATAAAATAAAACATAGTTTATCCTGAGTAAGTACTGTCCTAGGAAAAAATAGACTCAGGTGTCCCTGAATGGCTTGTTAAACTGTGGAAGAGTTTGTATGGACAAAAGTAAGTTATAAATTATTGTATCAACATATCTTGCTGGGAGTGTTAGGGAAGGCAGAGATCTCTTCTTTAGGCCTCATGTGCTGTCTTATCTTGATCTTAGCTTTGGAGTCTGGAGAAGCTAATGTTCTGTTATGTTAATACTTTTCAAAAGTTTTAGTTCATAAATCAAAATGTGTTAGGGCAAGATACAAAGGTTAATGATAATGGGATTAAGATAGCTGAGTATAATTTTACTCTAGCCTTGCAACTGGCCAGCTCCCATTATGGACGAAAGGTCTCTAATCAGTCAATAACTCTGTAGAATCTCTTATATAGATATAACTTTCTCATGAAAATTCAGTTCACTTTGTGCAGATTGCAAGATAAGTGGTATTTTGTTTTGTTTTGTTTTGTTTTGTTTTGTTTTGTTTTGTCATTGTGAGATACTAGGAATTGAAATCAGGACCTCATCATAGTAGGCTGATACTGTACTACTTCTGAGATTCCTCCCCCCCACCCTCACAAAGATGTGTTTTAAAACTGTAGGCATACCCTAACTGTTCAATAATATTGATATCTCTAGAATTTTCTTCATATTTCTGATGATGTAATAAAATATTCTGACAAAAAAAAAGCAACCTAGAACACAAAGAGGTTGATTTTAGTTTATAATTCTATGTTACAGTTCACTAACATGGGATGGTCAAAACAGGAACTTAAGAAAGTTAGTAAAATTACATCCATATGCAAGAGCAAATAAAAATGAATGCATGTGTGCTCACTCGCTTGCTTATGCTCAGCCCAGCTGATATCCAGACATTTTAGAGTTAATGATACAATTTGGGCCTGAAGAGTAAACTCATTTTGTAAAGTTTATCTCTGTTAGGCACGACTAAAATCTATAAATTAAAATGTGAATGTTTTTCTTCCTGGTGAAATGGTGTGGGATTGTCTCTGTCAAATGTTAATTCTAGAAGCTGACACTGAGAAATAGAGAAATAAAATTTGCTGCAGGTTTATAAGTGGGGGAACCAGGTGATTTGCCACACAGATTTAAAATAAAGACAGATGCTATTAGTTTGTCATAAGTATCGTTTGGATTTAACTTTGTGTTCAAAATTCTGATAAATCTGTACTGCCTTATAAACTTAGATACTCTTAACTTCTTGAAACCTACTAGAATGCCATTATTCAGTCCATTAAATACATTGCACAAACCATTAAAATGTTCCGAATTCAACATTAAGAGATGTTGATTGCCTAAAGCGAGACTTTTGGTTTATTTAAATCAATAACCACAGAGTTGTAAGGTAAAAATTCTGTTTAGTTAGAGAATTTTGCATTGACTTCATAGATGTTTTTATTAGTTGGGGTTCTCTAAAGGAACACAACTGATAGAATGAATAGATATATTAAGAGGAAGTTTATAGGGCCAGAGAGACAACTCAGAGGTTATAGGGTTTGGTTCCAACATCTACATCGCAGCTCACAATTTTTTATAACTCCAGTTCCTGGGAATTTGCCACCCTTTTCTGGCTTCCTTGGGCATTCCATGCATGTTGTGCACATACATACATACAGGCAAAACACTCATAAAATAAATGCACTTTTTAAAAGAGGGGATTTATTATATTGGCCTACATGATATGGTCTAGTGATTCCAACCATGGTTGTGAATCAGTCAAGAATCCAGTAGTTGCTCAGTCCATGAGTCCGAATGTCTCAGCAGTACAAATTGGAGATGAAGGCTTGGGGGATTCCTAGAGAGCTACTGAGCTTTGGTCTACATTGGAAGCCTGAAAAGGCTGAATTTCCTCCACCTTCAGTAAGCACCTTAGTAGGTCTTGGTCCTTTCCCTTCTTGCATGAAGGGTCTCTGTCTTTTGTCACCCTGCCTGCATTGGGTTGTTGTGATTTACCATTAACTTTAATCATAGGACAATAATCATTGATAATTGATATCTCTGAACATCATTAGTCTCAATTCCCCCCCCCAAAAGTCACAGACTAATAGAATGGATGTGAAAACTGGATTCATCATTCTGTTGCATCCAAGAAACACACCTTGATATCAAATATAGATATTACCTTAGGGTAAAAGGTTGAGAAAAGATATTCTAAGCAAATGGATCTAAGAAAAAGAATTGGAATGTCATTTTAATATCTAATAAAATATGCTTCGAATCAAAACTAATCAGAAGAGATAAAGTAGGATACTACATACTCATCAAAAAACATCCACCAAGATGGCATTTCAATTCTTAACAATTCTTATGCCCCAAATACAAGGGCACCCAAGTTTGTAAAAGAAACTTCTTCCGCTTAAACCACCTATTGAGGCAACACTAGCTTAAATGACTTATTGATCCTTACACACTGATAGTGGAAGACTTCAATACTTCACTTTCACCAATGAACAGGTCATCCAGATAAAAACTAAGCAGAGAAATACTGGACACAACAGATGTTATAAACCAAATGGACCTAACAGGTATTTACAGAACATTTCACCCAAGCACAAAAGAATATACCTTCTTCTCTGCACCTCTTGGAATTTTCTTCAATATTGACCACAATAAAATTGAAATAACTCCCTGCATTCTATCAGACCACCATGGAATAAAGCTGGATATCAACAAGAACAGAAACAAGAAAAAGCTTACAAACTCATGAGAACTGAACAACTCTCTATTGGATGAAAAATGAGTCAAGATGATCACCTACTGTAGCCAGACAACCCCAGTAGAGCAATAGAGACATCAACCCACCCACAAAACGTTCAACCCAAAATTTATCCTATCTACAAGAAATGCAGGCACAGGGGAGGGAGCAGAGACTGAGGGAATGGCCAACTGATAAATGGCCCAACTTGAGATCCATCCCATGAACAGGCACCAATCCCAAACACTATCAATCATACTCTGTTATGCTTGCAGACAGGAGCATATTGTCCTTTCAGAGGCTCCACCCTGAAAGGTGATACAGACACTCACAGCCAAACAGTGGATGGAGCTTGGGAACTCTTATGGAAGAATGGGAGGAAGGATTGTGGGGCCCCAAAGGGGGTAGGAACTCCACAGAAAGACTAACAGAGTCAGCTAACCTGGACTCTTGGGGGCTCTCAGAGTCTGAATCACCAACCAAAGAACATACACAGGCTGAACCTAGGCCTCTCCACCTATGTAGCAGATGTGCAGCTTGATCTTCAAGTGAATCCTGAACCACTGGAATGGGGGCTATCCCCAAAACCATTGCCTGTATGTGGGATATGTTTTACTATCTGGATTGCATTGTCTTGCCTCAGAGGGAGAGGAAGTCCCTAGCTTCACAGTGACTTGAAGTGCCAGGGTGATGGGGTGAATATCCAGCCTCCACCACCTGTTCCGAAGAGAAGAGGAGAGGGGATATGGGAAGGATTGTGGGGGGGAGGGTTAACCAGAAGAGGGGCAGTGAGTGGGATGTAAATTGAATAAGTAACAAAAAATTAAATAAAAAAAGGAAAGAAAGAAGAAAAGAAAGAAAGAAACAAAGAAAGAAGAGAAAGGAAGAAATTACCACTCTTGGGCATATACCCAAAGGATTCTTTATCCCACCACAAGGACACTTGCACATCCATGTTCATTGCTGCTCTCTTCATAATAACCAGAAATTGGAAACAACCTAGATGTCTTTGAACAGAAGAATGGATAAAAGGAATGTGGTACAATTACACAGTGGAGTATTACTCAGCTCTTTAAAAATGATATCATTAAATTTGCGGGCAAATGGATGGAACTGGAAAACATCATCCTGAGTGAGGTAACCCAGACCCAGAAAGATAAATATGGTATTATTCACTTATATTTGGATATTAGCCATTAAATAAATAAATAATAAGCTACAATTCATATACCCAGAAAAATAGGCATATAGGAAGGGATTAGGGGGAACACATGGATCTCTCCGGTGAGGGAGAAATAGAATAGACTTTATAGGTGGACTGGGGGGGAGGGTCAGAAGGAAAGGAAGAGGGAAGAGAGGATTAAGGGAGGGGATAAGGGGAGTGACAGCTAGAATTGAATGGCATTTGAGGAGTGGTATGGAAATGTAGAAGAGTGGAAACTTTCTATAATATATGAAGGCCATCCTAATGAATTCTCCAAATAATGAGAAAGATGAAACCCATCTCTTGTCACCAAATGAAATTTCCAGTACTGGGACTGGGTTTCATCTGAGTGAGTTGTTGGCTAAAAAGGGTCACATTGAAATCCCCCCCCAAAACCCAGACTGACACCAAGACAATAGTTTGCTCTCCAGAAATCAACAGCAAGGCCCCATTGCTGAAGACAACACTCTATGCCTTCTAATGACATTCTGCTAGACTCATAGATCGATACCATATTTAGCCATCATCAGACAGACTTCCTTCTATAGCAGATGGGAACAAATACAGAGTTGTACAGCCAGATAATATACACCCCCCTATACACAGAGTGAGACATTGGAAAAGACAGCTCTAAATGGGTTGTCTCCATCAAACCTCTCCCCTCAGACTTCAAGGAACCCCACAAAAAGAAAGGCAGAAGGAGTGGGGAATATAGATGGACAGAAGACACCAGAAGAATAAGGCCCTCAAAAACAACTGAGCAAAGCTCATATAAGCTCACAGAGACTGAAGCAGCATACACAAGGCTTGCACAGGTCTATACTAGGCCCTCTGTGTATGTGTTGTAGCATTCAATTCAGTACATTTGGGACTCCTGAATGTGAATGAGTGAGCGTATGATTCTCTGATTCTTGAGCCTTCTCTTGGGGCTCTTTTCTTTTTTCTGTTAGCTTGCCTTGTCCAACTTTAATACAATGGGTTTTGTTTTGTCTTATTATATTTTATTTTGTTATGTTTTGTTACTTCCTAGAAACCTGTTCTTCTCTAATGTTAAAAAGGGAAGTGGATCCAGATGGGGGAGAGGTGGGGAGGAACCGGGGTGAGCAGAGGGAGGGGAAACTGTATTCAAATTGTATTGAATGAGAAAAGAATGTATGTTAATAAAAGGGAAAATGAAAGAAAATTAGTAACCATTAAAAAATAAAATACCCATTTATCTTAGAGAGAATGGGAGAGGGAGAGGGAGAGGGAGAGGGAGAGGGAGAGGGAGAG
>JANHMN010000005.1:108409474-108422383 GCA_030674055.1 Rhabdomys pumilio
TGTGTGTGTGTGTGTGTGTGTGTGTGTGTGTGTGTGTGTGTGTGTGTTTGTGTGTGTGTACACTATTTCTGTGAAGAATGTTATAGGAATATTGATTGGGATAGCATTGAATCTATAAATGGCTTTTGTTAGAATGGTCACTTTTACAGTATTCACTTTACCAATCCATGAGCATGAGAGGTCTTCTCATCTTCTAATGCCTTCTGCAATCTCTTTCTTCAGATATTTAGATGTTTCGTTGCAGCTCTTTCAGTTCCTTGGTCAAGTTTGTTCCTAGATATTTTTGAGGCTATTGTGAATGTGTTTGTCCCCATGATCTCTTTCTTTGGCTGTTTGTTATTGATATATATAGAAAGGCTACTAATGTTTGCAAGTAGATTTTTTTTATCCTGCCACTGTGATGAATTGTTGATCAATTCTAGAAATTTTCTGGTGGAATTTTGTGATCTCTTATGTATAACATTGTATCAGCTACAAAATGGGATAATTTGACAAATCACAGCAGGAAACTGAATGAATGTGTACATCTATAGCAATGGAATTAGGCCCGTATCTATCATCTTCCATGAAATGAGCTCCAAAGTGGATCAAAGACCTCAATGGGAAACATCCTGAGAAATAAAAACATAGAGAGCATCCTATAAGATACAGATAGAGGAAAGAATTTTCAGAATAGGACTCCATTTGCTCAGAAATTAGTATCAACAATTGACAAATGGAACCTCATAAAACTAAAACCCTTCTGAATAGCAAAGGAAATCACATAGTAAAGGAGAAGCCCACAGAGTGGGGGATAATCTTGTCTAGTTATACATCTGCGAGAGAATTAATATCCAGCCTATATAAAGACCTCAAAAAAAAAAAAAAACAGTCAAGAAAACAAGCAACATGCTAAAAATAATGGGCTATGGATCTAAACAGAGTTCTCAAAAGAAGAAATAGAAATGCTAAGGACTATTTTTTTAAATGTTTAACATTGTTAGCAATTAAGGAAATGCACATTAAAATAACTTTTGAGATTTCATCTTACCTCAAATCAGAATGGGTAAAATCAGCAAAAAAAAAAAAAAAAAAAAAAAAAAAAAACCCTGACAACCAATGCTGATGAAGTTGTGGGAAAAGAGAAGCCCTCCTTCATTGATTCATTGTTGCGGGGATTGCAAACTGGCAGCCAATATGGAAATCAGTGTGGAGAATCTGCAGAAGGCTAATAGTAAATCTACACTATTCAATATACCACTCCTTGGCATAAGCCCAAAGGACTCAATGTTACTCCACAGATACTTGCTCAGCCATGTTCACTGCTGCACTGTTCACAATATCTCTCTTTACTATGTCATGCTTGTTCCTGGGTCTATCCAAGGAACACATTTTTCATTTGGGGTATAAGCAGGCAGAAACAAAACGATGCATAGCATTAAGGATGTAAAATGTGACATATTCCAAGAGAAAACAAACTTAACTCTCTTTTTGAAGAGGAAGTTTAATTCCCCAATGGGAACCCAGACACTTTAATGGGTGTAGGAATTGCTAGAATCACTGGTGTAAAGAAAAGGGAGAGATATGACCAGAACTTTATCTCTAGGATGAAACAAAAGTGACTCAGTCTCACATAGGCAGTATAGTGTTTGTTGAAACGGAGCCAAATGCCAGAGCAGCAATACCCTGCATCTGCGCGGCAGTCTTATCAATAATAAAACCATTATGGGACGTGGTATAACACTTCATATGGGCTAAAGACTATGCCTGAGGAGTGGTTTGATCCATAATAGAGCTATTGGTAACAAAATCATCTATGGAAAGTGGGTTTCTTGAGAAAGTTTTCTCAGATTATCTCTTAGGGATCTCATTGATTGTTTTACCTATCCATCAGACTAGTGTCCAGGCAGGGTGCAGATTACACTGTATCCCAAATGTCTTTGAAGCTCCCTGGATGATAGTTACCTGGAAGGACAATATGTTGTTATTGTGTAGACTCTTATGGAGTCCAAACCTGTGAGTAATTTAATTTACTAATGACTTTACAGCCTCTGACTCATTTTCTATTCTTCAGGGAAATGCTTCCACTGAGTTAATGAAGGGATGTACTTATACCACGAGATATTGTACGTCCTGGAACTCGGGCATATGGGTGCAACCTATCTGCCAGTCTTTCCAGAGGTACTCACATGTGACAAGTTCAGGCTGTTCCCAAGTGGAACATTTGTTGGAGAGTTTTAAGAAATTTTCCATGGATTGGCCTCCTGTGAGAGTAACGCTAGCCCCCAATCTGGAGCTATCCCGTGGCTCGTCCTCATGTAAGGGCCAGTTTCTTTTCCCAGAGTACTGTGGATGTATTTCCTCCCAAACTCAAGGTACCTCAATTTGTTCTAATTCGTCTTCTATCCGTGGCTTTTGGTACCTGGTCAGCCAGACTGTTCTCCTCTGAGGTCTCATCAAGCCTGTTTTGATGCTCTTTGAATTGCATCACTGCAGCTTCAGAAGAAAGGAAAACTGGCTGTGCCAGCTAGGAACAGAAAGTTCAAGAATTCAGCAGTTGATACGTAGTTCTAAAAAGCTGGAAGTTTCAGCTGGTCTTTATTATACATTGGAATCCTGAAGAAGTAGGCTCTAATGTCAGTGAAGGAAAGGACTTGCCAGTGAGGCAAGAGCAAGCAGGCAGAGAGAGAAGGCTTTTTTATTCCATGTCCTCATATAGGCTTCCAGAAGAAGTCATTACCTAGATTAGAGGTGGGTTTTCCTAGCTCCAAAGACCCTGAATTAAAAACTTCCTACCTCAAAGATACAGATGAGAAGTAGATCTTCTCACTTCAAATTAAGCAAAAAGTTCACAGATATGCTCTCCATTTTTGGGTTTTAGGTAATTCCAGATGTAGTCAAGTGACAACCAAGAATAGTCATCACATGTCTACCCCTTGTCAACTTGACACACAATCATATCTCCTTATATCATAATTAGTTTCCAAATAAAAACAATAACCAGGTCATAACCACATGATATAGCTATCCCAGGTACAATTTCACATGCATTATATATTTTTAACCAGGTCATTATTACTTCTAACACAATATATCTATCCCTTATACAATCTCAAACACACTATAAATGAAGAATAGGTGGTAATGTCCCTTGAGGGACATTCTTTTAGTGTCTCAAATTTAAATATGATAAGCATTGGTATTTTCTCAATTGATGTTATATCATATGATAAAGAAAACTGAGTAGAGACAAAAATCTGAGGCAACATTCTTAATAAGAATACAACAGAAACATGTAAATTCTCATTTCTGCAACTGGCCTTGTCATGACCTTAGCTGGAATATATATAACTACTTTCTTCTATCGCCTTTAGTTTGAGTTACTATTGCTATGATGAATCACCATAACCAAAAGAAAGTAGAGGAGGAAAGTCTTTGTTTGGTTTATACTTCCATATCCATAGTCCATTACTGAAGGAAGTTAGGACAGGATCTCAAACAGGACAGGAACCTGGAGGCAGGAGCTGATATAGAGGCCCTGGAAGGGTGCTGCTTACAGCCTTGCTCCCGATGGCTTACTCAACCTGCTTTCTTATGGAACTCAGGACCGTGGGATCTCTGATCCATAAAAAAACTTCCTTCTTAAAAGACAGTCCAATAAGGGAAGCAAAGAAAGAGAACAGGGAGTGGGGTGAGATAATAAACTCTCAAAGTCTGCCCTCAGTGACACATTTCCTCCATTTCCTAAGGGTTCCATACCTTCCCACACAGTGCTACCAACTAGGGACCAAGTTTTCAAGTACAAGAGCCTATGGAAGACATATGTCATATAAACTTCTATTATCTACCCCATCCCCATATGCTCATGGCTGTCTCATGATGAAAAATGAATTTAACCCAACTTCAAAGTTCCACATACTCTTTAACAATATCAACAGTGCTCAGGAGTCCAAAGTTCAAAAGCCTATTTTTAGACTCAAGGTAGTCCTTTACCTATGACCCCTCTGCAACACACACACACACACACACACACACACACACACACACACGCACGCACGCACGCACGCACGCACGCACGCACGCACACCACTCTCTCTCTAAGTCTGAAAAGGCAGCCAGACCATTTTCCCTTTTCTGTTCTTTTAAGTGAAACATGAAGACGTCTATCAGGATGCTCAAGAATGAACAGTACATTAGCACCCTTTTCATGCGATAACAAATACAAGTGGTCTATGTTATAGCAGGAAAAGAACAAGAGCTCTCAAAGACAGTGTCAAGTGGTTCCGTAAGATTTACCCATTCGCCAAGGATATTTTCTGGATAGCATTCTCTGCTGTAGGTTCCCTAAATAGTCATTACTTTTTATTCCAGCACCAGATAACAGTTTTGCTCTTGCCACTCCCAACTCTTCAAGACCCACTCCTCAATCAGACTCATCTAGGTTGCCCCTGGAGTCTGCAGACCATTTCTTTTATACATTACTGTTCTGCCACCCTCATGGGAGGGGTACAATTGGGAGGTAGATGAGAATATAAGGTTATTTCAAAAGCACATGAGAGTACATCTGTATGGAATGTGGGCCATAAGCCTGATAACATTATCAAACATCTGCCTCTTCTTCAAACGATGGGAGGAGACTTTGCAGCCAAAGAAAATTGCTAAGTCATGGTAACATTTATGGAGATTCTGTATGCGTGGCATAAGATACTCAAACTGGCCTGTGTTCAACTCTACCATGCCCTGTACACAGAAATGAGATTACAGATGAAAGAAGACAGTATCTCTGGATCTCTGGCTTAGTCCGGATTTTCCTGGTTCTTTCTGATATTGTATAATGTCATTCTGTCTTTTGCCTTTTTGTTTTAGGGTTTTAGTGCATTCGTTTCTAAAGGGAAGACTAAAAAATAGTAATAGAAGAGAAGCTAAGGGGGAGATGGGGTGGGGGAAACAATTCTATAAGGAAAAAATACAAAAACCAGATGTAGTACGTTTATAACATAGAGCTGCTGAAAGTACTACATGCTAAAATAGACACTATGATACAAAGCTGTAGATGAATGTTAATGAACAAAACAGAGCAGAGGCTACAGAACTACACAAGAGCTTTTCAACAGGCTATTAAACTGACAGGATTTGCTGCTTTATCTGATTCCTTTGATGGTGAAAGAGCAAGCAACCCCAGGCTTAGAAACCTTGTGAGCTGGTCTCTCGGTCTGTTTAGGGTGCACAAACATATGGGGAACATGCTTATCTTCACATGACAGTAGGAGGTGCAGAATGATATCCAAGGGATTAGCATGTGCTATCATCACAATGTATTCAGAAATGCTCCTGTTGGCAGTTTGGGTAGTATCAGTGGCTCCGTTCAGAAGATGTTTGTAGTTATATGACTACTGAATACATCTCAACCATTTTTGGTGAAGTGGGCATCTGTGAGGGGCTAGGCCTTTGACTAGTCTCACCCTCCCTCATGTCTGTGGTGCACTTCATAGTGATATGAGACCAGCTCACCCATTTTCCCTTTTCCTTAGAAAACAAATCAGATTGTAAAAAACTGCTAAAACTGATACTTCCATCTACAGGCCATTTTTCTCAATCCTCCAGTTTATATTCAGGTCATGGTAAGTATTCAGAAAAATGCCAAGTGCTTTGCTGCTGCTGCTGCTGCTGCTGCTCCTTCTCCTTCTCCTTCTCCTTCTCCTTCTCCTTCTCCTTCTCCTTCTCCTTCTCCTTCTCCTTCTCCTTCTCCTTCTCCTTCTCCTTCTTCTTCTTCTTCTTCTTCTTCTTCTTCTTCTTCTTCTTCATCATCTTTTTAGGTTTGCAGATCAAAGAAATACCAGTGAATAAAGATATACAGCATTGAGGAGTGTTATGAGAGCCTTATTGCCTAAAACATACACAAACAGGTTTGTTTGTGTCTTTCACAGTGTCAGAGGGGACTGAATAATAATAAATTCACAAGGGTTAGAAGCTTTAATGACAATCTTTTGTCATATAATCTGTCTGCCTTAGGATGTTGGCTGAGGCCAATAGAGTCTCTTTTATGCTAATCTTGATTGCTAATATTACTCTCATATCACATATCACATAGTAAATACACCTCTATGCATACAGAGATGTGGGTTATCGATTAATACAAGCTTGAAAAGGCTGAAACCAAGTGAAAAGAGACTCAGAAGTAGCCTCAGAAAAAGTCTGTGTTGATAACAAAACCAGACAAGTATTGGATGAGGGTTCCTGCTGGAGATGCTGAAATCATATCTGAGAAAAAAGTTTCAGAGTGTCTTTGCTAGGTGAAAGGCTGAATTGGGGTCTGGGACAAGGAACAAGACTGAAGCAGGAAATTGCAAGTCAGGCCCAGATCTAGACAGGTGAGTGGGTAAATTGGCAGTCAATTAAGTAGGCTACATCAACTGTCAGGGACAGAGCTGAGCCCAGGACAGAGCTCTAGGAACACTTGGGAAGTCCTCGGTCCTTGAAACGTACATAAGATATTGGATGATAGAGTGCTGTGAGGCTATGCCATTGTGGTGTTAGGTGCCCCTTATGCAGGGATGTGTGTTGGTTAGCTCTTATTGACTTGACACAAAGTAGAGTCCCCTGGAGGAAAGGGAACCTCAGTTGAGGAATTGCCTCCATCAAATTGCCTCTACATAATTCCACAGGGCATTTGTTGATTGATGATTGATGTGAGAGGGTTCAACTCACTGTGAAGTGAGTTCAACTGTGAAGTGTTCAACTTCTCAACTCCTGAGAAGGTAGGTCTAGGCTGCATAAGAGCTGGATGAGCAAGTCACAAGAAACAAGCCAGGAAGTAGCACCCTCACATGGTCTCTGCTTCAGTTCCTACCTCCAGATTCCTTCTTTGAGCTACTGTCCTGACTTTCTTCAATGATATACTGTGGCACAAAACTGTAAGCCAAATAAACTGTTTACTCCCCCAAGTTTGATTTTTGTCAGCATTTCATCATAGCAACAGAGAAGCAAAGTAGCACAAAGAGACACCCTTTCCTTGGCATGACATATCTGATAAGTTCTTGGGCCTGGTTTCCTTGATATAATTTTAATAAGTACATATGCCCCAGTGGTCTTAATTCTGTCCAATAAACTTATAGGGTGGCTCCCTTTCCACTCCCAGGAATAAGGCATTGATCAGCCTATGCTGGATAGGGGGTGCCTGACAGAAGGAATAATTTCTGGGTCAATCCAGAGGTTGCAGTCAAACTTCCTATAAAATGAAGTCTTGTAGGGCAATGCAGAGGTCGAAAAAACACTATTTTAAATGCTATGAAGTAACTTAGGATAGGGTATAGGCTGATCTCAAAAAAGAGCCTTCATTGAAGATAAATGGCTCTCCATATGTAAGACAAAAGATATATTAGAACATCTTCCGTGTCTCCTGTGCCTTCCTCTACAGAGTATCCTCTGGAAGTTGTCCTGTTATTTTTTCCATCTCCTTCTGAATGTTGATGAAGGAAGGTGAGGTGAGTAAGACTGTGTGCTATTATGATGAACCATCAATTTCCCACATCTGGTCCTTCCTCATGAGGGACTCTGAGGTTAAAAACACCAGCAGCTTTTTACAAACGTGACTCTGTGTTTCTGATATCTGTGATGTTAATGAATTCTTTCTGCATTTTGCCTAATTTCCACCTTCCATCTGTTAACCATTAGTTACCGAAACAACAACAACAACAAAAACAACTTGGAAATCAAATTTGTGCCTTGCATGTTAAGAAATTCTAGCAACTTGAAAGTAAAAATTATGCATGTATGTCAGGAAACTCAGTCAATTTCTAATGACTGTATAACTTGATTAGCTTCTTTACAGGTTGAGCCTTGAATAGTCTTCTTAGATGTTTCCTCTGACCCATCTTTTTCTCAAATTCATAATCGGCTAGCCCATACTATGTTTCTGAATGTAAACAGGAGGTGAATGTGATAGCACTCAGAGTGATTTCCTCATTTGAACATGGCTGTTAGTTGAGGCTACCTAGATTAAGAGAGCCAACGGACAATTCACAACTTGGACCAATGTTCTTGTAATCTAGAAAATACAAGACATAGAATATAAAATACCCAAAAGAACTCAAAAAGTCATGGTATCAGAATATTCTTTTTTTAAAAAAAAAAATCTGGCTAAGTCATAGCAGCTAGAACACAAAATCAAAAGGCATAAGCAAAAGAAAAAAGACAGAAAGTACACAGCAAAGGAATCCTGAGTGTATGTGTGTGTGTCGGGGGGGAGCAGGGGTTATTGTGTCCTAAACAAAGAAAAAGAGCGGGCTTAAACATGCTAAGCAAAGAGATCAGACATGAAGATCTGTGATTCAGTGTCTCTAGCCTGCCATTCAATAATGCTGATATCTACTGCAGCTAGTGAGAGCACCTTCTTGTTGATGAGAGCTTGTTCAATACCTGACAAGTTATTGTTCAGATCCTCAGTGGGATCATTGTTTCCCCCAGATTTTGTGCTGGGCTAGCATCAATTCACATGGCCTTCCAGATCCAGTCACTGGGTAGTGTGTGCTTTTCTACCTAGGCACACACTAAATGACTCATAGAGCAGGAAGGATGTTCAGGCACACTCCTGGCTCCTAGATTCACAAGAGGCACAAATGAAAAACAGAAGAAAGGACTTAATGAGCTCTCCCATAAAAACTTGTCTAGTTTCAAATCTTCCAGGTTCACAGGAGAAGAGGAGGTCTAAGGATATAGCATAGATCACACCCCTCTTATAGGAACACATCGGAGTTTGGAGCTTAGGAAGAATGGAAGATAATGAAGTCGAAGCAGGAATGAAATAGAACATTGGCTCTCTCCCATGAGTGGGTCTCAAGTTGGGCCAGTCATTGGTTGGCCACTCCCTCAGTCTCTGCTCCATCTTTGTTCCTACATATCTTTCAGGCAGTACAAAGTTTGGGTTGAAGCTTTTGTGAATGGGTTGGTGTTTACTTCTGTCCATTGGAAGTCCTGTTTGGCTACAGAGGGTGGCCCCTTCAGACACCACTGCTAGAAGTCTCAGCTAGAGCCAACTCCTGACACTATTAATGATGTTCGGCTATATTTGCAGACAGGAGCCTAGCATAACTGTCTCCTGATAGGCTTCATCCAGAAGCTGATGGAAAGAGATGCAGAGGCCCACAGCCAAACAATCGGCAGAGATCGGAGTCTTGTGGAAGAGTGAAGCGAAGAAGTGAGGGAGTCAGAAGAGTCAAGGGCACCACAAGAAGATCTACAGAGCCAACTAACCTGGGTCCACAGGGGCTCACAGAGATGGAACCACCAACCAATGAGCATGCATGAACTGGACCTAGGCCTCCTACACATTTGTAGATGTGCAGCATGGTCTCCATGTGGGTTCTCTAACAATTGGGCTGTCTGACTCTGTTGTCTCCCTTTGAATCCCTTTCCCTTAGCTAGACTGCCTTGCTTGGCTTCAGTGAAAGAGGATGCATTTTAGCCTGCTACGACTTGATGTGCCAGGACAGGTTGGTACCCATAGGGAGAGTGGGGAGAAGGGTGGAAGAGGTGTGAGGATGGGACTGGAAAAAGAGGAGAAAGGAAAGGGGACTGTGATTAGGATGTAAAGTGAATAAATTAATTAATATAAAAAAGAAATATAACATTGGTTTAATTCCTAACTAATTCCACAATATGAAGCAGAAAATATGGTGATTTGAGTTTGATAAAGGATATCTCTCTGGCATCAAGTTACCTTTAACTCAGCAATAAGGTGCCAGATACTCACTGTCACACAAAGTTTCCACTCAGTCAGGGGCCTCTGGTTTCATCTTTCCCAAACTCCAACAACAAAATTCACAGACAATGGGATAATAAGCTTAGAAATGAGTTTCACTGTAGATCTGAATAGAAGGATTCCAGAGCTCCTGTATAGCAGGAGTGGGTCCCCAGAAATGTGAAAGCATTGAGGGTTGCCACCTTGAAGCTACTAAGGATTTACTGCATGGAAGCGTGGGGGAGGGCTAAGCTGGTTGCCTGGTTTGCCCATTCATGAGGTGTTCGGGTGTCTCTAAGGTTTAGTCATCTTCTCACAGGTTACAGGAAAGATGGTGATTTAGGGCAAGAAATATAAGAAACCAAACCTTCTTTTGGACATCTCTGGCCTCTGTCCAGGTCAGAATCAAAGACATTTTGGCTTAGATAATTGTGGCATCTCTAGCCCCTAACAAGGATAAAACTCATAGGGACAAGGACATTACTGTCTACTGACTAAGAAAAAAACTGTTCACTTTTGAGGTACCCTACCTTTCAGCCTTCCCTCTAGTTCCTATCTCTTGATCTTATGAAGACAGTACACGCTCTATAATATGTCACCATTTGACGAGAAATGGATTGCTGATGATTCATAGAATAAAAGAGAATGGCATTCCCAAATGGGGATTTTGTCTTTCATGCATAATTGGTATTTTGCCTGCACGTATGCATGTGCATCATGCATGTGCAGTGTCCACACAGGCTAGAGAGGGCATAAGATTCCCTGAAACTGGAGTTATAAGAGGCTGTGAGACACCATGTGGTATCCAGGTCCCTTGAAAGAGAAGACAGTGCTCTTAACTGCTGAGGCATTGCTCCAGCCCCCAAACCAGTTTTTTTCCAGTCAGTTCATGAAGCACACTTACTGTACTTTTGAACCCTTCTTGTTTTGTTTTGTTTTGTTTTGTTTTGTTTTGTTTTGAGACAGGGTTTCTCTGTGTAGCCCTGGCTGTCCTGGAACTCACTCTGTAGACCAGGCTGGCCTCGAACTCAGAAATCTACCTGCCTCTGCCTCCCAAGTGCTGAGATTAAAGGCGTGCGCCACCACTGCTCAGCACTTTTGCACCCTTCTAATTTGCTTCAAATGCTGAACAGTCTTGAACAGTCCACATGAAATTCTTTGGAAACTCCAATGATTTCTTTCACGTGCTCATTGCCAACTTTCAATGGTTAGTCACTATGCTTCTTGTCTTTAAGACACTTGCCTCCTTTGCAAAAATTGTTGAGCCACCACTTCACAGTAGTGCATTCCTTAGATCTTTGGCCCAAGGCAATGTTGATGTTTTGACACGTTTCTGCTGCTTTCTGACTGATTCTGGGTTCACTTAAGAAAACTGCTCAGATCTGCTCTGCGCCTAACAATATTTCCATACTGTAAAGTAAATATGAATATACAGCAAACAATAAGGCATAAGCTAAAGAAAAACCATGGACAATGTGAATTAAAAGTATGTGTACCATCACCATATCTGTTAAGACTGTATTCCGATATAAACAACAAGTTTTCCCAATGTCAAGATCGCAGGTACTCCGGCATCCAATCAATACTAAAAAGCACAACATTCAAATCCTCACATCTTTTACAAGTCTCAGATTCAAACCATTTCACTAGTGAGCTAAAAATCAAATGTGTCAAGCATGTCATGTTTGAGTCAGTCCCCAGAAAACACCCTGTACAACAGCTTTTCTTAACTATGAAATTTTGAAAATGAATGCTCAAGTTTCTTCATTTTAGCTAAGTGCTGTTGAAAGGGAGAGAGAAAACCATGTACAACTTCAATACATTGATGTTAATTTAAAAAAAACATTCCCCTCTAACACTACACTATCCAATCTTTTCTAGCCCATGCCATTGTTACCTTGTTGTCTCCTTTGTGATCCTCCAGAAAGCAAAGTATGATGTCATGAGTCAATGCTCATACTTTCTGTGTTTCTTCATACCAGACCGTTCATGAAACACCATGTTCACTCGTTATTTTTCTGATCCCAACATCATTATATTTTGCAAATATATAAATAGATTTTTATATATTTAGAACTGAAAGCATGTTGTTTTTATTTACAGGGTTGTGTGTGTGTGTGTGTGTGTGTGTGTGTGTGTGTGTATGTGCAGGACTCTTGGGTAGAACAGATAAAGAATAGGAGAGAACTCAACTGTTGCACGATACTTTGGTTCACAAATACACTACATTGGTTCCCTGGGTTATAAAAGAAATGGGGAAATATAAATAAACAAAGAAAAATGGATTTATTTAAGAGTTTAGCCAGACAGGGGAGAGAAACAGAGTTCTAGTCTCCTTCTATCATTCCTGTGGCAGACTTAGCATTTTATAGAAGAGATGTAACAAAAGTCAAGAAACACACACACACTGACATACACATGCAAGCTGACATACACATACACACTGTACTCAAGCTGTAGTCTGAGACTTAGCTAGTAGTTTGTGTCATAGTCATGTTCACAGCCTAGAATGCTGCTTTGGGTCAATCCTGGCCATGCGCAACTTAACATTAAGCTTGACTGATTCGTGGAGAGCATCCGTAGATCCAGTTCATTTTCTCTAGATTTCAGAAGCCCGTTTAACAATCCTCAGCCTGGAGGGTCAGACTTCTCTTGTAAGTCTAGTCACTCCTGTAGTCACAAAGCAAGTCTGCAGGTGGGATTTTTCTAGCTGGGAGTGGCACAGGGCATCACAGGAAGATTTTCACATTCTCTTTACCAGGCAACAGCTCTTCCTGAAGAATTAGTCTTCTCATCTCTGAGAGGATTACACCAAAACAGATAGGTAGTAACACAAAAGAAGTATTGCATTTAAAGAATTCATTAAGAAAAGGGTATACACATTCTCTTCAGGTCTCTTTACTATTCTGCTTGGTATAACAAACACCGTCACCTTCAGGAGGTATTTGGGGAAAAAAGGGAAGAATACCTGGTTTTTCTCAAGGACATCTTCCAAGCTTTGGAGAAAGGTGTTTTACACGAGTCCTGTGAGCAATGGGTCTTTCTCAGCAAGGATATTGTCAGCAGTGAATAGGGAATAAATGCCTCTACATCTCAGCAACCTCAGGAGTAAATACCTCCAGATCTCACCAACTCTGACGTGATGGAGTTGTACTTACCATCCAGAATGGAGCCCTCCTTCACACGCTGAG
>JANHMN010000005.1:108437383-108473926 GCA_030674055.1 Rhabdomys pumilio
CTCAGCGTGTGAAGGAGGGCTCCATTCTGGATGGTAAGTACAACTCCTTCACGTCAGACTTCATGAGATGTGGAGGTATTTACTCCTGAGGTTGCTGAGATGTAGAGGCATTTATTCCCTATTCACTGCTGACAATATCCTTGCTGAGAATGACCTGTTGCTCACAAGACTCGTGTAAAACACCTTTCTCCAAAGCTTGGAATACCTCCCTGAGAATAACAAGGTGGAGTAGAATTTTGGTCCTTTAGTTTTAAACAGATTACAGGTATGATGATCTAAATGCCAAAGTGGTTACTGAGCATTTGAGACTAGTTGGGGTTTGATTACTGTGCCTCTTATCATCAGTGGTCTTGTCGGTAAGCACATGAATGGCTTTGCTTTGCAGATTTCGAAACATATGGTTCCATGGTAAATAGCAATTAATTTTGCTTTCTTGTTTGTGTACTATTTGTGTTATGCCTTACTTTAATAAAGTAGATGTTAGTGAAAATGCAAGAATGTGGTAAATGCAAGGGGGCTCTTTAGGCTGCATATAATTTTATTATGAGTTTTAAATCTAAAATTCCATGAACTTTCACTCTTCTTCATGTTTGACATCTATTTCTTCTTCCTCTTTTTTTCCCCCGAGTCTATTGAGCTACTTTTACCTGATCCAGTGGTTGGCATTTTCCTTCTGGCAAGATCCCTTATGTTTTGCCAGAGAAACTGTCCTTTATTACACAAAGAATTCCTTCATCAGATTCTGTTTCTCTATGCAGCATGTTCTATCAAGTCTAAAGCATTTGGTCATAGGGGCTTCAGAGATTGCACATGCTGATAATAAATGATTCCAGCAAGATAACAAAGATAAAGAGAAAAAGGAAAAAAATGATTTCAGCAATCTTATCTTTAAATTTTCAAGTTCAATATTATGGTTAGAATGCAATGAATTCGATGTTACTGGATTTTACCTTTTACCTACTACTGCTCCATTCCCACAGTCCCTCCTGAGTCTCTCAGATCGGTACTTCCAGTTTTTGTTGCTTTCTGTGCTGAGCTTGATCAGCATAACCCACAGGGTACGTTCTGATTAAGGTACATCACAAACATGGCCACAAGGAAGAATTGTCATGCAGCTCTAATATGCTCAGAGACAAGAAATCCCCAGCCCTTACAACAAGAAACTGAACCACTGTGCATTTTTGGACATGGCAGTGGGTAGAGATTGGAGTTATGCTGGATGCCTGGAATCTTGAACAGCTACAGTTCACAGCATGTAACCGTTGAGATTTCCATCCTGTGGAGAGGCCTCAGACCCCCTAACTGATAGAAAGGCTAAGGTGGTCAATTGGATAATGGATGGAATGTGGAGCTTTTTACTTGCAGGCTGTAATGGCCCTCCAAGATGTCCTGCTTTTCCTAGACAATTGAAACGAATACTTGATGTCAAATGCCCCCTGAGCCTCTCCCAAATGAAAATGTACTCTCCAGGAAAAACATTTTGTCATCGCCTCATCCTAGGTGGGGAACAGTTTATTCTACCTGCCTCGGACATCTCTGGCCACCCTACCTTATCTAAAGGATAAACATCCAGGAGAAGTCACATCCCAGGGAAATAATGTGAGAACAGTGTGGCCAGAGAAAGGAAAGAGAGCATGAGGTGAAGGTAACATCACCAGAGAAGCACCTTTGAAGATCACAGCCTAGAGCTACAGTCCCTCCTACAGACAGGGATTCAGTCATGTTAAGTATACTTGTCTCTGCCCCCACCACCATGGAGTCATTAGATTAGTAATAAACTAATTTCCTCATTTTTTCCTCAGCCAAATGAGCTGCACTGACCTGAGCCAATGGTTAGGTTATTTTTTGCTTTCTTTTGGGAATCCATGCAGAGTGACAGGGCGGACTGAGCCGTTCCAAATACTTGCTGAGATGGACCCACACTTAGGCATCCAGGAAAGTCGTCAGTCATGAGTGAGTGACATAGTTTAAAACACAAAGCTTTCTTAAAGCCTGCCTTGAAAGAACTCTTCTGTGTGTGTCTTTTCTTTTTTCTTTTTTTATTGAATATTATATTTACATTTCAGATTTTATCCCCTTACCCCATTTCCCCCAGCACCCAAGAACCTCCTATCCCATCCCCCCTTCTCCTGCTTCTATGAGGATGTGCCCCTACCTACCCCCTCACTCCCACCTCCCTACCCTCTAATTTCTCCCAACTAAGTGTTCAGCCTTCATGGGACCAAGGATCTCCTCTCCCACCTATGCCCGACAAGGCCATCCTCCCCTACATATACAAATGGAATCATAGGTCCCTCCCTATGTGCTCCCACGATGGTGGTTTAGACCCTGGGGAACTCTGGTTGGTTGGTATTGTTGCTCTCCTTATGGGGCCACAAACGCTTTCAGCTCCTTCAGTCTTCTCTCTAACTCCTCCATTGGGAAACCCTTGATCATATATATCAGTGGTTAGCTGTGAGCATCCACCTCTGAATATGTCAGACTCTGGCAGACCTCTAAGGAGACAGCTATATCAGGCTCCTGTCAGCATGCACTTCCTGACATCCACATCAGCGTCTACCTTTGGTGATTGCACCTGGGATGGATACCAAGGTAGAATGGTTTCCAGACGGCCCCTCCTTGAGTTTCTGTCCCACACTTTGTCTCCATATTTGCTCCCTTGAGTATTTTGTTACTCCTTCTAAGTAGGACCAAGGCATCCACACTTGAGAAAGAATATAAATTATGAAACTGGATTTTCATAAAGTCAGTCAAGGAACAAATTAAAATAAATGGCATCTTTTGTATTTCATATGTTTTTGTATTCTAAAAGATGACTGAATGATATATAGTGTTGTTATAACTTGTGAATTAGTGAGATTACTGTCAAGAACATACAGAGTAGTTAGGAACACTATACTATTAGGTATTATCACTACAAAGTAAGTGATGCACTGTTATTTGGTGGTAGACTTAAATAGGTAATTATCTATATTGGAAATTGTCTTAGTATTCTACTACTGTGTGGATACACCATGACCAAGACTATTTCTAAGAGAAAACATTTATTTGGGGGGAGGGCTTGATAACAGTTCCAGAGGGTGAGTCCAGTATCAATGGTTAGTATCATGGTGATAAGCAGAAGGCATGGTACTAGAGAAGGAGCTGAGAGCTTTGCATCCTAATCTTCAGGCAGAGAGAGACAGGGATAGGAGGAGACAGAGCCTGGTATGTGCTTTCGAACCTCAAAGCTCACTCTCAAGACACATCTCCTCCAACAACTCCACACATACTAATCCTCAAGCATTTAAACCTATGAGTCTCTCTGGGAAACATTCTCATTTAATCCACCACAGAAAGTCTACGGAAATCATACACATACACACACACACACACACACACACACACACACACACACACACACACAAACACACACACACAAAGTTATTTTAATATAGTACAACCAATATTGTAATAGTGACAGTAATGGAATCACACAAATTGTTCAGTTAAAATCAGGGAATCTTTGGCCAGAGAGATGCTCAGTAGTTAAGAGCACCTGTGGTACTTGTGAAGAACTTGGGTTCAATTCCCAGCATCCACATGGTGGTTCACAACTGTCTGTAATTCTAGTTCCAGAACATACATAATACACAGACATATATGAGAGCAAAATCACTCATACATAAAATAAATCAATTTGAAAGTAAAATAAAAATAACACCAAAGAGGTAAAAAATGGAGCAATCAGAAACAAAGAACACATGGAGTAAGAGGAAAATGTTTGCCAGTGACTATGATTCCCATGGATAACAATGCACATTTAAAATAGATATGGCACTGGTGCTCCCACGAAAGCACCAGAATTCAGGGTGGGTTATTGGAAAGTTATAATTGATATGTAAGGCACTCATATTCAATACAATGACTAGTTTGGGTTTTTTTGTTGTTGTTGTTATTGTTGAAAAAGTATGAAGAAAGTCTTACTCCAAAGAAAGGTATACTAGGTGCATTAATTTCAAATGAGGCAGATGTCAGATTAAGAAATAGCTAAAAGGAAAGATAAATGTTATAAAATAACAAAGGGGTCCGTTACCCAAAAGGACATTATATTCCCAAACATATGTGCCCCAATGGCAGTGTTAAAACATATGAGAGACATCTTGGAGAGTAGCATGGGAGCATTTACAATGGTAATGGGAGATCTCAACACTCCCCTGCCTGCCACTGATAAATCAGGAAGCAGATGACCAGAAATAAGGAATACAATCTGAACATCACTGGCAGTCATGTTGATCTGCTTGGCATTTATAGAATATACTATATCCAAATATAGTAAGATTCAAGTCTTTCAAGGCAACAATAACAAATTGCAAAGATATTTCATTCTTGGGCACAAATCTAATTTTAAAATAGAATAGAAGCAATAGCTGAACTTATCATACCTGATATAATAGTAAAGTGGAAACTTCAGGGGTCTTTGGAAAGCCACTTGTGTTGCATGGTGTTTTGCTGGGGCAAACACATGAAGGAGTGTTTTCCTGAAGTGGACACGGGTGAAAGGCTAAGGCAGACACGTGAAGGAATGATTGGCTGAAGGAAATGCAGGTGAAAGGATGTTCTATTAAAGCGAGCACGCGAAAGACATGTGATAAAGGATTCTTCGATAACGACACATATGTATTGGTCTGCCTTACATTCTGTAGTTGAGTTCCATTTGTAGGGACTCCACAGAAATGGACCAAAAAATCAAAGTGATTGGCAGAGTGATGTTAGCTGAAATAAGACTCATATGGAGTTTGACTAAGTCAGACTCATGTGCTGAGGCAAGACCCATGTGATGTTTGGATGGAGTATAAAAAGGACTCAATGGACAGTGACAGAGGCTGATCTTGGCTTACTGGCAGAACTAGCTGTTTAATGTTTGTTGGTCTCCTGTCTTTGCTGAGAGAGGCACAGCCAAGGACTTCTGAACTCCCTTCAGGTCCCTCCTGCCGACTCAGGCCAAAGCTGATGCCTGGCTCTCTCTGCTAGATAGTGCCACTGCTGCTGATTCATATATGCTATCTCGTATAACTGAACTAGACTGTTGATATATCTGTAAAGTGTTTATGAGTGTATCGAGCTGTCCTGTTAACCTATAAACTGAGCTGCCAATTTCCAGACAACACAGATGGGAATTGTTCGAAAGAACCATTTCTAAACAGGTCTGTTTCTCCCTGTATCCTTTCTTTTCCACTACCTCTGGTTGGTGATGGGCTAAGGGGGGAGGTTAAAGTGTTTAAGAACCATCATTAAAAGTAGATTTTGAAAAAAATAAAGTTACATAATAATGAACTTTTTTTTTTTTTGCCCACAAGGAGAAATTTTAACAAACCTACACCTTTAAATCTTTTACAGGAATTAAAAAGCTAAAAACATGGGAATCAAGGAGGAAGAATTTCCATAATAGACAGTGGTATGGATAATAAAGTATCAGCAGCAAAATTCTCCATGTGGCAGTGATTCAGGGAGATAGGCTTCAATTCATCTTAAACTTCTTATAAATATTCAGGATAACTTCCAATAAAATGTATAGTACTATATCCATATGTTATTATACATACACGTTCCTTTGTTCTTTCCATTAAGGAAAACTGTTGATCCCTACACACAGGTAGGAGTAGTCACAGGCAATAATTCATTGTGATTGGTTGTTAATACCACATTACAATAAAAAGAAATAGAGATGTATGGCGAATTGGGTGGGTTTAAGGAACTAGAATATATGCAAGGAGAGACAGGATTTCATATCAAGAGCATATCAAAATGCAATGAAACCTGACGAAAAGGATCACCACTTGGTAGCCATGGCAGTGCATGCCTGTAATTCCAGCACCAGTGAGGCAGAGGAAAAAAGAGCATGCTGTTCAGGCAAGTCTCAAATGAAAACAATATAACATAAAATGAATGAAGCAAATAATTAAAAAGGAAAGGGCTACCATAATCAAGCATGCTTGTAATACTTGTACTTGAGAGGATAAGGCAAGGTCATGATGTTCAGGCCTGTCTAAAAATAAAATAACAAGAAAAATGAAACTATTTAAAAGGAAAAGGAAATTATTGGCCACAGTTTCAAAGTTTGAGCAAAAGGAAAGGGTTGCATGATAAAAGACCAGATAAGCTCAAATATAACGTAAGTGTCATCATAAGGATATTAACATATAAAGAAATAGTTTAACAAACAAATCAATAGAAGAACAAAAATAGGTTTTCCCTACTGAAGACTTTCAGAGAGAACCTAGGAATCAACAGACGCAGATCTGGTATGCATCAGAGAGCAAATAGAAAACCAACTTACTGGATCTTACATTAACTAGTGACTAGAAAAGGGGGAGTTTGCTTGCACTTCTACGACACTAATCCCAACCCTTTCCCCTTTAGACATAATTTGCTCAGTAAGCATTTCACCCTAATGTTCTCCTCCATTCACAGAAGCTCTTCACTAGGACCCTCTCCCAGCATCACAGTTTACCCAGCACTGACTCTGGCCTTCTTTAAAACATTTGAAATTATCAAACATAATTCTGCTGTTATTATGTACCCCAAGCTGTTGTTACACTTGTTTCTGTGACCAAATATCTTCCAGAATAGAAGCTTTGACCAGACAATAAGTCCATATTCTAACTCCATCACTTGATGATCTTTTTGAGGATAGATTACAAAAGCGCATGAGTTAAGCTCTTAATGGTGATGATGTGCTTACTACTCCCGTTGTTTCTTTTTCACAAATACATTCAAATTTAAGAATTTATGAAACAGCGGGAGAAAAATGAATGGGAGAATCCATTATATCTTATTCGTTTGTTTGTTTGTTTGTTTGTTTGTTGATTTATTCATAGTTTAGAGACAGGGCTTCTCTGTATATCCCTGCATATCTTGGAACTAGCTCTGTAGACCAGGCTTGTGTCAAACTCAGACATTCACCTGCCACTGCCCCCTGAGTACTGGGACTAAAGGTGTGCGCCACCACCGCCTGGTTATTTCAACTATTTATGTAGTCATTAAAAGTTTAATGCAAAAGACAAGATTATCAGTGATATAATGCGCTAAGATATGAATATTGTGTAGAAATGTATCTAAATGCTGAATGGATTTATTTATAAAACTTGAGGGCTTGTAAAACTTTAAATTAAAAACTTCTGAAGGCTGGATGATCCACTGTGGGGGAATTCGAGGGCAGGAAGGTGGGAGTGGATGGGTGGGTGGGAGTACATCCTCATAGATGCAGGAGGAGGGGGTGGGATGGGGGTTTCTGGGTGAGGGGGGAGATGGGGGAAAGGGGATAATATCTGAAATGTAAATAAAATATCCAATAAAAAATTAATTAAAAAAAATTTCTGAAACTGAAAAATAAATGTATATTTTACTGTCTGCCATTTATATCTCAAAGAAACTTCAAAATATGCTTTATTAAGTAAACTCCCAAAAAGGTTAGCTGGATCTTATCCAACATTAAAGGATACCTGAAGTGGAAACTTCTAGTTCTTTGGAAAGTTAGTTATGTCAAAAGATGTTTTGCTGGGCATACAGGTGAAAGAATGTCTTGCTAAAGCAAACACATAAAAGACTGCTTTAGTGAATGGAGCACAGGTGAAAGGATGTTTGGATATAGCAAACATGTGACCCAGTTATGCCAGTCCTGGGCATATATCGAAGGACACTCGATTCTACTATAGTAACACTTGCTCATCTATGTTCCTAGCAACTTTGTTCATAATAACTAAAAACTGAAAACGATCCAGATATCCATCAACCAAAGAATAAATAAAGAAAATGTTTACACAACAGAGCTGTTAAAAATAATAACATCATGAAATTTGCAGGCAAATGAGTGGAACTAGAAAAAAAAATGTCCTGATCGAGGTAACCCAGACCCAGAAATACAAACGTGTAGATATTCACTTATAAGTATATATTAACTGCAAAGTAAAGGATAACCATGCTACAGTTCACAGACCCAGAGAGGCTAAGTAACAAGAATGGCTCAAGGAAGGGATAAATTGATCTCCCTGGGAAGGAGAAATAGAATAGCTATTGTGGGTAGACAGAGGGCCAGCTAGGGATGAGAACAAGAAGTATCAGAGTGGGAGAGAATGGAGCAAGAGAGTACTAGGAGAGACAACTGGAATAAGGCAGGTGGTGGGGGTGGGGGGTCATTTGGGGACAAGCTAGAAACCTAGTGCAGTGGAAACTCCCAAGAATCTATTAAGGTGACTCTAGTTAAGAACCCTAGCAATGTGGGACAAGGAGCTCAAACTGGCCATCTCCTATAACCTGGAAGAGTTCCAGTGGAGGGTTTGGAACACCAACCCAGCTACAAAACCTTTAACCCACAATTTTCTTGCCTGCAAGATATGTTGGGATAAAGGTGGCACAGAAATCATGGGAGTGGCCAACCAATGACTGGTCCAGTTTGAGACCTATGCCCACCCCTGACATTGCCTAGGGGGTCAGAGACTAAAGGCCAGATGGCCCAGAGACCTCGGATAGAATCAAACATTACTATCCCTCCCCCAAATGCCAATGAAATGCCTAATGATATTCTGCTATATTCAGAGATTGATATCTAGCACAATTGTCATCAGAGAGGTTGTTTCTCCACTGGTGAAATAAGCCAATTCAAGCCAGATTAGAATATATTAAAGGCAGGTTTATTAGGAAGCTCACTGGCCTCAAATGACTGAGGCCAGAGAAGTCCACATTTGGGGCAGGAGGGGGGTGGGGGGAAGGTGTGTGCGCAAAATGAGGAGGAGGAGAAGGAGAAGAGAGCAAGAGCAAGCACAAAATGTCTGGATTATATATGAAGGAGTCTCTAGTGGGAAAGGGCTGCCCCATCCCTGGGCTGGAAAGTTTGAGGTTGGGGACAGGGGATGCCAGGTAGGGACTGAGGGATGCTGGGAGAACCTGGAGGCCAGGTCTGCTTTAATATGTAAAATATGCACCTGAGTCCCTTGTTCCAGGTTCTGAAACCAAACATCCCAGCCTTTTGTTGATAATAAAGTGGGTTGTGTAATAGTCTATGACTACTGCTTGCTGACATTGGAGCACAATTTTGTTTTGGGGGAATCTAAGAAAATTGAGATGCTGGTCAAATCCTGGAGAGTTGGCTGTTCCATTGCTGTCCAGGATCTGTGGGACCACTTACTGCTAGGAAAGTGCAGGCCCACTAGAAGTGTCTGTGAGGGTAGGCCAGAGCACCTGTGGGTAACTGTTTTAGAGCTTTCTGGGATTCAGGTTCTGAGAGAACACCTGGATTTTAGAGCCAGAAGATAAAGTTAAGGAATTTAGGGAGAAAACCTTTTTTCTTGGGTGTACATTTGACATTCTTAGGCCCATGGTCTTGGTAGTTGGAGGAGGGGTAGGGGGTCCTAGGACCAGGCAAAGAGAAATAGATCCCACCCTCAAGAATAGGCAGGTGAGGAGGGAAACAGGCTCAACGTTGTTAGTTGACAGTATTTATCTTGAGTCCATTTGACTGTGGGAGGTGGATTCAAGTGGATTCCCTAAAGTTTACAAGAATCTTTTAAAGTTTACAAAAAGATAAATCCTTCATAACTTGCATTTACCCACCTCAGAATATCTTCCTAGACTTTTAAACACATTCTTAGAAGCTTTCATATCCTCAGACCACCTTACATAAACTTTTCCTATCCAATTATTTACCATGAGACACAGGTAGTTGATCACTGTGTTCAAACCCCTTGGAGACTTGAGAAAGATATAGTGTATCTAAATGACCTGTGTGTCAATTAAAATGACATGCTTACCCATTACCCATATGGGTTACCCCACTAGGTTCCTGTGATATTGATGGCTTGTGGGAGACACAGGTCCCAGGGCAGGATCAATCTTTGGGTGCCAGACCTGGCAAATCTGAGACGCCTTCCTGTGGAGGAGTTACTTGGGAGACTTATCCTGCTTTGACTTAAGAACTTGAGACATGTCCGGTGTCCCTGTTGGTCCATAGTTCAGGTCTGGCCTCAGCAGCAGGCAGGGCAATGCGGCAGTCTTTCTTAGTGATTATTGTACCATAATCCAGGTAGAGCTGTTGCGTCCATATCTTCTTGGAGACCCTGAGGGTATGGCTGCTAGGATTTGAGGGTCTGTGTCATTTTAAGCATCTTAAGATTTTACATGTCATATTTAGCATATCTCTGACACGTTTGAGGGCCAGTACTTACTGGCATATCCAGATTAGACAGTCTATGCCTGTTTCTAGCTATCTGCTCAAAACTGTATATCTAGCAAACATAAAGCAGGAGGCTAAACAAATTTATGGAAGTGATCTTTAACCTTTTTAATGTTATAAACTTCTAAAGTAATATTAAATCATCTTTCAAAGAGTAAAAACATAGAGCAATATTGTTAACAATTTGTCAAGACAGTATAGAAATCATGTAAAACTCTTAATTCGAAAGTATCTTTTGGAGACCTGCTTTCTTGGTCTGCTCATGTCACCTGTTGCTGCCCTTAAGCAAGATGGCAGGAAAGCCATAATTTGACCTTCTTTATCCCAACATCAAGATGTTGACTAGTCACATGCTGTTTGCCCAGTGTGTGTCGTTTCCTAGTGTAGGTGTGGTGGGTGATTTAAAATGAGCAGGCTGGTCATTCACCAGCACTGTTGCAATCACTGCCGATGGTGTTGGTGCTCCAGCCACCACTAGCAGTGCTAGGGCCATACAAGGACAGGAGGGAGGTGGGTGTGGGAAGTTGGGGAGAGCTGGGCTAGGTGGCCCCTGGAGCCCTGTGCTCACAGCAGTGAAGGGAAAGTAAGAGAGAGAGAGAGAGAGAGAGAGAGAGAGAGAGAGAGAGAGAGAGAGAGAGAGAGAGAGAGATGGGGGGAGAGAGAGAACAGTTTCCAGAAAACTGGACATAGAAAGCAGGGAGTTCAGACCAATTTGAATAAACTTTATGTTAGATCATGTGACACTCATCTTCCCAGCGGTTGCTAGAGATCCCAACATTATGGAATTGGTGTCTAATATTGAGAGTTTTATAAGGAAACAGTAACCTCAGCTAAGATATCTCGGTATCAAAGGCTCCCCCAAAACAAAGACTAGGTCTTTGTTCAGATGGGGCTAACTCTGGCAAGGCTGCAACACAGGAGAGAGAGCAGGGAGGGTTCTGGACCCTAATAGGCTACCTGGGGATGGGTACTCACAGAGTTTGAAGAATTGGTATTTCCAGGGGAGAAGAACAGAGGTAGAAAAGTGGTTACCACGTAGCCCAAAAGAACATGGGTCATTGGGCTGAGGACTCAACTTCTCCAGGGTTCAGCACCATCTGATATGTTATTTCTCTGCCAGTGAAATGAGCCAAATTGGGCCAGATATTAAAGGCAGGTTTAGTGGGAAGCTGCTTTTAGGAGCTCAACTTCAGTGGCCCCAGGAAGTGGCCAAGGAAGTTGCCATGGGGAAAGAGGGGTTAGAAGAGAGAGGGGGAGGGGGAGGGGGAGGGAGGGAAGAAGAGAGAGGGACAGGGAGAGACAGAAAGTGAGGGAGGGACAGGGAGAGAGCACAAAATGCACAAAGAGAGACTGAGAGTGCAAAATGTCTTAATCATATAGGGCTCTGGGGTAAGGGCAATCCAGTCACTGAGCTGGAAAATTCTGGGCTGGGGGCAGGTATGCCACGTGGGGACTGAGGGATGCTGGGAAAATCTGGAGGCCAGGTCTGCTTTGATATGTAAAATATGTACCTCAGTCCCTTTCCCCAGGGTTTGAAACCATCCAGCAGCTGATGGAAACAGATGCAGAGACCCACAGCCAAATATTAGGTGAAGCTCCAGGAATCCTGCAGAAGAGGAGGAGGAAGGATTGTAAGAGGCAGAGGGATCAAGGACTGCACAAGAAAACCCATAGAATCAACTAACCTGGATTCACTGGGGGCTCACTGAGACTGAATCAACAATCAGGGAGCATGGGTCTTATCTAGTGTGCCTGTATATATGTTATGATTGTGTAGCTTGGTGTTTTGGGGTTAGAGGGGATGTAATATGTGAAAGAATAAATTAAAAAAGGAAGACCCTGGTTGTTGGGATAACTTATTCGTACTAAATCAACTGGCTAGGAAAGTGTGTCCCTGTTTTCTCAATTGTTAATTGCTGTGCCAGTGGCACCAGGCTAACAGAATATGTAAATGTTTGTCATTTCCTCGCCTGTGCCAGAAGAGATTATCATATTAAAAAGCAAACTGCCTTGGGGAGGTAACAGAAGGTCACCTTCATCCTCAGTCTGGCCAAAAGGCAACAGTAAGGCTTAGCTCTGCTGTAAATACCTTTTCTGTGTAAAAAAAAAAAAAAAAAAAAAAAAAAAAAAAAAAAAAAAAAAAAAAAGAGTGTGGGCTTTAACAAAGAAAGAGCTGGTGGTTGGACATGAGGCAGGACAACCGGTCAGAAATACAGAGGCAGGACACAGAAGCATGGACTGGAACAGAGCATGGAGGTAGAGCAGAGAGAGAACCACATAGCCAAGAAGCAGTAGCAGGGAAGTCCCATTATATTAGATGGACTAGCTGAGGGACTGCCCCAGCAAAAAGGCCAACAGCCTTCTACTACACAGATGTCTCTCTTTTGTTATTATTAAACCACAAGCAGAACCCCTGAAAGCCCTGCAATACTTGTTCATTGATATTTGCAACAGGACAAAAGGTCACCTTACTGTCATGAATATGCTACCCACATCATAAATATTCATGAAAGTCATTTAAAGTCTACAAATCTTAGTCCAAATGGACTACTAGATTTGGGTCTGACTACTCCAGTCTCTTTCTGGAGTATATAGTTTGCTTTTCTAAATAAAAGTATGCTTAGGCTGTCTGTGTCACTCAGCTTTAATTTTTTCCTTCCAGAAGATGAGAACCAAGAAGAGGGTCAGGCATGGTTGGTGGCCATGCTATTTTAGGAAGCAGAGGCAGACAGGTTTCTATATGAATTTGAGAACAGCCAGGGCTACAGAGACCCTCAAAAATCAAACAAAGAACCAAGAAGAACATCTTGAACCAGTAACAGGGAGAGGATTCCACAGCCTCCTGGAGGTGGTAACTGGCATATATCCAAAAAATCAGTTATCTGGGTGGAGAAGAATAAAAGCTGTCTGAAAAAATAGAAACACAATCAGTCTACTTGGAAACCAGAGAATATGTGGAGGGGGTGGAGTGGGGGGATTACTGGGGCCTTAACAGCAGACTGTAAAGTGTGTATTTATGTGGCTGGCTCTTCCTATAGATTCTAATCTTACTGGGGAAACTGAAGTTCCTTTTTAGGAACTATTATTATCATCAATAACAGAACTTAGAAATGGACTGAGAGGGAAGCTCAAGGACAATTTTGTTAGAATTTAAAGAGAAAAACACAGTATACTTTAGGTGAAAATTCTGGCAGCTGCCAGAAGAAAAGATGGAGAAAAGGTCATGCATGCCTCTTAAGTTAGACACAGAATAGAAATAAACAGCTTATTAAGGAAAATAAAAGTCTTCCCAAGAATGGAATTAGGCTAGTCAGCTAAAGATAGAGCCCCTCCCCCAAAAAACCCATCTGGCCATGTGATATATGCTCTTTTATAGTCCTCTTGCCTTTTTTGTTTGTACTTTGAGGATTTTGTTCCTTTTGTGGTGCCAGGGAAGGAAGGGCTTCCAAGTATTCTTCTGAAAGCTGACGTTCTCAATTCTTACTCGGTTATCACGTTAAAACTGATGTGCAATTAATCTAATTAATATTGGTATCTTAAATGTCTAGGACATTATTGAATACGCATGTTCTTCGTAATTGTTAACGGAATGAGCAAATGTGCCGTGTTATAAAACTATTCAGTGCATATTTGAACAATGTCTATGTCTCAGATTAATTAACAGAAATTCCCTATATTCCTAAATAAACTAGCATAGGCCTCTGCAGAAATAATTAGGCACTTAGATAGCTACCGTTAAAACAACAGAAACAGGTAGATGCTGAGAATGGACTCGGTGGTAGAACATATTTGCAGCATGCAATAGGCCCAAGGTTCTATCCCCAAAACCACTTAAAAAAATTTCCTGAAACAACAAGTATATTATGCCTTTATGATAACACATAGTGTATGCTCAATAAACATAACTTCTATTCTGATTAGGATTCTATCGTAGAGTCAGAGCATTTTCAATCATAATGGCTAAATTGTCACCATTTTGTTGAGCTGTATGATAAGGCAGGAGTTTCGATTTTTAATTCCCTATTTCAGAAATACAGAGACAAATAAGTTCCCATAATTTGTAGAAAATATGAATGAATAGACTACTGAGGAACATTTTTTTTGTCAGAATCCAAAACCACTGTATACAAATGTGAGAAATCACAAGGGCTGTAACAAAGGAGTAAATTTCTTCAGGTAAGACAAACTTCTGCTTTAAGTAGTGGTTAATAGTTTTAAATTTTCCATACATTTAAAATGTTTTAGGTAATCTTCATGGTAAGAAGAAATAAAATATAGAATATGTCTTAGGGTTTTACTGCTGTGAGCAGACACCATGACCAAGGCAACTCTTATAAGGACAACATTTAATTGGGGCTGGCTTACAGGTTCAGAGGTTCAGTCTATTATCATCATGGCAGGAACGTGGCAGCATCCAGGCAGGCATGGGGCAGGAGGAGCTGAGAGTTCTACATCTTCATCTGAAGGCTGCTAGCAGAGTACTGGTTTCCAGGCAGCTAGGAGTAGGGTCTTAAAGCCCACACCCACAGTGACACACCTACTCCAACAAGGCCAAACCCTCTAATAGTGCCATTCCCTGGACCAAGCATATACAAACCACCACAAAACATTATAAAAAAGAAATAAGAATGGAATACAAACGTCATTTTTTTTAAAGTAACTAATCACAAAGGCAGATAGTAAAAGCAGAAATGGGAGAGAAGAATGTTATAAAGCACACAAAAAATTCCTGCTAAAATGTCTTACTGATTTTGCATATATGTTGAAAATGTGCATGCATATTTGGAAGCCAGACATTAACCTTGGGTATCTTCATCATTCCCACCTTTACTTTTTTGAGGCAGGATAATCTTTCATTGAGTCTAGAGTTCATTTTGCCTGGATCGGCTAGTTAGAAAGGCTCTGGGACCACCTGTAGCCAACCCCTGGTCTCTACCACTGGGATTAGAGGTGTGTGTGGTGCTACACCTAGCTTTTATATAGGAGTTTGAGATGCAAACTCAGATCTTTATTCCTGGACAGGGAGCACTTTACCCATGAGTCATCTTCCCAGGCCCTATTAATTCTTTACGTAAAAATTTACAAGCATATCCAACTCCATGTTTTGCCATATACAGGCTCATATATTTGAGCACTTGGTTGTAGGCATAATTTTTTTCTAATCCATCTTAATAAGGGTTCAACCTCTCCTCTAGCCCACCACCCACCAGAGGTAGTAGAAGAGAAAAGTTATTATAACACAAGGGAAGTGGACCTGTTCAGCAATAGTTCTTTGAGGGCAAGTCCATTCTTCATTGTCAGGATGCCAGCAGTTCAGTCCAACAGCAAACACCAAACACAAATCAGCAGCTGCAGTCCAATTCATTTGGCTGTCTCCATACATGAATCAGCCGAGGCAGTTCAATCCAGAAGAAACTGCTAGGCTTACCAACTGGCTCAAGGCCATGGAAGCAGCAAGAAGCCTCAGGAACCTCAAGAGAAGTTCTTGGCTAGTTTCTCTCTATGGCATCACCACAAGCAGAGCTCAGCAATGCACTATAAACTGAACCCATACATGTGTGTCATTAGCAAAGTATACCAAGGCAGAGCAAAGCAAACCAATGCTCCAGCTCCCAATGTCAGTGGGTGTCAGTGGGGTCATATCTTTCTTTCTTTCTTTCTTTCTTTCTTTCTTTCTTTCTTTTTTTTTTTTTTTGTTTTGTTTTTCGAGACAGGGTTTCTCTGTATAGTCCTGGCTGTCCTAGAACTCACTCTGTAGACCAGGCTGGCCTGGAACTCAGAAATCTGCCTGCCTCTGCCTCCCAAGCGATGGGATTAAAGGAGTGTGCCACTATTGCCCGTCATTTATATTCTTTCTAAACATCACATGTCCTTTCATGTGTCTGCTATAGCAAAACATCCTTTCACTTGTGTGTGGGACTGTGAAAGGTAGTCTGGTTCCCGGTTGAGGTAAGGCTCAAAACCCGGAGGCGCCTTGCCTGTTCCCAGGTACCAGGTCCCTCTCACTAGCCACAGTCCCTCACAGATTTATGGCTATCAGTCACATAAGGGCAACGCCCCAAGCCCCTCCACAGGTAGAGGACATGACTGCCTCAAGACAGATCTCCATTTTAATGAGGTACCTAAAGGACTGGAGAGCTTAGCCAATAAGCTTTCCTTCCCAGACACTTCTCCCTGCAAAAGATATTTAATCTCAGGCCCACCCTGAGAAGTGAGATATGGTTTTACACACTCACTTTCTGCCATAACAATAAATGCCTTAAAACCATGGACTGCATCTTTTCATCGGGATATGACATGGGGAGCCATGGAGAAGGCCTTCACCTATAGAGCAGACGTCTAATCTCCCATAGAAGGACTCTCTGTGTTCCCAGTCTTGGCTGCCACAAAGCCAAGCCAGCTGCTGGCATCAAGCCAAGGACTATCCCCTGGGATCCAGCCGGAGCTCTCCCCTTCTCCCTCCACAACTCTGTTCTCAGCTTTTCTGAGGCTTCCAGTGGTGCCTGGGTGTCTGAAAGCCTGAGAACCAGATGGCCCTGGGCCAGGTGGCAGGCCCAGGAACCCCCAAGCCAGCTCTGGCTGTCCCATGTCTCAGACTGTGCTTTCCCACCCCCTACCCCCAGAGCAGTGTCCTGGGGCTTCCCTACAGTCCAACACCAGCCCTGGACAGCGTGGGGTAAGCAAGGTTGACTTCCTGCGTACTGTCTCCCTGAGTGGTGGTGCCCTGTGGCAGAGGGGACATAGGACCCCACAACCCTACACCTGTGTACCCAAGCAAAACATCATTTGACATAACTGACTTTCCAAAGAAACCAGAAGTTTTCCGTCACTTGGTCTTCAGTTAGTAATGGTATTTTGTAGAGGCAGCCTTGCTGGAGGAAGGACTTCATTGGGAGTAGACTTTGAGAGTTTATAACTACATCCCATTTAGTTTACTCGCTATGCTTTGTGCTTGTGGTTGAAAACGTGATTTTTTTCAGATTCCTGCTCTAGTCTCTTCCATCTCTTCTTTCTTCTTCTCTTTCTTGCCTCCACCACTTGAGTAAACTCTTCCTTAAGTTGCCTTTGGCCACAGTGTTTTACCATAGCAACAGAAAAATAGCTAATAAATTATGCCAATTTCCTTTCACTTTTAATTTTTCTTTGTGACTTAATTTTAGTAAATCTCTTGAATACTTACCTTTTTACGTTTTCTTTTCAAAATAATTTACTTAATCACTAGGGGTGAAGCTTTTAATTGGGCACCAGGGCCATTTCTCCATGTTTAATGACATAAGTGCTGGCTTCAGTAATAGGGCCTTATCATCAAATTGTAGAGAGAAACCAATAGTCTTGACAATAGGCTGTGATGTTTTAGAGGTCCTACCGGACCTCTATGGCCAACAGCTTAACAAGATGTAATCCATTCCTGGCACTAGTGGCTTTACGTGGTAGCATAATATTTCTAGCTGGGGCATTATCTCCCTTATTATATATTATTATATGTTATATATTATTATCTCCCTTATTATTATTCCATTTAAATTTCCTTCATATATGTATATATTTTAGGAAGCTTCTACAGCAGTATATTTCCATTTCATTTTTCTAAAGCCCTTTAGTATTAGTCGTTTTCCCTTTGTTCCCTTTTACCCTGCTCTTCCATCCCTATTTAATCCTCCTATTCTAGTTCCCCCTTTCTTTCTCCATAAAAATATATTCTATTCCCTTTCTTGAGAAATCTCCTCCTACCTCTGACCATTTCTGAGTATCTAACCTTTGTGATTATTCAGATCGTTGTGCATATATAAAAATCTTAAAAGGTATGATCCACAAATAAGAGAAAACATGCAGTGTTTGATTGTTGTGGTCTGGTCTATGTCACCCAGGATGATTGTTTCTGGCTCCATCCATTCACCTTCAAATTTCATAAATTTATTTCTTATAACAGCTGAGTAATATTCCATTATATAAATGGGCCACATTTTCATTATCTATTTGTAGTTGAAGGACCTCTATGCTATTTCCAACTTTAGGCTCTTATGAATAGATTAGAAATGAACATAGATGCACAAATATCTCTATAGTAAGATGGAGAATACTTCGTTATATGCTAACATTGGATCTTTAGGCTGGTAAATTTTCAGTTTGAGAAGCTTCCACACTGATTTCTCTTTCCTTCCTTCCTTCCTTCCTTCCTTCCTTCCTTCCTTTCTTTCTTTCTTTTTTTTTTCCGACAGGGTAGCCCTGGCTGTCCTGGAACTCACTCTATAGACCAGGCTGGCCTTGAACTCAGGAATCAACCTGCTTCTGCCTCCCAAGTGCTGGGATTAAAGGCGTGCGCCACCACTGCCTGACACACTGATTTCTATAGTAGTGATGTTAGCTTTCACTCCCATTCTCTGTGAATAAGATCCATGCATTTTTGCCAGCATGCGTTGTCATTTGTATGCTACTAGGTGAAAAAAAGTAACAATCAATAAACACAGCGACAAAACCTGTAACCTAGAACAGTGAACTGTCAATAAGATATACTGCTGCAATGGTGGCAAAAGTGTTATAGGAGTAACCAAACAGCTTTTGAAAATTAGACTTAAGGCCCACCCCATGAGATGGAACTCATACCTGATGATGGTAAATTGGCCAAAGAATATGTGACTAGATTGGTCATGAACATAAAAGAAAACTTATTAAGATAATTCTGCTAAGAATTCCTAATGACATATTGCTATACCCATAAATCAGCATATCACTTAACCCTCATCAGAAAAGATTCTTCTTCCAGGAGATGTGAAATAACATAGGGATCCACAACTGGCCAGTGTGTAGAGAGTGGGAGACTTTGAAGTACTTAGTCCTAAATGGGTTGCCTTCATCAAACCCTTCCCCTCAAGCTTCAGGGATCTATCTATATAGAAGACAAGCCACCAACACCCAATAGGCCAATTACAGACACAATTAATAGTGAAAAAATTTATTCAGTGCAGCTGGTACTGGCTAGTTTGTATCAACTTGACACAAGCTGGAGGTACCTGAAAGGAGGGAACCTCAACAGAGAAAATACCTCCATAAGAGCCAACTGTAAAGCATTTTCTTAATTAGTGATTGATGAGGGAGGGCTCACCTCATCATAGGTGGCACCATTCTTGGGCTGGTTGTTGTGGGTTTTATATAAGAAAGCAAGCTGAGCAAGAAGCCAGTAAGCAGTGTTCTCCAACCCCCAACCTCTGTATTAGCTTGTGCCTCCACGTTCCTGCCCTGTTTGAGTTCCTGTCCTGACTTCCCCTACTGATGGACAGTCATGTGCAGATGTAAACCAAATACACAATTTCTTCCCCAAGTTGCTTTGGTCATGTTTCATAACAGCTCTCATAACCCTAACAAGGACACAGCCACAATAGAAAGAGCAACAGGAGCATCTAGTGATTCCCCAAACTTTAGGGTGCTGACATGAGGTGCAGGTTTAAACAGAGGGTCAGAGTTATGCATAACTAATGAGTTACAGTCAAAGTGTAATCCCACTCTTCCATCATCTTTACCTTTGCTAGTTTCTCCTGCAAAGTAGTCTGACAAGCTGCATATCTCTTTCTGGGAGACATGTTTCTCTCTGGACTATACCAGGCTTCCAGATTTTTCCTTCCTCCAGCATGAGATTTCTGAAGATATCCCAATGGCTTTGGGTATACTGATTCAAAAGTCTTATAGCCAAAGGGAGAGGCACACAAGAGTATCTTCATTTTTGGCAGACTGGTCACATAACTGAGCTACTATTCAGCAAATGGCTCAAACAAATCTTCAGAATGACAGGCATTTCAAAAATTCTTTACAAATTTGTACCAAGAGCACAAATCAAACCAAGGTCCAGACTAAGAAAGTCCACCAAGAATTATCAACATAATAAAATTGAGCATCTAGAATATTCTTAACAAATAAGAAGAGGCCTTTTGTTACAGGTATGGATTGGAGACTAGAGGGAAGCTATTAGAGCTTCCAGGTTCATATGCTTCTTTTAAATTAATAGCGTAGAGACCCATGAATAGTTACAATAAAAGATATAGTGTATTAAAAGAGATACAGAGAAGTTTGGAGGTACCAAACATGGCCTATGGCCTAGTTCCAAGAAAGCAAAAGAGAGTGGTAGGTGTGGGCTGAGATATCTATGACATTTTATGAATCATTTGCACAGTACCAACTGTAGGCATAAATTTGTTGCAACCTCCTTTTAATAAGGGTTCAACCTCTCCTCTAGCCCACCACCCAGCAGAGGCAGTGGAAGAGAAAAGTTATTAGGATATGGGGGAGGTGGACCTGTTCAGCAATAGTTCTTTGGGGGTGAGCTCCATCTTCTTGGGCATCAGTTCAGACCCATAGCAAACACCAAATACAATTCAGTAGCTGCAGACCAGTCCTCTACATGGGTAGATAAGAGGTACCAACCAGCAGTTACAGTCCAGTCCTTCCAGCAAGCAGACACCAGGCTCCTGTTGTTCAATCCTGAAGAAAAATGCCAGACTCACCAACAGGCCTGAGGAGAGGCCACACAGGCAGCAAGCTGCCCACAGGAGCTTCAAGAGCAGTTCTTGGGCAAGTTTCTCTCAATGGTAGTGTTATCAAGAGTCGACCTCAACAATGCTATGTAAGGCAAACCAATACACGCATGTCTTTAGTGAAGAGTAGTGAGGTGGAGCAAAGCAAGCCAATGCTATGTGCTCCCACAGTCTCCCACTGTCTGTGGGGTCATATTTATATACCTTCATCAAGTGTCCTTTCATGTATTTGCTATATCCAAACATCCTTTTACCTGTGTCTGCTTCAGGACAACAGCCTTTTGCCTGTGTGCCCCAGCAAAACATCATTTGATGTAACAAACTTTCTAAAGAATTAGAAATTTCCACTTAAACCAATTTTTTCATGCTTCTGTAATGCAGGGTTTTATGAGCATGATCCCATGGTTGAATAAAGTTCAGGTAAGCAAAGGGCTTCTAGTCTTTCTGGTGTTTCTGACTTTTATATGTGATTCTCTGGAATCTCCTCTACTTTGTTCAGTGTTCTGGGCCTTTACTTCTTTTCCCTTACCAAGTCATCTATATGTGCTCAAGGCCAACCCACACCAAAGGGTCAAGAAATCAGGAAATAATCTTCATCTGTTTAGAATTCTCTTGAATTCTACCCTCATAATGGTTGGGAGGTTTGGAGGTGGTGTCAGTCAGTCACAAGTTTATCTCCAATACTTCTTACTGGGGATTCATAAACCTACTTTATAGGTTTTTTTTTTGTTTGTTTCTTAAAGGAAATTATAAAGTAGAAATTGTTTTAAAAAATGAATGTATAATTTGGCCAAATTAAGGTCAGGAAAAAGAAAAGGCTAGGACACCTCTCCCAACATGTACTCGGGGAGGAGTATGGTCTCCTTATGCGGCCTCATTGAATGCACCTCCTTTTTCTGCTTTTCACTATTAATGTAACTTCTTTAATTGGTTTATTGAAGACAGGAGTCCAAAGCTGACTTGTTGGGGCATAGGCTACGAGCCCTAATTCTGGCAGCATGACCTTAGGTCAAGTAAAAAGAATTAACTAAAAATGACTCAAAGACCCAAATGAAAACTCTTCAAAGAATATAAAGGGGGAAAGCTTCCAGGTGATAGTTTTCTGCTGAAAGACTACACTTCCCAGCTTCTCTAGAGGAAAACAGTAGTCATTTCTGCCCCTTCAATAGATTGCATTCCATCTTCCCCTGTAGGCATTTTGGCCATCCATAGATGTGGGTGACAAAGATGCCCCTCTCCTTGAGCAAACATGATCCCTCCTAAAGTCCAACCGACCGAGCCTCTCTTTCTTTCTACCTCCAGTCGCTCTACAGCTGCTTTTTAATAGAACACATGGCATGGGGTTTGGTAATTCTTAGGCTTCAAAGAAACTTCAGAGAAATCTCAGTACTGTGACTCCTCCTCCCAGCACTTCTCACCCTGCCCCCTACCCTAAAACCTCTTCCTCCCAGGGGGTGGGTTTCTGCTTTCTCATGCTTCTCTTTCCTATATAACTCAGCCATCTTGGCTGAGCTCTCTTGGCTCCTGGCTGGCTCCACTCCTGGATCTTTCTTAGTCTGCTTGATCCCTTTTCTTCCTTGCTCTCCTCAGCTCCATCTTTTCGTGACCATGTTCAGTCTGAACTCTTCCAGATGCCTCTGGCTATTCTTTCTTCATATCTACAAGAAACCTGCTCCTCAAACACACCTAGGAGCGTCATGTCTGTTTTCTCCATTCAGTAGTAATTTTGAGACATAAAACTTAAAGTAAACAAGGAAAAATAGATATATTGGATTTCATCAAAACTGTAAGAACTATCAACCATTAGTTTTCTGTTAAATACTATAAAACTTGTTTTTAGGACAAAGAATTCAAATCTTTTTCTCTCCTTAAAACGTTTTTATGCAAATACTTTAATCCTCTCTACGAAGTAAAACTTTGTTTATACAAAGGCCCCTGCTGCATTCCAAGAATTCTATGTCCTGGAGCAAGTGACCCAGTGACATCTGTCCCTTTCTTCCTACAGGTCCCACATGCTTGTTCTTTTCAGAATAGCCATCTGAATGAGACTGTGAGGACCCTAGCCAGTGAGAAAAAGATACAATCATTACCTGAGTTTGAATAAAAACCAACTACATTTCCTGTTTCCTTGTGTTTGTTCTGAGTGCAGCTTGTTGGTCACAAGTGCCTTGTCCAGCACTTCAATTGCCGTGATGGTCTCCTTTGTGACACCCACCAGAACGTATTTCTAACAAAATGTACCACTAAAGAGATGACAGTGAAACCAATAGAATGTGAAACAATATTTATGTGAACAAGAAATCCTGGAAAGAAGCTATGTTTACAAAAACTGGCTGATTAGAATGGCTGTGATATGGACAGGTTGGAATGTTGCCTAATTATACACTCTTTGGAGCCAGAGATGAATATTCATCTCTTGCCCATCTCTGTCTCAGAGCAAACACCCAGTGATCAGTATATAAGACCTTTTTGGAGTCTACTAATTTAGCAGACTACTAGCTTCTGAAAGCTAGTAGACAAAATAAACCCCATTTGTCTCCATTTAAGGACCCCATCTGTCCCCAGGCCTGATTTTTTTAAAAAAACAAAAAAAAAAAAGGCCATAAGGCACCAGCTCCAGAAACAGACCCTAAGTCCCAGAAACTAGGCCATAAGTCACCAGAGCCCCAGGGACTGACCATAAGATCTAAAACAAGATCATAAAACCCTCTCCCAAAGAACAGCCTGGAGATAATCCCAAAAAAATGGGGAGATATCTTATCTCAGAATGGGCCATCTGTGTTAGGCAGCTCTATCTCACCCTATGGTTAAACATTCATGACATAGGAATGCAGACCACTGACCATCTGTAACCCCTAGCACCCACCAATGAAATTTTAGATTACCTAATCCTTCTAGAGACACTGTGCCCCTTTCTTCTAGTCTGAGACTGATACTGTGCATCCAAAAGAATTGGAATTTCCCCAGGACTTTCATGGGAAAGTTGGAAAGGCCTGGGAGTGTCATTGCATCTGGAGGAGGTGCTTCTGTCCTTGCAAGAGATTTATCACAATTTTGAAAACCACTTGCAGGACAGGCTGCAGTGGTGATGACGATGGAGGACTGACCTCGGTCAGGACTATTTGAACTGCTTAGCTCTGCACACCTCTTGCCCTCCGTTTATGTGCCTGACCCTGGAAGACAGACTTGGGGGAGAGCATTGGATCTCGTTATCCCTGTTCCCAGTGTGCCCACACTGAATGGCTGTCCCTCTTTCCTGACTCTCACTATTTGTCTCTTTAACTGTCCTATTAAAGATGAGTAACCAATCCTAGTATGTCACAATTTCTAGGGCTCGGGCTCTGACTCAACTGTGATACCAGGACCACTCTCCAGGAAATATAAACAACTCCTATAACTTAATATAAAACAATCAAATAACCTAATTAAAAACTGAGCAAAGGACATTAATAGTAAGCTCTTGACACACCAGCTGAGCTAGCCAGGGTAATAGGTAAGTTAACTAAAGACCACTCTCCTTCAAAAGCAATCCCTGGCTCTGCAACAGAGCACCAGCTGGAACCTCAAACCACCCCCCTTCCTCGTCCCTGACCCCCACTGACCTCATCTCCTGTGGCTCCCACAGACCTTTCCCTCCTAAATGCTCTCTCTCTACTCATTGATTTATCCCAGCCCCCAAACACAGCAGACAGTGTTAGTGTACAGGCAACTCCACTGGCCTGCTCTCAGGGATGGAGTAACTGCTTACATCACCATCAGCATCTGCCGCCAGGTGTGTGCTGCAGATAAAAAGAATGAGAGCCACCCTGGCTCTCTGCATTCCTTCTCTCTGTTCTCTGGGCATGGTCCCTTTCTGTTCTCTCTCTCTCTCTCTCTGCCCTCAGGGCTCTTTCTGCTCCCCGCCTACCTGCCTGTCTACATGTCTACCTCTAACCCTTCTTCAGCTCTTCACTCCTCTCTCCTCCCCCCAATAAATCTCTTTTGCACCAAATCTGTTGCATGGCATCTCAGGGGTACACCTTGGCAGGGGTCCACCAAAAATACTCCCTCATCACATTATATTTCATAATATTGATGCCATGACTTGGATGGGCTCTCCTGCTGTCTAACCACACTGGGATCCCACCTGCCTGCTACACCTGCCACAGATTTGCTTTCTGATCCACCGATTGCTCGGCACGCCATCCAACAACTACAAGTAGTGAGTTCTCTCTCTCTAACGCAGCTTAAATGCTTCTCTGAGTCTGACCATTTCCCTGGATGGAGCTTTATTTTTCCAGCAATGTTTCTTACCCTCTTGGCTTCTCTTAAAAATCCTGGTATCAGGTAAACCATGTCTGCCCAGGCTTAGCCCTGGCTCCTGTCCAATGGATAATGATTCACTGGACAGCTTGTGCCTTCTCCGTTTGGGCTCCCCTGGGTCCCTGCAATGCTTTGGACTCACGCCCGCAACTGTTCTCATCATACATGGGAAGTGCATCCTGGTACATCTAACTTCTAAACTTATGGAATCTGGCCTCAATGTACGACTCAAGCGATTGGGAGAACATGAAAAAAATTCTCCTTTCTTTATTCCTTTTTCCTCACTTTAAGCTCTGTTTCTTTCTGCTGGTCTTCCTCCCCACACTGCACAAATGTCTTACCTGTAAGTTTACAAGTCAGAGCTGGGTAGGAGCACATACTGCAGTGCACTCAACACACTCACTTGATCTCACTGCAGCATCTACAAACCACTCCAGAAATATGTATGGATCATTTGTGAATTTGATTCCAAATTCTAGAGTCTGATTCTTTAGCCCTCTGTGTCTTCCACATGGCTCTGGCTTTCACAGTCTGCCCACATGGACCACATGCCCTCCCCTGATCCTGGCTTTCTGCAGCCAGCCTGTGCTAAGCTAAGCATGCCCTCTCTCTCCTTCAAGGACTCAAATTTTATTACAGCATCAGTGGCCAAAAGTTGGCACACCTGATTTCCAAATTCTCACTACCATGGAAAAATGATTCTCAAATACCTTATATCTAAACTTGCTCTGCTCTATGCTTAAGGTTCTACTTCCCCACCCTTAAAAACTTTTATCTCTGACTTCTTTGCACTCTGCTCTCAAAAAGAAAAAAAAATCTTAAGATTATGCTGTAAGCACTTATCTAAGGATTTATAAGTTGTTCCTTGGGTGTGTTTTAAAATTTATATAATCTACCACAATATTTGGCTTTAAACTCATATCAAAAGGCTTATAATTAAAATCTATACATGGATATATGAATACACACACACACACACACACACACACACGCACGCATATATGTGTGCATGTAACTTGGATTTAACTCTGTGTGTATATGTGCACATAACTCGAATGCTATTCACATTTAAAAACATATGTATCTACTAGAAACACAAATGCTTTAAACAGCAACCATGTGGCTCTCCATTTCAGCTGGTGACCTCACCAGGACGTAAATGGCCACATAGTTTGCAACCTGCCATGTGATTTCCTCATCATAAAATGACCACGTAACATAAAGCAACAATTATAAAACTTCTCTGTCCTACTAAGCCCTTAGTTTATTACTGTATCTACTAGACTAAGAAAGCAACAACAAATTTCAGATATTTTAGATTGCTATAGATTTTTGTATGCTGGTAGAAATTCAAAGTTATGTGCTACAACACACTGTATATGTGATTCAACTCTAATTTACAGTATAGTCTGCGGTAATAAACTTTTAAGATTATAAAGGCCTATTTAGATTAACAAAAGCTAATTTAAGATATATGTCTAACTATGTATGTCTGCTAATTGCTCAACACTGAGCAGCTGGAAAATTTAGATAATTAACAACATATGCTGATAAATAAGGTATATTTGATCATCAAGAGCTATAAACTCATAATGCCTAGTCAGGTTCACAGCAATATTTGTCTAGGTTCTTTGTCTTTAACAAAGATCTATAAACTCCTAAAGTCTACTCAAGTTCACAGTAATACTTGCCTAGCTTCGTTATCTTTTATGCTTTAGCTCTTTGGATAAACTAAGCCATAGAGAGAACTCTAATGCCCTAGAATTGGTACAATATAATAAGATCAGTCTCTCTATGGACTGTATCTATGACTAAAAGTTTCATTTTGATACCAGAGGATGCTTCAATTCAAAATTGTGATTCTTTAAGGTTCCAACCTAACAGGGATGGAACATAGAGTCCTAGTCTCGTGAAAACTACTATTGTAAACTATTAAGGATACTAAGAAATGCAAGTTGGTAGTCAATCACCTTATAAATGATCAGATCCTTTAACATGTTCAGAAATACATTTGCAGTCATGCTAAGAACTAATGCAATTAATTATAAGAACATGCCTTATTATGCATCATGTATACATTTTCAAGATTAAGCCTAGATAAGGAAGAAAAAAAAAGTAAAGTTTGTCTCCTCTGATTTATTTTAGATAGACAGGTGGTCCTTAAACACATCAAAGACCTGCAGAATTTGGCATCTAAAATATTTATTAAAAAAGCTTTTTGTGAAAGACACAACAGCTCCTGACCACACTATTAATCTCCTCCAAAGAAGATGATGGTCACCGAAGAACTCCACCTGAAGCTTGCTTTAAGTGTGCCAAAATTGGTCATTGGGGCTGTATACTGCCTCTAATGTTGACAGCATGCTGTCCAAACTGGACAAGCAGGACACTGGGGGGTTGATTGTCCCACTTTGCCTAAACAAAGGTAGGTCTGTCCACCCCAAAATTCTCATTTCACAGGAATAGCTGTCAAATCTTCTGGGCCTGGTAAGCAAAGATAGACCCCTCACCAACCACAGAGGAACCTTGTGTGACTGCTAACGTTGCTGGTAAATCTCTGTCATTTTTACAGACTCAGAAGCTGCTTGCTCTTTACTTCCTGCTGACTCAGGTGAAATTTATCCTTCTTGGGTCTCTGATGGGTTTGAAGACTATACTAGTTTAACAGCAGAGACCAAGATTTCAGGGGCCTTCTCTGTTCTCATGTGTAAAAATCAGGCCTTCAAGCCTTACTCTCCTAGAGCTGCCACTACTAGGTCTAGACACAGTTTATCTCATTTCTAGACTCAGAAAACAGGTTTCAAAGTAACTTTTTACTCTTTCTCTATCTTAAGTAACCCACTTTACAATGGCTGTTCCCTGTAATCAACCACTTGTGTCTCACGTGAATAACTGAACAGGAAAAAAGTGTAAAGTTTATGTAAGGTCTGAGCTTGTGAAGCTTAAGATGTAAGGATCTCAGAATGTTTTAGTGTCTGAGAAGATGCTTTAAGGTTGGCAATTGCATGTTATGAAGGTCGGAGGATATGAAAGCTTAAATTATGATAAGAATGTGATTTAAGGTCCCTAAAAGGAATGAAAAAAATGCATCAAAAAATTTCCCCACCCTAATGCTACTCTTATATTAAAATTTCAAAGTTCAGAGCTTTAACATTAATCAATGAACAAGCTATTTTTAGTCTAACTCTGATAAGGATTTCTACCATATGATCCACTATTATCATAGTCACAAGCTCAAGGTTTTAAATGTCCTTTGGTTATTGTCTAGGTATAGATTTAAAAGTGCTCCTCATTGTGCTAAATCTACACCATGCAGTCTTCAGGATAGCGGGAAGAAGCCCTTCTTTTATACTATGTATTCAGACTGAAAAGCAAGATCTACTGAGCTTTTGTCCCTCCTGTTCCAGGGAAGGTTTCTGTCTCCCCTGAGCTCACCTTAAAGCGTGTTGACCCTTTTAACCGGAAATCATTTCCCAACCTTTTACTATGACACAAAGATGTGCGTCTACTGCCTTTTTCTACAACATGGGTTTCGGTACAGATTACAAACAACAGTGATGCTAACATGTCGAAAACTTACCTCTTTCTGTAAATGTAAAAAAGAATCTTGAAAGCTTCAGGGGATGGACTTGAATCCACCTCTCTCATGGGTTAAATAGACTCCAAAGAAGTACCCCTGTCAATCAACAGCCTAAGGTTCTCCACTTATTGTCTATTCCTGAAGGAGGGATCCCTTCTTCCTTTCACTGCTCATGGGACAACTCTCCCCCAACTTCCAAGACCAACTTTTTAACTTTATCTTCTGTCCCAAATATACATATACATTTACATATACATCATACACATATACATATACAGGTGTTGCTTCAAAATCCATAACAGCTCCAAAGGGACTAGCCCCAGGTGGTTCAGCCTCACAGACTGCTTCCACTGCACTTTCCTACCTCCAGATGATCCCACAGAGCCTGGACTGCGAGTTAAACAGCCAGCTCTCCCAGCACTTGGTCAGCATCCCAGTTTTCTTAGGTTCCCCAAGATGCTGTTTCCCCCAGACAACAGGAAGCAGTGTAAAGAACACAATGCCACATTTCTCCCTCATCACCACCCTTTCCTAATGCTACAGTTTTCATTAGTCAAAAAGGGAAGGGCAATTCCACTGGCCTGCTCTCGGGAAACTAGCAACATCATCATCTGAGGCCATCACATGCCACCTCTGCCAGGTGTGCCAGGTGTGTGCTGCAGATAAAAGGACTGCCAGCCAGCTAATCTCAAAATCTCTCTCTCTCTCTCTCTCTCTCTCTCTCTCTCTCTCTCTCTCTCTGCCTCTCTCTCTGTCTCTCTCCCTCCCTCTCTCTCTGAATTCCCCCTCTTACTCTCTGTACATGCTCTCTCTCTGGCCCCTCTCTCTACCCTCTTGCCTGTCTACATGTCTATCTGCCTCTATCCTTCCACAGGTGCTCACTCCTCTCCTCTCCCCCAGTAAACCTCTTTTGCATCAGATTTGTTGAATGGCATAATTTTCTCAGGGATACACCTTAGCATGACCTTGCCAAAGATACCCCCTTGCTGCATTACATTTCATAACAGGTAGCCCCCTGCTACCACACAAGCCATTCCTGCCAGGGAACTAGGTAGGCTGACTACTAGGTATATAAGATATACTAGGTATATCTTCATCTCTCCATTCCTCCAGATCCAAATTTCATCCCCAGCACTGTAGCAGAACACCTGCTATGATCCCCTTTTCCTCTCTGACCCCTTCCCCAACTGATCACAGAGATCTTCTCCAACCTTCCTTCCCCCAACTCATCCCATTATTCTGGCTTCCAACACCAGCAGACATTCCCTGGAAACATACCAGCTGAACAGGCCTGGGAAACACCAAAGCTAACTGAAGACATTCATTCCTTCCCTCCTCTCCTCCAAATCTAATCCCTCAGGCTCATTCCTACCTCAGAAACAAAACACCTGCCCCAGCTCATACCTCCTGTGGATCCCACAAACTTCCCCTTTCAAATACTCATCTCCTCACCCATTGCTTTTTTCCCAGCCCCACACTCTAGCAGGTACTCCCTGCTAAAGCCACAGGCCTCTTCTGCCAGAGAAGAGGATAGGCTGACTATAGATCTTCCCTCTCTCCCTTTGTTCCTTCCAGATCCAGTCTACCTGTCTCATCACCACCACTATAGCGGACCTTCTGGGGTGATTTTTCTTTACTGTCTACTCTCACTCTAAGAAGGCTAAATAAGTAGATCCTGTATGAACATTCTGCTTTCCTCCCTCCTGTGCATCCCTTCAGACCTCTAGCCTATCTCTATTACTACATGTCAGTTTCCAATGCCGAGAACCATATTTTGCCTGGAAACCCTAGTGCCCACACCTGTTAGAGCCACAGAAAATTTCCTACTAGCCAACACACAGCCATCACACTCTCCTAGAATCCAGAAAGGAAACAGAAAGAAAGGAATAAAACACCTACCCAACAAAGACAATCAGCACCTACACCTATAATCACTCTAATCCTAGATGCCTAGACACCAGCATAAATACATATTCAATAAGAGTTCAGCAACCCAATCACAGCAGACCCTGAATATTCCAAAATAGCTGAAGGCCAAGACAAAGAATTTAAAACAGCCTGTATTAAGATGATATAGATCTTTAAAGACAAAAATGAATAAATCCCTTAAAGAAATCCAGGAAAACAGTACAATGAAATTAATAAAATTATTTAAGACATAAAAATGGAAATAAAAATCAATGAAAACAATTCAAACTGAGGGAATTCTGAAAAAGAAAAATTTAGGAATTCAAAAAGTATCTGCAGAGGCAAGTTTTACCAACAGAATACAAGAGCTGGAAAGAAAGAATCTCAGGTGTTAATGATACAATAAAATGGATACATTAGCTAAAGAAAATGTGAAATCTAGAAAACTCCTGGTATAAAACAACTAAGAAATCTGGGATACTATGAAAAGACCAAGGCTAAAAATACTAGGAATAGAAAAAAGAGAACAAACCCATATCAAAAGTCCAGAGATTATTTTCAACAAAATTATAGAAGAAAACTTTCCTAACCTAAGGAAGGAGAAACTTATAAAGGTACAAGAAACATACTGAAAAACAAATAAACTGAACCAGAAGAGAAAAGTCCCCTTGAAACATAATAAAAACACTAAATATACAGAACAAAGAATATTAAAATTGCAAGTAACATATAAATGCAAACCTATTAAAATTACAATTGACTTCTTAATATAGACACTTAAAAGCCAAGGGAGGATGGACAGAGATATGGTGCAGACTTTAAGAGGCCATAGATGCTAGGCTAGAATATTATACCCAGCAAAACTTTCAATAACTATAGATAGAGAAAATAAGATTATGAAACCAAATTTGAACAATATTTATCTACAAATCCAGGCCAAAAGATGGTGATAGAACGAAAACTCAGACCTAAAGGGTTTAAATACAACAGTGAAAACACAGAAAATAAATAATCTCAGACAAGCAAAATAAAGGACACACACAAACATACACACACCATTACCACCACCATCACTACCACTACCAGCAGCAGTGGCAGCAACAACAACAACAACAACATAACAGGATTTAGCAGTCACTGTTCAATGGTATCTATCAATATTAGTAGTCTCAATTCCTCAATAACAAGACTAATAGAGTTAATGTGGCATCCTATCTGATCACTGTGGATTAAAGCTGGATATAAACAACAACAGAAAGCTTACAAGTCATGGAAGCTGAACAGCTCACTACTGAATGAAAAGTGAGACAAGACAGAAATAAAGAAGGAAATTAAAAGACCTTCTAGAATTGAATGAACACGAATACACAACATACCCAAACTTATGAGACACAAAGAAAATGGTTCTAACAGGCAAGTATATAGCACTAAGTGCTTACATAAATAACTGGAGCAATCTCATGCCAGCAACTTAACAACACACCAGAAAGCTCTAAAATTAAAAAGAAATCACAGCAAACAGTAGTATATGACAAGATCTATTCATACTCAGGTCTGTAACCAATAAGCTAAAAACAAAAAATGACGAAGAATGAATTATAAAACGAGTTGGTTCTTTGAGAAACTAAGATGGACACTTATACAAATGAACTAAAAGGCATAGAAAGAAGATACAATTTAACAAAATAAGGAATGAAAGGGGGCATAGAAACAGACACCGAGGAAATCCAGACAGACATAAGGACATACTTTAAAAACCTGTACTCCACCAAATTGGAAAATCTAAAAGAAATGGAAAATTTCTCAATAAATATCACTTACTAAAGTTAAATTAAAATTAGATAAGCAGTTTAAACAGAACTGTAGCCTGTAGTGAAATAGAAGCAGTCATTAAAGTTTGCCCAGTGAAAAAAAGCCCAGAGCCAGATAGTTTTAGTTCAGAATCCTTCCAGACTCTCAATGTAGAGTTAATGACAATACTACTTAAATTATTCTATATAATAGGAACAGAAATAACATTGCCCACTTCATCTTATGAGGCCCCAGTTACCTTGATACCCACACCAAATAAAAAAAAATGTCAACCAATTTCCCTTATGAATATAGATGCAAAAATAATAAAATACTCACACACCAAATCCAAGAATAACATCCAGAGATTCAGGGAAGATTCAGTATATGAAAATCATTACATTTAATTCATCATATAAACAAACTGAAAGAAAAAAGTGCACATGATTATCTCATTAGATGTATAAAAGGCCTTTGTAAAAATCCAACACCCTTTCATGATAAAAGTCCTGGAAATATCAGGGATACAAGGAACACACCTCAACAAAGGTATAACTGCTTTGCCAAAACATTCGTGAAGCAATCACACCAGGGTATTTATTCACAAGCTGGAGCTTGGGGCTTACCGCACCACTGACCCACAGAATGGTTCCAGTGGGGAAAAGCTCCAAACACTCATTGGGACAAGGGTTTTTAGAAAATCGCAAGTAAAGGGGTAAGTGTTTCTAGCCTGGCAAGCATTTAATTGGGGTGCTACTGTGGCCTTTAGCATAATTGGCTGGTGCTGGGAGCCAAACTGTAAACATGATTTCTGCTTTCCTTCAAATTGCTGGTTATTAAGCAGGGGCAGGCTTGTAACCTGGAAGTGTAGATTTGTTAGGGAATAACCTGGAAACCAGTGCTAGACACTGGACTTGTTGGGGGAAGCCTGGAAACTGGAGCTAGGCTCTGGTTTTGTTGGGGGTAACCTGGAAACTGGACCTAAGTACCGGCCTGTTAGTTTGCTTGAGTTTAAACTTAGGTGAGGTTTTCTAAGATGGAATCTGAAACCGAAAAATTTGGTCTTTCATAACAAAGGCAATTTACAGCAAGCCCATAACCAAATTAAATCCAGAGAAATTCAAAGAAATGCTACCCAAATGAAGAATAAGACAAGGTTGTCCACTTTCTCCATACCAATTCAATATGGTACTTGAAGTCTTCGCTACAGCAATAAGACAACTGATACAAATAGGGAAAAGGAGAAAAGTCAAAGTATCATCACTTGCAAGTGACGTGATAGTATATATAGGTGATCTCAAAAATTCCAGAAGGAAACTCCTACAGCTGAAATACACTTTCAGTAAAGTAGCTGGCTACAAAATTAGAAGCAAAAAGAATGTAAGAGCCAGAGGAAGTGGAGGACAACAGGAGAGCAAGGCCCTCTGAATCAACTGAGGAACTCACAGAAATGGAAGCAGCACGCACAGTGTCTATTCGAGTCTGTGAGTCTGTCACAATCCTCCGTGTTTATATTATGTCTTCCACTTTAGTGTTTTTATGGGACTTGTGAACATGTGAATGAGTGAGTCTCTAATTCTTGTGCCTTCTCTTTGGGTTCTTTTTTTTCCTGTGGGCTTGTTTTGTCTAACTTTAATGTGATGATCTTTGTTTTATGTTATTATATTTTACTTTGTTATATTTTGTTATGCCTTAAAACACGTTTTTTTTATTTTTAGATTTATTTTTACTAATTTATTTCCTCATATATTACATCCAGACCTCAGTTTTTCCCATCCCTCCTCTCCTCTTATTCCCTCCCTCCCCATCCACACCCCCTTCAGAAAATGGCAGGCTTCGCAGGGAAATCAACCAAACATGGCATATCAAGTTGCAATAAAGTTAGTCACCTCCTCGAATATTAAGGTTGGATGAGGCAAAAACCTGTTCTCTTCTAGTGAGAGACAGAAAGGATAGGGCCTGGATGAGAGGGGAAGTGGGGAGAAACTGGGAGGGACAGAGGAAGCAGAAATTGTAATCAGGATATAATGTATGAAAAAAGAATATACTTTTAATAAAAGGAGAAAATGAAGTTCTCTAAAGATACAGCAAAGGCGAAAACTTACTAAACTTCACTCATGAATATGGAAGTGTGAATAGTGACTACAAGATCCCACTTCCCAGCAGTTATTATTACGAGGGACATGGGCAGTAGGAATCTTTCATGAGAATGTAAGAAAATTAGAATCTGTGCTATTGCTGCTGGGAATGGTGCTATGGTGAATGTGGAAAATACCATGGCAGTTCTTCAAACATTTAGATTTAAAATATATCATATGATCCAGAACTTGCACATCCACAAATAAACTCCTTCAATATGAAGTTTACACAGATATATCTGTATACCAGTGTTCCTCGAAACATTGTTTTAGAAAAAAGGTTTTCTCAACAGCCAAAAATAAAACCCTAATATTCATGGAGGGATCAGAGAAAAAACAACAAACGTGTTTCATGTACCATTTCTTTTGCACCATTGATGCAAGAGAGAAAGAACAACATAGGAATGGGTAATCATTTTTAATGTTTTAAAAATTATTTTTGATCAGATAGATCTGTTCATTTCATCTGTTTCTGATAGTCTTTGAGTGAAAATTGACTTGTGTTCCGATTTTGAACTCCCTCCAATGATTCCCTAGCAGAATAAAAATGAATAAATTAGCATGTTTTTACATCTCTGTGTGAAATGGTCATTCTGAACCTCACCTTCTACAAGTCTTCCTTCCCATTTTTATCAGCTATAATTCTCACATTCAGCGTTCTTGAGAGAGCATCCTCAAACTCTTTTACATTTAACAATGAGCTACCAATTTTTCACATAATCAAATCCCCATCATATACTTCCATTTCCTTTATCAAGTCTTAAGAGCATCTCACCCCAAGCACTGTCTCCCATGCTGTCTCATACTCCATGTTATGATCTGACTTCTATTCCCCAGTGTGTGATTATTTATCACTTTCTGACTCTTGCAATGAATGCTAAATGAGCTCGGGAATCTTCCTCTTCTGTTTCCTGTTGTATTTATCGCATATAAATACAACACATAGCTGGTGTTGTGTTTATAAAAAGATAAAGAGGGGAGTATGTTCTATGGAAGTGTGGTGAGGTATGGGGGAAGGGGGTGCCTCTGGGGCCCATGCTAGGGCATCCCTTCCCCCAGAGGGACCAGCCACACAATGGTATAGTATAGAATAGAGTTTATTCAGGACATGGGAAGATGAGTTAAGAGGGTAGTAGAGGCAGAGCAGGGCAGAGAGAGAGAAAGTAGAGAAGTAGAGGAGTATAGGCCGGCCATGAGCATGTGGAGAGAGAGGTGGGAAGGGGCAAAGGGACAAAGCGGAAACAAGAAAGCAAGAGAGCAAGAGAGTGAGGAGGGTGCAAGCAGCTCCTTTTATATAATGAGTCAGGCCTACCTGGCTGTTGCCAGGTAACTGTGGAGTGAAGTTTACCTGGCTGTTGCCAGGTAACTGGGGTGGAGCTTAGACAGAATGCTACCATTCCCCCATTTTGGTTTAATTAAAGAAAAAAATTAAGAAGAGGTGATGGTGAAGCAGGAATAGGGTCATCATCATATCTGACTACTTCGTGCTGGCATTGGGGCGACGTGTCTCTAGGGAACCTAAAAGACTGGATATGGAGATGTTTGTCCAGTCTTAGGAGTTGGCTGTTCCCTTGCTGTTGTAGTAAGCGCCTGGACTTGACAAGATGCTGAAACACACACACACACACACACACACACACATACACACACACACACACCACACACACACAAATATATATATATATATATATACATATATATATATATATGTATGTATGTATAGTAGGTAGAGAATATATATATATATATATATTGTAGGTAGAGAATAAGATTAAGTACGTTTGGGAGAAAGAAAAAAATATATTTTTAAGATGTACATTTGAAACTCAGAGGGCTGGTGTTGTAAATTTGGCACTCTGCCAGCCTTTCAGCAACTCAGTGACAGCAGCTTATGTCATCACATGCTGGGGCCAGGTGCTCTGAATTTCCACTGTTGCAACTCTGCAGGGCACATTTCTTCTGTCCCTAGCAGTTGCTAAGCAACATGTACTCCTGTTAAAAGGTCCAGCCACTCCAGATCACTCTCGCTGTCTTGCTCATTTTCTCCTTCTCTCTCTCTCTCTCTCTCTCTCTCTCTCTCTCTCTCTC
>JANHMN010000005.1:108476736-108491230 GCA_030674055.1 Rhabdomys pumilio
ACACACACACACACACACACACACACACACACACACACACACACACACACACAAACTTCAAAGCTGTAAGTATTCATTGCTAAGTTTCAAACCCAGAACAAATGGCTGAGGTGCCTATTTAAACTTATCAAAGCAGACTTGGCCCAGCGTCCCTCAGTCCTTTTGTTACAGCATATGACTGCTCTTCTACCCTGAACCCTCCAGTCCAGGGGCTGGGCTGCCCTTCTCAAGCAGCTCTTCCCTATATGATTCAGCCATTTTGGTTACCTGCCCCTTTTGTACCTTTGTCCTCCTGGCTGCTGCATCTGGTCCCTCTCTGCCTTCTTATCCCCGTCTCTCCACATGCTCCAGCTCAGTCTGGTCATATCCACTCTGGACTCTCCCAGATGCCTCTGGCTCTGCTCTCCCGCATCTCTACAATGAACTTTCTCCTCCACCGTACCTGGAAGCAGTATGTCCTTGCCTTTCCTTTTTTATCCTTATTTTTCATTGATTCATGCTATCTCCAAGTTTATTTTGCAGAACCTGGTATCAAGTAGTGTTGTGCCCTTCAATGAACTTTATAAGAAAAATATAGCTCTGAGTTCTTTTGTCTTTATAGTGTTGGGACGGTGGTCAGGGCCTTATGCATGCTAAGTGAGAACTCTTGGCAGAGTCACACCCTCCATTTCCTGTAATTTCCCTTTAATACATAAAATTGTATGGATTTATTATGAAGAAAGTGATGCTTCAAAATATTTATATATTCTGAAATGCTTACACACAACAATTTATATATATTATCACTGTATAATATAAATCACTGTAAAGCTTTTAATACCTTTTTTTAAAGAAATAATGTACAAAGTATATATGAAAATCTGGGAAAGTCATGAGGACTCAAAAAAACTGCTGGTTCTTGTCCTGAGAAGGTACAGAGAGAAACTCCTCAACACGGGTTTATTAATCACAACTTCATTTACAGTGCATCACATGCAGGTACACTACAGTGCAACAGAAAAATCAGATGCAATATTTCAGTGAGTATAATTGGTTTTTCTTTTAATTATCACTTCATTACTTTATCAACTTTAAGTGTAGCATGCAATTCTTTCATGTTTCAAAGCTGTGGGTTGTGGGGAAGCTACTAATTCTCTTATTCTTGGGTGAATGTCCCATTTCTCTCTCTCAGAATCTCAGGCAATTGTATGTTTATTATATTCAGACCCATTCCAGATCTATCCCAACACCGTATCACATGCTCTCTTAATAATCCCATCTCGTCAAATTGTGTTGTTCATATGGGGCCATCTATTAAAGCTTGGTGTAGTAAAAAAAAATATTTTAAAAATCTTGGCACTGTTTTCTTACCTGCCTTTGACTATTTATGTTTGTTCCTGGATGAAAGACACACACACACACACACACACACACACACACACACACACACACAGCCTTTAAATATGCCTTAGGTAGCAAAATAGCTGGGCAGCTGCTTATCCTCCATGCTGTTAGAATCTATCTACCTTCCCATCAATAACTCCAAGCCATCACTCACTATTCATTATGTTCCATCTGGGCTGCTCTCAGCTACAACTAGGTAGCCCTCTGGACCGTGTTCTCTTGGCCTCTAGTTCATGGTGGCTTTCGCTCTCTCTCGAATGTTCTTCTATCTCATGGCAGCTTCTCTTTCCTTTCTCCTCCTGGTCATCTCTCTCCAAGCGTGCAAAAAAACATCAATCCCACCTATATCTTTTATGCCCAGCTATTGGCTGTTGGCATCTTTATTCACCAATCTGAATTAACCTAGGGGCAGTGTACCCAGGGGATACAAGTGAACTCCAGGTCTAGGGTGCCACACTTAGCATTATAATAGACAGCAAGAGACAAAACTTCAACAGCTTGGAGTTTAGGTAACCTATGAGGGGCCATACCCTTCAAAATAAATAGAACTAGCTCTCTCCACCAAAAATCACTAATTGTCAATAGCTTTCCAGTTAGGCATGGGCGGCAAGGGGGTTTGAGTCCCTCCCCAACCATGATATAATGCTGATTGATTTGATCTTGTGAAGCACAGCTCCAGTGAATTCATGAACACAATTATCCTGTCCTGATCAGAAGTCAGTTTCTGATATCTGTCAATTAAAATAGTTCTTCTTCCTCTTCTGCGATGCTCACCTTCTGTCTTAGGGTTTTCACTGCTGTGAAGAGGCACCATGGCAATGGCAATTCTTATAAAATACAACATTTAATTTGATGCTGCTTACAGGTTTATACAGAATATACAGTCCATCAACATGGCGGGAAGCATGGCAGCATGCAGGCAGACATGGTGCTGGAGGAGCTGAGAGTTCTACATCTTTTTTTTGTGTGTGTGTGTGGTTTTTTGAGACAGGGTTTCTCTGTGTAGCCCTGGCTGTCCTGGAACTCACTCTGTAGAACAGGCTGGCCTTGAACTCAGAAATCTGCCTGTTTCTGCCTCCCAAGTGCAGGGATTAAAGGTGTGTGCCACCACTGCCCGGAGAGAGTTCTACATCTTGATCTAAAGATAGCAGCAGAAAACTCTTTTGCACGAAGCCAGGAGGAGAGTTCTCTCTACACTTAGCAGAGCTTGAACATATATAAGACCTCAAGGTTCATCCCCACAGTGATTCACTTCTTCCAACAAGGACACACCTCATAAATAGTGCCACTCCCTATGTGCCAAGCATATTCAAACCACTACACCATCACACACCCAAGAGACCCCAAAAATGGTACTCAAGAAACAGACTGGGAAAGAAATCCCAGAATCAATTCCATTCACAACAGCCTCAAAATAAATAAATAAGTATAAATTAAATAAAACACCTTGGAATAAGCCTAACTAACGAAGTGAAAGACTGTTACAATGAAAAATTTCAAAACACTAAAGAAATCAAAGATGGCACCAGAAAATGGAGAGACTGCCCAAGTACAGCAGAGGGAACTTAATCAATTAAATAAGAAGCCTACAACATATGGGAAAAAATGTTTGACAGTTACACATCTGACAGATTTAGTGTCTTAAATATACATGAAATCAAAAACCAGTAAACAGCAAGAAACAAAGAACCAAATTAACCATAGTCAAAATGGCTAAGATTTTTTTTTTTTAAAAAAAAAAGGACAACTGGCAAGGATGTGGCTGCATTGTTGGTGAGAGTGCAAACTGATACAGCTACTGTTGAAATTAGCCTTGGGGCTCTTCAGAAAATGAGAACTAGACTATCATATATCCCAAGTATATGATAAAATCAAACAGTTCTATTTTTCTACTACAGATATACATGCTCATCCATGTTCATAGCTGCCCTACTCACAATATCTAGAAAATGGAAATAGCCTTGTTGCCCATCCCCTGATGAATGAATAATGAAAATGTGGTATCTATATACAGTGGAATTCTATTCAGCTGTACAAAAAAATTTGGAATGATTAAGTTTGCAGGTAAAGGTATGGAGCTAGAAAACATACTCAGTGAGGTAACACAGACTCAGAAAGACAAATATTACATTAAGTGGATCAAATTTTAGATTTGTGTGTTTAATTTGGAATACCTCTACAATGTGGGAAACTAAAAATTGGTTATGAGGAAGAAGATCTGAAGGGAGTGTAACAGAAAAAGGAAAGGGAGTAACATTAAGAGGTTAAATGGTGAGAGGGATAAGGGGAAGGGCAGAGAATGGGGGTAGGGGATAGATAACTACCCTACCATTTAAGAATGCTTGACCAACATTGCTTTTGATAATGCATATTCCACGATGGGTGAGGAAGGCACTCCTGGCAGAATGACTTAAGACAGGCTCAGTCTTGTTTATGAAATAAAAAAGGGGGAGAGGTAGAAAGCCTTTTGGGGCTACTTGGCAAGTGTCTCACATGGGCCAAGGATAAGGAAATGAGCTGCTTGGCAGGAATCTGACATTGGCCAAGGACAAGGAAGTGGGCTTCAAGCAGGAATCTGACATTAGACTAGAACAAAGAAGTAATTTCAGGTAGGAATCTAAATTTTAGGCTAGAACAAGGAAGTAGGCTTCAGACATGAAAATGACTTTGGGCTAAGGGAAGTTGACTCAGATATTTTGGTCATCCTGATAAGCCCCTAGAAACAGTGATCACAGGTGTGTTCACAGAACTTTGTTTATTGCCTTGCTTGTCCTTTGACTATTGGTGTTTATTGTCATGCTTGTCCTTGACTATTTGCATCTATTGTATTGCTAGCTCCCCAACCTAGAACTGACCTTAATGCTTCCATGTAATTAAAATGGTATAAAAGCAAAAAGGAGGAGGGGGATGGGATGGGGGTTTCTAGGGAGGGGAAATGAGGAAAGGGGATCTCAGATGTCATCTGAAATGTAAATAAATAAAATATCCAAAAAAAGAATGCTTGAAAAGGTTATACAGACATGTACTATTTTCTAAAATATATAACTTTAATTTGAATTGTTCTACATAGGTAATTATGCATATCTCAGAAGCAATAGGTTGACAAACAACAACAACAACAACAAAAAAACCTAATGATAGGCATGCATACATCCCCTCAGCTTGTTGATGAGAGGTGTCCAAGAAACTCCCAAAGCAATACAGGGTATGCTATTGTTTTTGTTTGCCCACCTGAATTTGATCATAAGGTCCTCTTGCTGAAAACATGAAATACTTTGGTTACAGATCATGGAGAAATCAAGTTGGTACCTAGCTGGAAACTTCTTACCTGCTCAATAGCTTTCATAGTACTGGAAGGTGCTATGTAGGCTACTGAGGGAAACAAATCAGTCTTACCCAGATATGAATTCTGTGAACTGCAATAATGACTAGTGTGGCAAGATATGCTCATGGGTACAATAGTGGTACAAATGTTATGGAGATAACCAACTACTTTATGGTTGGATTTAAGGTCCATGCCATAGAAGAAAGTATATGCCTAGTACTATAAGTCTGACCCATGGTTGGGGGGGCTTGTAAGCCCTAGGGTGAAACTATTATTATTCTGCTTAATGTACATTCAAATTTCCCTCTAAAATTGTTGTCTTTCTACCTATAGATTAGTGAAGCTCCCTGACAGTCTCAGAGAAGTTTCTTTGTGCAGTAGATGGTGGTTAGTATAGACAACTGCTCAAAGTCTAGAGAATATGTATGAATGGAGTGCTCAACCAAAAATAAGTGTAATTGTTTCAAAAATGATAAAATATTTCCATAAACATTTTGCCATCAGACTGTTTCTACTTACACTTTCCTAATCCTGAATGTTGACTTACTCAGTATAACACTTTTATCTCTATCACTTTTCATTTTGTGAAAAAAAATATTCTGTTTATTCATGTTTCAGCCTGACTTTGACATATGAATGTATGTGCATTATTCTAGTGTACTTTAGAACTCCCGAACTCATTCTGGATCCAAATCTCAGACTTCCAAGTACTGAATCTGGGAATTCAAGACTAATCAAGGTAGACATGAATGGTTTTCAGGAAATGAAGTCTTTCTCTTCTAGGAGATGATAAGCTTAGTGACAAAAAAGCCCCCCTGCCCCTCAAGCCAAAGATCATATACATACGTTGAGACCAGGTAAGTCAAACCATAGTCAAATCAGGCTGCAGTGTGATGTTTTGTCTTTCATGTGAGACTTTATAGCTAGTATTTTTCTATTGCAGAATTAGAAAAATCTTTTCATTTCTCTTATGTCAAAAGGGAATGTTACTGTGAGAAATGAGCTTGTTAATTTATTTTAGAACCTAAAAATAGGGCCTATTCCATTATAAAAACACTCAATTCAATGGTCTAACTATTAACATTTATGTGTAAATAGATTGGAGTTAATTGATTTGTAGTGCTATCAATAGTTTCAGAGATCATTTTTTACCTGGCATAGCACCCTCAAGTTAAACAACAATTTCTGCAACGAAATTATGTGAAACATAATATAGAGAGGTTGATAAATGGGTACTAAGGCAGTTTGATGAAAGCAAAAAGCTCTAAAGTGCTGTTATACATTAGGTTAACTATAAGGAACATTTATGTAACATGTGTGTGTGTAAAAGCAAGGACAAAAGATTATTAATATTTTAATCACAAAGAAATAATATTTGAGAAGACAGATATATTTAACTTGATTTAGACATTCACAATACATATAAGTATTGAAAATTATGTGGCACTTCATCAAATACATACTTCATGTATTTACAATTTAAAAACTTGTAAAAATCTTTCCTAACTCAACATATGTTCCCATGTTGCAGGACATTTGATCACAACCCTGAGTTGTGTTTTTACTGAAAAAAAAAAACTGTTTCTAGTTGTGGTGTGGCTCCACCCTTAGTACACACACGTCTTATATATCTCTGGAATACAGACACACCCTTTCTACATACCTTTAATCCCAAACACTGAAGGTAAAGTTAGTTTGTAGAAGGAAGCATCCATATTTGAAAGTGATATGTAATTGAGTAGCAGACAAAGCTTACAAGTCAGAGAAAGATTTGATAGCATAGGATATGCCCAACTTTGCAAGAGAGAGAGAGAGAGAGAGAGAGAGAGAGAGAGAGAGAGAGAGAAGGGAATCTACTTCAGAAGCTAGAAGGAGGAGGCAATTTTACTGGGACAGTTTTTTGTTTGTTTGTTTGTTTTTGGGGGGGGACAGTTGTATAGAGACAGGTCACAGCTGCAAGTCTGAGAGGCTGAAAACATTCTAGGCATAGATAGATTGAAAGAAGGCTAGAAGCTTCCTGATTAGGCCTAGATTAGCAGACTGATGCAGTAAGAAATCTCAAAGACCACAATTACACCAGGCTAATAAAAGATACTTTTACATTCCCATCCAGGCACTTTAATAAATACAATTTTAGCAGCTTTCAGGTGAAGTATTTACAGACTTATACAGAAATGTTGTAAGAATAATGCAAGTATTTCCTATTTATCTTTTGCCTATTTGTTTAAATTTACTTACTAGTATCTCACTACCAGCTTCCCGATTCCATTTTTGCTTTTGTGAGTCAAGGTCCGTGTCTAAGTTATTTTTTTCCTGTTGTTTTGACAAAAAGTAAGTTAAGAGGGAAATGTTGCTCACAACTGCAAGAAAGTCAAAGTGAGTGAAACATCTGGTCAGATCACATCCACAATCAGGAAGCAGAAAGTGATGAATTAATGCATTCTTGCTGTGCAACTCCCTTTCCTTCTCTTATACAGTCCAAGATGTAGGCCATGGAATGGGTTCACCTACAGTGGCCTGATCTTCCCACCTCAATTAATGGAGTCAAGATAATTCCCCACAAGCATGCCCAGGGGTCCATTTCCTGGGTGATTCTACCTTCTGTCATGTTAATGTCACCAACTATCACAATATAGAAAACATTGCTTTGTCTATCCTAGAACTTGCTGTGTAGACCAGGCTGGCTTTGAACTTAGAGTGATTCTCCAGCTTCTGCCTCCGTGATCATCAGGTTAGAAGTACAAAGCATGACATTTTACCACCTTATTTGCTTCTTTGTTATGGTTTTAGGAGATAAGAGTCTCATTTTGTAACTCAGGCTGACCTGGAATTCACATTGTTGTCCAGGCTAGACCCGAACTAGTGACATACATCCTGGTTGATAATTGTTGATATTTCAGATATGTAGCAACACACCCTGCTTAATTTATGTAGAAGCTTAAATAAGAATGACCTCCTTAGGTTCATATATTTGAATGCTTGGTCATTAGAGAGTGACACTATTTGAGAGGTATTAGGAGTATGGCTTTTTCTGAGTAGGTGTCACATTGTTTGAGGAAGTATGTCACTTTGAGGTTTCAAAAGCACATGCCAGATCCAATGTCTCTTGAAGTGGAAACTTATGGGTTCTTTAGAGATTCAATTGTGTTGCATAGTGTTTTGTTGGGGCAAACATATGAAGGAATGTTTTTCTGAAGTGGACACAGGTGAAGTCTAAGGCAGACACTTGAAGGAACAATTGGCTGAAGCAGGCACAGGTGAAAGGATGTTCTGCTAAAGCAAACACGTGAAAAGACATGTGATGAAGGATTCTTTCATAACAACACACATGTATTGGTCTGCCTTACATTGTGTAGTTGCCATTTGCTGAGACTCCTTAGAGACAAAGGCACCAAAAAACTTCTGATGATGTGCTACAGTTTCTTGCTGCTTCCTCAGACTCAAGCTGATTGGAAGAGTGAAGTCAGATGAGATAGACACATGTGCTGAGGCAAGACCTATGGAGGACACATTATGTTTGGAGAGAGTGTAAAAAGGACTTGATGGATAGTGACAAAGGCTGAGCTTGGCTTGCTTATAGACTTATAGAGCTAGCTGCGCTATGCTTGTTAGTCCCCAGTCTTTGCTGATCTTCTCTTCTCTGAGAGAGGCACAGCCAAGAACTTTTCCTGGCATTCCTCCTGGTCCCTCCTGCTGACTCATGCCAAGGCTGAGGTCTGGCTGTCTTTGCTAGGTAGTGTCACCACTGCTGATTTGTGTTTGCTATCCAGAATCTACCTAACTAGAGTGCTGGTGTATCTGTGAAGTGTTTGTGAGTGGATCAAGTTTCCACTGCAGACTCCTATGAATTGAACTGCTGATTTCCAGACAACATAGACAGGATTTACTCCAAAGAACCTTTCTAAACAGGTCCACTTCCCCTGTATCCTTTCTTTTCCACTATCTCTGGTGGTGAGCTAGAAGAGCAGTTAAAGCATTTAAGAACCATCATTAAAAATAGGCTTTGAAAAAATTAATGTTACAGTCTTTCTTCTTGCTGCCTGCAAATACAGATGTAGAAGTCTCAGCTACTTCTCCAGTCCCATGTCTGCCTGTGTGCTGCCATGGATGTTTCCTGCTATAATAATAATGGACTTACTCTCTGAAACTGTAAGCAAACCCCAGTTAAACACTTTCCTTTATAAGAGTTGCCATGGTCATGGTGTCTCTTCACAGCAATAAAACACTGAATGAAAAAATAACAGGAAAGGAAAGGGCCTGGCTGTTCTTAGGTATGATAGAGGAGAAAGTTTATTGTAGAGATGTGGGAGAACATAGCTACAGTAGACACATCTGAAAGAGTCCAGAGTGGCCAGCCATGACCCTGAACTGTGTGGGGAGAAGGGGAGGGGAGGAGAGAGAAGGGGAAAAGTAAAGCAAGCAGTCAGGACACCAAAGGTACAAAAGTGAGGGGCGGGGGAGACCAAGTACAGCAGCCAGAATGTCAAAGGTACAAAAAGAGGGCAGGTAACCAAAATGTATGGATTATATAGGAAAGACCCTCTGGGAGAAGAGTAGCCTAGCCTCAGAGCTGAAAAGTTCAGGGGGTGGGTAAGGCCAGCCATATCCTGTAACAGGTAGGAACTAAGGGATGCTAGAAGAACTTAGAGACCAGGTCAGCTTTGATATGTAAATAGACACCTTAATTACTTGTCCTGGGTTTGAAATTTAACATCCCAGCCTTTTGTTAAAAATAAAAGAAAAAGTGACAATGTAATCATCTATGACTACTAAAGTGTTCATAAAAAGATAAAGAGATAGAGTATGTTCTGTGGGTGTGTGGAGAGGTATGGGGGAAGGGGTGTCTCAGCGGGCCCATGCAGAGGCATCTCTTCCCCCTGAGGGACCAGTCACACCGGTATAGTATAGAATAGAGTATAGAATAGAGATAGAGTTTATTCATGGCATGGGGAGGAGAGCCAGGAGGGTAGTAGAGGCAGAGAGAGAGAGAGAGAGAGAGAGAGAGAGAGAGAGAGAGAGAGAGAGAGAGAGGCACAGAAGTAGAGAAGTAGAGGGTAGAGGCCGGCCATGGCCACTTGCAGAGAGGGAGAAGGGGAGGGGGAAGGGGAGGACGGAGAGGGGAGGGACAGAAAAGCTAGAGGCAAGAGAGCATAGATTAAGAGAGAGAGGAGGGGGCAAGCAGTCCCTTTTATAGTGGGCCAGGCCTACCTGGCTGTTGCCAGGTAACAACTGTGGAGGTGGAGTTTAGACAGAATACTAACAACTACATCCCTCTGACATTGGGGCATCATTGTTGGGGCTGGGATATGACCAGGTCCAGGAAAGTAGGCTTTCTTCTTGCTGTTCAAGTTGTGCAGGATAATCTGGGGCTAGGGACATGCTGCAGCAGCTGGAGCAGTTTGCAGTCTTTAATTGATTGGAAATCTGCTGCAACAGAAATATATTAGGGACAGAAGATAAAAGAGTTTGGAGGAAATTTTCCTTAGGTGTAAATGTGAAACTTTTGAACCCATGGTCCTGGAAGTTGGTGGAGCATAGGCCCAAGACCGAGGAACGAGGAAGAGATCCCACCCTCAGAAAAAGGCAGGTAAGGAAACAGGGTGTTGATTGGTAGTACTTATCTGGAGTCCATTTGACTGGTGATAGGTGGATTCAAATAAATTTCCTGACGTTTATAAGAATTTTTAAGCTTATAAAAAGATATATATTTTAGAAATGTTAGCATTACCACTGTTTGTATTCTGTACTGAAGTCCACATTGTAGAAAGAGCCTTTGAATCATAGTAAAAGCTTTCGGAACCCAAAAATGATTTTGAATTTTGGTTAAAAGCATGAACACTCTTTCCAATATTCAGAAGACTGGGTAATATAAATTAGACAGATGTTTTAGCATAACAAGAAGCACTTTTAAGTCTATATTTAGAATACAACCAGAGGAAATTTAAAATATTGAGTTTGTGACTATGATATTAGAAGCACTTTACCAGAGTTAGAGTAATACCTTATCAGAACTTTATTGATGATTATTAAAAAACTCTGAACTTCTGAAGCATTTTTCACTTTTTTTGTTTTTTGTTTTTTTTTTCAAAACAGGGTTTTCATGTAGCCCTGGATGTCCTGGAATTAGCTCTGTAGATCAGGCTAGTCTCAAACTCACTGATATCCACCTGCCTCTGCCTCCCAAGTGCTGGGATTAATTTAAAGGCATGTGGCACCACTCCTGGCCACATTTTTCATTTTTTGTATAGACCTTAAATCACTTTATTTTACGCCATTATTTACCATGAGACACAGGTGGTTAATTACTGACAGCTATCATTGCAAAACAAGTTCCTCTAAATAAAGAAATAATAAAACATTACTTCAGCTGGGCGGTGGTGGCCCACGCCTTTAATCCCAGCACTTGGGAGGCAGAGGCAGGCAGATTTCTGAGTTTGAGGCCAGCCTGGTCTACAGAGTGAGTTCCAGGACAGCCCGGGCTACACAGAGAAACTCTGTCTCGAAAAAACAAACAAACAACAACAAAAAAACCCCCAAAAAAACCCAACAAAACAAAACAACAAAAAACATTACTTCAATATTTGTTTTGTGAGTTTAGTTTTTTTAAAGTCTTGTAGCAAGGTAAGCATGTTTGTCTTTGTCAGCTGAAGGTCTAAGAACATAAGGCTTGAGGCCTGATTTTTACTTATGAAGAGAACTGAAAAGGCAGCCTTGCTTACTGCTGTTAAATTTACAAAGCTCTCATTCCCCTAGTCATCAAGGCCAGAGACTCAAGAGGGATAAATTCCACCCGAGTAAGCAGGAAGTAGAGACCAAGCAGCTTCCAAACTTATTCAAAAATGACAGAGTCTTACTGGCTACTTGGACAGTCACCCTAGGTTCCTCAACAACCATGGAGGCATTGTCTTTGACCCCTGGGCCCAGAAGATCTGACACTTTCCTGTGGAGTATTAACTCAGGGGGACTTTCCTTGTTTGTCTACATAAAGTGGGGGCAATTAGCTCTCCTTGCTTTGTCTACACGACAGGGTCCTGGCAGTGGTTGAGGTGAAGGGCAGGTTTTTCACCCAATGCCCACTTTGTCACATTTAAAGCAAGCTCCAGGTGGGGCTCTTCTGTGCCCATCTGTTGCAGCCCGACTTTGGGGGCCAAAATGTTGATAGCTGCTCTGTCAGTGTTGGAACTCGCACTGCCAAAAGCCTTGGGGGCTAAATTGTTAGAGTCTGCACTGCTCCAGGCTGCTCTGGTCCGAGGGTGGGGGTTCAGCAAGAGAGAGAGTGAGGACAGACTCGAAGAATAGAGACCAGAGTGTGATTCAATCCCATTTATTCTTCAGTCTCTCTTCCTAGTCCAAGTCCCCAGTCTTGAGTTCCTAGTCCCTAGTGCCTCCAAGTTCCAAGTTTCTTCTCCAAGTGCTAAGTGCCTAATACCTAATAACTAACTCCAAGTTGTACTGAACTCTTCTGTCTGCCTCTCGCCTTTTACATGTCTCACTTCTAAGTCATGCCCTTAGGACACACCCTTAGGTCTTATCACTAAATCTGATCTCTAAGTCATGCCCTTAAGTCTCAACTCTAAATCACACCTTTAAGTCTCACACACCCAAGGGAAAATCCTGAGTATCTAAAGCAAGATGTTATCAGAGTGTGCTCAGCTGTTGTAGGCTATTGTAATCAAGTCTCTTGCCAGGGTATATGGCTCAAGATGGCTGCAAGGATGATAGCCGCTTTCTGTTGGCTCCCCACACCCATCATCTTTGGAGATTATGGGTACTGCCAGGAACTGATGTGTCTCTCTATCATGAAAAGGTTGTTTTTTTAATTAAATATTTTAAATGCCATATTCTAAAGCTCTCTGAAACATTTTAGGACCATCTAATAAGTATATCTAAATAGATAAACTTTGCTTGTTTCTAGTTAATTGCTTTATACTTGTTTGAAAACATACACAGGAGGCTAAATAAAGCTTACCCCTGTAATTATTAGTACTTAATATGACTACAAGTATAGTTCTGAACACATTAAAGAATTTGATCATTTATAAGGTGACTGACCATTAACTTGCATATCTTAATTATTCTTAATAGTAGCTTATATAAAGTTATCCCTGTTAAGTTTGAACCTTAAAAATAACAGTTTTTGAATGAAGCTATTTTAGTATCAAAATAATCATGAATAAGGTACGTAGGGAGACTGGCGACTTTACTTTACTATAAAAGGATCCTTTTATAATACACCCTGTGGGTGAAAAGGCAAAAAGTTTATTCCAAACTGCCCAGGTTGTTTCCCACCAAAGCACAGAGAAGTGACAAGGGGAAAGATTTTTCAGGGTTAAATGTAACCGGAAGAAAGGGGCTTGTGAGCTGGGGCTGATGGAGCCTAGAGGCTATCACTGACCTTGACAAGTTAATAGACACCACAATCATTTGTTAATGGAGGCCACAAGTTCCTCTTTCCAGAGATAAGGAGAACAACTTCCTTTTTAGCAAGCAGAAACATTCTTCAAGCCCCTGAGGGAATGGGGCCTTTGTCTAACTGCCTGACCTTGGGAAAAAGGACTCTCTTGGGAGACTAGACACACCATTATAAAATATTGCAGGTTTTTGGTATGGCTTAGTTTATCCAAATAGCTAAAGCTTAAAGTAAGCAAAGACAAAAGCTAAACAAATATTACTGTGAACCTGAGTAAATTTTAGGAATTTATAAATCTTGATTAGGAAATGTCTTATTTATCTAACTAATCTTATTTATCAAACAACTTATTTATGAAACATAAGTTGTTACTTATCTACAATTTCTAGTAGGTTGGTGTTAAATAGTTAGCAAAGACATAAATCTTAAATCAGCTTTTGTTAATGTGAATAGACCTTTATAACCTTAAAAGTTTATTGTCATATATAATATATTCTATATAAATGTTGAATCACATATATTAGATGCTGTAGCAAATTAAAATTCCTATGTATAGATTTTAATTATAAGACTTGTTAGAAGTTTAAAGCCAAATTTTATTACAGATTTTATAGACTTTTTATTATCCCTGAGATAAAGACTGTTTATACAATAGTCTTAGAAAATTTTTTGTTTATACAATAGTCTTAGAAATTTGTGAGAACTGCCTTTAATCCCAGCACTTGGGAGGCAGAGGCAGGCGGATTTCTGAGTTCGAGGCCAGCCTGGTCTACAGAGTGAGTTCCAGGACAGCCAGGGCTACACAGAGAAACCCTGTCTCTAAAAAACAAACAAACAAACAAACAAACAAACGAAATTTGTGAAAACAAAACACAGAGAAATAGAGACAAAAGATTTACGACTGGAAACTTGTAGAGCCTTAGAGATAAGAGACTTTGGGATCATTTGTGTAGTGGCATAAGTTGTTACAATCTGCAACAATTTGGAACTTGAATGTGTGCCGTCTTTGGCCAAGCTGAAGCCAAGCTGTTTTCAGTAAGACATCAAGGTTTTCAGAAATATCGGTGAGTCCAAGAAAGGAATTTAATCCAAGGAGAAAACAAGAAAAGGTGGGTGTTAGCTTTCTGTCTAAACTCCACCCCCACAGTTACATGATAACAGCCAAGTATGCTCCTCCCCACAGTTACCTGGCCCACTACAAAAGGGGTGCTTGCCTATCTTCTCTCTCTTGCTCTCCCTCTCTTTCTCTTTTGATCCCTCTGTCCCCTCACCCATTCTGTTCCCTTCCCCCCTCTCCACGTGCTCATGGCCGGCCTCTTCTTTTCTTCCTCTTCTTCTTCTTCTTCTTCTTCTTCTTCTTCTTCTTCTTCTTCTTC
>JANHMN010000005.1:108491678-108521224 GCA_030674055.1 Rhabdomys pumilio
CTCTCTCTCTCTCTCTCTCTCTCTCTCTCTCTCTCTCTCTCTCTCTCCCTTGTATTCATGCCCTCACTTTTTCTGCCCTCAGGGTTCTGATCCCATATGCCACATGTCTGCCTCTAACCCTTCCCTTGTCCTCCTCTCTGGACCCAGATATATTGCATGGTATAATTACTCAGGAACATACCTTGGCATGGGCCCACCAGGTACCACATCTCTGCATTATATTTCATAAGAGCAAGAAAAGGCCAAAGACCCTGGAGTGTGTAGGCAGTTCCTAGGAGTAGGTGAAGAAGTTCCCAGAAGGAGCTGAGAAGAGCCAGGAGAGAAGAGAGGGGGTAAGTGTCACAGTAACATGAATTTCAATTAAGAGTGTCCCCTGACTGAGAAACTTATCTGAGGGAAATGTCCCAAATCAGAGAGGAGCGATGTCCCTTTCTACTTCATAGAGGTAAAGGAAGCTTCTTGCCACACAGGTGTGGCTTTCATAGTAAAAGCAGACAAAGCAGGGAGCTCCATAGTGACGATTAACCAGTAGAGGGGGAGATAGAAGTGGTTAGAGCACATAAAGAAGAAAACAAGCTGGAGAATTGTAGGGAGATGTCTATGTGATAGGTGGCACAGAAGGCTGTAGCAGGGAGATGCCCGTGTGGTGAGCACCCCAAAGGGTGTAGCCCAGATAAAACACACTTACTGAGTAGGTGATGAGAGATGGATGATTAGATAAGGTGCAGGGTAGAAGGAGATGAAGAGGCAGTCTCTAGAATCAAATTTGGTGGGTAAAAGAGCCAGCAGAAATAAATGATCCACATATACCTTAGGCAAAGTCAGCTCAGCAGCTTGGTTCAGAACAGCTGAGTTCCTTGGGGAGGGAACACATTTAAGCCGCCTCTGGCTTTTTTGCATCAAATGATGAAAAAAAGAGAAATAAAAGGAAAGGAAGGATATGACTGCTCCTAGGTATGGTGGAGTAGAAAGTTTATTATAGATCACAGCCAGAGGCAGACACATCTGGGAGAGTCCAGAGTGGTCAAGACTCTGAGGGAGAAGGGAAAGAGGAGGAGGAAGAGGAGGAGGATGAGGAGGAGGGGGGGGGGGAGAAATCAAGTGCAGTGGCCGGAAGGCCAAAGGTTCAAAAGTATGTGTGGGGGGAATCAAGTTGAGCAGCCAAGAGGCCAAAGGTACAAAAAAGAGGGCAGGTAACCAAAATGTCGGAATTATATAGGGAGGAGCTTCTAGGAGAAGCACAGCCCAGCTCCTGAGCTGGAAAGTTCAGGGTTGGGGGCAGAGTATGGTAGGAACTAAGGTATGCTGGGAGAACCTGGAGACCAGGTCTGCTTTGGTATGTAGAACAGTTACCTTAGTTGCTTGTCTTGAATCTGAAAACTTAACAATCACCTTTGTTTTATCATTTCCTCTGTCCCTTTCTTTTCATACCTACACCCATATACAAATAAATACATGTGTAATTTTTTGTTGTCCATTTGAATGTAACTTAAAAACCTTTTATCCCTTATTACTCGATAATTTATTTGGGTTCCTAGGAGTAAATACAGTTATCAAAATAAATAAGTTTGAATGGAAATTCCTAATATATATTAGAGGCAGGCAATGTCTATATTCCTGGCATATATATATATATATATATATATATATATATATATATATATATATATCACTAGTATCACAAATTTCTCAATATCTTTTATTCTTTTGAGACATGGTTTCATGAAGTTTAGACTGGTCTCAAACTCACTATGTAGCCAAAGCTGTCCTTGAACTCCTGATCATCCTGTGTCTACTTCCTAAGTGCTGGAATTATAGGTCTGTGCCACCATGCCCAGCTCCAATAATGTGTTTCATACTATTTGTACTTCTGGAATCTCCATCAGCACCATGCATCATGTTTAACTGTCATGTCACTTTAGATGGTTCCATCTTGAACATCTTCTTAGGCTTTATTTTCTATGCCTTATATATTTCCAAAGTTTGGGGCAGCTGTAGTATAGATTGCCTCTCATTTTGTGTTTATGTGAATATTTTCTCAAAAAGTATTGAGATTAGGCATATGTCAATAATATAAAAAATATGATAGCAATCTTTCGGACTTAAGAGATAGATATGCCAGTAAACAAACAGTATACAAACAGCAAACATGAGGACATCAGTTCCATTTACAGAACCCATGAAAAAAATTGAGTAAGTTATACAATTTCTGGGCATATACCCAAAGGATTCTGTATCTTTCTACAGCTATATTTGCTTATACATAACCAATGCTATTCTATTTGTAATGGTTAGGAAGGTCAGAGAAAAAGAGGGAATACAGAAAGGATAGCCAACACTAAAGATCTTGGAAAAAGCCATATGAAAACCTACAATTTTAGAAATTTCCGTGTGTGTGTGTGTGTGTGTGTGTGTGTGTGTGTGTGTGTGTGTGTACAGTTTAAGTGGCGTTACCATATACTGGGGGTGGGGGGGATGCTTCCCCTATAAGCTTTGAGCTATCAAATAAAAAGCCTAGTGCCAGGTGAGCTCTCTTTGAGCTGTTGGTCTAAGGCATCCTACACACACCCCAAATAATTTAGGCTATTATAATAGCTCTTGGTTACTCAACAGAACTTGATAATAAGACCCTACTGATAGAGACACCACATATTTGAGTCACAGGAAAAGGAAAAATCAAGCCAGTATTGGCCTAGAAGGTGTTTCATAGGCTCCTATTTGAGAAAAGTAATTAATAGTCTTATCCAGATACCTACAATAATGATTGGCCTTGCAAAGTATACCAATTGGTACAATAATGGTATAAATGTTGTGGGGAAAACAGACGAGTTTCTAATTAGATTTAAGGCTCATCCCACAAGATAGAACTCATACCTGGCATTATTAAATGGGCAAGACCAGGTGGCTGGGTAGGTGATATGCCCTAGGAAGGTGCCTGCAACTATTAGTTTGCTAAATATGAACAGTACCAAACTGTCCTGTAACTAGTTATCTTTATCTCTGTAGATAAGTGCAATTCTTAGTCCACATTAGAAAAGCTTCTGTCTTACTTAGAGTTTTTATTGCTCTGAAGAAACACCATGACGAAAAAGCAAATTGGGGAGGAGAGGGTTTATTTGGTTCATATTTCCATATCACTGCTCATCAAAGGAGATCAGGACAGGAACTCAAGCAGGGCAGGAACCTGGAGGCAGGAGCTGATGTAGAAGCCATGGAGGAATGCTGCTTACTGGCTTGCTCTCCATGACTTGCTCAACCTGCTTTCTTATAGAACCCAGGACCACCAGTCCAGGGGTGGCACTACCTACCATGGCCTGAGCTCTCCCACAATGATTATTTATTAAGAAAATGCCTTACAATTGGATCTTATGGAAGCATTCTCTCAATTGACGTTTCCTCCTTTCAAATAACTTGAGCTTGTGGCAAGACGACATAAAACTAGCCAATAGAGGATCCTTTTGCAGTAATGGCAGGATAGAGACTCTATGGGAGGTCAACAATAAGGAAAGAGACAAGGGAGAAGCAACTTAAGATAGAAGAAGCCTTTATTTGGGAGGAAACCTGTGTGAAGCCCAGCTGCTACACTACTGGTGGTTCCCCATGAAGGAAGCTCTCAGAGGGCAATTGCTGCAATTGCAAGAAGATTTAATTAGTCCCAAGCATTGGGGCCGCTTGCTCATGCAGGAGTAGAAGCAGCCAAGAATGCACTCGGGCAGAAGCCTATATACAGTTTGAACAGGGCAGGTGTTTTTGGTGATAAACTGGTTGGTTGGCATTGATGGGCTGTGGGGAACCCTCTAACGGGGGTGGGGGGGAGAGCTATCTGCTGTCAGACGGCTCCATATGTTTGATAACCTATGGTTTTTCTTGGAACCGTGTGTCTTCACCCTTTTTGGAAATGGAGGGATCCTGTGGTTTTTCTTGGGACTGTGAGGTCTCAGCCTTCTGGAAAGGGAGGGGGCAGGGGGTAATTTTCCATGGACTTTACACCTGCAGAGTGGGTCTTTGTAACATTAGAACCCATCGTCCACCTACAAGTCTAAGTAATAGGTTAAAAAGGAGAGGGCAGGGAAGAAAGCTGATCTACATTTTGAGCCTGTATGGCCATTTCTAGGCAGTGAGTAGTCTGTTAAAGGATGTTAGGTGATCTGCAAATGTCTTTCCCAGAAGGAAGAGCACAGTTCAATTAAAAAAAATGGAGGAGTTTTACTAAATGGCATGGACCTGGCTACAATTCCTGACTTTTGTTTGTTTGTGTTTTGAGACCAAGTCTCACTCTGTAGCCCTGGCTGGCTGGCCTCAAAAATCACAGAGACATACCTGCCTCTAACTCCTGAGTGCTAGGACTAAAGGTGTGCATCACCATACCCTGCTCTGAATTTTTTTGTTTGTTTGTTTTTTCGAGACAGGGTTTCTCTGTGTAGTCCTGGCTGTCCTGGAACTCACTCTGTAGACCTGGCTGGCCTCGAACTCAGAAATCACCTGCCTCTGCCTCCCAAGTGCTGGGACTAAAGGCGTGTGCCACCATTGCCCAGCCTGACTTTTTTTAAAAATAAAATTTATTTAAATTAAATAGATAGAAAGGGGGTGTAGTTGTTCTCAGAATTGTTTTTTGTTTGTTTGTTTTGTTTGCTGGGCAAAAGTGGCCTTCTTATCTGGAGGGTAAAAGATAATTGTATGTGCAGTTTTTAAAGGTTAAATCATTTCATAATGTTTAGGCACACACACACACATGAGAGAGAGAGAGAGAGAGAGAGAGAGAGAGAGAGAGAGAGAGAGAGGGAGACAGAGAGAAACAGAGAGAGACAGAGACACAGAGAGACAGAGACAGAGACACAGAGAGACAGAGAAAGATCCATAACATACTCATTCATATATATTTATACTCGTGCATACATCTTAAAATCTGGTATATAGCACCCCATAAGCTTAACAACAGCCACAGGTCTTATCACAGACCATGAAGACAGTTTATATGCATGTAACATTTAACAAATAATGACACATTCAAATAACACAGTCACATTTAACCAGGGAGGGGGCAAAGAATAGTGTGACATTTTTCTATCACAGCAATTTGTAGGACTTTCATAAGTTTCACTGTGTAAGGGGAAAGACAGATGGGAATTGGGTCAGTTTATCACACCTGTCACACACACCCCATCCCAAGAATGCCTTATTTATTGCCTCTTGGCTAAAAGCTATATTGCACAGTGTTGGAATGGGCATGCCAAGGATAAGGTAAGAAAGAGAAAGAGGTATAGCTGAAGGTATCTCTGTAGTCTAGAGATGTAGTTTAGAAGTCTGCAGATTGAACACAAATTAATTTTTTACATGCAATTTAGAGGATCAGCAATGCTAGAATCCCTGAGAACTCACTTCACCATGGCAACCTAGCATGTGAAGAGAATCTGCAGATGGATGCTGATGGCTTTCTTGCTGAGAGATCCCTGGAGGCAGATTCTGATCCAGGAGGCCATATAGAGGGGAACGGCTGTCATGGTGTTAGACCAGCTGGGGGAAACAAGAGCTGTAAGCAGAAAGAATCGGGGAGAATCAGCAGAGAAGCTTTCGGAGGAGAGGTGGGTAGTGGTTATAAGCTACCACATGCAAGACCAGAGTAGGAGTAGCAGTAAGAATACAGTGAAAGAGAGCCTAAGTCATAATAGCTGATTAGGGCAGGGGGTTAGGAAGATTTTGCTAGGCAGTTGCCTCTCAGTCAACAGGATAAAAGAAGATTTTGTGGAGAAGTACATCTTTAGTAATAGGTTTTGGAAAACAGCCTAAAATTGGCAAAGCACAGACTTCGAATGATAAAAAGAACGTGCAGGACAAACTAATAGTGGTGTTTTAGTTAGGGCTTCTATTGTTGTGATAAAACAACACAACCAAAAGTAATTTGGGGAGAAAGAGTTTATTTTTGCTGACAACTGTCAGGTCACACTTCCATCACAGAGAGAATTCAAGGCAGGAACTCAAACAGGGAAGGATACTGGAGGCAGCAGGAGCTGATGCAGAGGCCATGGAGGGTGCTGCTTATTGGCTTGCTCCCCATGGCTTGCTCAGCCTGCCTTCTTATAGCACCCAGAACTACCTACCCAAGGGTAGTGCCACCCACAACTGGTTGGGCCCTTTCACATCAATAAAAAAAATTACTACAGGCTTGCCCACAGACTAATCTAGTGTGGGCATATTTTTCAATTGAAGTCCCCTCTCCCAAAATGGCTTTAGTGTCTGTTTAGTTGCCTTACAAACTACTAGGGGACCAGATTCAGAGAACTGGCCAAGGGATTTTATGTAGAAGGTAAACCTGAAAGGCAGAGCAGGATGATAACAGCTTGGATGCAGGAAGCTTCAGTCCATGTTCAATGCAAGGCCACCACATATAAGGTCCTTTAAAATATGGAAGTTAAATGTTTACCCACTGGCCACCATAGCCATTATCAAGCAATACTGTGGCCAAGCTGTATTTTGTAGAAAAAAAAAATGAGAAGACATGCCAAAAGAAGCTCTAGGTGGTTAGAGGATTGCTGATGCACAGCAGGGAAGGAAGGGTTAAGACAGGAGATCCCTGCCGCTCAAAAATAAGCTACAAGGAAGAGGTGCCAGCATAATGGCTCTTTTCAATAAGTGTTGGGAGCCGATTTTAAGCAGAAAGCGGCTAGAAAGCAGCTATCAGCTTTGCAGCCATCTTGATCCATATACCCTGACATGAGACTTGGTTTTCAACAGCCTACAACAGCTGAAGCACACCCTCATATCCCACATATCTTGTTTTGCTGTTTAGTGCCCACAGCTGCAAGGAGCACGCAGTATCCTCGCCTACAAAGCATGTGGTGCACGTGTTATCCACGTGCTATCCACGCCATACATGCCTGTAAGGCGCACATGCTGTCCACACCTGTAAGGCTTATGTCATATCCACACCTGCAAGGCATGTGGTATCCACACGCCTACAAGGTACATGGCAAAAGCCTATAAATACCCCATATTTCCCTTCAATAAACGAGAGAGACGTGAGAGACGTGAGAGACATGAGAGACGTGAGACTTGACTACAAATCCTCTGGCTTGCCTCTATTCTTCGCATCTTCCCCCTACTCTCTCTCTTGCTAAACCCTGACCCATGGACCGGAGCAGCAGCACAGGCCAGGACATTTTTTTGGCCCCCAAGCCAGACAGAGTACGGGTCACAACAAATAAGAGGGCCCATTTACAGAGGAGAGATTTCTCCACTGCTTCTCTCTAGAGAGACCAATAGTTCAATCTAGAGGGGAAACACTTCACCAGCATTTCTGAGAAGTCCATCTGGTAGATGGTCAGAAAAGAAAAATAACTAAAATAACCCATCAGAACTCTTCCAAGGTCAGGTCAGCCAATGGTGGATCCAAGGAATACAATACACATATGATCTCCACTGCACTGGCTCAGGGGATAAGGTGGGGGGAGAAGGGGGCAGGGAACGAAGAGTCGAAGGGAAAACAGGGGAAGGAGCAGGAGATGGAGAGCCTGCACAGAGACAACTCAGAGGAGACACCAAATGAATGACTGGTGAGAAGAGAAAACAGACAGGGGATCAAGTGACTTAAGATAATGCAGAATTTTATCTAGAGACGAAAAGCTTCAGATTCTAACAGATGAATTGGAGCCCCCTTATCAGCTGGGTTAGTAATAGTGGAGAAACAGGTGAGAAAGAAGGTTAAAAGGTTTCCATTTGGGACCTGCAGTTAGGGTAACCAGTGAGGAGTCAGCTAAAGGATGTTAGGTGATCCATAACATCTGCCCTGACTGGCCGTTACTAAAGATCCCTGGAGGAGGACAAGTGGAGAAATCTAGAGAAACAAGTTTATTTACTTCTAAAAACCAAATTACATTAGATACTGGAATTATGACAATTCAGCCGAAATGGAGGAGCTTTACTAAGTGGCACAACACTGGCTAACACAACTAGTCAAAATGCAAATAAGTGACTGTGTAGTGACAAGCCCTAATTGGGAGATGAATACTGCACCCTGATGTCTCCAAGAACATTGAGGGAGAGGGGGCAGAAAGACTGTAAGAACTAGAAGTTGGGGGGGGGGCTCAGGTGAAACAGTGTTTTGGGTACACAATAGGGCTGTGATACACAAGATTTCACAGTAACTGTGGTCCCTCCACAAGCCCTCCACAAAATCAAGTCAGTCAAACTTCTAGTGTGGACAGAGAAGGGGCTCATGGAGTTTAGCCATTAGTAGTTGATGACTGCTGAGGGAGGGAGCATCAGTTTACTTTGGGTATGTGAAACTGAGTAGGCTGCCCATATTCAAGTAGATATCCAACTGCCTATGCACACATTAGTGGCAGTAATTGGATATTGTGGGTTACAAAAAAAGAGTGCATGAAATTGGAGGGAGATGTGGCAGGCTAAGACTGGTAGGGTTGGAGGGGAGCAAGTGGGATGGACTGTGGGTCTTCCTGCTCTCATGGACTGTCAGCCAATATAATCCACAAGGGCAGTGGGAGCAGAGAAGCCCCGTGAATATGTACAGTGAATAAACCACACTGGGACCTACAGTCAGTATGCAGATCAACTTTACTTACAGTGATCTAAGGCTTATAAAGTTTTGAGGGACTGAGAGTAGGGACACCCAAGATGGGCAAAGGGCATTAGCTGGGGGCTTAGGGTACCTGAAATGCCTCATTAGCATGGGGAAGCATTTCAGGAATCTTGGGTGCTGGCTGAACAAGTTTTGTCAGGAGAAAGGAATTTGATCTTATAATCTAATTGAGGCTGTGTGATATCCCTCAGGCAGAGGCACATGTGTGGGCTTAGAATTCCACAGGCAAGGTCAAAAAACGAGAAAACCCACTAAGGAAGAGAGTCTCCTATAACTCACAGAGCCCCAGAGGCTATCCAGTCAAGGTGGACTTCAACCTTAATTAGAAGTTTTCCCACAATGGATTTTTATCAGGACACATTGTATACATGTATTAAAATCTTGAAGAATTAATACAAACTCTTTCTACTTTTAGGAAAAGAAAAGCTGGGTGTGGTGGTACATGCAATCCCAGGACAAAAATAAAAAGATGCACGTGGATTCCTGGGGTTAACTAGCCAGCTAGCATAGACTAATTAATGAGTTTCAGGCCAGTGAGAGAAAAGACAAGGTGGATGGCTCTAAAAGAACCACACCTATGGTTGACTGTAGGTCACATGTATGCATATTATGTGCACTATCACACACATACAACACACTAACAATGATATTACATCATAAAGCCAGCCAAGTGATCTGTTTTGTCCCCATATTGATTTTACAGCTTAATCACATGGTTGAAATGGAGACCCTCAGGTTATTCCACCAAAACCGTACTGTTTTTGTTTTGTAATTACTAAATATTCCATGTGGGTACATATTTTGAGAATATATAAATGTACAAATGATCATAGAATCCTGTTAACTAATTTCTGTGTCACTGTCTCTTAGACAATTATTGCAAAATGATTGCAAAATTATGCTTTTCTAATGATAACATTGATTTCCATTAAGTAGCATTTTAATGCAAAAAGATACTTCTTCCTTTCTTACTCAGAACACAGATTCTTGATTTTTATTTTATTCATTCATTATGACTTATTAATATTATTTGTCCTGATGCTCAAATTGCCCAAGTTTAGGCAGTATGTGATTCATTTAAGCCAGTTCCTCTGTCCTTTTGAGAGCTATAGGTTTAGATTTTTCAAAACCTACTTCAATAAGGGTTCTTAAATGCTTTGACCTCCCTTCTATTCCACCACCCTGGTCCTAGGATTGATGAAAAGCATGCAGAAGTAATGCAAAAGAAAGGGGGAAAGAAGTAATAGAAAACAGGGGTTGTGAACCTGTTTAGAAATAGTTTGTTGGGGCAATTCTAATCTTCACAGTCAGGATATCAGCAGTTCAGTCTACTAGCAAACCACCAAATATCAATCAGCAGCTACAGTCCAGTCCTCCTTGCAGACACCACACATGAATCATCAGTGGCATCTTGATCCAGAATGAACCATGAGGCTCCGTCCGATAGGCACCAAGTTTGTGGGATGCAGCAAAAAGTCACTAGACTATTATGAGAAGTTCTTTGGTGAGTTCCTCTCTAGGAAGTCAAGACAAGCAAAGATCAGTAGTACAAGGCCAACCAGTGCCAGAGTGTCGTCAGCACAGACTAGCAAAGTGAGAAGGCCTTGTTCCACTGTCTGTGGGGTCATACTTATGTTCTTTCAGAACATCACGCATCCTCTCCAACACATGTCTGCTTCAGCGAAACATCATCTCACCTGTGTCTGCTCGGCAAAATAGTCTTTCACATGTCTACCTCAGCAAAACATCATATGATATAACTGAGTTTCCTTTTGGTTTTGTTTTGGTTTGGTTTTTGGTTTTTCGAGACAGGGTTTCTCTGTATAGCCGTGGCTGTCCTGGAACTCACTCTATAGACCAGGCTGGCCTCGAACTCAGAAATCCGCCTGCCTCTGCCTCCCAAGTGCTGGGATTAAAGGCGTGTACCACCACTGCCCAGTCTGAGTTTGCAAAGAAACCAGAGATTTCCACTTCAGACAGCCCCATTAATATATTCCACATTAATCAATACTCCATTACTGAAATCAACAGCTTATCCAGAGATTGGGTAATTTTTACCAGAAAACAGTTTTAGAAACATTGATCTGTGAGTTCAACCCAATGGGAGAAAAAAAAGAGTGAAGGAAAAGAAAATGAGAAATTGATGTGGGTTTTAGCTGTTCTTTGTATAAAATGTCAAAGATTTACATATGTGTGTGCAGAGACACATTTGCCCATGTGCACATGCATACATGCAGGTGGCTGGGTAAACAATCACTTCTTCTAGGCATCAGATCCCCGGAGTTGAAGGGATACATGGTTATGATAAGCTACCTACTGTGTGTGCTGGGAACTGAATGTGGCAGAACAGAAAATGTTCTTGATTATGAGCCATCTTTCCAGCCCTAGATGTTCTTATTACAATGGACATAAACATAACTTGATTACAATCTCTGTTTCTTGGCTTATTATGTCCTGAAAATTACAAGTGTTTTTATGAAAACATACTAGCTCTAATTCAATACTTAAGAATTAGTAGAATCATAGGTTTTGGTCTTGTCGGAGTAGAGCAGACCTTAGATAACCAAAGTTAGAATGTGTTTACAGCTAAGGATTAGTTCTAGAGTGCTTGCCTAGCATATGGGAAACCCAGGGTTTTGTCCATAGTATCAGGGAAGATGTCTGTAGATATTTGGTGCATGACTTTCCACTGGTTTTTACTTGCATCTCCAAAGCAAATTATTCTCTTCATGAAAAGGAACTTATTTTTTCTAAAAAGCAAATTTTTCATAACATTTTTGTCTTGGATCCAGAAACGTAATCAAGAGAGAAAGGAAAAAAAATGTATTTAGGTTGTGGCACGTCAAAAATTAGTTGTTTTAGTCTACTTCCAGAACAATAGCATAAACTCACTTTCCTTGCTTTTTTTCACTAATTATCCTGGAAATAATTCAGAAGATGTTCAAATAAAGAGAGAACACAGATTAGATAAGAGCCTTAGGACCTGAGAATGATTGTGGTTACTTTCCTGGGAAGCTCTGCCATCTATGCATCACAGGTTAGGTGCCTCAGATGTGTGCATTCAGGAAATTATCAACAGGGGACACACACACACACACACACACACACACAGGCAAAGATGGGGAGAGAGAGGAAGAGAGCAAGGGAAGGAGGGAGGGGAGAGAGGGAGAGAAACAGAGGCAGAGATGGAGGTGGAGACAGAGGGAGAGAAGAAGAGAGACAGATAAACACACACATAAAAATATCTCTATAGGCAAAGGTTTAAGAAATGAAAACCTGAGCAGGGAGATGGATATCCAGTATCTGCAACCAGGTGCTTTGCCTGAGTCACTGTACAAGCAATGTAGAGGAAGAGGAAGCAAATATTCTCTAGTTATACAATCCAACAGCAAGGAATAGGGAATGACCTACCGACAGCTATAAAAGAAAAACTCAGGTACATTAATACACTTTCTGCCCCCTTCAGTGGAACTACAGACAAGCCAGTCTACACACTGGACGTTCCAACTGACCCAGTTGCTTATGACCCTTTGCTTAATTGCAAAAGGCAGTCAAAGGCTGCCCAGGGTCTTTTCATCATCCATCCAATGGAAGACAGCCATTTCGATTCAGTGGATCCTGGTCCTACATACAATGACTTATAGCAACCCTTGTTTGGTGCCTCCTGTCTCTGTCAACCAACCCACAGAAGGTTAGCTAGGCATAGGCCTCCAGACTCATGACTTATGTCTCCTTGTCCTGCATTTAGTAATGTAAGGTAATGTAGCCCCCAACAACATAGTTAGAGAGAGAGTGCAAAGCTCACTGGTACTGGTGTCTGGAAAACAGAACAAATCAAAAGCTTTCATACCATTGCTCTAGGTTCTACATAACCTACTTAATGATACTGGAAAGTAAAAGGAAGCATCTTTCTTGCAGTAGTACTAGCAAGAGCTCAAAGGCAAAAGAAAAACAGAATGGTGTGAAGAAACCTTAAGGGACATGAGCAAGTAAACCAAAATATGCATCATTGGAATTCTACAAAAACAAATGACCTCAACACAGTAAAGGCCATGCATGAAAAGCCCGCAGCTAACACACTAAACAGTACAATACTGAGAGCTTTTTCTCTTAGGTGAGGTGAGGAGCAAGACAAAGATGCTCATCCTTTTCCACTTCTACTTAACACAGTGTTTGAAGTCTTACCCAGAGCAACTGTCCAAAAAAGAAGCTAAAGTATATAAAGTAAAAACGTAAGAAATAAAGCAGAGGTCTGGAGAGATGGCTTAGTGGTTAAGAACACCTGTTGCTCTTACAGTGGATCTAATCTGGTTCCCAGCACCCACATGGTGAGTAAAAACCATCCATAGCTCCAGTTCCAAGGGGTCTGACACATGCATGTGGTACACTTATGTACATGTCAGAAAAACATTCTTACACATAACATAAATAAATAATTAAAAATGTAAAAACGAAGGAAAAACTTTCCCATTTGAAGATTATATTATAACAAAAAAACTGTCCTGACAACTTCTTAATAAAACTGTTAGTGATAAATTCAGTGATATTGCAGGATACAAAATCAACATAAAAAAAATCTATGTGGTTCAGGCCTGTCACTGTGGCACACGCCTTTAACCCCAGTACTTGGGACACAGAGGCAGGTGGTACTCTGTGACTTCAAGGCCAATCTGGTCTACAAAACAAGTTTCAAGCCATGTAGAGCTACACAGTGAGACCTTGTCTAACACACACACACACACACACAAACTTACTATGTGTTTCTATGTACTAACAAGAAACTATCTAGAAATGAAATTAGGAAGACAATGTCATTTATAGGAATACCAAAAAGGCTAAATTATGCAAGATTAAATGTACTTGAGAAGAGGGAAGTTTTGGGAGGGACTTTAAAGGAATAGAGGATGGGGAGAGGGAAAAGAGGGGCAGGATCAGGTATGGGAGGAGACGGGATAGATGTACATTGGGTCAGGAAATTGAACAGAGTTGTGTAGCAATGGGGGATGAGAACTAGGGATAGCCAACAGAAAGTCCCAGATGCCAGGAAAGCTAGAGGCTCTCAGGACCCAACAGGGATGACCTTAGCTGAAATACCCAACAAAGGGGAGGAAGAACCTGTAGAGACTATATGGAGAGATTGGGCAAGGCCCCCAGTTGAGGGATGGAACCACTCACTGTTCTCAAAAATTTTAACCCAGAATTACTCCCATCTAAAGAAAATGCAGGGACAAGGAGTGGAGGGGAGACTGAAGGAAAGGCCATGCACAGACTTCTCCATATGCAAACAAGAAACCCAGACACTATTGCTGATGCCAAGATGTGCTTGCTGACAGGAGCCTGGTATAAATGTCTCCTGAAAGGCTCTGCCAGAGCCTGACCAATTCAGATGAGGATGCTTACAGCCAACCATCAAACTGAGCATGGGTGACCCAAATGGAGGAGTTAGGGGAAGGACTGAAGGAGGGACCCATGGCTCCAGCTGCATATGTAGCAGAGGATGGCCTTATCTGGCATCAATGGGAGGAGAGGCCGTGGATCCTATGGAGGCTCGATGCTCCAGCTTAGGGGAATGCTAGGGTTGGTGAGGCAGGAGTGAGTGGGGGGGGGAGCACTCTCATAGAAGCAGGGGGAGGGGTGTCTGGATGGGGTTTTGCTTATGGGAAAGCAGAAACGAGGATATCATTTGAAATGTAAATAAATAAAATAATCAATAAAAATTTTAAAAAAGAGAGAAGCATTTTTTTTCTTTTTTTTTCTTTTCTTTCTTTTTTTTTTTAGGTTTTTTTGAGACAGGGTTTCTCTGTGTAGTCCTAGCTGTCTTGGAAATCACTCTGTAGACCCGGCTGGCCTCGAACTCAGAAATCCTCCTGCCTCTGCCTCCCAAGTGCCTGGATTAAAGGCATGCGCCATCACTGCCCGGTGAAGCTTTTTTTCCTTAACTGAAAACTAGAAAACTTCAGTGAAACAAATATATAAATGGACATGTTCACACTTCAAGACTTCATGTCATTAAAGTAGCCATAATACCCAAAGTAATCTAATATTCAAATGTAATTCTCGTCAAATTTCCAGTGATGTTTTACATAGAATTTGTATGTAAAATTACAAAATTAATGTAAAATCACAGAAGACTGGTCTGTTTTTAAAAAGGAATCTTATAAAGAGTACAAGATTGGAGCATTACATTCCTGGTCTCACAGTGTAACCCCAATCTTATGCTACAACCCCAGCAAGAGCAAATATTCTAAAAAGAGACATAACTTGCTCCTCCATTCTGCTATCAGCTCACTGAAACAAAGGATTCAAAAGAATGAAGATTTACCAAAGAACCTCACACTGCATGAAAGGAAGAGCTAAACTTTTGGTGCCAGTCAGAGGAGGAATTTACCACCCAATAAGAGATAGTACTTTTGACACCTTACCTTACAGTCACATTAACATGTGTTTATTTCCTGCCTTTTGATTCATTCTTAACCCCACCTCTCTGTGTGTTTCTGTTCTACATGTGTCCGTGTGAGTGTGTGTGTGTGTGTGTGTGTGTGTGTGTGTGTGTGTGTTTTCTTCTATCATGGTCTACTTTATGTTTTGAGACAGGGTCTTTTGCTGAACCTGGGTCTTGCCAAGTGGCTATACTGACCAGCAAGTCTCCAGGCTCTTTCTCTCTCTACCTTGCAATACCAGGGTTTCAGATGCAGGTCCAACTTTTTTTTTTTTTTACTTAACTAACTTATTTACAGCCCAAATGTACCCTCCAGCGCCCCACCCTCCACCACAGGGTTCCTTTCTCAATTCCTTCTCCACTTCACCTCTAAGAAGGTACCCCTCCAAGGGCACCCCCTTGCATCCCCCTGCATCCCCCACTCTGATACATCAAGTCTCTGCAGGATTAGGTGCTTCCAGAGACTGAGCTACCAACCAAAGAGCATACATGGGCTCATCCGAGGGCCCTGGCACTTATGTAGCAGGCTGGGCTTGTTATGTGGGTATTGGTGTTCTGAACTCAAGTCATGTTTCCTTTACACACTGAACCATCTCTGCGGGACTGTAGCTCGCATGTGGGTGTTGGTTCTCTTGGGTTGTGTTGTGTCTGCCGCCTCGCCTCAGGCAGTTGGAACCGCAGCTCTAGGGAACAGAAGCAGGGGGATTTGACTGAGTTCACTCTGCGCTGCACCGGATGGATGCTGGGCTGTGAGAAGCTGAGGGGCTCCACCTGAGCGTGGGGAGATCTCAGCCTGAAGTCCCACAGGAGCAGAGCTCCTGAATTGAGGTCTCCAAGCCGAAGTGGCTGACTTGGAGACCAGTGGTCTCTGCCTTTGGGCTCCCAGACGCCGTTGGGAGCCGCGGAAGAACTGAGACAAGAGGGCATACTGACAAGAGAGAGAGAAGCTCTGGTAGTGCCTAGCGGTGTGAGACTCTTGGTTATGGCACGCGTTTGGCTGGGTCGGCTAGCTTGCTTGAGTTGGCAGCCTTTGTGGCAGGAATGTAGAGAAGTCTTCTCTAGCGGAAGATTAAGCAGAGGCTCAGGCTCCGTATCAAAGGCCTTCTCCAGGGTTCCCCATGGCAGGGACCCAAAGACACAAGGAAGTTCATGGTTTTAAAAGGTTTATTGTCATGGCAGAAAGTAGATGTGGTTGTACCTCCTCACTCCCAGGGTGGGCCTTTGGTTAAATACCATTTGTAAGGAGGAGGGTCTGGGAAGGAATGCTATGCTTTCTGGCCTTTAGGTATCTCATTAATATGGAGATCTCTTGAGGCTCTGAGGCCTGTAGTCACACTCTTTACCTGTGCTAGGTGACACAGACCTCTCTTTGGGAGGGGCTATAGGGGCATTGCCTTATGTGCCTGAACGCGGCTCAATGGAGGTCTTCGGCCTTGTGTCAGGAGCCTGGAGTCTGAGAGTGTGGCGAAATGTATGTTGTCCCTTGCAGGGTGGGTCTCTGGCCATCTCTACCCAGTGCTCCACCAGAAACTAAGCTATCCTTTCACACATGGTCCCAAACATCTCCCCAGTTCCCTCCTCTTTTAAATCTCTTCTATAAAAGTAAAACACAGCTATAGGAAAAATAAAAAGTAGGATAAAGTCACTGTATCAAGGAGAAGGTCATGTGATCACAGGTAGAACTACCAGAACTTGATCACAGTAGTTCACCAATCATTAAATTCTAGCTTCCAGGATTATGAGAACATAAATTAATCCTGTGGAAGCTACCCAGTCTGTGACATTTTTTGTATAGCAGCTCGAGAAGATTAAGCCATGTACTGTACATAACAAACCATAGTTAGTATTTACAAGCTGAACATTTTAATATACCAATGAAGAACTAAATAAACAGATAAGCATTCGTGTTTAGGGATTGGAAGACCCCATATAATAAAGAGGACAATCCTGCACAATTTGATCTTACATTTAATAAATTTCCCACAAGATAAGCTTATTCTGAAATATTGTATGGAAAAGTACAGGTGGCAGATTAGTTTAAACAAACTTTAGAACAAATTGAGTGCAAAGAGGTGGCTGGTGAGATGGAGCAGTGATGAAAAGCACTTGTCCTTCCTACAGAGGACCTGGGTTCTGTTCCCACAACCCACAAGCCATTGTACTATCTTCTGTAAGTCAAGTTCCAGGAGATTCAATGGCCTTTCCTGGTCCCCACATTTACATGGCACACATGTGCTATAAAGACATACTTGTAGTAAAAAACAATCATACACATAGAATAAAATAAAATCTAAAACCTAAATAAAATGTGAAGAATAATTCTGGTTGATACAATGAGACTTAGAAATACGGGTACTTTACTCATGCGTACAAACACATAGGTCAGTAGGACACAGTAGAGAATTCAGAACTACGTCTACTCATATATTTTCAACTGAGTTCTGACAATCGTTCATGAACAATTTACTGGAGAAATAGCCCTTTCAATAAAATGGTGTTTAAGAGCAAGAGGACATACAATTGAAACATGGGAAAGGGAGAGAGAGAGGAAGGGAGGGGGATAAGAGAGAGAACAAAATTAAATCTTTCCTAGAAATTCACTAAAATGAGCCACTTAAAACTTTGAGATCAGTAACTAAGTAAAAACTAAAACGTAAATGTTTACAAATCAAATATCTAGTAAAAATTATAATATAATGTAAAACTCTCAAAATTTAACAATGAAAATATAAAACAAAAGTCAACAAAGTCTCCTCTAGGATACAGGAAAAGACACAAGAATGTACAAAAAAATGTTCCTAGAATTTGTTATGAAAGAGATGAAAATTAAAACCACAATGAGATTATCAGTACACATTTAACAGAACCGCCAGTGTAAAAATTTGCAATAATATCAAATGCAAAGCAGTATACAGAGAAATTAGATTACTGATACAAAACTAAGCATGAAATAACTACATTTTAGCAATTGGACTCTTTTGTGTTTATCTCGAAAACTTGTGTTAACACAGAAAATATTACACAAATGTTTGTACTATATTTATTTGTTATACTTAGCAATTAGAAATTAACTGACATGACTTTCAAAGGTAGATGTTTAAACAAACTAGTTTATACACACCATGGGATGCCAGTTAATAATGAAAATGAACCAATTACTTACCCAAGCAACAACTTGGATGGCAACTATGCTGAATGAAAACTTGGCCTAGACAGTTAATCACAATTTACTTTATATGAAAAAATTTCAGATTTATTTTTATAAATTTGTATTTATGTGTATGTGTGTGTGTCTATCTGCATATGCACCATGTGCATGTTGTTCCTGTGGAGGCCACTAGAGGGCTGAAGATTCTGTGACACTGGGGCTAAGTCACCTAAGTGATTGTTATTAGTTGTTCTATGTGGATACTGGGAACCAAAACCTAGTCTTTTAATATAAGCGCGTGTTTTTAACCTCAGAATTTCTATTTTAAATGAGAACACACAGATGCATTTTTCATTTTGTTTTGTTTTGTTGTTGCTGTTATTATTATTATCATCATTTGCACACTGCTGATGTCAGGTAGGACACAGCTTTTGACAATGTATGACATTTCTTAAGAATTAGTACAAACTTTAGGAAGTCCATTTCTCAAAAGTTAATCTTTTGTAAAAATAATTTAAAATATTTTTTGAGATTATAAAATGATTACATCATTTTCTTCCCTTTCCTCTCTCCAAATCTTCCTATATACCCCACCTTGCTCTCTTTCAAACTGATGGTCTCTTTTTCTTTAACTGTAGTGGGGATGTGTGTGTATGTGCATGTGTGTATGTGTTCCTAAACATACAAATACACCCTGATCAGTCCATATAATGTTACATGTGTGTGTATGTGTGTTTTCAGGGATGACTGGTACTGCATAAACATTTGGGAGCTCTTCCATGAGGAAGACTTTCTCCCACTCTTACCACTTTTAGTTGCCTGTAGTTTTTTTTTTTTGGGGGGGGGTGACAGCTCCTGGGCTATTCCACCTGGATGGCATTATGGCTTTTTCAGACATCATTACTGTTATTTTACCTCCTCCCTCCTTGTCCTGTATTTATCCACCCCTTAGAGGCTATCACCCTGCTTCTACATTTTACTTTCAGGTCACATGTATGCTGCTATTCCTGTCTCTGTTCCCTGCTACAAACAATCCATTTTAACTTCCCTGTTTCAGTAGTTTCTCTAAGTTATACACTTACAACTGAAGATTTGGAGCTGGGAACCACAGATGAGGGAGAACATGTAATGTTTGTCTTTCTTGGTCTGGGTTACCTCATTCAATATGATTATTTTTTTAGTTCCAATCATTTGTCTGCAAAGTTGATGATTTTATTTCACTTTACAGATGAATAGTATTCCATAGTATATATGTACCACAATTTCAATAACCATTCACCAGTTGAATGACATTTGAAAAACATGTTTCCATGTCCTAGCTATTATGAATAGAGCAGAAAGGAACATGACAGAGAAAGTATCTTTGAGCATATGTCATATAAAGCTGAGTCATGTGGTAGATTTATTTTTAGCATCTATCTATCTGTCTGTCTGTCTGTCTGTCTGTCTGTCTATTTATCTATCTATTTATTTTGGTTTTGTCACACTGTTTTCCACAGTAGCTGGTCCAGTTTGCAATCATACCAACGGAGAATAACGGTTCCCTTTCTCCCACATTCTTTCCAGCATTTGTTAGTTGTTTTGTTGTTCTTTGCCATTCTGATTGGCAAGAAATATTAAAATTGTTTGGATTCGCATCTCCCTAATTACTAGGGATGGTGAACATTTGTTGGGATAATTTTTAGCCATCTTTATTTTTTCTTTTGAGGACTCTTTATTCACATCCCAGACCCATTTTTAATGTGTCATTTTCCAACTTTTTGATATTTGAATTCTTTATGTATTCTAGATATTAATCCTCTTTCAGATATACAGATGGCAAAAAGTTTCCCATTCTGAGGGCTTCTTTACCCAGTTGATTGTTTCTTTAATTTTGCAGAAACTTTTAGTTTTATGAAAACCCAGTTGTCCATTGTTGGCTTTAATTTAGGGTCAAATAAAATCTAATTCAGTAAGTCCTTTCTTACATGTATATCATGTACGGTACTGCCTATGCTTTCTTTTAGCAGTGTTTCAGGTTTCATGTTTAAGTCTTTGATCTAGTTGGCATTAATTTTTGTGAAAGGAATAGGTAGTCATTTGAATAAGAATGCCCTCCACAGGCTTAGAGATTTAAAAGCTTGGTTGCCAGGAAGTGACATTACTTGACTAGAATTAGGAGGTGTGATTTTGTTGGAGGAAGTGTGTCACTGAGAGTGGGCTTTGAAGTTTCAAATGCTCAAGCCAGGCCCAGTGTCACTCTGTCTTCCTGCTGCCTGGAGGTCCAGATGTAGAACTCTCAGCTACCTCTCCAGCACCATGTCTGCCTATGTGCTACCACCATGCTCTGTCTCCCTATAGAGATAATGGACTAAACCTCCTGAAATGTAAGCAAGTGCCAATTAAATGCTTTATTTTATAAGACTTGTCATGGTCATGGTGTTTATTAACAGCAACAGAAACCCTAACTAAAACAGAATAGATTATGGGGGTTGTTGAACATTCAGTTTTCCCAGAAGCATTTGTTGAAGATGCCATTTTTTCTCCAGTGTATGTTTTGGCATCTTTGACAAGTTATGTGTACTCATGTTTGGGTCTTTGATTTTTGTTCCTCTGTTCTACTTTTCTATGTGCCAGTGCCATATTGTTTTTTTTAAATTACTATGGCTCTGTAATATATCTTAAGATTTAGGATGGTGATACTTCCTGTAACATTCCTTAGGTTCTGGATTATTTTGGTTATGCAGGGGCTTTTGTGGCTCCATTTGGATTTTAGAATAGATGGAGTTTTTTTATTTTCTGGGGTTTTTTGTTTTGTTTTCTTTTTCTGTGATGAATGAGATGAGATTTTTGATTGAGATTCTTATAAATGGATTTTGGTAGAATGCTCATTTTTGCAATAGTAATTCTATTAATCTATGAGCAAGTGATGTTTTTACATTCTAGTGTCTTTATCTCTTTCATTAGAGGTTAAAGTTTTTATTGTGAAAGGACTTCACACCTTTAGTTAGGTTTATTTCTATTTCTTTAAAGAAATTGTGAATGAGAGTGTGTACATGATCTCTTTGTCGGAATGCTTGTGTTTTATACACAGAAAAGTTATTGACTTGTGAAAATTGATTCTAAACCATGACAGAAAGGTACATTTATTATTACTAGAAATTTCCAGGTAGAATTTTGTTCTATAAATACAGATGGTTTGACTTCTTTTTTTCCTATTTGTATCCGTTTAATTTCTTTCTCTTATTGCTTCAAAAATGTTTTGAGCACAATATTGAAGAAGAGTGGGGATAATGGACATTTCCTATTTCAGTGGGAATGAATGGTTAAATGTTTTCTCCATTAAGTACAGTATTGACTATAGTTTCTTGTGTGTGTGTGTGTGTGTGTGTGTGTGTGTGTGTGTGGTGTGTAAGGCTGCTTATATTGTGGAAAGTTTTTCTTTCTTTTTCAATGATGACAGATATTTTTGGTGGTTATATTAGTCTAGGTTGGCAGTCATAGCCTTTTAGGACTTAAAATGTATATTGCAGCCAGATCTTCTGACTTTCAAAGTTCCATTGATAAGTTAAGTATTAGTTTGATGTATTTTTAATATATGTTTTCTTTTTTTCCTTGCACCTTTCAAGATACTTTTGTTGTTATGTATATTTATTATTTTAACTATGATATGCCATTGGGATATTCTTTTCTCATCTTGTCTATTTGAAATTCCTGTGTGCTTCTTGTATTTGTATGAGTAAGGTTTTCCTTAGTTTGGAAATTTTTTCTTCTATGATTTATGTCATTGACTTGGATTCTTCTACTTTATTTATTCCTATAACTTGAAAGTTTAGTCTACTCATGGTATTCCATATTCCTTGCATGTTCCTCTCCTGTGTTCCCTTTAAAATAATTAATATTCCTCATTATTTTGTCTAGAGTCTGTACTCATCTTTAAGTTCTCATACTGTATTTTCTACTTGACCCATTCTACTTGTATAAGGCTTTTTCGTGATTTTTTCTAGTTGGCTTATTGAGTGTTTCAGTTCTATTTTCATTACAACTTTAGTTCTCTTCGATGTTTCTATCACTTTATTGAATTCTGTTTTCACATCCTGGATTGCCTTCATTTCCAGCAGCCTTATGTTTGTGTTTTCTTGGACATCATTCAGGCCTTTGCTCTCCTTAAGTTAATTAAGCTGCTTCTTTGTGTCTTCTTTCATCTTTGAATTCTTTGAATTTAGGAATGTTCTTTTAAATTCTGAGTCCTGCAGTTCATCTCAGTAATTCTCATTGCCAAACACTTCTATGGGATTGTTGGGGACTTGTGTGTGTGTGTGTGTGTGTGTGTGTGTGTGTGTGTGTGTGTGGTGGGGGTACTGTCTTGCTCTTTGATTTTTTTTAATAATTTTTATTGTTTTTTAAATTTTATTTTTATTTCATGTATAGTATATGCATGTCTGTGTGACAGTGTTGAATTAGAGACAGCTGTGAGCTGCCATATGGGTACTGGGAATTGAACCTGAATCCTCTCAAAGATCAGCCAGTGCTCTTAACCTCAGAGCCATCTCTCCAGCCTCTCTAATGTTTGTATTTTTGCAATGAGATCTAGGTAGGTAAACTTCTTTTGTTAGTTCAGAGTCTGATATGGACAGAACAGGTTGGGGCAGAAGAGAGGATGTATAGCTTAGATTGTTGCTGGAGATTAGATATGTCTTAGCTGGAATGAATTCAGATAGACATAGAGAAATGGGATGGTTTGCAGACGGTGCATCTTTGTCCCCGCCTGGAGCTTGGGCTAGGTTGGAGTGGGGATCTGGGTGTTGGGGAAGGTTCATAGAGGGTAGGGTCAGGTGTTACTCCTGTGGCTAGAAGCTGAAAAAAAATCTATTTTTAGTTTTAGATCTTTTAAATTATAATTTTTATGTTATATTTGTGGGTACTTTGCCTATATGTATTCCAGTGGACCACATATTTTCAGTGCTCCAGAGGCTAGAAGCAGATACTGGATCCTTTGGAACTGAATTTACAGAGGACTTTTAAGCCACCATGTGGATTCCAGGAATTAAACCCTGGTCCTCTGGAAAAACAGCTAGTACTCTTAACCACTAACCCGAGCCAAAAATACTTTTTTTTAATTTTTAATTGTATGTATCCATTTTTCTGTATGTAGCTATTTATACACAAGTTCAGTGTCCACAGAGGCCAGAACAGCTTGTTGCATTCCTTGGAACTGGAGTTAGAGGCAGTTATGAACCACCCTAGGTGGATACTGGGCACTGAACCCAGATCCTCTGACAGAGCAGTATGCACGCTTAAGTGCTAAGCCATTCCTTCAGCCCCAATTTCCTTTATATGAAAATCTAAAAATAATAAAACATTAGAAATATTGGATAGATTTGTGGTACCAATGGGTAGTTACTGAAATGATGGTGTATGAATTTATATACTCATTGTGTACTGAAAGCACCAAGAACTAAATACACACATGTAAAACTGGAGAAATTGGATTACGATTGGAACATATTGCTGGAAATGTGGCACATGCCTTGAATTTCAGTACTTTGGAGGCGGGGCAATTGGACCTCTGAGATTTTGAGGGCAGTCTGATTGACATAGTGAATATCAGACTAGCCACGGCTACAAGGTGAGATACTGTCCACATAAATACTGGGACATGTTATCAATAAAAATATCTTAGGTGTCATATTGCAGCATCTTTGGGAGAAACCAACCAAAGGGAAAAGTGATCTCTGTAATATGTATAAGTAGATTGAAACTGCACAAATATCTAAGATTATTTCAGTTAAGATGTTAGTAATAAAAACATGCATGATTCTGTATATCATAATGTAGGAATTAGAGCTGTCTGAAGAAATTTGGTTCCGGGTTCTAGGATGGTAAAAGTACAAGGAGCACATAGGGCATCTATTTGTTCCTGGAAATAAGCAAGTGCTCAACTATTAATAGAAAAATACAGACAGTCACAATAACCACTTGGAAATGGTTCCCACAGTCAAAATCTGGGACAATTTGAACTTAAAATAACATAGATAATGGTAAACTATTACATAAAGATACATGAACCCAAAGTTATAGCCATAAAAGGAATATTTTTATAATTATAGTTTTTATTATTCAAACCTTTTATCTCATAAATCAATAACCAAAAAATAGAGTTAATTTTATACTTTGCTATATCAGGCAGGGATATCTAGAGGAATAAAACCAGTAGAGTGTATATATTTTCAAGTGGCTTTGTTGGATTAATACACAGTAAGACTGGGTATTCCAACAATGATTGTCTAAACACTGGAGTCTGAGAACCCAGATGCTACTCTGTCTGTGAATCTGAATGCTTCAGTAGTTCAAGTCTGTCACAAAAATCCTAGAAAATGTTTATAGTTTCTGCAACTCCAGACACAGAGGATCTGATGCCCTCTTCTGTCTTCTGTGGGTACCCACATGCACTCACACAAATGTAAACCAACACATCAATAAAAATAAAAAATTCCAGCTAAAGAAACAGAAGCAGCATAGACTCTTTTTGGCCTCAGCTTCCAGCCTCATAAAGCCCAGGCAGCATAGGCATTTAGGCATCCAACAGACAGCCAACATACCATACAGATTCTGCAGTAGATGCAGTGTGTAGTTTCCAGACAACAGGGTATCTAGTACATGCCCACTGAGATAACTCTTGCCTGTACTCAAAAGAACCAGTGACTAGATAGCAGATACACTAAAACATATGTGAGTACCTCTCTAAGCTACCCCAGAAGTACTTTCATGATAGCTGATGTTTTTCAAAAGGACGAAGAAATGGCTCAGCAGTAAAGATACTTGCTGGTAACTCTGAGGTTATCACACATACACATACACACACACACACACACACACACACACACACACACACACACACAAAGTGATTAGATATTAAAAGAATAAATATACCATATGTCTGTATACAAAATAAATCTTGAGATACAATAAAGGGAATAGGAGTAATCTATGAGAAATTTGTGAGGAGAGGAGACAAACTATCCCAGGCTGGCATCAATTCTACATGTTGTGGGATGCTACTGACAACAGAACTGTCTTTCACAACCACGTTTGCTATGTATCTTAGTTATTATTCGTTTGCTGTATTTTTTTGAATAATATGTTTTAAGAATTATTAATAAGGTTTGGGATGTAAATTTGTAATAGTTTGAATACACTTGGCCTGGGAGTGTCACTACTAGGTGTGGCCTTGTTGGATTATGTGTGTCATTGTGGGTGTTGGATTTAAGACCCCCCATCCTAGCTGCCTGGAAGTCAGTATTCTGCTAGCAGCCTTCAGATGAAGATATAGAACTCTCAGATCCTCCTGCCCCATGCCTTCCTGGATGCTGCCACGTTCCTACCTTGATAATAGACTGAACCTCTGAACCTGTAAGCCAGCCCCAATTAAACGTTCTCCTAAGAGTTGCCTTGGTCATGGTGTCTGTTCACAGCAGTAAAACCCTAACTAAGACAAGTTTATTTGGTATTTCTTGCTTGCTCTTGGGATAGATCCTCAGAGCCACAAAAGTAGGTATAGAGCTGCATGCCTGTAATATCAGTATGCATGAGGTAGAGGCAAGAAGTTCAGGAATTCAAGCTCATACATCCTCAACTATGAATTTGATGCCAGCCTGGGATATAGGATATCTTGTCTAGCTCTCCTCCCAAAGCTATTAATTTAGCATACTTTACTGCCTATATATGTCAGATAATGTTAGTGTTCTGTTTGGGTTTGTTTTAGCGTCTCTGGGAAATGATAAATATAGATAGGCCCTGGTTGTGCTCTTCCACATGTTAAGTTCCAGAAACTCAAAATATCTACTTGTATTTTGTAGATTGGAAAGTCAGTATTAATTCATGTGTATTTGGGTTTTTTGTTTGTTTGATACCTGAACTTTTTGAGACAGGGTTTCTCTAGATAGCTGTCTGAAGCTTACTATGTAGACCAGGCTGGTCTCAAACTCACAGAGATCCAATTGATCTGCCTCCCATGTTCTGGGATTAAAGGTGTATGCCTGTAGGGCTGTGTCCATTCTGCTGCAGGGCTCTGTCTGCCACTTGGGGAGGCAGAACTTGGGGAGTTTAACTGTGCTTATCCCACCAGGGTGGGTGATTGGCTCTAGGGAAGCCCTAAGGCAGTGCTTTGGGGGTGGGAAGGCGCATTCTGAGATGTGGGGAAGCTGGAGCTGTTTGGGGGAGGGGGGGTCCCCTGCCCTTCGATGAGTCCAGGGCCTTGGGGTTCTCAGACTCTTGGACATCCAAGCACTGATGGGAGTCCTGGAAGAAAAGTCAGGTGCCGACTAGCTAGGGATAGCATCTAGCCTGGGGCCAGGAGACAAGGGGAACTTTGACTTGTCCCACTGGGTGATTGTCCTTCAGCTGTGGCAGGCTTAGTGGCAGTTGTGACTGGGAACGCAGAGATGCCTTTTATGGCAGATTAGGCTAAGGCTCTGTGAACAAAGGCCTTCTTCATGGCTCCCCATGGCAGTTCTTGATGAAAAGATTCATCATGGCGGAAAATAGATGCATAAAACCATACCTCACTTCTCAGGGTGGGCCTGAGATTAAATACTTTTTGCAGGGAGGAATGTCTGGGAAGGGAAGCCATTCAGGCCTCTAGGTACCTCATTAGCATGGAGAATTCTTTTTTGGAGGGAGGCTTATGTGACTATAGGACATGTTTCTTTTATGTGAGAAGCAAGGCACAGGCGTGTGCCCAGCAAGTCTCCAGGTCTCAACCTGCTCTACCTTACCAAACTTCCTGGCATGGTTTTATGTCCCACATGTGCCCACTACACCCAGCTCTGATACCTGAAATGTTAACAAAGCATCAGGAACTGCATATCTTCTCATGTCCATGGGTACATATCAATATTTAGTGGCTACATAGAATTAAAGATGTTGATCTTCCATAAATTATATAACAAATATCTGCTGGATGTGTAGTATTTTTTTCCCAGATTTCCATTAAAGTGAGACTTTAAAGCATCATAGGATAAATAAACATGTGTGGTGCATACTACTTGAATAAAGGGGTCTGAATGATTGTTCCATGTGAGCCTCCTTATCAATCTCTCCTCTGACTCTACCTGTATTCCACATGTATGTACTATGCACTGCATTGTTCAAGTGGCTGTATCAATTTATACCAAGTTGAATGCAAATTAATTAAATATGTAATGTTTCAATGTACATGAGAAAAAACATGGCTGAGCCATCACACAAAGTATTTGTATTAGTTAGGGTTCTCTAGAGAAACAGAACTTATAGAATCTCTCTCTCTGAACACACACACACACACACACACACATACACACACAATTTATTAGAATGACTTAATGATTTACAGGCTGTGATCCAGCTAACTCAACAATGGCTGGCTGTGAACAGAAAGGTTAAGAACGCAGAATTTGCTCATTCCATGAAGTTGGATGTCTCACTGGTCTTTAGTATATGCTGGAATCCTAAAATAGTAGGCTTTAATGCCACTTGAGGAGTGGACTTGGTAGCAAGTTGAAAGCAATCAGGTAAAAACATGTACTTATATAGGATATCCTAGCAGAAGGCATGGCCCAGATTAAAGGTGGATCCTCCTGCCTGGAGACATGAATCAAAGGTATGTGACGTCCTACCTCCAAAGTCCAGACTAGAAATGGATTCACCCACTTCAAACCAAGAGAAAACGAACAAACAAACAAAAACCCCCTCACTGTTATGCCTTCCGTTTCTGAATTGTAGTTAATTCCAGATGTAGTGAAGCTGACAACAAAGAATAGCCATCACAGTACAATAGCCATCACAGTACAATAGCCATCACAGTACAATAGCCCGTCACAGTATAATAGACATCACAGTATTTACCACTTCAGTCAATGGGGAAAGGAAGGGATTTGTAAGAGGGTCTTAAAAGGGGTTGCCACAGGTTGTATCCTGTCACAATTTGTCCTTTTCTCTCTCTATAGGGACTTAATATTGCTTTTATATGTTTTATATGTTTATATGTTAGCATTATCTATTGTGGATGGTAAAGATGATCTATGTGTCATGCTTCAGGCATTTCTTTAAGGAAAGATGAAGGGCTTGACACTGGATTTATAAAACCTGTAAAAAAAATCACTATTAGGATGAATATAGTCCATATGTATAATCTTCTGGCTCACAACAAACACTCAGTAAGAGCATGCTATAATTATTGCTCTTATTGGATCTCCACATCAATGAAAGACCAAATGGCCTCAATGGTCCACAGTTTTAAAATGTCGACCCCTAGATGTACATCCTATTAGCTGCCATTCAGAGAAACATAAAACAAGAATAGAGGCAATTGATGACAGAGGACAAAGTGTAGTAGGCCACAAGTCTACAGGATCCTCCATGGTTTTCCCCCTAAATAATCCATCAGACAAGATGCACAGTGTCTTCTATGTCATAAAGTGAATCTTGACAAATCAACATTATCTTTCCTTATCTCATACTCTCTTCCCTCTTCATACTGTCTTCCTTTTATGCCCAGCACTGCTCTCCATGCTAAGAGAAAACAGAACAAACTCCACTGTCTAGGCCTTCATCTATCTTGTAAATTGTAATGTCAAACATCAACATATACCACCATCACATGGCTGTGGTAATAGATAGAAAGGGCCCTGATTCTCTTAATCACTTTTTAAAGCAAGATTAGTGATGTTACCATGTCCTGTCCTGTTCTCAAATTATTGTTGAATGTTGATGTTTCAGCATGACAGGGCCATTGAACTTGAACTCTCAGAACCATGAGTCCTAAAGGGAAACATGCACGAGGCTGGGCTTTTCTGTCCTGAGATGTATTGTGGGAAAGATCACAAGGCATTGCCCTTCACCAAGTCTTTACAGACAGTTAAGGGATACAGGGGAGAGGAATACTAAATCCCCATCTCTCTCTAAGAGGCGTTAATAGGGAATTAACTGTTCCTCATGAGAAATCATGACACATCATGTCACCCTGTGAGGTCCCCATTCTTAGATTAGCCAATAAACTGCAGGATTCATCTTAAGTGCATGTATCCCTGAAATGGTTCTGATAATAATATCATCATATAATCTGTTTTCTGTGGCTATCACAAATAAAGTCAAGCTTAGTATCTATTTAAAAAAAAATATGCTCATTTACCTCAAAGGTTTGATGACAAAAATCCAAGATTAGATGGCTCTACTGTTATGGCCTGAGGACCGTCATCGTGCTCCATAGCATCACAAAGGTGGTAGCAAGTGGTAGATGGAGTAATACAAACACTGATATGGAACAGGTCCCTTCTTACTCTTTTCTTAAATATTAACATATATATATATATATATATATATATATATATATATATATATATATA
>JANHMN010000005.1:108521234-108547827 GCA_030674055.1 Rhabdomys pumilio
ATATATATATATATATATATATATATATATATATATATATATATATACCACCATCCAAAGAGTACACATGGAGGGATTCATGGCTCCAGCTGCATATGTAGCAGAGGATTGCCTTATCTGGCATCAATGGTACGGGAGGTCCTTGGTCCTGTGGAGGCTTGTTGCCCCAGCATAGGGGAATACTAGGGCAGTGAAGCAGGAGTGGGGAGGGGAGCACCTTCACAGAAGCAGCCTGAATGGTGGATGGGATAAGGGGATTTTGGAGGGGAAACTGGGAAGGGGGATAACATTTGAAATGTAAATAAATAAAATATCCAAACAAAATCCCTAGAGCCTTCATGCAGCCAGGTCTGTGAGTCCTATGGTGAGATGGGAAGAAAAGACAGAAGAATCTCCAGATGCTTGTGAGCCTGCTGTCTCAGCACATGCAGTAGAAAACAAACAACAAAACAACAAAAACACAAACAAAGATAATCTGCCTCAAACAAGGTGGAGGACAAGGACCTTTGATTTCCATGGCATGAGTATGCTCACACTCAGCCACACATGCACTGACTTACACACACACACACACACACACACACACACACACACACAAGATTATTTTAAAAAAATCAAATTTAGAAACATTGACATTTCAGAATGCAGGAATGGATAGCCCAGAAATCAGTTTCTGTAGTCAAGTTGTATCAACCCATTAGAGGTCATAAATAACATGTGACTTACAATGAAGGAAATTATACTAACAGCAAATATAAAAATACTCAAATACCTAATTATTTATAACACTTTACTATTACTTATGGCATTTCTTTTGTGTATGTTTTGTGGAAATATTATGGGATAGGACCACCTCTTTGCTCAGGTGTAGCCTCAGTGACCTCATACTATTAGGATGAAAGTACATGACAGTGTAGGAATTTACACTCTATTATGGATATCATGAAACCAGTGTTAGATTTATTGTTTTATTGATTTTCTAAAATTGATTAAGAGACATAAAATTTTAGTAAGGCAGTTTAACGTTAAATGCAACCTGTGTCTATAGCTCTTACATTGTGAATAGAATAGAATATAGAATTGGAAAGACAATTGGGTTTTTGTTTGTTTAACTATTATCACATTTCATCGAAAAGTTAGTGGACTCACTGGCAAATGAGTAAGTTTCTGTTATAATCCTTCACTATTTGAGTTTTGTCTTATTTGTCAACATAAATAAGTTAAACATAAAAATCAGTGTCAAAACTATATTCCAAGACATAGTAGTTAGATATTTACTGGTATGGCTGGCCAGTACCCTCAACCCACCACGACCAAATGACCTGATGTCCCAATGCTGTTCAGTGATTCCAGAGCAGTAGGGAGTACATGTGACATCAGAAGTGATGGTCAGAGAGGATGTGTCATAAAGCTTTGAGACACGGGGTGAACGAGGGAGATGGAAAGAGATGAGGAAACGATGGGGAGGATGATCAAGGCCGTTTCTACGAATATATTTATGTTAGAAAAACATATCTAATATCTTGTTTGGGGTTTTGTTGGTAAACTTGAATGTATATTGTGTGTATATCCAGGACCATGTGTTTGTATGTGCACATATAAATAGATTTTGAAGCATAAGAACACTATAGGATGAATTTCTATCTATTCATTTTTAGATAAGTTAATGCATAGAAATTGTAGCAACATGTACCTAAATGAAAGTTCCAGAAACTTTTAAAACCACTGGTCAGCTAGTTGTCCATTTTGTGTTATTCAAATGGTAAATATGCATTTCTGTATATTGGACCTCAGCAGTGTTAACTCTCAAGAAATTCCTTGTGCCAAAGGCTGGCATTTAAAGAAAAGCTAGAATTCTCTTGGGGACTTAAGATAGATAATTTCTGTTTGCTAAAGGGATCATTCTTCTTATTTTTGGCAAAAAGGACATAAGGCTTTTCCAGTAACCCATACCTCTGGTGTCTATTAGCATATCAAGGTTTATGCTAGCATCTAGGCCGCCTCACTCCACACTCACAAGTACATGTTACAGAATCACCCTGGCTGGCTGATATACCCGTACCACAAGCCTCTTCAGCCCTGGAGCTTCCCTTCTCATGGTTTCTCCTTTTTCCTATATAACTCAGCCATTTTGACAATGCACTCTCTTGGTCTCTCTTGGTTCCTGTGTTCTCTGTTGGGCCTCTTGGCTTCTTAGTTCCTTTCTGGATTTCTCTTCTAGCTCTCCTCTCATGGTCTGGTCCATTCCACTGGCATGGTTCAGTCTGGACCCTTCCGGATGCCTCTGACTGTGCTTTCCCTCATGTCTACAACAAACCTTTCCTTTCCACCATACTGAGGAGTAGGCGTGTCCTCATTTTCATTCAAACAAGAACTAGCTGTAGTTTATAGAAAGTTTCTTAATAAGTCTGAAATTTACAAAAAGACAATCACAGTTTAGTTTCAATGCTTGGCAGATAGAAAGTACTTTTGGCTTGTGTGTTATGCCGTTATTTCATCTCAATATATGTCCACATATAGATATGAACTAGATATAAATGTTTACTGGATTCTGGGCATTTGAGATTTAGAAACAATTGGATAGTGTTACTGTATTCAAAATTTGCACAGAGACCAACAATTAAATTAAGTAGTCTGTTTTACTGAGATTCCACCTAAAGCAGAAGTGTGACATGTGAGCCACACCCTAAGACTTCCTGTAAGTCATTACCACTTGGTAGAAAATTCCATTTCTGCTTCTAACCTGAAGAGCCTCTGCTACATATTTGGCTGGAGCCATGGGTCCCTCCATGTGTACTCTTTGGATGGTGGTTTAGTCCCTGGGAGTTCTGGGGGCTCTGGTTGGTTGATATTGTTGTTCTTCCTATGGGGTTGAAAACCCCTTCAGCTCCTTCAGTCCTTCCCCTAATTTCTTCATTGGTGTCCCAGTGTTCAGTCCGATGGTTGGCTGCCAGCATTCATATCTACATTGGTCAGGCTCTGGCAGAGCCTCTTAGGGGACAGCCATACCAGGCTCCTGTCAGCAATTGCTTCTTGGCATCAGCAATAGTGACTGGGTTTGATGACTGTATATGGGATGGATCCCCAGGTGAGACAGTCTCTGGATGGCCTTTCCTTCTGTCTCTGCTCCACTCTTTGTCTCTGCATTTCCTTTAGACAGGAACAATTCTGTGTAAATATATTTCAGATGGATGGGTGGTCCCATACCTCAACCAAGGTCATGCCTAACCACTGGATATGGTTTCTACAGGTTCTCTCTCCCCTTTATTGAGTATTTTGGCTAATGTTATCCCCACTGGATCTTGGGAGTCTCTTGTTTTCCTGACATCTGGGACTTTCTAGTGGCTATACACCACTGCTATACACCTTCCTTCAATTTCCTGACCCTCTGTACTTCTCCCCATTTCCTCCCATACCTGATCCTGCTCCTCTTTTCCCTCTCCCTCCCAGCTCCTCCCTCCATCTACATCCTGTGATTATTTTGTTCCTCCTTCTAAGTAGGACTGAAGCATCTATACTTTGGTCTTCCTTCTTGTACTCCATATTTCTGTGAATTGTATTGTGGGTATTCTGAGCTTTTTGCCTAATATCCACTTATCAGTTACATATAATGTGTGTTCTTTTATGACTGGGTTACCTCACTCAGGATGATATTTTCTAGTTCCATCCATTTGCCTGCGAATTTCATGAAGTGGTTGTTTTTTATAGCTCTTAATTCAGCTTCTCATGCTTGATCTTTATTCAATGAACTATCTTGATCCACTAGGTTTGAAATTCCAGTATTTTTTTAAATAAAAAAAATTTATAACTCTATTAAGTCAATGCTACATACAAAACATTTAGAAATAATGTATTTTTTTTTTACATACAGTAGTCAAAGTTTGAACTTGAATCTTTCCTTTACTGATTCTGTCTTTTTAGGAAACCCATTAGCCTCTGAGTCTTGGGGTCCTTTCCATGTAAATAAAGTATAAAGGCAGTATAATTTCTCAATATTAAAAGGCTAAAATATAGTTAGCTAACTATCTCCTCATGATAGAGGAGGCTAGTCTGGAGTAAGAAAATAAGTGTCATCAATATTAGCTCCAATAATTAACTTTGGGATAGCAGGTGTCAGATTATACTGTAGGACACTAAAGACATAGAACTCTGGTTCTTTTTATGGAGACATTTCACATGGGAACCATCGCAGAGCTGACCACACATCAAGCAAAGCTGTCCTATAATGTATTCATCTATGAACCATGTTCGGAATGTTGTTTTTTTATGTACAATGCATGGGATTAAAGTCATTGCAAATACTAGTATGTGTGGTAATACTAAGTTCTTCAGACACATTTTAAAATAAAGAAGCACCATAATGATGGAGAATTAAAACTATTGTTAACGTCATACACCATAACTAAGATTACTACTGGAGGAGATGAAGTAAGAGCAGTTTTTCTCCTTCATGTGTTGTGTGACTTTTCCTGAGGAAACATGAACAGACGTCTACTCATCACCCAACACTGAGTCAATGACAGACCAAAGTAAGGATTCCTCCTACATCAAATGTGGAGAACCAATGAGTTTATTGGGGGTAATTTATAAGAGTATAGGTTGTGGGTTACTTACAAGAGCAGGGATGACTCAAAGACAGTTTGACCACTGAAATGTCCACCCCAGAAAAGCTGTATCCCTGAAAATCTCTGCATGACTTGGAGTCTCCTCTCACAAGCAGGGCTTCTGTTTATATAAACTCGGGAAAGGACTGTGCGAATTTTGTAAGGTTCAAGGACTTTCTGGGCCTTGTATGCATTGTTTTCTTCCTGAGCCTTGTAAATTTCATCTACTTCCTGGGTCACAGGGAGTCTACATCAAGGATGGAATGTTTCAACTCAGGGGAAATTGCTTTACTACAAGTATCTAACACCTGCCTTCACCATGGCTACCATACTTTGTGTCCTTCATAATACAGACAGTTTTCTTTTTGGCCTTCTTAGGTTAAAGAGATTCACTTACATTGTTTGTTTTTACAAAAATTTATGCAATGTGGTTAATGTATCCTAGGTACCATCAATGATATCAGACTATTTTCACAAGAAATAAATAAGGAGAAGAGGCCAGCAATCTGAGACTTGCCAATTTGGCCCCTATCCTGACTGCAACCTATGGCTTTCAAAGTTGGAATTTTTTTAAAAAAATTTGTTTAATGTGTATATGTGTATTCCTGAATATGTATATGTACTGCATGTAGTGTCTGGTGCCCATAGAGAACAAAAGACAGCACCAGATCCCCTAGAACTGGAGCTGCAGATGGTTGAGTGCTGGGAACCAAACCAAGGTCCTCCACAATAGCAGTAACTTCCTATAATTGCTGAGCCATTTCTCTGGCCCTTAGTGTTGGAAAATTTTAAAGAATTCACACATAGCTAGATTCCCAGAGATAGTGAGATACGTTATGAAAACCACAATGCATGTTGATCTGTTGATCTATAGTTACTTATGTCACATATTTACCATAAATAACAGGAGAAAATGGCCCCAGCTTTGAAGGCTACTTCAGGGCGCTTTACCTATGGAACTGATCTGAATATATACCTTATTTTACCTCTCCTTCCTTAGTTCATACCTGTCCATATTACAAAGGCTAGGAGCCTAGTACTCCACTTGGACTAACAACCTTTGCTTTCCCTCTGCCCAATCTGGGTTCCAATTCCAAGTGATGTTAAAGATACCCCTTCTACTTTGCTAACTTCTCCATTCTCATCTCCACCTGGTAACTCCTGTCTTAGAGTTTCTATTGGTGTGATAAACACTATGACCAAAAGCAATTTGGTGAGGAAAGGATTTATTTCCTCTTCTAGCTTGTAGTCCATCAACCAGGGAAATAAGTGGGAACTTAAGGCAGGAACCTAGAAACAGGAACTGATGCAGAGGCCATGGAGGAGGAGACCTTACAGGCTTGCTCTGTGTGCCTTGCTCTGCTTTCATACCCACTATAGGAAGACCTGCTCAGAACTGGCACTTACCACAGTGGGCTAGGCCCTCCCATTTTAATCACAAATTAAGAAAATGCTACAGAGACTTGCCTAAAGATCAATTTTAGAGGTGTTTTCTTTTTTCTTTTTTCTTTTTTTATTTTATTTTATATTTTATTTACATTTCAGATGTAATTCCATTCCCCCCCCCCAAGAACCCCTATCCCCCCCCCCCCCCCCCCGCCTCCTGCTTCTATGAGGATATGCCCCTACCCACCTGCCCACTCTCATCTACCTACCCACGATTTTCCCCACACTGGGGCATCCAGCCTTCACTGGACCAAGGACTTCCTCACCCACCTATGCCTGACACTGTTATCCTCCCCAAGTATACAGCTGGGGCCATGGGTCCCTCCCTATGGGTCCCACCAGCTTCCAGGCTGGTGGTTTAGATCCTGGGAGCTCTGGCTGGATGATATTGTTGCTCTCCCCATGGGGACGCAAAAGCCTTCAGCTCCTTCAGTCTTTTCTTTCATTCCTCCATGGGAACCCTATGATCAGTTCAATGGTTAGCTGTGAGCATCCACCTCTGTATATCTCAGGCTCTGGCAGACCTCTAAGGAGACATCTATATCAGGCTCTTGTCAGCATGCACTTCCTGACATCCACATCAGTCTACCTTTGGTGAGTGCACATGGGATGGGTACCCAGATGGAACAGTCTCTGGATGACCCCTTAGAGGCGTTTTCTATTATCCTCAAATAATTATAACTACTGTCAAGATGATAATAATAAAATTAAAATAAAATTTATCCCTTATCAACTTGATACACATACACATCACAATTCAATAATAACCTTTCCTTTTTTATTTATCCCGAAGATATCATAGTAGTATCAGTAATATCTCATAGTAACATCTCATAGTACTCTCTCAGAATACACAACATTCCAACCTTTAAAAGTCCCATAGTCTTTAAAAATTCAAACACTTTAAATGTTCAGTCTCTTCATAACATCCAAGTCCCTTTCCAAGTTCAAAGACTCTCTGGAAAACAGCCTTGGCTTCTCTGAACCACAGTTTCTATATCTTCCAGAAGATTTCACCTTAATGATGCTGGTGTCTTCTTAATCACAGCTGATTCTTCAGCTAAGCAGTATTGATTGCAAAAGTTTCTCGTTAGTGGTTTTTAATTCAAAACATCAATCCTACTGCTAGAGTCTGTAAAGGACTTTCAAAACTGTCTTCTGGCTTTGTATAATGACACATGGATTTAATTCTAGCACTCAGGAAGCAGAGGCCAGTGAATTTGTATGAATTTGAGGCTAGCCCACTCTATGTAGTTCCAGGACAATCAAGGCTGCACAGTGAGCTGAAAAAAAAAAACCCACAAATAAATAAAAACCTTCTGAAACTTCCCAAGCTAGGCCTCCATTGTCTGCATTGCTCTCAGCAATGTTCCAAGATCTCAAGGAACAGCCTCCTGAGCTCTGAACCTTCAATGGCTTTTCAAAGTTCCAAAGTTCCAAAACCCTTTCAAAATCCTCCAGAAACAAGATAGTCAGGTCTGTCACAGCAATATCTCACACACTTAGCACCCATTTCTATCTTAGTTAGGATCTCTGTTGCTATGATAAAACCGCATGACCAAAAGCAACTTGGGAACGGTTTATTTCATCTTTCAGCTTGATGTTTAAAGACAAAAGGCAGCAGGGCAGGAACTCAGGGCAAGAGGACTTGCTGGAGTACTGCTTACTGGCTGTGGTGGTTTGAATAAGAATGGCCCCCACAGGCTCATGAATTTGAAGGTGTAGTCACCAGGGAGTGGCAATATTTGGAAAAATGAAAAAGATTAAGTGTGGTCTTGTTGGAGGAAGTGTGTCACTAGGGGTGGGCCTTGAGATTTCAAAAGCCCATGCCAAATCCAGAGTCCCTTTCTTCCCATGGATCAGGAAGTAGATTTCAGCTACTGATCCAGAACCTGCTTAAATGTTCCCCCACTGTATTGATAATAAATTAAACCTCTGAAACTGTAAGCAAGCCTCTAATTAGATGGTTTCTTTTACAAGAGTTGTCTTGGTTATGGTATTTCTTCATATCAACAGAATAGTGACTAAGACAGAAGTTGTTACCAGAGAGTCAGGTATTTCTCTGAGAGGTCTGACCGTGCTACTTGTTGGCAGAATGTGAACCTTCGGATTTTGCATTAGGAAAGCAATTGAATGCTTTAAGTGAGGCTTAATGGACCGACTATTCTAGCAAGAGCATGAAAGATGGTGGTACCAAGAGCAATGTGACATGTGGGGCCTGGCTCAAGAGGTTTCAGAAGTGAAGAATATTAGTAAGTAGGCTAGAGTCCATTCTTGTGACATTTCATATACCTGAGGCTAAACTGAAGACTCAGGCACATGGTTCAGGCTTTAGAATCCAGGATACAAGAAAGGGGTTATATAATATCCCTCCTCAACTAAAGAAACCACAGAGGCCAGGCTTATATTGATTGGGATGTCCCTGCATGGAGACCCAGAGAGGCCATTGTGTGAAGCTGTAATTGTGAAATCTGAATATTGTTGGAGACCCCAAAATGTTGGAGATGCCAGAGCTGTGAACTACATGATAAGGAAAGGTGCTAACAGGGTATGGAAACAGCCCAAGAGAGAGATGTGTGCTGTGGTCAAAAAAGATGAAAAGAGTGTTTTGATATCTAATGTTTGTCTGTGGGTTTCTATATCTGTTTTGGCCAGATATTGGGTAGAGCCTCTCAGAAAAACTTTATGCTAGCCTCCTTTCTGAAAGCATAGCTGTATCATTAATAGTGTCAAAGATTGTCTCAAGTTGGGCCAGTAACTGGTTAGCCATTCTTTCAGTCTCTGCTCTATCTTTGTTTCTGCACTTTTTATAGGCAGTACACATTTGGGGTTGAAGATTTTGTGGGTGAGTTGCTGTCCTATCCCCCCACTGGAAGTCCTGCCTGACTATAGGACATGGCCACTTCAGGCTCTGTATCCCCCACTCCTAGGAATCTCAGCTAGAGTCACCCCCATAGACTCCCTGGAGCTTCCCCCATCCTAGGTCTCTGGAATGTCCTAGAAATACCACCCCACTCCCACCTCCCATGCGTATGTAGCAGATGTGCAGCTTGATCTTCATGTGAGCCTTGCAACAACTGGAGCTTGGGCTGTCCCTAACTAACTCTGTTGCCTGCCTGTGGATCCTGTTCCCATAACTGGGCTGCCTTGTCTGGCCTCAGTGGGACAGGATGTACCTATTCCTGCAGTGACTTAATGTGCCAGGGTGGGTTGGTACCCAGGGGGGTCTCCCCCTTCTCAGACAAGGGGATGGAGATGAGGGGAAGGGTTGTGGGAGGGGGGGAACTGGGAGGAAGGTGGCTGCAATCTGGATATAAAGTGAATAAATAAATAAATAAATAAACAAACAAACAAACAATGTTGAGACTGTGACAGACTACGTGGGACTTTTGAAGTTGAGCTGAATGCTTTTTTTTTTTTTAAATTTTTTGCATTATTCTATGGCTACAAGTCAATGGGGGCCAAGGTGTGGAATGTGGTGGTTTGAATAAACATGTCACCATAGGCTCATACATTTGAATGCTTAGTCACCAGGAAGTGGCACTATATAAAAGGATTAGGAGGTGTGGCTTTATTGAAGGAAGTGTGTCACTGGGGGTGGGTTTCAAAGTTTCAAAAACCCATGCCAAGTCCAGAATTCTCTGCTTATGGATCAGGATGTCCCTCTCAGCTACTGCTTCAGTGCCTGCCTGCAAGCCACCATACTTCTCACCATGATGATAATGAACTAAACCTCTGAAACTCTAAGCCAGTGTCTAATGAAGTATTTTCTTTTTAAAGCACTGTCTTGGTCATAGTATTTCTTCACAGGAATAGAATAGTGACTACGACACTGGCTTGCTCCTTGTGGCATGTTCCAGCTGCTCTTTTATACACTCTAGGATTGCTTGCTCAGGAGTGCTACTGCTTGCTCACAATGGACTGGAACTTCCCATTTCATTTGCCAGCCAAGAAACTGCCCCACAGGCTTGCCAATGGCCAATGTTTTTGGAGATACTTTCTCAATTGTGATTTCCTCTCCTTAGATAACTCTAGCTTCTGTCAAGTTGATGGAAAAACAAACAAACAAACCCATACTCGTACACACATGATTTATTTTGACAATGTGTCAGCCACTATGCCAAGTTTTGGGAATGTACTCAGCATGAAAGTTCAATTCATAACACCAAGCACATAAATCTAGAAGGTAACAGAGATTGTAGGAATTTCAGGTCTCAGTTTAAATTTAAAATTGAAAGAATCTCAGGTTTTGGTTTAAACTCAAAAATTAACTGCCCCAGGACACATCCTGGGAGGGGCACATTCTACACACACATTCTAGGAGAAGAGCCCAAGATAAGAGGTAATCAGGAAGCTGGGCCCTTAGCATAATAAACCTGGGCAAAAGGAAACCACTTAGCTAACACTCATTATTATAAAGATAATGTGTAAATCTGAGTCACCTAGAGACCAAGCCGGGAAGGCTGCTGAGGTCAGTCTTTGTGGTTATTGTTTAAGAGATAAAACTGCCCTTGTATAAAAACTGCTCTCAGCTTTGGCTAGGGGTTCCTCTTGCCTGCATGCAAGGGAACCCCAGTGCACTAGTTATCAATAAACCTCATGGTTTTGCAGCAAATCCCCTGTCTGTGTGTATTTCTGTGGGAGTGCATCCCCTAGTTTGGATCTTAGAGTCCAACAAGACGAACAGCCATCTGTTGAAAGAGTTCTTTATATATGCTAACACACCCTCTGGACTAGGCATTCTCATCTATAAAATGGTTATGATAATTTTTATGATTTTTTATAATTCTGTGTTAATACAGTGATGCAACTGGATACACCAGCTCAGTGCCTGGTGACTGTGAAATTATTATTGCTTTTAGAGATTGATATTTCTACCATTATTATCACTGTTTAACATGGCTTTACTTGTTAAGGACACAGTTTAAGATTTCAGTATACCCCACTTTATAAGTTACTAATGTTGTATTAATCTATTAGCAACTAATGCCAAATAGAAAGAATCTCTTTTGGTCTCCATAACAATAACATGCTTGAACATTTCCAAGCTCATATTTCTTGAAATGATGTCCAGCATTTTCTCTGAAGAGATAATTTTTATTTGCCATGAGTAAAAGCTCAGATCACTATAACTCAAATCCAATACATTTGACAACAATGTGGTACTAAGGTGTAACCTTCCTCCTCCCCATCTGTCTGGACCAATGCTATACTCCATGAAAAAAACCAGACTCATTGTGTCTGTCCTATAGATCAATGTGAAGGGAAGCCCTGGAGTTCTACCCTATTCACAAGCCAGGGATAGGAGCTATGGAGCTGGTGGCAGTGTCATTGCTATGTTTATTGTATGACTTCCATCTGCATAATGAAGTCCTGAGTCTACATTACATTTGTGCTGTAAGGAAATACAACAAGTAGCATGGTTTTACTTGTTCTGTGACCAGATGAAAGCAAATTATATCAGCTCTGAAGTCTCTCCTTCCGGTGTACAACTGTGTGGTTTTGGATAGGTTCTTTGGGAAGCCAGAGTCTTGACTTAGTGCTCCTCGGAATGTCTGGAAAGATTCCCCCAAATCATATGGTAGCTACTTTCTTCCTCTGGAGTTTCCTGTAAACATGCTTCTAATATCAAAAAATCTTTCCGCTAGACTGCTGCTCTCTGCAATGTGCTCCAGACACAACTTGATCTAGCAGAACAAGGCTTTCCTCTCTTCTCTGTCTTTTGAATGGTAAGTTACCACTTTCCTGAAGTTCTCTGTCCGCATATTTGATTTACAACTTTTTTAGTTAGCTTATCTGTGGTAGTAGTGATGAACGTTCTGCGTCTTTCATTCATTAAAATATCAACCTCTCCACTTCTGCTTTTAAAACTACTTTAGTGTATCTTAGCTGAGGAGTTTTGTGTCAGCCTTTGGGGACCAGTGAGAAAGTACTTTTACAAATGTTCCAATAGACACTGTATTAGCTGTTTATGCTTGGGTGGAGAAATAAATGCAATTCATTCTGTTTGTTAATAGAGACAGAGAATAAAAAAGAAATTACAACATATGTGCATGGTCTATGTGACAGAAGAAATTAGGATATTTGTACATCACATAAGTTGAGATTCCTTCTTCATTTAGGATGGCATCCTTGAAGAAGACATTTATAAATGGAAACTTGAAATAATATCCAGTAGAGAAATGAATGTGGATTTTCCAGTTGGTGGGAACAACATATCTTCTTTCATAAATATGTCACAGAAAGCTTGTTTCACATGAAGAACAGGTTTTGATCTTAGATTCCTCTGATGGTTTGATCTCTGTTGTCTACTTGAATGGGTATAGTATTACCTAGTATTGTGGTTACTTCTTGGGTAGCCACAAACATAGCTCTATTGTGGTTCTCTCTTGCTAGGTGACTTCAGTTTACATCAAGTTGACAAAATGTAAACAGAAACATTAGAATACTCAAGATTCCAGAAATGAAACACGATCTAACATTGGTGGTGAATATAAAAAAGAGGGAAGCTGTGAAAGGTGAGTGTGCTAACATCTCCAGCTAATTCTCTCTGGTACCATCCTCACATATAAACATCCAGTGGGTATCAATGGCAACATCCTCACATATAAACCTCTAATGAGTACCAATGACAGATTAAAGTAATAATGAAAAACTGAAACAGGTTGAAATTTCCTATGTACTTTATGTGCTGTGCTCTTCTGACTTCTGTTAGCCAAAACCCCTTTCTATTTATTTTGAGAAATAGAAACAAAATAGTTGTTCAGAGGCTATTATTTCTACTTCTGTAAACATGTTTGCCATAACAAAACTCCTGCTCATGTTCTTCAGTTGCATAGGATAAGATTCTACCACACCAATGACAGGAAAGGCAAAAATTTCCAGTGACTAGCCCATAAATGTAAAAACTATGACTTGGGGCCCAGCCTCTCAAAGTTAGCAAAACTGGTCTATAACTATAATAAACCTTAGTTTTCCAACTCTCTGAGGAGTGCCTGGTCTCTTGATAGTCTAAGTTATGCAATAAAAGTATGGTTTCATGAAAGTCCCAACTTTGTGAGATCAACGGATGTAGTTAGCTTTTTTTACAGAGTGCTTGTGAAGGGTTACATACAGGAGTATGGGTCACCACCCCCCCCCCCCCAAACAGCTACATCACCACAAAGTCCCACTCCCTCATGGATGGTGACCTTTTGAAAAACTGCACTGTGGAGTCACACTTTCAATTAACCTTTCACAACCATAGGCCTGACTACCACTGTACTAGTCTGCTTTAGTTGCCATGGCTACAGTGTAACGTTCAAGATAACATCTTGTTATGACTAGAGAAAAAGGTGCACTTAAGAAACATACTGCTGAGCAGAAACATGAAGGAGTTTCTAGAAAGCATTAGCTGAGGATATTATTAGCACACCAAGATTATTTTGTTTTACAGCTTATTTCCTTTTTAAATAATCACCCACAAAATTAGAATTATATTTCATCATTGGAATCTTGTTTGTCCTAACTGTGTTGTTTAGGATTTGTCAGGTCCACACAAACTAGAGTCACCTGGGAAGAGGAAATCTCAATTAAGGGATTGCCACCATCAGCCTGGCCCGTGGGCATGTCTATGGGACCATTTTCCTGATGAATGATTGATAGTGGAGGGTACAGTCCACTGTAGATGGTGTCTGGTTTTGTCAAGGGTCGGTGGTCCTGAGTTGTATAAGAAAACAGGCTGAGTAAGCCATAAAGAACACCTCAGTAAGTGCACATCTCCATGGCGTCTGCAACAGCTCCTGCTTCCAGGTTCCTGCTTTGGCTTCCCTCAGTGATAAAATATATCCCATAAAGTCAAATAAGCCCTTTCATCTTGAAAATGCTTTTGGTCAGTGTTGTACTGCAGCACCATAGAAGTAAATTAGTACACTAAGTATACAATGTCAACTAAAAGGTTGTTCCCTAGAGGCAAATAGGAACATTGTAGCCATTAATTTTGCTCCTACATTTTTCTAACTACATGAAATTTTTATATAAATGAAAGCAAAACAATGAAATATGCTATTAATTCATACAACAACAAATCCCAACCATAATGAAATGTTCATAAAAACGGGGACTCGTAGCCATTTAAAATGCCACCACTGAGAAACCTCCCCAGCCAATCACTGTTTCTGCATCTTTTTAGGTGTTAAATATATGTATCCCTGTACACAGAATCCCACATATTTTCATTTCAAGAGCTGCCTTTTCATATCTGGCTCGAGAAGATGAATACGTATCTTTTTCTTCATGGATGACCACCTCTTATTACCACTCAGCACCCTGGGTGGCAGCCCACTTATAAACAACTTGAACAGCTAGCATATAGCAGTGCTAGCATTTTAAACCAAGCGTTGGCCTGGGCCTATTACTTGTGATCTGATCCCACTAGAGTACATTATTCTTTCCTAAGTTAAGACAAGAAACAGCATGATATTTGTATATAAAATTTTTCTGTCCAATGCCAAATACTGCAGTGGTCCAGGTCCCAAGAAGTAAAGATGTATTGTGATGGAGTAAAAAAAGACAAGTCTTCATACAGAGAAGCACTTTTCCTTATTTCCTAAACTCTCACTCCCCTCACCCCTGCTTTCACAATATATTTACATTTATTTCTGTAATTGTTACTAATTTGAAAAGCATGTACACCCAAGAGCTTGTTTTAACCATTTATCTTTCTCACAGAGCCAGCCTATGCTATACCACTCTAACATGCCAATAGCATTCACCCTCTCTATGATTTAATGCTCTTTAACCTTAGGAGAAGTATTCATTCTAAAGTTATGGTCAAAGAAGCCCATTGCTTTAGGAGTGTGTGGTCACTACTGATTGATTAGCTGGAGAGTGAAAAGCGGGTACTGGGGCAAAGAGAATGGTTTTGTGGCAGAAACTATTGTATATGTTTTCTACTATGGGTGCATTTTATATACAAATATCATGCTGTTTCTTGTCTTAACTTAGGAAAGAATAATGTACTCTAGTGGGATCAGATCACAAGTAATAGATCCAGGCCAACGCTTGGTTTAAAATGCTAGCACTGCTATATGCCACCTGTTCAAGTTGTTTTTTGTCAGCATTGGTGGGAAGATACAGAGCAATACAAATACCAGTATACTAAAAGTCTCCACCACCATAACTTAGACACTTGCAGACAGGTGAAACTAGATCATTTACTGTGCTGCAGAAAATAATTTTAGGGAAGTCAGAGTACAACCAAGTTAATGAGTTTATTATATAAAGACAAGAATTAGTATGTGTTTTAGAGAGGCAGAAAGATGGAGAGAGGCCCTGGGAGAGAAACATACAGAGAAAGAAAGGCAGACAGACAGACAGACAGACACACACACACACACACACACACACACACACACACACACACACAGAGAGACAAAGAGACAGAGAGAAGTAAAGGACAATACACAGCCCTAAGATACCTCTGTAGGCTTTCTCAAAAGATAGTTGTGCTTAAGTGTCATACATACATATATATAAATATATGTATATATTATATATAATATATGTAATAAATTACAATTATACAATGAATATTTATAAAATATATGCATGTAAATTCTGTGGCATTCTAAGTTATAATGATTAAAGAATATAATTTATAACAAGATTTAAAGACTAAAAAATGTTTAAAACTTAGAGTTTACAAACTAAGTAAGAATATATGAGCTGGCTTGTCTCTATTGTTTTAATAAATGGATGGAGCTGGAGTCAATCATTCTGAGTGAGGTAACCCAGAACAAGAAAGACAAAGATCACATATTTTCTAGCATTTGTGGGTGTTAGCTTTAAAATTTCAGACACAAGTGTTCATTTAGAATACATACAGAGGTCAGCAAACAAATAATGAGCCACCAGGAAGAGGGCTTTCAAGAGAGGGATGATAGACAACACTGGTATAAAAGCTTAAAGGAGATTAATGGACCAGGAAGGATTGAATTGGGGTGGGGGATAGGCAGACAGATATAGGAGGGTATTATGGGGAGAGATGAATAACTCTAAAGACCTTTTGAAAGTTCTAAATAGTATGCTAGCATTACCTTAAGTGTTAATTAAGTGTTAAAGTCAATATCTATGTATGAAGAGGTTTTTTTTTTTCCTTTTTATGGGATGGAGTAGACTACCTTCTTTCTTTCCTGATATTTCTGCACTACTGGGAATAAAACCCAGGGTATTGCAGATGCTTGGAATAGCATTGCATGTCAGCCCGTCATGATCTTCATGTAAAAAAAACGAGAGGAAAAACCTCAGTAAGTTGTTGAAACAGAAGTGTTAAGAATGTTGAGATATCACTGTGCTCGATACAGTTTCTACTAGACTGTCAACAAACTGTTTTTGTATTTTCAAAAGTATACAGTTTGAAGCATCAATGAAATCAGCAATGAAAGGACAGGTGATTAAATTATTAGGTATTATGCTTGTATAATCAAAACACCTCATGGAACTGTATATTTTGCTCAGAAATGCTACTTACAGAAGTAATAAAAGCTTATATTTTTATGTTGAGAAAACTATAATAACTATTGGGAAACAACCTTACTCTTTAAAACTAAATCACATGCTTAACTACTGATTGCCATTTACATTTTCCCTTTGATATAAGATTATTATTATTTTTTAGAAAGCAATACAGTTTAGCTATAATTTGCAGCCTTTTAGCCAAAGCGATAGCTATGAGAAATTACAGTGTATTGGAAAGTAGTGACCATGACCATTATTCTTAAAGAGGCTATTGTGCAGAGGGGAGGGGATGCTAATATGTTCATGGTAAACTTTAATGGATAGTGAAGGTGAGACAGAAATCAGGAAAGGAGTGACAAATACTAAGAACACCCTTCTGATGTGAATGTATTTAACAGGGTAATCTTTAAACTAAGCATTAAGTTTTGAGGAAGTATCATGTGTATTATAGATTATCTGAAAAATGGGAATGAATTTCATTCTGCCAAGCATAAGTTTTTGTCGTTTGATTAATTTGAGTGTTGTCAGCCACTTAGTATATCCCAGCATATGATTGAGGGCTCAGTTCTGGATGGTAACTGCAGTTCCATCATGTCGGAGTTGCTGAGATGCGGAGATATTTATTCCCTGCAAATATATCCTGCCTGAAAAACACCAACACATCACGAGTCTCACATAAAACCCACTTCCCCAAAGCTAGAAGTATTTCCCTGATATGCCAAGATGATGTTTCTTCCATTTTTCTAAATGCCTACTGCAAAAGATGGAATCTGCTACTCCGACAACAAAGGTAAGAAACCACACCACACGGTTTAAAGGACTCTGTAAATTGAGACTTTTTTTTTTTTTGCCCTGCTACATATTTGTTCTGGTATATTCCTGAGAGATGAAGAAAGACTAGTTCTCCAGGAAGAGCTGTTATACCTGGTAAAGAGAATGTGAACATCTTCCTGTGATGCCCTGTGCCACTCCCAGCTAGAAAAATCCTGCCTGCAGACTTGCAGTGTGACTGCAGGAGTGACTAGACTTACAAGAGAAGTCTGACCCTCCAGGCTAGGGATAGTTAAACCGGCTTCTGAAATCCAGAGAAAATGAACAGGATCTACGGATGCTCTCCACGAATCAGTCAAGCTTAATGTTAAGTTGCGCATGGCCAGGATTGACCCAAAGCAGCATTCTAGGCTGTGAACACGACTATGACACAAGCTACCAGCTAAGTCTCAGACTACAGCTTGAGTACAGTGTGTATGTGTATGTCAGCTTGCATATCTTTATATGTGTGTGTGTGTGTGTGTGTGTGTGTGTGTAGCCATGTTTACATAACCACCTTGTAGGAGAGCTGATGTTCTGAAGGGAGATTCCTTACCTTGTTCCTATGGCTATCAGCCCCCTGAAACAATGGGCAAGTAATTAATATTACAAGACTCTGATCACAGCATCAGGAAATGCTGTAGCTCTGGTGCCAGCAGGAGGAGGAACAGGTCTCACAGAAAACAAATCCACAAAGCCTTACGGAACTGATTGAAACACCTCATATTTTGACCAGGAATGGTTAACTAGGCATTTCTCTTGCCCTGTATTTATACCCAATGTCATGGTACTGCCTGAGGATGGAACTGTGTGTCACTGTAAACTTTATTGTTTTTTTTTCTTTTACTTAGAGTGGTCACATTAAGTAAATCTCCCTTCTCTTCTTTCCATTGTAATTTGCCTTTACCTGTGAGTTTGGTCAAAGGATTGCAGAGTCTACCATGCTTTGGTTGGCAGGAGCCATAGTTTGAGCCTAAACCTCATGCAACACTAACACATTAGACTTTGTTTTCTCCTTTGGGTCAACTAAGCTGAAAATGGACGAATCATCCCAAAGAGGTAAATCAGAATTAGGATTTTGGACCTAATCTGGTTGAAATAGTAGAAACGGAATCAGAACTGCAAAAAAACCAGCATTCTGCTAGGGATACTAGGAGGCATGTAGTCTAGGATCAAATGACAAATTTACCAACGACATTGTCCAAAATTGTACTGCATATCAAGAACCAGGAAAGTCTGGAGCAACGATGTGTGGTAAAAGCCAATGTGTGCAAATGGAAGGTGATGCAGATGTTGGAATTGTGTAAGATTCTGAGCAGTAGCTGTGGTTCTATTTTGAGACTCTGGATGTGAGGAGGTAGTCTGATGGCAGACTCCTCACTCTCTCAGTCACAGTTCTCCCTCTGACAGTGTTCTCAAACCACTAAGATTTCCCCAGGAATCTCATGCTGGGCCAAGGGGAAGGGGAAATCCCTGGTGGCAGCAGTGGAGGATCCTGTATTGTATGGGAGGGCAGACCTCACAGAGTTATGACAGCTCATTTCCCAGTTCAGTGTGTGTGTGTGTGTGTGTGTGTGTGTGTGTGTGTGTGTGTGTGTTTCTTGACTTTTGTTTCATCTCTTCTATGATATTGTAGCCCTACAACTGGAACAACAGTGTGAAACTAGGGCTCTGCTTTTTTCCCTGGTCTGGGCAAACTCTTAAATGAGTCCATTGTTCTTTACCTAGTTATATTTCTTAGTTTCTTTAAAAAATGTTTTTGGCATTCCGTCATTTTGGGTATGTATGCATATGTGCATTTGAGTGCAGTTGCCTGTGGAGTCAAATGTGATTTTTTTTTTAGGTTCCCTGGATTTGCAGCCACACAAAATTCTGAATTTCCTCTAGGTGACGAGAATTAACTCAAGTCCTCTGCTGGAACCTCATATTCTTCACTTCTTAGCCATTTCTATAGCCCCTACTGTATTTTATAGTCCAGGCAAACAGTGCACTGTCCCTGTGAACACAAGTAGATCCTGTAACAGTTAAACACTAGTTTATTTCTGAGTTCATTCCCAAGCAACCTGCACTCCCCTCGGGGGAAAAAAATCACTGAAAATTAAAGTAAAATTTTAAAATACAATTTTAAAGAATATAATTACATGAGAAGCTGAAAGCTAATACATAGAATGGATATATCATGTACATTCTAAGCCTAAAGAACTCCAGAAACCATGGTGTTAACTAATGACATTAAATTCAGCACTCTGGACCCTCAAAAAGGAGGGTATCATTGTTGATCAGGAACTCAAGACCACCCTGATTTTTAAACCAAGACTATCTTGACAAAATAAAAAGTAAGTATGAAATGCAAGAAAAGCAGGGTGGTGGTGGCGCACGCCTTTAATCCCAGCACTTGGGAGGCAGAGGCAGGCGGATTTCTGAGTTCGAGGCCAGCCTGGTCTACAGAGTGAGTTCCAGGACAGCCAAGGCTATACAGAGAAACCCTGTCTTGAAAAACCAAAAAAAAAAAAAAAAAAAAAAAAAAAAAGCAAGAAAAAAGAAAATAGAAGGAAAAATGAAGAAAAAAATTAAATATGGAGTGTCTAGATTAATATCAACAGGAGTCACTGACAAGTTGTACTTTTACCTCCACATCTGGTATCAGTAAGACAAATTTTAATGATGAAGTGGAGGCCAATTCGTATTCTTCTTCACGACTGGTATAAGGACGACCCAATTGAGTTCCTAGAATTTGTTGTCCTGTAACCACTTTGAAAGCAGCTAGTGGGGTCAAATGGAAAAGTGAATTTCACACTACCAGTCTGTGTTGAGATGCATCAAGACCCTATGTTTTGCATTTATCCCCACAGGGTCCTATAGGAGTTGAACATACATCACCATACATACATCACCATATAGCCTCCAACAGATTCTATGGCTAGTTCATATAAATGACATCCAGAAAGCCTCCAAAACATTCACAGACCTGGAACTATAACAGAGTGCTCCACTGCTTTCCTGATGCTTGAGAAGTCCTGTGTGCCATTCCTAGAACCACAAAAAAACAGTGTGCTTTGAGATCATTTTAAACTATGGAGTCATTCTATTTACATATTGTGTACTCAGCATATTCAGAATTAGCTGACTTTTAAGGAAAACATGATCAATCTTGTTATGCTTTGGTCTAACAAATATAATTAACTCCTCCAGTCTCAGTTGAATACACAGCCTGGATTGCAATATGTTCCATAGTTTTCCTTTGTCACCATTCGTGCCCCTGACTTCAAACAATGTATGTGCATGTGTGTGTGAGATGTGGTGACCAGGTGTTAAGACCATTCGTGGAAGCAGCAAGACACTGAAAGCAGTGCCTCCTAACTCTGCAAGATGTATTAGAAGCAACTTGTATGCATAGAGTGATAAGATCTGATTGTGAAAACAGCTTCCTCCCTTAGGAGACTCCTCTAAAAGACTGATTAAGACATAAGTTCCCCATTCCTTGTTTGTAGTGGATTGTGTTGTTTCACTGTATAGAAACAATGGCTTTTGTTCCCTATTGAGTTTCATATCAGACTCTCTTGGATGAAACTTCTTTTTGATTATAATGAGAGGCCCAAATGTTTCTGAATAAATCAGGCCTTTTCTTGTGTAAATAGCACCAAAAGTTAATCTTTTTTTTTTTCTTTATGGAACATCACCACATCTAGGCATAGAGTTATATAACATAGGTATGCAAACCAAATATTTACTAATAGTAACTCATAAAGAAATTTATTATAGAACTACTCCTTTGTATAATATATAATTTCATCCTTTATTGACTATGAAAGCATATTTACACACTGATTATATAAAGGTGATTATTATTTTACATAAATAATTAAATCTTGGGTAAATATCGAGGCCATAGAAGATCTTTGTTTTTCAGCATTGACTTACACTTTGATTTCTTAATCATTGAAGCTTAGAATGTCACTTTGCATGTATATATATTATTACAAATTGACAGCTATATACTTAGGGTCATTCAGAAAGTACTGGAACTTCTATACTGACTTCAGGTCAAATTTCATTTAATGAATTTTTTAAAAAATAAAATTCAAGTCAGCAACTCAATCAGCCATTTTTGAAAACCAAACATTCTAACATTCTAATCTAAAGATAGACAAGTCTGTTACTTTCATGCTAAGAACATTAACATCTTTAGAAGCTGAGGAGATGACTTAGTTGGTGAAGTGCTTAACACAAGAATAGGGACTTGGGTTCAGATCACCATCATCCAAGAAAAAAATTGGGTATGATGGTACATGCCTGATATCCAGTACTGGAGAGGCATGGACTGGACAGGATTCCTAGGGAAAAAAAGAAAAGTTGTTAGAACCAACATCTTTAAAAAAATGTGAGCCCTCTAGGAAAAAAAAATTTTTCTTGATACTAAAACTTGTTCTGAGAATTGTATATTGCAGAATACACAGCCTTGGTGTATCTACTCATCAAGCAAAATGAGCAAACTTGTTCAAACCTCCGGTGTCCGGGAATTCCATCTGGATACACTGAAGACAGTGTCAGAGGCTTAACAATTTACTCTTCCCCCCACCTCTCTTCTAATATCTCAACGCCCGTAATCAGCTTGAAGAAGTTAAAGAAGAGTCAGCTCCCCTATTCCCTGGGCTTGGGGACTAAGGTGGTTAATATGGGGCTGTCTCTCTGGGGAAAAGTAGTGGTTTTGTTGGAACAGGAAGGATTAGCTAGGATTTATGGCATAGCCATAACCTATTGGTAGAAATCTGTATAATTTAGTATCAAGATGAAGTTATAATTTCTTAAATGGTACAAAATTCACTTGGATTTCAAATTTGAGGTTTTCATTGGTATGAGCTTCTTATTGATATAAAAGTGAAATGAATATTGATACTCTCACGGGCATTGTGCCTGTATAACACATTTAGGAATACAAGGCTTTGACTCAGTCCTTCTTTAACTTTTTTAACTGATTTGAGATGATTAGCCTGTGAGTTAAGGGACTATAGCAAATTCATGACTTTGAGTTTATTGTTAGGGTGTTTTCTATATTTTATTTAGAAATAGCTGAGAGGAGTTAACAGACAACAGTCCAGGTTACCTTACATGGATAGTTGGATTTCAAAACGTCAGAAATCCATAGAATTGATGTCACAAATATTTCTATATTAATGTTCATTTTGATTAGAGACCCATCTGCTCCTGACAGCTTCCTGTCTTGGATTCTAAGAAGAAATTGAGCATCCTTGGAGTTACTCCAGTTGTGGTGAGACAGCCACTAGGCAAGAATTGCCTTTTTCCATCTACAGACAAATTACTGTCCAGAAAAGGACACACTTGCAGAATAGTCGATTGATTATATCTGCCTAGACAGAGTAATCAGGCCTTAATAACTCTGCAGCACTAAAGTCTGTCAGATGAGTTTGGGCCAGAAGGCTGAAGATTTGATGCTCCAATGTTCGGTAGTATAGGGGCTGTCCAGGTGTTCAGTGGTCTCTATAAATTGGCTAAGTTTTAGAAGCTATGCTTAGTGCTTCCCATAACTTCAGTTAACTCAGTCATTCTGGATTTCGGACGGGGTTGAAGACCTATAGTCTCTTAGCCAATCCTGGCTATTTACTTTGAGAGAAAAGATCTGAGTGGATGGTTTTCAGCTGACATTCATCCTAAAGCCAAGAAAAAAGCCAGGTTCAAAACTAAGTGTTTTAGTCAAGAGAGATGACAGAGGTTCTGGTTAGTCAACAATATGATGGACTGGGTATTAGGACTATCTTGTACCTCACTGGTACAAATAGGAATAATTATGCTCTAATTGTATTTTGAGAGAAAAGTTTTATTTTAACAGGAAGGGTGATATGTAGGAGAAGCTAAGGGGGAAGGAGCACTGAGAGGAAGAGATGGAGTAAGGAGAAGAGAAGATGAAGTAGAGGAGAAGTTAGGTGATGAGAGAGAGAGAAAAAGAGAGAAAGAGAGAGGGGGCATGGAGGCAGAAGTTCACGTGTCTCCACCAGTCAAAGATAGTTTATATATCTAGGTTGGGTATTTGGTTACACTTCTGATTGAGCATTACCATACTTATAAAGCCTTTGATTAAGATTTTTAAAAATTGTATAAAAGCAAAAAGATAGGGGTTTTCTAGGGAGATGAAATGGGGAAAGGGGATGGCATCTGAAATGTAAATAAAATATCCATTAAAAAAAAAGAATCCATAGAACCACAGAGAGTAGGTATAGAGGAAGGGATTAGAAGGAACAGATAGATATCTGAAAGTGAAATAGACTAGATATTTATCAATGGATGGAGGGGTTTGGAGTAGGAGGATCATGTTGGGATTGGAATGGTAAAGGAAGTGTGGGAGGAAATATGTGGAGAAAACACTAAAAATAAAGGGCATTTGGGGGTAGTATGGGAACCTGTTACAGTAGAAACTTCCATATATATATTTAAATGAAATCACCATATAATAGGGGAGACAATGTCTGTTTTAGTTAGAGTTTCATTACGGTGAAGAGGCACCATGACCAAGGCAAACATTTCGTTGTGACTGGCTTACAGTTTCAGAGGTTTAGTCCATTATCATCATGGGGTGGGGGGGAGCGGGTGGGGGATGGCAGCATCCAAGCAGCCATGATGCTGGAGGAGTTGAGCGTTCTACATCTTGCGCTAAAGGCAGCCAGGAGAAGACTATTCTGCAGGGAGCCAGGAGGAGGTGCTCTTCCACACTGGGTGGAGCTTGAGCACTAGGAGACCTCAAAGCCCACTTACACAGTGACACAATTTCTCCCACAAGGCCAGACGTACTTCAACAAGGCCACACTTCCTAATAGTGCCACTTTCCATGGGCCAAGCATATAAAAACCACTACAGTGTCCCAACTGGACTTTTCTTGCCATCAAATGACACTCATGTGATTGGTTTCTATATAATTGAATCATTGGCCAATGGGCTCATGTGGGAATCCTCAAACCTTCCAGCCTGTTGCCAAAGAATAGAATGTTCTTAACAAACTGATCATAAGGCCCCATTATTAAAGAAAACACCTACAAAACTCATTAAACATGGAACTATTTATTGACTGGGTGACTACATAGAGCCTTTACTCCTATGTTCCAGCTTCTTTGGTACGTGCTCTCAAAAGAAAAACATAAACATCAAGCCAACTACAATGGTGTACTATTTCAGTATGTCCTGGGGCAATGATGGCACAAAGGTTGTAAGAGTAACCAACCAATTAAAGCTCACTGAATTAAGGCTCACTCCATGAGATGGAACCCATACCTGATACTGCTTGAGTGACCAAAAACCTGCAACTAGATATCACAGGGAACTTACGCAAAACCAACTAATACTGGTCTTAAAAAAAAGAAAAGAAAAGAAAGTGTAGTGATAAAATGACTCCTAATGATTTTCTGCTGTTCTCATAAATAGTGACTTTTTTGACTATCATCAGAGAAGCTGATGGGAACAATTCAGAGACCCACAGCCAGACATTATACCACTATACGGAGAGCAAGACATCTTGGAATATTCAGTCCTAAATGGGATGTCTTTATTAAATCCCTCCCCTTAGAGCGCAGGGCAACCTAGGGAAGAGGAGCCAGAAAGAATATAAGAGTCAGCGGGGATGGAGAATACCAAGAAAACAAATTCCTCTAAATCAACATGAGCAAAACTCATATGAACACATATAAAATGAAACAACATGAACAGGGCATGGGTGAGTCTGCACCAGGGTGTCTGTGTATATATCATGGCTTCCAGTTAAATGTTTTTGTGGAATTCTTGAGTATGCAAATGAGTGGGTCTCTGACTCTCGTGCTTTCTCTTGAGTTGTTTTCAGGTCTGTTGCCTTGTCCAACTCCAATGTGATAGTTTTTGTTTTTTCTTATTGTATTTTATTTTGTGATGTTTTAAGAAAATAAATGAGTGCAAACCTAGCAACTAAGGGCAAATGTTAGCAAATAAACTGTCACTTATATGTTCTGGGACAGGTGAAATCAGTTTTCTCCAATAGAATGACACTGGTTATATCAACTGCTCCAGGTAAAGTCTCATGTTCAGGAATAGTTAATCAACAAACAATGAAATCCACAGTGTGTGTGTGTGTGTGTGTGTGTGTGTGTGTGTGTGTGTGTGTGCTATTTGTTTACAGTTTGGTGAGGTTTTTTGAGGGGGATGAGATGCTATATTTTGTCTTCTACATTTTGGACATTTTATTGTATTGGGTTTTTGGTGTTTTTTTGAGAGAAACTTAAAGTTGGTTGAGTAGGAAGTGGGAGAGGATCTGGATAAACTTTGTGTGATCAAATATATTAAATTTAAAAATAGTTTCAAATGATAAAAGCACAAATAAATACATGAAATATTTATAAACAATTGAGACAAACAGAAACTGCCACAAAAATCCACGTTTACTAATGCCAACAAGACACAAAACAGTATGGCTTCTATTTCTCTGGTCACTTTCAAATCTCATTGGAAGCTATATTTTAGCAGAGCATACATAAGGCTGAAGTACCTGCTGATATGGAAGTCCAGGAGAACAATATAGTTTTCCAGTGACTGAGACTCAGGGGGAAAAAAACCAAGTTATTATAAATAAAGGTTCACTGCAAGTAAAATTTATTATGTACCTGTCAACACTTTTGGAAACATAATCTCACACGTTTTAGCATCTGATTTGTTTGTTTGTTCAGATATGAGCTCTTTGAAGTTTCTTGCATTTAGATAAATGGAATATTTTCAGGTTTTTTGTTTATTTTTTGTTGTTTGTTTTTTTTTTCTTCTTTGAGACAGGGTGTCATTCATGTTGCTCAGGCTGAACTCAAACTCGCAATCTTCCTGCCCTCAGCTTTCCATATAACTGAGACTACAGAGATATGTACACTTGTACCAGCTTTCATTTTGTTTTAAACATTCAAGATAGATTGGTTGAAGTAAAATTCTAGCCTGAAGCTTTCTTAACTCTGGACTCGAAGGCAGGTATCTTTTTCTGAACCTTTCTTTCTTCAGCAAAATTGTAACAAAGAGATCCATGCTTTTGTGTGTGTATATGTGTGTGTGTGTGTGTGTGTGTGTGTGTGTGAGAGAGAGAGAGAGAGAGAGAGAGGCAGACAGACAGAGAGACACACAGAGAGACAGAGAAGGAGGAGGGAGGGAGGGAGGGAGGGAGGAAGGGAGAGAGAGAGAGAGAGAGAGAGAGAGAGAGAGAGAGAGAGAGAGAGAGAGAGAGA
>JANHMN010000005.1:108547837-108609676 GCA_030674055.1 Rhabdomys pumilio
AGAGAGAGAGAGAGAGAGAGAGAGAGAGAGAGAGAGAGAGAGAGAGAATATTCCTACCGTTGAATTAGTGCGATGCCCATGCACATGGCCCTCAATACTAGACAGGTGGTGTGATTGATAGTAGCTTATTAGTCACAGTCTAGAGGATGACACTCCAGCAGTGACACACAGGGCTGCACTTGGAAACATAATGGAAAAGCAGGGCAGTTGGAGGCAGACTTGTAGCACTTGGAGGTTGGGGTGGCCCCCCTTTCCTATGGGAAGATATGCTTATCTTATCTGGGTAATTCTCTGGGCAGGCAGAGACAAGCAACCCGCTATACAGGGATAAGCAGGAACAGTGCCTGCTCCCTCCAGTAAAAATGCCTCTTTGGTTCCAGGATCTTATCCATGGACACAGCACAAGGAGTCACGATTATGCCACTGAAAGCCTTCTCAATGCTAATGCTTGGCAAGGCAGTAAGCATACACAGCTTATTCCACAGATACATAAAGTATCTTAGATGTGATTGAAAAAGCTTTCTTCTATGGTCCTTGGTGATCATAGGAAAGAGACACGTGAATGTAAATCAAATACATCAAGAACAATTCTTGCCACATAACTGAGATTACAGACATGTGTTCAATTGTACCCAATTTTGTGTGATGACGCTGGAATTGAAGGCTATCAGATAAAAGCAAGGCTATCAATCAGAAAGGAATTATTCATTTGGTGTCTTGCCCTAGAAACATTTGGACAATTTGTGAAAATTCAGAACACAGCTATTTGCTCAAAAAAAAAAAAATTAGCCCTGAAATGTATAACCTTAGTAAAATGAAAGGAAAAAGAAAATTTCTTCTCAAACAAATTACAAAAGAATAATGCCAAAATCAGAGCCTTTGGTCATAACAACTCTACCCTGGTGCTTACTAATAAAGTATCTCCCTAGGACAGGCTGTACAGAAAATCACAGACTTTACAAAAGATTAGGCAATGCAAGATATTCTGAGGCCAAAATACATATGTTTGAGTCATTACTTTTTGAGTTCATTCACTTTCAAATTTAAAGAGCCCATGTCAGTTCTGGGGTTGCTTGGCAACTCTTGGTCATATGTATATCTTTATTTAGGAAGAGCGGGGCCTGGCCCCTCAACCTGTTCATCATAACCCGCTAGTAAATCAACATTTCTTAGTCTTGTTTGGTATCTTTTGGTGGTAGGGAGAAAATAAAACACAGGCTCATCCTCCAGGGATTTAGAGGAAAGCTTGACAATATGGAATTATACTAGCTTATAGGTAGCATAAACCATGTCTATACCATGTGCCAGCCTTTGTGCTTAAGCATGCCACCAAATCTGCAACTATCCTACCAAACCTGAAGTGTAGCTTTTATGCTGTCTGTTTAATAGGAGCTATGATTCATGAAAGTCAGATAACAAACAGTTAAGGTGCGCCCCTTAACACCTGACCAGTCTATGGTTTTCCATGTCACATGTTGTAGTGTTACACACTCTCTGCAAGTCTTTGGAGCCTTTCTTCAGTAATCACTCTCATTCCTAGTTTACATTGAGAACATTATGATACTCGGCAGCTAATGACTTGCCCTGTGTCGAAGTATACAGTTAGGGTTCTGTAACAAAAACACTTTTAACTGGGTGACGTGGAAAGAACCAAACATTTATACACTACAGCTTGGAGGCTAATTAGTCTATTATTCTAGCAACAAATTGTATATGGATTCAGGATTCAAGTTCTGGTCCACAAACAGTGCCTTCCAACCGAGTCCTCCTAGACTGAAAGGGGTGAGGGATTCTCTCTGGCACCTCTTTTTTTTGGGGGGGGGAGCAGGGGGAATCTTCCCTTTTGATCTAATCACTTCCTTAAGTTTCCAACTTCTAATACTATGTATAACCTTAAAAGTTAAGATTTCAAGGCTGGGGATATAGCTTATGTTTATAGTACTTGCCCATCATGCACAAGGCCATGGGTTCAAGTCCCAGAATCAGAACAAAAGAAAGAAAAAAGAGTAAAGGTAGGATTCCAGTGTATTTGGAAGAGAAGACACATTCAGATTATAGCACCATGTTACAGTGGTATGTCTCTACTTGCTGCCTTTCTTGGTTTTACCTTTGTGTTAAGGATAGAACCAGAGTCATATATATATATATATATATATATATATATATATAATATAAAAAATATATATCATATAATATATATATATATCATATAAAAATATATATATTTTATATATATACATATATATTTATATATAATGTATATATATATATATATATATATATATATATATACATACATACATATATATATAAAACACACTACCTTAGAGGTCCAACACAGCAACACAGCCCCAAATTGACAGGGCAGTTATATAAGGTTCTTACTGTATTATGCAGGCTGGCCTAAAATTCCTGAGCTCATGCAATTTCCTGCCTGTTTTCAAGTTGCTGGTTGTAAGCTAAGATCTGTATCTAATTAATCTAATCTAATCTATATAAATATCTAGCTAGCTAGCTATCAGATTCCTATGACTTAGTTGTCTCTGTTTGGTTTTATGTGTAGAGTGTGTTATGTTACAGTGTGTTTATACATGTGTTTAGTTGCAGTGCATGCAAGTGTGTGTGAGCCTGTATGTCTGTTTATGTGGTGTATGTACATGTTCATGTGTGCGTGCATGCATACATATAGAGGCCAGAGGTCTCAATTGCTCTATACCAACCAAAGGTAGAGGAAAAGAAGAGTTAATAGAACAAAAAGAAATGTGAACCTGTTTAGAAGTAGTTCTTTGGGGGGCAATTCCAATCTTCACTGTCAAGATTTCAGCAGTCCAGTCCAAAACCTCAACCATGAATCAGTAGTGGCAGTCCAGTCCAATCAGCAAATACCAAACGCAAATCAACAGAAGCAGTTCTATCCAGAAGAAGCCAAGAGGCTCTGGCTAATCGTCACGAGTCTGTGGAAACAGCAAGAAGCAGCCAGAATACCACAGGAAGTTCTTTGGAATTTTTCTCCCTAAGAAGTCACAGCAAGTGAAGATCAGTGAAGACCAGCAAAGCATTGTAAGGCAAACTCATGGAAGAGTTTCACTCACTGCCTATTTGGTTTATATTTATACCCTTTCCAAATATCACAGGTTCTCTCAAGTGTCTGCCTCAGCAAAACATCCTCTCATAAAGACAGCTTCCAGAAAAACATCACATGACACAACTGAGTCTCCGAAGAAACCATAAATTTCCACTTCAACCCTATGTCAAAGTAACACACCAATCAGCAAAATAAAATTCCAGAACCGAACCTGATAACATTATAAGTTTATCAGGTAGTGACAAACAGTTATCTGATCATTTCTCTCGAATGGTCCTTGGCCGTAGAGAAAAACATCCATGTTTTATAGAACTGAAGTTCACGGATATATGACTTGTTCAGTGTGATCTCATCAGATCTGAAAGTTGCCCTGGCTGTTTTGAAATATGTTTCTGACCCATGTTGTCTCTATCAGACAACCTTGGTCTGCCCTGGACATCCTTGATAGCTCTGAAAATGATCTTCGGATACTCCACTCTTGAGTTTGAGCAACAGGTTCTTTAATGGCTTTTCCCTTTCCATGGTTCTCTTTATGTTCATTGTGTTTGGAGACTGTACCCTAGACTGTGTACTATGTACTATGTACTATGTACTATGTACTATGTACTATGTACTATGTACTATGTACTATGTACTATGTACTATGTAGTATGTACTATGTACTATGTACTATGTACTATGTACTATGTACTATGTACTATGTACTATGTACTATGTACTATGTACTATGTGCTATGTACTACGTACTATGATAATTCCATGGTTTCTTTATGGTCCTTTCCAGGGAATGACACAGCTCTTTGCAATAGCAGTAGTAGGATCTTCACTGATCATCTATTCATGGGTGATCCCATAAAAATTTCAGTGTAGCACAAATGACCTTATAGAAAACTGAACTGCTCTTCTATTCTAAACAGACGTTGACAAGAGCAAGGCATTGTGTTTGAGGGAGAAAAACATTTCTCTTGTCAAATTGGGCTCAAATATCCAAATGGCCAGAACCTGAGAATGGATATACAACTGACAGAGATCACTTAATAAAAAGTGGTTCTATTCAACTGCCTTGAAGAAATATTTCTCCATCAGCTAAACAAAAGGTATGTGTTGAGGTTCAGGCTTCAGTGGGAAAGTATGGAAGGTTATATTGTTCTCTTTTATCCTAATGGGTATGGTCCTCTTCAAGTAGTTTACAGCATCTGAATTTGCACTTCCTAGTGTTTAGACCTAGTCTTCTTTCATTCAGGAAATCCTCTAAGAGTCAATACAACTGTATTTTCACTGAGAGGTTTTGCTTAATTTTAGATAATGCTTTTAGGTTTTTTTTTTTCTCCCATGGCTGCTATCAGTTAAGATGCTTTCAGTTTAAATAATCTCACAGTAACATAGTTAGTTTGAGCTAATTTCCTTATATTTTCAGGCAGAGAAAGTATATACTTTGCAAATTTGCTTTTAAGGGTTCCTTGAATAATATACACATATTATTCCATAAAGGGCAAGAATGGTGTAAACAATATACCCACCATCTCCTCTCTCTTCATGTTCGTTTTTTTTTAAGCACAAAAAACAAGGAGATATTCAATGAGGAATCTACTACACAATGTCAACAAGCTTGCTCTTTTTAGGTTATCTCTCCAGATTTTTCTTATAAAGAAAATTATCTTTATAATTATAATTATAAGAAAAGATTTTTCTTATAAATCAAATCTTCTGATAACAAGTACAGGGGGTCTAGAAAGGGATCTCAGCCGGAAGAATCACAGGTGTGGGCCTCAGATAATAAAGCTGTTTCATGCCCTCCTCCATGGTCACCTGCAACAGCACCACCTCATATGGCTTCTGGGACACTGTCATCAGATCCTGATAGGCTTCTATTAGTTGACTCTTCTTGTGGGCCATCATGGCTTCGCTTTTCCTGAGCTTCTCTAAAATAGTATTGCCTTGATTTTTCATACACTTTATATGTTGATTTTCTTCTTCACCAAGGGCTGGATGTAGTTTCCTATACTCTGTTCTGATCATTTGCTCCCGTATGGTCACATAGTCCACCCATTGAGTGGTCATTCTCCTCTCTGCCTCTAGATTCTCCTGATGTTCTTGGATCTTCTTCCATAAAGATTCCATTTGCTTTAGAATTTTCTCCATTTGCTCCCCAACAGCTACTTCAGTGGGGCAGTGTCTATGATCTCTGTGCTCCTGGGAGTCAGAACATAATTGACAGAGGAGGACCCTGTTCTCATCACAGAAGATCATCTTTCTCTCCTTGTGGGTCACACACTTGTGCTCCTCAGAACGCAAATACTTCATGGACCTTTCTTTTCTGACAATGGATACCAGTTTCTTCATAGTAATGTCAGTTCTGAACTCCCACTGGGATGGTTGCCCAAGCAATTATCCCCGTGCTCAGCAGCTCTTGGTAGGGATGCAATACTAGTTCAGATCTGAGATCAGATCCTCAGAGTGTGGAGGTGATAGATCTAGAAGGGTCTGGACCAGAAAGTTGGAAACACACTGTGTCTTGTCTGGAGAAGAATGAACTTGTGGGCCCCAGGACTGTGCTTAGAGCCTCTAAAGACCATGTCCACTTCCTCCCATGGTTGTTCTTACTGATGCTTCTAATAGGTGAGCTCCTGCAAGTGGGATTATTCTAAATGGATGAAAGATTAAACCTTGGGCAGTCTCCACGGGCAAATCTCCCCAAGGGATTTCCTGAATCACTGTTTGGTGTGGTAGCTCATACCTTTCCCCAGAGTCCAAAGAATTAGAATGTTGAAGCAGGAGGATTTTTAGTTCATGGCCTGGCTTACATATGCAGTGAGAACTTTTTCGGAGACCCCCTGAGTGAACCATGTGGATGTGAATCAATGCAAAAAGCAATTAAAAGGAATTTTAATGATTGGGGTAGTCTTGAACACGAAGGAGAGGCGGCGACCCCCCTCTCTTCATGTTCTACTCCATGCCTTCAGTTACATGCCCTATATTCATTGTATATACATTGTATTCAATATAGTGTAATGCATACATTGTTCCTCAGGACAATTACATGTGTGCGTGGAACTCTCATGGCTTAGCTACTGCATTTCTGAAAATGAGCAAAAGATTTTTTTTTTTGGATCCTAAAGCAAAGTTCCTGACAACAGCTTCAATTTGGAAAGCTATTTCCTCTTTTTCTGGCTCTCCATTATGTTAGATTCCTTTTACTACAGTTTAAATCATAAGCCATGTAAACGCCATGTAAATTCTTGGTAAACGCCTAGAATTTCCTTTTCAATGAGTCCTACACATAAACAGTTCATTCTCCTCCCTCCCTCTCCCCACTCCTTCCTCTCTACACAGTAGCATTCTCTAGACTAGTGGTTCTCCAGCCTTCCCTCCTGCCAGCCCCAACCTGAATTTTCAGGTCCAGGAACCAGAAAGAAAATCTCCTTAGTTAGGTTTCTAGTCCTTAATTATTCTCAGCAATGTATGGATAAGAACAGTTTAATTGTCTCAAAAGGACTCAGAACTTCTCCCCTATTTTATATATAACACTCTATACTGAGGTCTGGGCGTTATGGCACCGAAAGACCCTCTTCATCCCCTCTCCACTGAAACCCTTCTTTCCAATGATCTCCCTCCTGCTTTAAAGTCTTTTCCTTTGATCCACAGACTTTAACCAAGGGAAGGAACCTCACAAACCCCTCCCCCATACACGACCACATGGTGACAGGTCCAGTCTTATACAGGTCTTTTGCAGATAACCATAGCTGCAGTGAATTCATGAGGGCACATTATGCAGGTCTGTGTTATGTCCAGGAACAGTTTCACAGCACCTCTCCTAATCTCTTGATCCTACATTCTATTAGCCCCCTCTTCCAATGATGTTCTCTGACCCAGGGGGAAAGGGTGTGATGTACAAGGCCCATTAAGGGCCAAATATACCACAGTTATTTAGGCTCAGCACTTTAACTAGCTATCACATTGTAAGTCTCTGAATTAATCACAACCCACAGCAAAAAGAAGCTTCTCAGAAGAGGGTTAAAAGCTGCACTAGTTATGTGCTTCAAGAGCAGTTTAATAACATATTAATTTAGCAAAACAACAGTAGTAGTTTCTCTCCTAGGACCTATGACTTTACTAGCTATTGGCTTTTCCTGGAGACTTATGGCACCAGGCATGATTTCCTCCTGCAGAGTTGGCCTGATAGTAAATTAGAAAATGGTTGGTTTATCCCCACATCACCATAGCACCAGCATACATAGCTGGCCAGACATTTCATGACTGTAGTTTCATAGGGTTCACAGCTGAGTAGGTATATTATTTTGCTTTCTATTGCTATGATAGATACCATGATCAAAATGAACACGGAACTCTGGGCTAACTCACAGGCTACTCCAACCAGGGAACCAGTTGGAATTGCTGCAGATCTTCACCTCTCTCTCTCTCTCTCTCTCTCTCTCTCTCTCTCTCTCTCTCTCTCTCTCTCTCTCTCTCTCTCTCTCTCTTCCTCCAGACAAAATTCATGAGCTGCACCCACAGCTCGGCAACAGAACACCTGCTGCAACCTTCAATGTTTCCCTGCCCGCAACTCCCGTGGATTCCACAAATATTCCCCTTCTAACCCCCTTCCTCCACTTGTTATTTTATCCCAGCTCAAATCCAACAGGCAACCCTGCTAACTCAAAGGTCACTCCTGAATGGTGAAGCAGGTAGGCTGACTGCTTAGACTTTCTAGAATTAAATGAAAATGAATGCACAACAAACACAACATAGGACACAGTGAAGGCTGTTCTAAGAGGCAAGTTCATAACACTCAGTGCCTACATTAAAAAAAAAGGTAGAGAGATCTCATTCTAGCATCCTAACAGCACACCAGAAAGCTCTAGAACAAAGAATAAACCACATCCAAAAAGGAGTAGGTGGCAAGAAATAATCAAACTTAGGGTTGAAATCAATGAAATAGAAAAAAAAAAACCTAGAATTGATACAAATAATTAGTGAAACAAAGTTGCTTTTTTTTTTTTTTTCGAGAAAATCAACAAGAGAGACAAATCTTTATCCAAACTAACTAAAAGGCAAAGCAGGAACATCCAAATTAACATAATTAGATAGGAAAGGAGGACCATCTTAATTTTCTTAGTTTCTGCAAAGACAAAAAAGTCAGCAGGAAGTAGCTAAAGATCACAACAATGCTATTCCTGCCTCACCATCACCTCTTTCTAGTTTCTCATTTTTAATTAAACCAAATGGAGGAATGCTAACATTTCTTCTAGGTTCTGCCTAACAGTTACCTAGCAACAGCCAGGTAGGAGCCTGGCTTGCTATAAAAGGACTGTTTGGCCTGACTCTCTCTCTCTCTCTCTCTCTCTCTCTCTCTCTCTCTCTCTCTCTCTCTCCTCTCACACCCCCTTTGGCACCCTCTCCTCTCTCTCCCCCCACCCCACCCCCTTCTGTGTGTATGTGTCTGGCTGGCCTCTTCCCTTCTTTCTCTCTCCTCTCTCTTTCTGTCCTTCTCTGTCCCCTCTCTTTCTCTGAGTCCACCCTTCTCACCCCCCTTCCCATGCCTCAAATAAACTTCATTTTATACTAGACCTGTCCTATGGCTGGTACCTGGGGGAGGGTGTGCCTCAACATGAGGCCACTAAAGGCACTCCCTCCCACTGTATGATGATGTGCCTCCGCATCACAAAACATATCAGTTTCTATATAAAAAATTTTGGATTTATTTTTATTTTTCTATGTTCGTGGTTTTTATTGGTGCTGTATAGACTATGTGGTTTGATTGCTTTTGGTAGACTGGCAGTTTTTACAATATCCATCTTACCAATCCATGAGCACTGGCGGTGGGGGGGGGGTGTCTTTCTATTTTCTAGTGTCTTCAATTTCTTTCTTCAGTGTTTTAGAATTTCTTTACCTTTCTTGGTTAGGCTTAATGTAAGGTATTTGCATTGAGGCTATTTTGAATAGATTTTTGCCCTCACTTCTTTCTTAGTGTGTCTGTCATTGGTATAGAAAAGGGCTACTGATTTATATATGCTAATGTACCACATTGCTGAACATGCTTACCAGCTCGTAACAGTTTGGTTTTGTGTCTTGGGTTTTTCTTTGTTTGTTTCGTTTGGATTTTTTTTTTTTTTGCCTTTGTGGTATTTTATGTATAAAATCATACCATTTGCATTTCTGCACTTTAACTTTTTACTTTCCTACTTGTGTTCCTTTCATTTCCTTTTCTTGTTTTACTGTGTTCTTGCTAAGACTTCTCTCACCATACGGATAGAGGACACAGTGGATACCTTTGTCTGGTACCTGATTTTAGTGCAACACTTGAAAAAAAGTTTTGGTCATGTAACATGATTTTAGCTATACGCCTATCATATGCAACCTTTAATGTTGTGATGTGTTGTCTTAAGTCTTATTTTCTCTAAGACTTGTTTTGGTTTTGATTTTTTTTTTTGAGAGAGAGGGTTTCTATGTATAGTCCTGGTTATTCTAAAACTCATTATGTAGACCAGGCTGTCCTCAAACTCAGACATCCATCCACCTGCCTCTGCCTTCTAAGTGCTGGGATTAAAAGACTATGCCACGACCACCTGGTCTTTACAGGACTTTTATCATGAAGGGGTGTTACGCAATGTATTTTGTGCATCTATTGATGTGATCATGTCTTTCTGCCCTTGAGTCAATTTGTGCTATGATTTATGCTTACTTATTATGTTGAACCATACCTGTAGTTTAGAATAAATCCAACGTGCTCATGCTAAAAGATATTTTTGATCTGTTCTTGAACCTGGTTTTGAAAGTGTTTTATTGAAAGATTGATCTAGAATTTTATGTTTTGTGGTTGTAAATTTATCTAGTTTTGGTTTCAGGATTATACTGATATAGAATCTTTCCATCCTTCTCTGTTTTTCAAAATACTTTGAGAAGTAAGAAGTATTTGTTCAAATTAATTCTGAAGGTCTGGTAAAATTTGGTAGACATGGCATCTTCTGGACCTGAGCATTTTTCATTTGGGAGACTTTCCCCCCACCCCCGATCAATTTTATTGTTTCACGTCTATTTAAATTTTAAATTAAATTATCTGCTTAATTATTATCTTTGTTTAATTTTTGTAGGTCACAGTCTTTGAGATAGTAATTCATTTCTGTTGTATTTTTCTATTAATTCATTGACAAGTTCCTTCCTCCCCTTAACTACTTCCAGATGCACCCTTCATCTTAGCACACATCCTTTTTAAATAACCTACGGAGTCAAACTTTTGCCATTCTTAGATATACTCATGGGTGTGGGCCATTTACTAAAGCATGGACCAAATACCAGGGACAAAATACCGTCAGAAGCCATTACTTGTCAATAGCTGGGGACTCATGAGCTCCTCACCATCTGTTCTAGAACACCGACCTACTTGATCCTCTGTAGGTCTTGTGTAGGTGACCACAGTGTCAATGAATTTGACTTCAGTGATCCTGTCCTGTCCAAAAGACAATTTGCTCCAGTCCTCTCTGCCCTTTAGGTTTGATAATTTTTCTGTCCAATCTTTCTTTCTATGTATGTATGTATGTATGTATGTATGTATGTATGTATGTATATATATATGTATGTGTTATTGGTTATTTTATTTATTTACATTTAAAGAGGTATTCCCCTTCCCAGTATCCTCTCCACAAACCTTCTATCCAACCTCCCTCCCCCTGCTTCTATGAGGGAGCTTCCTCACCCACCTACCCTCTTCTTACTCATGACCCTAGCATTCCCCTACAGTGAGGCATCGAGTCTCCACAGGACCAAGGGCCTCTCCTCCCACTGACGCCACATACTACATATGCAGCTGGAGCCATGGGTCCCCCTATGTGTACTCTTTGGTTAGTGGTTTAGTCCCTGGGCACTCTGAAGGGTCTGGTTGGTTGATAATGTGGTTCTTTCTGTGGGGTTACAAACCCCTTCAGCTCCTTCAGTCCTTCTCCCAACTCATCCATCAGAGTCCCTGTGCTCAATCTGATGATTGGCTTTGAGCATCCACATCTGTATTGGTCAGACTCTGGCACAGCCTCTCAGAAGATAGCCAGACCAGGCTCCTGGCAGCAAGTGCTTCTTGGCATCAGCAATAGTATCTGGGTTTGGTGTCTGTATATGGGATGGATCCCCAGGTGGGGTAGTCTCTGGATGGCCTTTCCTCCAGTCTCTGCTCCACTCTTTGTCCCTGCATTTCTTTTAGACAGGAACAATTCTGTGTTAATATTTTTGAGATGGATGGGTGGCCCCATTCCTCAACCATGGGCTGTGCCTAACCACTGGATATGGTTTCTACAGGTTCTATTGTCCCTTTTCAGCTAATGCCATCTCTGTTGGGTCCTGGGAGTCTCTTGCTTTCCTGGCATCTGAGAATTTCTAGTGGCTACCCCCAGTTCCCCACCCCCCACTGCTACACACCTCCATTCAATTTCCTGACCCTCTGTACTTCTCCCTCATCTTCTCCCACACCTGATCTTGTCCCCCCTTTTTCCTCCCCCTCCCTCTCCCTTCCAAATCCCTCCCTCCTTCTACCTCCCATGATTATTTTGTTCCCCCTTTTAAGTAGGACTGAAGTATACACCTTTTGGTTTTCCTTCTTCTTGAGATTCGTATAGTCTGTGAGTTGTATCATGGGTATTCCGAGAATTTTTTCCTAATATCCACTTATCACTGAGTACATACCATGTATGTTCTTTTCTGACTGGATTGCCTCACTAAGAATGACATTTTCTAGTTCTATCCACTTTGCTGTGAATTTCATGTATTCATTGTTTTTAATAACTGAGTAGTACTTTGTTCTGTAAATGTACCACATTTTCTGTATCCAGTCATCTGTTGAAGGACATCTGGGTTCTTTCCACCTTCTGGCTATTATAAATATGGCTGCTATGAACATGATGGAGCATGTGTTTTTGTTATACGTTGGAGCATCTTCTGGGTATATGCCCAGGAATAGTATAGCTGGGTCTTCAGGTAATAACTATGTCCAATTTTATGAGGAACCATCAGACTGGTTTTCAGAGTGGTTGTACCAGCTTGCAATCCCACCAGCAATGGAAGAGTGTTCCTCTTTCTGCACATCCTCGCCAGCATCTGCTGTCACCTGAGTTTTTGATCTTAGCCATTCTGACTGGTGTGAGGTGGAATCTCAGGGTCATTATGATTTGCATCTCCCTGATCTGCCCAATCTTTCTTGATGGTCCCTGAGCCTTGGATGAGGGGGAGTTAATATAGATAACATATTTGTTACCGGAGATTTCCACTGACATTGATTCTCTGCACTTTGATTTGTTTTGAGTGTCTATGCTAACCACAGTCCACAGTGTAAAGAAACTTCTCTGGTGAGATCTGTGAGCTATGCTAAACTATCGCTAAAGAGACATAAATTTAAAGGTTAGTTTGATAATATTCCCATTTAATAGAATAAAAGTTGGCTTACTACTGGAGCCTGGGAACACCCAATCATAGGTTCTGGGCCAGATGTACAGTGACAGGCAGGTGTCTCCTCCTATGGTGTGGGCCTTAAAACAAATCAAATAGTGTTTGGTTATCCCCAGAACATCCATGTCACTGTTGCAACCATGGGCATAACTTCTCATTTTATAGTTCACAGGGCTAACAGCTCGTAAGACTGTTGATGACTTTCCATAAGACTGTTGATGATTTTCTTTTCTAGGCTACATACACCTTCCAGTATTATGAAAGTTAAACAGTAAGGAGGACGCTTCTTGATTAGTGCCAACTTTATTTCTCCATGTTCTGTGCATAAAGTGTCTTCAGCAATAGAATCTTCTCAAGATCCAATAGGCAATCAAGAACAGTGGCAATAGCCTGTATTGTTTTTGGAGTCTCTAGGACACCTTCAACTAAGAACCTGATGGGTAGTATCCCACACCTGAAACTGGGGTTTTTATTTGTCAAACTTTTGAAAGGATCACTATGACCAGAGTATAGTATCTATAATTAAACTTTGGGGGGTGGGAGTGAGACAGGGTTTCTTAGTGTAACAGACCTTGTTGTCCTGGAACTCACTTTGTAGACCAGGCTAGCCTCAAACACACAGAGATATGCTTGCCCCTACCTCCCAAGTGCAGAAGTCAGAAGTCAGACACTAAATTCTAAAGTAGTGTGAGTAGCCAGTGGTTGGCCTGCTGGTGAGTCTGCACTCTCCACTATTACGTAGTTCTTCTGCATAGAGATCCTGGTGGTATTGGTGCTAACTGTCTAATCAAAGGAAATGTGCTAACCAATTACAGGTGATAGGCGTCTATTATATCAGTAGTTGCTCATGTACAGTAAAGCAGACTTTTCCTGAACAGTTTCCTGAAACTGGCCCCTGAGTGATTCATCTCTGTGCTCTTTACCAACCCATGGGTGCTGCAATCTTTTGGGGGGCATGCCCCAGTAATGACTGCAACAACATTGAGCCAGTTCTTTTTCTTTTAGTTAGTTTGGTAAGGAGTTTATCAATCTTGTTGATCTTTTCAAAGAGCCAACCCTTGGCTTAATTATTTGTGTGTGTGTGTGTGTGTGTGTGTGTGTGTGTGTGTGTGTGTGGTTGTTTTCCCCTTTGATTTCTATCTTTATTATGCTGGTTAGTTTTTTTTTATCAACTTGACTGAAGCTAGGTTCATCTAGGAAGAGGAAATCTTAGTTCAGAAAATACCTCCATCAGACCAGTCTACAGGGAGGTGATTGATATGGGAGAATACAGTTCATTGTGGGTATTGCTACCCTTGGTGAGATTGCTCTGAGTTGTATAAAAAAAAAAGCAAGCTGAACTAGAAATGAAGAGCTAGACAGTAAGCCATGTTTCTCAATGGTTTCTGCTTCACTCTCTACCTCGAGTTCCTTTAGTGGAATACTTACCTACTTCCTGTCCTAACTTTTCTCAATGGTCAATGTGATCAGGACATGTAAGCCAAACAAACGCTTTTCTCCTCGTGTTCCTTTGGTCATAGTGTTTGTTATAGCAATAGCAAGCAAAGTAGGACACCGATTTTAGTTTTTTTGTCTCCATTTACTACTTCTGCATTTGGCTTGTTCTTGTTTTATCAATGTCTTTGTTCCTCTGATGTTTTTGATGCTCTCGTTTACATTTAATTCCAGGGATTTTAATTTTTCCTTTTGAATTCTTTGTTGACCTATACATCACTCAATAGTGTGCTGTTTATTATGTCACATGTTTTCATTGATTTTTAAACCATCCTAGCAGACTATGGTGTTATATGTGGGAGAACTAATGTCCACAGGATCATCCAGTAATGGCTTATAAAACAAGAGTCGGCTAGAAATGTAGAGAGGAGGACCGAGGGGTGAGGATTACTGAGTGGGTGTAAAAAGAGAGTGATCCAGGGATAGTCAGTTGAGATTAGTAAAGCTGTGAACTTTCTCTACCATTATTTCATATGGCTTTTAATATATAGAGGGGAATCTTGATTTTTCAGATCTCAATTCTCTACCTCTGTGATGCTAGGATGTTACCTAACATCCCTTGATCTTAATCTCTTCCTTGCATGGAGAAATATATCTTAAAAATATTAGGTGTTCAAAGAGAAAAGATGTGTGTGTGTATGTGCATGCATACTGTATATCACTAGTTTACTGTTACTGGTATTGAATCTAATTAGTTGTAACTTATTCAGAACATCTTGTGCCTTTAGTTGTTAAAGATAGGTCATAGTTCATCACAAACACTGTCTTCTCTCAGAGAACAAAAATACATTATGCAAATAAGATATCAGTGATACATAGTTAAAACACAGTTCCAAACAGAGTAACTCAAATCACTGTGATCAAGGGACTACTGCAGTAAATCATGACATAAACTGTAATATGCTACTTACTGCTAATTGCCAAAGAATGAATCAGATATCCTTGCCCTAAAAAAAAAAATCACAGCTGATTAAAAGTTTGGTAAGCACCTGGTACACAAACACACACACACACACACACACACACACACACACACACACACTCCAGTGACAACAACATAAAACCCCACATACGTTGCCTAAAGCAGTATTTGTATATTATGTCCACATTGGATGTTTTTCTTTTTTTAATTCATGCATAACAGTATTTAATTTTAAATTAGACAGTGAAATGGATGAATGATTCAAAAACCAATGAAATAAGGTCCTTGCCCTTGAGGATTTAACAATTTATTTGCAGGAACCAAATATATTCTATCAAAACATTTATTAGGTGAATAGCATGTGTCAGAACTTGTTCTAAGCCCAATATCACAGAGCCAGCGAGTATAAAAGTCACTTTACAATTCTGAGTTCATTGGCTCGAACCTGAAAGCATATTTTATTTATAGCAAGCAAAATACTTCTCATTGTTCTTTCATTTATACTTCTTAAAAATCGGCTGGTCTCTAGAGACATAATATTCTATGTCTCAGAAGTAAAAGCTATGCCTAATTGTACATATTGAAGACTCTAATTAAAAGTACTTTCCTTTCTCAGGTAATACCTATTTCAGAGAGCTGTACTCTTAGGTTTGGGGGTCTAGCAAGAGACAGCCTAAAAACAGGTGATTGCCACTCAGTCAATACTGAGCAAAATACCTCCCTTTCACAAATGGCCCCAATACTGTGCCTCTTGCTTTCTAAGTTCTCGTCTCCTTGACACAAAAACAAATCAGGACTATTGACAGGCTGGCCTGTTCATTTTGACACACCTTATTTGAGATTTCAGTGAGACTGATTTGGTCTTTATGGGCATGCCTAGCCATGCCGTGTGCCTGGATTTTCCAGGTGTGAATCACTGGGAAACAAGATGACTATTTCCTTGGGAATTATACATGCTGCTACATATAACATATATGAGGCACTGCAATAGGTAATGGAAAACAAATCAGCTCTATTATCAGATGACTTAGGTACATTATTCTGGGCACTACAAGCACTCAACATTTAATGTGTAACAAAGGCAATCGAAACACCATCAAATCAATCAATCCTGTATGGTATAGATTTTTATCAAGATGATTGGATAAAAGCAAGATATAAGAGAATCTACTTTTCTTTACAACCTTTAATACATGGTTATGGAATTGAAGTTCCAGATGTCTAAATACTTATTCAAGATCGCACAGGTATTCATTGGTAGGCATGTGGTTGGAATGCTGTTATACGTTAGGATAAATGTCAAGATTAATTGTTACATTATGCAGAAGAGAAAAAAGTGACATTTTTTTTAATGAACATGGTATTTTAAAACAGGGAAGACCTTGTCCAAGTTATAAACTGTACATCACGGAAAAATTCTATAACAAATGGCAGTATTCAAAGAAATGATTCATTAGACAAGCCAAGGCAATAGTATCAACACATTGGTCAGGGAACCCCAAAAAACCCAAATAAAAGTCTAAATTCCACCTTGATCTTTGGTTTACTCTTCTCTAATTGGTATTAATACTATCAACTTATGAGAACTGAAGGAAATTTAATATTTAACATAGGGTGTAGCACTTAGATTCTTTCAGCCAATATTGGATGACTTAAATGCTTGTCTTTTCTGTTAACTCTAGGTATCACTAAGTACTTGTGGTATCATTCTCTGTCTCCATTTAGATAAATTTAAAACTTAAATTTAATTTAAATTAAAATTTTTAGTGTGTGCGACATTAAACTTAAAGCAGTTATAAAAAAGTATTGAATTGTCTAATAATTATTGTGAATCTATCCAATAGAATAAAATGCTCATGAAAAATATTATTTTGAAAATTAGGCATTCTTTCCTCATTATTTAAATAGGCAAATATCAGTATCGATGTGTCAAGTTCTGCAAACAAGATTCCATTGACATTTTGATTGAGGCTATATTAAACTTATCAGTTATGTCCCTTGTGTTCTAGTGTAAATGTTTATTTATCATTATCATTAGGGGACTGGTTTACTTTTGCAAATTAGTATGCCTTTCTCCCTTCTCTCTATTACACTGTCTTGCCAAGACACTGAAATTGAAGAGGCATAACTGGCTGCAAAGGTGTTGAATTATTAAAAACCAAAACCAAACCAAACCAAACCAAAAAAACAACAACAAAACAACCAACCAAATACCAGCACATTGGTGAGACATGGGAATCCCATTTAACGATGTGAGGGATCCTTATAACATAGCCAGAACCTGGGGAACTGACAATTTGAAACTTGGGAAAGACTTCCATATCATCCCAGTCATGACTCCTGTTACCTCCAACTCACAAAACTGTCTCTCCATTTATTATGAAAGTCTTTCCAAATTCTCAGTGTTCCTTGTCAATATCATCACTACTCCCATTATTTATTCTTCTGATATATTAGATGGTTACCACTTCACTCTATATTTCTGTAAAACTCATTTGTATCAACACACTTGACGTTTTTTATGTTGTGTAATGTTAAACTTTTATCTTTGTCAAGAAATGATACTTTTTCTTTTCAAAAACTTACCATAATTTTTACCCTTTTTTCCTTTCATCCTCCCTCCTTCTATCAACCCTTCCTATTTTACAGGGTCTTGGCTTCCCAAGTGCTGAGATTATACACATGTGCCACAAAACTCTAACACATTACTGTTTCTTTTCTATATTTATTTACAGTGGAGAGGGTTTCTCAGAAATAATAATTAATAGTAGAAATAATGAATACATATTTTCATGGTTCTGGTTTTAGTTGAATTGCTTCTGATGGTATAAACAATTTTCTGTCTCTTCACAGAGGAAAAAGCACTTCAGTATAGTGTACTACAACTTGCTGGTTTTGCATGTGTATGTGTATGGTGTGCTTGTATATATGTATCCATGTTCACATGTGTCTGGGCGCGCATTCATGAGTGCATGTGGAAGCCCAAAGTTGGAAATCAGAAGTCTTTCTTGATCTATTTTTACCTTATTCACGGAGGCAGAGTCTCTCAACTTAACCCAGAGCTTGCCAATATGACTAGCTACCTAACTAGTCTACCTACCCAGCATGATCTGGGAATTTCCTGTCGTCCTCTTCCTAATAATAAATTACAGGCATTTTACAATGCTTACCCAGAAATTACATGGGTTTGAAATCTGAACTCTGGTCTTCACACTGGTAAAGCAAACACTTTATCTATTTAGCCAACACCCCAAACCCAGCAATGTACTTTTAAAGTACATATGTTAGCTGTGCGTAGTGACATACGATTGTAATCCTAGCACTTGAGTCGCGGAAGCAGCAGGATCAGAAGGAGATCAAAGCCTACTTTGGCTACAGAGTGAGCTTGAGGCTAGTCACACCTACATGAAAAAAAAACACCATCCCCCCAAAAATGAGAATAGGTATTGAATTGTTATTACTTTTGGAACATCTATCGAAAGTAATTTTAGCACACAAAACAACAGGCTTTCTTATGGCTTTTCCATATGTATTCCATCTTAGCTGATCTCCTTCACTCTGTTTCCCAATTCAACCCTCCCCCTCTACTCCTCTCACCCACTCCTTGGCCCCTTTGTTTGTGCCATTATACTTTCAGTATTCCTAATTCTATTCTATTCACATGTGCTCTCTATGGATCTTAAAAATATCATCCTGAGTGAGATAATAAATTCCAAAAGGACATGTACTCAGAAGTAGATATTAGCCATAAAACACAGGATACCCACATTATACTCCACAGACCCCAAGAAGCTAAACAAGAAGGAAGGCCCAAGTGAGGACTCTTGAACCTCACATAGAAGGGAGAATAAAATAGTCATAGGAGGCAAATGGAAGAAGGGAACTGGGAGGGAGAGGGGATGGAGAAGGGAATGAGGATGAGGTTTAGGATCAGGTGTGGGGAAGAACAGAAGAGATGGTCATATGGCCATGAGAATGAGTGGACATCTTCAATTGTGACAGGGTTGGGGTGGTGGTGGTGGTGGTGGTGGTGGCATCTCCGGGAAGAGACAGAGACCTGGGGTAAGAGAGATACCCAAGAATCACAATATTGAGGCTATGGAACCCGAAGAGGCCACTTCCTGTAGCCAGGCAGGAACCCAAGTGGAGCAGTAGAGACACCAACCCACCCACAAAACTTTCAACCCCAAATTTATCCTGTCTACAAGTAATGCAGGCACAGGGGATGAAGTAGAGACTGAAGGAATGGCCAACCAGTAACTGGACCAACCAGAAACCCATCCTATGTGCAAGCATCAATTCCTAACACTGTTAATTATATTCTATTGTGCTTGCAGACAGGAAATTAGCATGGCTGTCCTCTGAGAGTGACTCAGACAAATACAGATAACCCACAGCCAAATAGTGGATGGAGCTTGGGGACTCTTATGGAAGAATGGGATGAATGATTGCAGGCCCTGACGGGAACAGGAACTTCATAGGAAGACCAACAGAGTCAACTAACCTGGACCCTTCAGGTTCTCTGTGTCTGAATCACCAACCAAAGAATATATGCATGCTGGACCTCCCTCCCCCAACAGGTAGCAGATGTGCAGCTTGATCTTCATGCAGATCCTGCAACAACTGGAACAGGGAACTGTCCCTGACTCTGTTGTCTGCCTGTGGATCCTGTTCCTCTAGCTAGGCTGCTTTGTCTGGCCTCAGTTGGAGAGGATGCACCTAGCCCACAGAGACTTGAAGTGCCAGAGTGGGGAGATACCCAGAGGGGGCCTCCACCCCCTTAGAGGAGAGGGGAGGATGGGTAGAAGTATTAGGGAGGGGATAACTGAGAAGGGGACAGTGAGCAGAATATAAAGTGAATAAATAAGAAAACAATAAATAAAATTTTAAAAATGACTGCCGACAATCTAGAATCAGGAGTTCTTTCATATGTTGCAAATATTACTTCTATATAAATAATCCTGTCATATATATTTGTGTCCCTGAAATAAAACTTGTGAAGTTCCATGTACATTAATGTATTAATATTTTAATATATAATGTATTAATATTTTAATATATAATATATTAATATTTTAATATATAATGAACATGTACTTGTATTGATTTTTTATTATATAAAGAAGTAGGTTTTATTTTTACAAAATCATCTTTCTTCTGATTCTTCTCTTATTGCAACCAAGAATACATACTAAAAATATTTTAAAACCCTGTATTTCCCCTCTTTTCCTTTCTAGTTTCATTGCTTGTGCCAATATTCATTCTCACAAGGATGCGCATATGTAAACATCAGAAGCTAGAATCCACACAGTAGAGAAAATGTGGTATTTTTCTTTCTGAACCTGCATTGCCTCGCTCAATGTTTCCAGGCCCAACCATTTTAATTTTAAAAATTGCATTAAATATATGTACCATATTTTCTTTATATATTCATATGTTGGTAGTCATCAATAATAGTAACTAGAAGATGATCTCGGGCTACATGTAAATCTATATATAACATATACATCCAGGTGTGTATATATGGTGGCATATCTGTAGGTGATATACCTGAGTCATATATAGCTCCGGTTGTAGCTTTCTAAGAAACTGATGCACTGATTTCAATACTGTCTGTACCAGTTTATACCCCAAGCTGCAGTGAATGAGGGTTCCTCTTCTTTCACATCCTCACCTGCATTTGTTTTCATTTACTTTCTTTGTGATTGCTATTCTGACTGTGGTGATATTTGCAATTCCTGAATGGCTTTTAAATCTTTTTGGACATTTGTTCCTTTTTTCCTTCAAGCATATTGGCCCAATTATTGACTGGCAGTATTGTTTATTTATGTGATGTCCAATTTTTGCTGTTCTTTATATATTCTAGAATCTAGATACTATCTACATGTTTGAAGTATAGCTGGCAAATGTTTTCTCTCATTCTACAGGCGATCTTTTCACTGTGATATTTTTCTTGACTGTAGGGAAGCTTTTGAATTTCATGTAATCATATCTGTTTATTCTCAGGCTATTCCCTGTGTTATTAGGATTCTGTTTTTAAAGTTCTTGCCTATATATCTCTATGTTGAAGTACATTGCCTGTTTCTTTTTAGTAATTTTGAGACTTCAAGTTTTAAACAAAAGTCTTTTATCTATTTAGAATTTAGTTTTATATAAAGCAAGAGATAAGGATTGTGCTGGCTAGTTTCATGTCACCGCAAGATAGTCATTTGGGAAGAAAAGAACCTCAGCTGAGAAAATATCTCCACTAGATTGGCTTGTAGGCAAGCCTGTAGGACATTTTCTTGATAGTTGTTGTGAGACAGCCAAGTTCAATGACAGTGGAGCCATACCTAGGTTGGTTGTCCTGGGTGCTTTAAGAAAGCGGACTGAGCAAGTCATGGGGAGTAAATCAGCAAGCAGCACTCCTCCACGGTAGTCTCTCCTCCAGGCCTTTGTCCTGAGTTCTTGCTCTGATGCCCTTGGATGATTGGCCTACAAGCTCTAATACAAAATAAATACTTTCCTTCTCAAGTTGTTCTTGGTCATGATGTTTTATCACAGCAATAGAAATCCTAAAACAGAAATTTCTACCAGTTCTGTGGGATTTTGCCATGACAGACCTGACAATGTCTTTCAAAGAGGATTGTGGTGGTATCTGAACTTCAGACTGGAAAAGACATTGAGTGCTCAGAGCTCATTGGACTGTTCTGTGGGAGGTTTGAAAGATTACATTGTTGAAAGCAATGCAGACCGTAGAGGTATGGCTTGGGAAGTTTCAGAGAGAAGTTTAAAGAGTACCTTAAAGACTATTTATGTGATATTTTTGGATTGAGAATCTGTGGTGTCAGTGAGCCGGAGCCGAAGAGCTGGCTGTGATTAACAAGACATCAACACCACTGAAGAAATCCTTTATTGGACAATTGGTGCTGATTAACTAGAGCTGAGAAATTACGTTACAGTTATTGAGGATTGTAAATTTGACAGTATTTCCTCAGGGTCAGTACAGGGAAGCTGTGTTCTAGATGCAGACGTTGTATTTCATGCTGGCAGTCATACCTGATAGTGTTAAGTACCTGGTTGGTAATGGTTTTCAAGTTGTATAGTAGTCATAGAGAACAGCTAAAGCTTGGTATTGTGTGGCATGGCTGGAGTCCTTGAAGAGAGTCCACAGGAAGCCACAGCTCAGTTGTGACAAGGACTCCAGCTTTTTTGGAGATGTCAGTACAATGGGGACAACCCCCAAGGACAGCAGCACTTGTGGAGTGGAGCTGGCCTGAGTCTACCAGACAAACTGTGTATGCTGGGAATGGATTTGCCAGGCCCTTTGGTGACACCCAGAAGACTGTGAGTGAACCACAGACACTGGACTCTTGGTTATTTATACCTTTGGAATTTCATTTTGCTGTGTTCAAACTGGAATAGTGCTCTTGTTTTTCCCTCTTGGAATATGTATTTCACTTCATTCTTTGCTTTTACAGGAGCCCACAATTAATAGACTTGAACATTTTAGAGAGACTTTGGATATTTTGAAGAGGTTTTGAATGTTGAAAGAAACTGCAAATGTTTTAAAGATAATAACCTTTTAAAGATTGTGCGACTTTTAAAGTTATTTATGTTTTATATTGTGATATCAACATGCTTTTTGGGGGGAAATGAGAAAGGAAAGGTTCTAGCTGCATAAGGCTGTGTCTTTGTGTCAAGTTAACAAGGGGTCAATTGTGTTGGCTACTTTTATGTCAACTTGACACAAAATAGAGTCATTTGAGAAGTGAGGTTCTCAACTGAGAAAATTAGCCAGTGGGACATTTTCTTGATGGATGATTGACTTGGGAAGGCCCAGATCACTGTGGGCAGTGGTATAGTCCTGGGTGGGATCAAAAAGGAGGCTAAGAAAGATATGGGATGCAAGCCAATAAAGCCACACTCCTCCGTGGTCTCTGTTTAAACTTCTGCCCTGATTTCTCTGGATGATGGACTTTAAGCTGTAATATGACATAAACCATTCCATTTTCTTCTCAAATTGTATTTGGTAATAGTGTTTAATAATAGCAAAAGAAACTAAAGACAAGATTTAATTTAGTATTTTAATACAGCTGAATATTCAGGTTTTCCAGCAGAATTTGCTAAAGTGGCTGAATTTTTCTACGTTATACTTTTGACATATTTGTCAAAAATTAGGTGGCCACAGCCTTGTAAATTTATATCTGTTCTTTTTTTATTAAGTTCCCTTACTCTATAGGTTTATTTTGTCTGCCAGTATCATATCTTGATCATTATAGTATAGTTTGAGATCAGTTATTCTGATATTTCTTGCAATGTTCTTTCTGATTTTTATTTCTTTGCTATCTGTAGTCTTCCATGTTTAGATCTCAATTTTACGATTTTTTTTTTTTAGCCCTGTGAAGAGTGACTTTGGAATTTTTGTGGAGATTAAATTTCACTGAATCTGTAGATTACTTTTGTTAGTAGAGCTATTTCCAGAATATTTAATTGTGCTAATCTAGGAATTTGAACAATCTGTCCATTATGTATTATAGTCTTCAATTTCTTCCTTTAGGGTTTTATAAGTGTTTATCATAGAAGTCCTTTGCTTTACTAGTTGCATTTACTCCTAGGATTTTTTTTTTTGAAACTATCTGTAAATGCTATATTTTCCAGAAATTCTTAGTAAGTTTGTTACTGTTAAATAGAAAGGTTACTGAATTTCTTCTGCTTGTTTTATAAGTTGCAACTTTAATGAAGGTGATTATCCCATTGAAAGGTTTTATGCAGTTTGTAGTATATTTTCAGTGTGAAATTATGCCATTCATCTTCCAATCAGGAATTTAACTCCTTCCTTTCCTGTACTATTCCTTTTATAGCTTCCCTTGGTTTGTCATTCTAGTTAAGAAGGAGCATTCCAGTGAATTAGAACACAGGAAATGCTCCAGTTTTCCTCATTTGATATATGCTGGGTAGAAGTTGATTGTATACATTCTCTATTATGTTGAGGCATGTTCTTTCTAGTCATTATTTAGACAAGATATCTATTAAGAAGGCATATTAACTTTAACAAATTTCTTATTTGTACCTCTTGAGAAGATTACGTGATTTCTGTCCCTAAGTCACTTGGCATAGCATACTTTCATACTTAATGGTTTCTGTGTGTTGAGCCAACCTTGTATCTATGGGATGAAATCAATTAGATTATGAAGTATGATCTTAATAAGTTCTTAGATTTGTTTTGAAAGGGTTTTGTTAAGAAAATTTCCATGTACGCTAATGGAAAATTGTCTACAGAATTCTTTTTAAATTGTGTTTTCAGCTGGGAATGGTGGCACACACCTTTAATCTCAGAACTTGGGAGGCAGAGGCAGGTAGATCTCTGTGAGTTTGAGGCCAGTCTGGTCTATATAGCAAGTCCCAAGACAGCCAAGGCTACATGGAGAGCCCCTGTCTGAAAACAAAATTTAAAAAATAGTCTATTTATCCAGTTTTGTATCAGTCTAACTCTGGCTTCATAAAATGAATTTGGTCATGTTCCTTCCCTTTCTATTTTGTGGGACAGCTTGAGAATCTTTGGTAGTATATCTTCCTTAAAAGTTTGATGGAATTCAGCAGTGAATTTATGCTTCCAAAATTTACCCAGCACAGAGTGACCATTTCCCCTGCAAGAGTGAATGAATGGGAACAGAGTGAATTAAGACCAAACAAGAGCAACACCGAAACACCAAAAGCAAGCCAAACGCCAAATTCCGCAGCTCCATGTCTAGCATCTGGGGCACCTGATAGAATCAACTCAGTTCCACAGGGCTTAGGTAACTGTGTATCTAGTTTTGCTGCCTGAAACACACACAGCCTCTATCTTGGGCTATTTCCACTCCCTATAGTCAGCTTTCTATGGCAGATATTTGACTCTGACATCTCCAATATCTTGAAGTTCCCACTATAATCCAGGCTTCACTACCACAGCTTTATGAAATGGCCTCTGAAGTCCTCCTTTCAGGGACTCTGACCCGCCACACATTGCCTTGTCTCTGCTACTCTCTAGCTCTGTGGAGCACAGACTACATGGTCCCTCAATCTTCCACCTTTCATACCTCCAAAACCATAGCAGCAGATCAGGTAGACACAGTGGCACAAGAATAAGCAAACTGGTTATATTGCATCCACATTGTTTTGCATGAATCAGAGAAAGGGAGAGAAGACAGGAAGTGGGAATGGACTGTAAAATCTCAAAGCCCATCCTCTAGTGATGTACTTCCTCCAGGAAACCTTCCTTCCTGAAGGTACCACAGCATTCCCTAGCAGTAAAAGCAACTGAAGACCAGACTTTCAAACACACAAGGCTATGGGGGACATTTTTCATTCAAGTCACCACAACAATATTACTGAAGTTTGTTAGAACAACTCCTCTTTCATCTCCAGTTTTGTTAACTTGAGTCTTTTCTCCTTTTTCTTGGTTGGTTCAGCTAGAGAACACATTCTGTGTTTGACTAAGTTTGCTTTTTAGTCAGGATTCTTAAGAGAAACAGAACCAAGGGGATGAGCATTTCATGTGCATGTGTGCGTGTGAGAGAGAGAGAGAGAGAGAGAGAGAGAGAGAGAGAGAGAGAGAGAGAGAAGGGAGGAGAAATTTTCTGCAGTATTGGCTTGCTTGTGCACATCTATTTTCTCATCATGACTAACAGTTGTTTTCTTTTAGGTGTCTGCCTTTTTTTTTGAAAATGATTTCACTGTCATGGAACTTATTCTGTAGACAAGGCTGGCCTCAAACTCACAGAGATTCATCTGTCTCTGCCTCCTGAGTGCTGAGATTCAAGGCATGTGCCACCACTACCAGCTGTATTCTGGTTCTTTTGGTGATGACAAAAGATATAATATTATTATGGGATTATTTTGCCTCTGTATATTAATTTTTCTCCTTTTAACAGTTTCCCTTTGCTTTGCATTTTGAAAACTTGACTAGATTATGCGTTGAAGAGATTCTTGTCTGGCTTTCTTTATTTGAGGTTCTAAATGTAGCCTCCCCCTCCTTGTGTGTGTGTATGTGTGTGTGTGTTTCAAAGTCTATTTCTTTCTTTAAGTTAAGAAGTTTAACAACTACAATTTTATCTGATACATGAAGCCTTTAGACTTTGTCTCAGCTCTTTTTTCTACCCCACATATTCTCAGGTTTGTTTTCTTGAATGTATCCCATATTCCTCGGAGGTAATTTTTTAAATGTTTATATATGTCTGTATAATTACTGGCATAACTTTGTCCTCTGTCTTGAAATCTATTCTTCTGTTTGGTCTTTCCATTGACGACTTGTTCTGTGCTTGTTATATAGCTGACTGATTCTTTTTCAGAATTTCTGTGTGCTCCTTTCTTAGCAACTCCAATTTACTTGCTGATTTTTTTCTCACCATGCTTTAAAATGTTTGCTCATAGTTATAGATTATTTTATCCACTTTGGTAATATTCTTGTGTATTCTTGGAATCAATCTTGTTATTTGTTTAGAGTCCTCTATTTGGTCATTAATGCTTTTTTAAAAGTAGGACTCTGAAACATTTTCCTGACATTGCAACTATCTCATTAGGTCATTGCAAACATCTCATTATATTTTCTGCTATCAAGAAGTTGTCAGTTTATAGTGAAATAGTGTCTGGTGGATTTTGTTTTCTCTTTCACTTTGTATGCATCCTTCAGCTTTTATTTTTTCTCCACTATTGTTCTTCGTTTTATTTTCGTTGACTCTTCCTAAGTGAGTTTTCTTAACGTATATCGGAGGGAAATTTATTTTTGGAGGAAAGCCAATGTAGCAGCAATGATGCTGGTTCTACAGCTGTCCCAGGGTTAACTTCAGGAGAAAGCATTTGTCCCACAATTGGGTCGCCTATAACATTCAGAGAGAGAATTAGGTTTTTTTTGGGGGGGGGGTCATAACCAATGAAGAGAGGATTAAATGAGAAAAAGTTAAAAAAAATAAGGTAAAATAAAGATAAGAAGAAAGTATATGGATTAGAGAAATGAAAAGCACTTAAAAAACTAGGTATTAATTATGGAAAAAAGGATAGACATAAAAGCCTTTTCCAGTGAATTATAACAAAACAATTAAACATTAAAAATACATAAGTGCAAATATTTTTAAAGTACACATGTATACAGAAAATTAAAAATTAAAATATGTTGAATATTAAAATAATACATATAGAGATAAACCTCAAAATAAAATATAGGGCATTATGTTCCCAGATAATGTTTCTTTCTGGAGGGGGAGTTCCAATTACTCTGTTTATCTTAGTGCTGCCTATCAGAATACTAAAGCACAAACTGTGATTTGTATATGTTCTCCCTACTATAGCCAGGGTGTCTGTGTCGAGGGGGGGGGAAATGGGGGGTGGATGCATGTTGATAGTCTCTTAGGTTCAGATTCCCTCACCTACTTCTACTATTTTCATGGTCAGTGCTGCTTGAGGTTTGCTTTCATGAGGGTGCCGTACCACATCCCATGTGCCACCATGCTTTCCCCAGCTCCTTATCCCTTACTCTATCAGGCAGTGAGGAGTGTCAGAGTGATGAAAAGCACCACAAATTTATCTTCAGAGTCCCTAACTCTTTGTTGGGTGATGAGCTCACAACTTGCTAAACTATTCCCATCTCCTTGAATGTTGAATTCAGGTAAGTTGGTTCAGATTCCCTGTTTCTCCATATAAAGACTGGGTGAATGAATAGGTAGGCATTGGGCATCTGTTAATTTCTTGTGCACTGTAAGAAGCTTGCTATAATTCCTTTCATGGCACATTGCGTTCAGTCTCCAATTTGGATGTGTGACATGTGTATGTGTGTGCATGCATACGTGAGTGTGTGTGTGTGTGTGTGTGTGTGTGTGTGTGTGTGTGTGCGCGCGCGTGCGTGCGTGCACGCGCTCATTCATGCATATGCGTGTGTGTTGCTGGAGACATACTAGGCAAGGACTCTGCTACTGAGTCATATCCCCAGTCTTGTTTCTTTAATACATTTATAACTCTTCAGCTTCGCAATTAAAAATACTACTAACCAATGCTAAAATTCCATGAAATAAATGACATCTTCTGCAACTCAATAATCTGTAATGCTGAAAGAAATATAAGCTAGTATGTAATTCTTTGTACTACATCCATCAATCATGATAGCAGACATCATTTCTAGTGACCTTTGTGCAAACTCTAAGTTGATATAAACGCTCTAGATCAGCGGATCTCAACCTGTGCGCCATGACCCCTTTGGGGTCAAACAACCTTCTCACAGGGGTCACCTAAGACCATCCTGTATATCAGACAATTGCATTATGATTCATAACAGTAGCAAATTTACAGTTATGGAGTAAAAGCAAAGTTTTTTTTTTTATGGTTGGGGGGGGGGTCACCACAGCATGAGAAACTGTATTAAAGGGTTACAGTATTAGGAAAGTGGAGACCCACTGTTCTAGATAGCTACAATAAACTCCTACCAACTCCTGTATTCAGTGAAATCCCAAGTTTTTATTTATCTTTTTCAGCCAGATAAAGCTGTTTGTGAACAACAGACAAACCCACAACATTAGAGGCAGACATGTGACATTTTTCGCCTATGTTACCTCTACCTCCCTATTAGGGCTTCAGCTGTGACAATTTTTTTTTTATCTTCATCATCCATATGATATGAAATCACATTGATATATGATTGAAATAGGTAATGAAGAAGACACAGGCTGAGATTGTGTTTATCCATTTCTTAATCTTATATTACTGGATTGCTGACCTACATTTTCCTCATAAAATCGAAATGAAAGTAGGCATTGTGGCAGAGATGTCATCAGGAAAGAAATAATACGAAATCATGCTTATCAACATGATCCTCTGTCATTCTTGAATAGAAGGAAGCTATTGAGTAACACAAAATAACCATATTTGGCAAGAAAAAAAATTTCCCTTTAACAAATAAACAAGGGAGGGGTGGAAATTTAAATAAACAAAGAACAATCCCATGCACTACAATAACTGCCCACTAAAATATCTGTTTAAAAAAAAAAAAAAAACAAGCATCTGCACCCCACTCTTCTCACAGATGCAAATTGTTTTCTCTGCCCTTATACCCTCTTTCTCCTACATTTTCCTCTCCTCCGGGACTAAGGAGTTTCTGTCCTATGCTGCATTCTTGGAATCAAGGCTAAGCTCGCTGTGCCTTCCTGGAAATGATTCAGAAGAGGAAGAAAAGGCTGGAGTCTCAATCAAGGTTGCCGGGGCCAGTAAGGCCCACCCACCTGTTTATTCACACTATGCCAGGTTCACTATGCAACCTATGTGCAAAATGCTAGGGATGAATTTTGTTTGGAGGTCAGTAATGACGTTAATACAGTCTGAAAAAAAATCAGACCTAATTTCATTTGTCATAGAGGAGTAATAATTTTAAAGAATTAAATGAAATATATCTTTTATTCAAAACTGTATTGATCCAAATGAAAAGAATAGCGAGATTCATTTTATGCTGCTCTAAAATGGAGAATCTGGCCAATTGTGACCAAGGCTATCTAAAGGAACATGCAAAGCGTCATTGGCTTTGTGTGGATTTTAATGAGTGCAAAGACTGGGAAGATGATTCAGACGCAGACATGCCTTATTTTTGGACTGTTGTTCTGAGATGATAGACCACATGAGTTGTGATGAGAATGTAGATTTACCTGAAATGGATGGAGCAGATAATGACGCACAAGCTAGAGATGTTGAAAAGGGGGCTAGGGATGAAGAAATATTGCCATCCCCTGGACTTTGAGAAAAGAAAATGACTTCCCCTCAAGATTTCATAATTGACAGAATCACTGACTCGATAGCTTTAAAGGCTGATGCTGTATTTACTTCCTGTAACCTATTTTTCAACCTAGCTGTTTCTTTTTAAAAGCCTCACTGAGGGTTGACGATGTACCGTTGTATGAGGACAATTTTAAATCATCTAAGGCAATATTTTTATGCATGAACATTTCCCAGAAATCCATGACGCTGTTCAGATCCTAGGCAACTGGAACAGCATCTGTGATGAATAAAAACATTTCACCCAAGTCTCTTCTCCTTCCTAATAATTACTGTCTTGCTCGCAAGCTCTCAGCCTACAGAAGGATAACTAAGCTTTCGATTTTAGGGCATGGACTTTAAAGGGCTAAAAAACATTAAACTGATACCCTGCCATTCTTCTGGCATATCTTCTCAGAATTAATACAATAAAGCATTTCCCCCAAGACTGTCCTTCATATCATTGTATATCACTTGTCAGTGTTCTATGGTGAATGTTCTAAGTTGGATGGTTTCTGATGCCTAAACATTAGCTATTGTTTGGCCCTTAATATTTTACATTTCTTAGGATGAACAACTTAGGGGAAGGATATTCATTGTTGCTTAAGAGTTTGTACATTTTAGACAAGATTTATATTTGTACTGCTGGTTCAGTACAGCAAATGAATGAAGCTTTTTGTATATCTTATTTTGGTCTCTACCTTGCCTGAAAAACTTCAATTTATGCTTATGACTGTGGGGAATTTTTTTTTAAAAGTCTACATTTTTTTTCCAATAAGCTTCTGAAAAATTTCTTGGCTGTCACTTTAAGAGTCTAGTTTATTATAATTGTATGCATTTACTAGAATGGAGTTCTTATTTTGGAGGGAGAATTTGGGGCTATTCCTCTGAAAAAAGAGGCTTGTGGTACTGACACAAAAACAAACAAACAAATAAACAAACCTTTTAAAGCAGACCTGTAGGTCTGAAGAGATGACTCAGAGGTTAAGAGCACTGGCTACTCTTTCAGAGATCCTGAGTTCAAGTCCCAGCAACCACATGGTGGCTCACAACCATGTGTAATGTGATCTGGTGTCCTCTTCTGGCATGTAGGTGTATATACAGATAGAGCATTCATATGCATAAAATAAATAAATGAATATTTTAAAATAAAGTGGATATGTAATGGAAAAACTGTACACAACACTTTTTCAGCAGCTTGAGAAGTGATATGATTTTGTTGAAATAAAACTAAATGTATTACTGTATTAAAAAACACCTTTATTTGGCCTGATTATTCCATTTCATACTGGAGATTGATGGTATAACCAATAAAGATACTATCTTCCAGGAAAGTGAAGGAATGGAGAGGTGAGCAACAATGCATACGCAGAACAATGTATCTTAGGTACCTAATCTACTACACTAGAAGTGAAGGCAGGCAGGTACTGTGATCGATTTGAAAACTAGAATTCGGCACACCTTTTTTTTTTTTTTTAAATTTCACCACTTTCAATGCAAGTTTGTTTTTGAGTCACTGTCTCATTCTGTAGCCCTGGGTGACCTTGAACTCACATTGATCTTCCTGCCACAGTCTCCCTAGTGCTAAGAAAGAAATCAGGAAAACAACATTCACAGTAGCCTCAAATAATGTGGAATATCTTGGGGGTAACCCAAATCAAGCAAGTAAAAGATTTGTATGATGAAACGTCAAGTCTTTGAAGAAAGAAACTGAAGGTGTCAGAAGGTGGAACTCTCTTATTCTCATGGATCAGTAAAATTTACATAGTAAAAATTGGCCATCCTACCGAAAGCAATCTACAGATTCACCACAATCCCTCAATCCCCATCAAAATTCTCACACAATTCTTTACAGACCTTGAAAGGACAATACTCAACCTAATATGGAAAAACAACAACAACAACAACAAGAGAACCCAAGGATAGATATGTAAACCAATCTTGAATAATAAAAGAACTGCTGAGCACCTCACCATTCCCAATTTCAAGTTGTGCTACAACATTATAGTAATAAAAATAGCATGGTATTGGCATAAAAAGCCATGCTGATCAAATGGAATCGAACTGAAGAATCAGGCATAAATTCACACACCCATGGTTACCTGTTTTTTTGTTTGTTTTTTTGTTTTTGTTTTTGTTTTTAATAAGAAAGTCAAGAAAAAAAACTGGAAATACACACTCGAAAAAAAAAAAGAAAGCATCTTCAACAAATGAGGCTGATCAAACTGGATGTCAACAGGTAGAAGAATGCAAGTAGATACATATTTATCATCCTGCACAAAAAAACATCTCCATGTGGATCAAAGACCTCAACATAATACCAGATACACTGAACTTGATAGACGAGAAAGTGACAAATGCCCTTAAACACATTGATACAGGAGACAACTTTCTGAACAGAACAACAGTAGCACAGGTACTAACATCAATGATTAATAAATCTGACCTTATAAAATTAAGATGATTCTGTAAGGAAATGGAGACTGTCAATCAGACAAAATGGTAGCTTACAGTATGGGAAAAGATTTTCACCAACACCACATCCAATAGAGGACTAGTATCCAAAATATACATAGAACTCAGGAAATTAGATATCAACAAAACAATCCAATTCTAAACAGAATTCTTAACAGAGGAATTCCAAATGGCTCAGAAACACTTAAAATTTCAACATCCTTAGCCATCAGGGAAATGCAAATCTAAACTATGATGAGATTCCGTCTTATATCTGTTAGAATGGCTAAGACCAAAAACTCAAGTGACATCTCATGCTGGTGAGAATGTGGAGTAAGGGAACACTCCTCTGTTGGTGGGAGTGCAAACTTGTGCAACCATTTTGGAAATTAATACGGCAGTTCCTCAGAAAATTGGGAATCATCAACCTATACACCCAGCTATACCACTCCTGGGCATTCATTCAAAAGTTGCTCCAGCATCCCACAAGGACACTTGCACAATTATGTTCATAGCAACTTCAATTGTAATAGCCAGAAACTGGAAACAACCTAGATATTCCTCAACTAAAGAATGGATAAAAAAATGTGGTATAATTGCACAATGAAATACTGCTCACTATTAAAAACAAAGACATCATGAAATTTTCAGGCAATTGAATGCAACTAGAAAAAAATAATCATCCTGAACAAGGTAATCCAGACCCAGAAAGTCAAATATGGTATGTATTCATTTATGCATGGATATTAGCATGGATAATCAAGCAGTCCACAGACCCAGAAAGGTTAGGGAAAGAGGAGGAGTAGTCTAGGGGGAATGCATAGACCTCCCTGGGAAGGGGAAATAGAATAAATGTTGTGGGTAGCCTAGGGGATGATGGGAACTGGAGAAGGATCAGGTGTTGAGAGGAGGGCTGAAAGAGGAGAGTAAGGGGAGAATCAGCTGGAATTGAGGAGCATTGGGGATAGTATGGAAAACTAGTTCAGTAGAAACTTCGTGGAGTCTATGAGGGTGACCCTAGTGCAGACCTCTAGTAATTGGAAAATATGGAGTCTGAACTGGCCATCGTTTGTAGCCGGGTAATGCTTCTAATGGTGGAACTGAGTTGCATTTGGTTCAGTTGTTGACCTTGGTTATCCAGTGGAGATCCCTAAACAGCCCAGAGTAATGTTAGGGCAGGGGTCTTTCTCTGAAAACTGACAGTGGGGCACTATTGCGAAGGACAACATACCCACAGTTCATTGAACATTGAGAGGTCGTGCTGGAGCCTGCAGAAAACCTTTACCCCTAAGCTCTAGTCTCTTTGGCACTAGAAAGCACTCTGCAGGATATGGAAAGAGAAACCTGGACACCAACCCAGCCACAAAAATCCTTGACCTATAATTCATCCTTCTGCCAGATGTGTTAGAGCAATGGTGACAAGGAACTTGTAGGAGTGGCCAGCCAATGTTTGGTTTAATTTGAGGCCCTGTGCCATGTGAGGGAGCCTATGCCCTATACTGCCTGCATGGACAGGAACTGGAGATTGGCTAGCCAAGAAACCCAGAGTAGAACCAAACACCACTGGGAAAACAAAGTCAATTAAAATTTTCCAAATGATATTCTTCTATACTCACAGATAAGTGCTTTGTCCAGAAATCATCAGAGAGGTTTTTTGTTTTTTTCTGGCAGCAGATGGGAGTGTATGTAGAGACTCAGAGCTAGATGTTATGTGGGGAGAGTCTAAATTGGAGGTCTCCATCGGGTCACTCCCCCTGGAGCTCAGTCTACTCTGCAGAAGAGGGAAAGACTGTAGGAGTCAGAGGGGATGGAGGACACCAGGAGAACATGGCCCACTGAATCAACTAAGCAGGATTCAAATGGGCTCACAGAGACTGAAATGGCAAACACGGGGCCTGCATGGGTCTGCACCAGGTCCTCTGTGTGTATATCATGGCTGTTAGCTTGATGTTTTAGTGGGACTCCTAACAGTGGTAGTGGATGTATTTACAACATTTTTGCCTGCCCTTGGGACTCCTTCTCCTATTGGGATGCCTTGCCCAACCCAGATATGAGGCCTTTTGCTTCACTATATTTTCTTCTGTCCACTTTGGCTGTCCTCTACTGGAGGCCCGATCTTTCTGAAAGGGAATGGAAGGGAAGTGGATCTGGAGGAGAGGATAGATATGTAGGGGGAGGAGCTGGGAAGAGTGGGGGGAGGGAAAACTGTAGTCCGGGTATGTTGTAAGAGAGACAGATCTACTTTCAGTGAAAAGAAAAGTGAGGAGTGTTGAAGTTAAGTCTGCTTCTGCTTCCCAGCCCCATGTTCCCAGAAATAAGACTCAGACTCAAAATATATTTACAAGTACTTTGGCCATAAAGCTAGGATCTTCTCTGACTAGATATCCCATTTATTCTAGTCTACATTTTACGTGGTTGGTTACCTACTTGTGCTCAAGTATCACGTGTCCCGATTGGCATCTTCCCCAAGTATCTCCTGCATGGAGATACTATCCCAGAATTCTTTCTCCTCCTGGATGTCCCACCTCCCATTTCCTGCCCAAGCCACAGGCCATAGGCTTTTTAACTGACAGGTGATACATCCACACAATACACAAGATACTTGCTCCACAAAGGAGGAAAAGATGAGTGATGCTCTGCAAAAGTCTCTATAGCTGAACTGGGCTCCAGCTGCACAGCTCCCTAGAGGCAGAAGAGCAAGCAGAAGCCTCCACCAAAGGGCAAACAGGCAGGCCTGGTGAGAAGGGACTGGCAGTCTTCCGTCAGAGCACACCCACAGCACTCAGCCCCATATCCAGTTACAAGTTTTGGGAAGAGACTGATTGCCTGACTGGACAAAACAATTTAGATGAATTCCATTTTGTCATTGGTCAGAAGCTGGGTGCCATGTTGAGAAGCAACCTATTGTTTTGGGCTATGTTAAGGGCCTGAGAACAGATGGCAGCCACAGTCAAATAACCTGCTAGGGTTGTGAGAGTCAAGCCTGGGTGCCAGTTATGGAGAAAAAGAAGAACAGATGTTGACAAGCTGAAAAGTGCAGGCCCTAAGAGGTTTGGCTTAGGCAATAAAATGCACAGAAAAAGGTAGCCCTGCCCTCCATGGATAGAAGAAGCCCTCCACTGTGAGTTTGGTAGCCTTGAGCCTGTGATCAATGCATTGATTCACCTCTTGAGCCATTTACAAGCCATTCACTATCGTAGAGCCATAGCTCAGTAAAATCCAGTGGAACAATCAATACCCATCACTGAATCCCTTCAGCAGAACAGTAAATTCTTTGAGGCTATGGCAAATACAGTGGAGGTTATCCTGTGCAAACATTCGTGCTATAGTTGCTTCCCAAACCCTTAATGCATTTAGGAAACAGCCCTAGCTAGAACACCAGGCATCCTGGGAGTTATGATTTGGAGGCATTTGGGAAGGTAGAAGAAGGAGCCAGGCCCACAGACTACACAGGCAAAAGTGGTCGGCATTAGGTTCCTGGTTTGGGAAAAAGGGAAGCTACTAAGTAAACACAGTTGCAGTAACAACTGGATACTTCCTGTCCAGGCTCAACATGAGCATAAAGCCCAGGAAAGACAAGAGTCCAGAAGTTCAACTGACACCATGTGTAGAAGTGGCAGTAGGTTCTTTTATTTGCCCTTTGTTTCCCCCGTATGCTCTTTTTACTACACATTTAGCAGTATTTTCAAGATCAATGTATTGAATACACTGCCACCTTACTTTTTAAAAATATTGTTCTATTTATATTTACATTCCAAAATGTTGCTCCCTTCCCAGTCCCCACTCCAAGAGTTCTTCACCCCCTACTCCTGCCCCTTTGACTCTGAGATGGTGCTCCTTCACCCGCCCTGTCAATCCCCACCTCACCCCTCACCTTGGGCATCTCTCTTCTCTGGGGCATCAAGTCCCTACAGGATTCGGTACATTCTCTTCCACTGAGACCAGACAAGATAGTCCTCTGCTACATCTGTGCCTGGGGCCTTGGGTTCTCTTTGCTTTTAGTAGTATTTCCACTTTATCACATTTTATGTATTTTATATTTTAATCTTTTATTCTCCCTCACACGTTTGTTTATAATTTTTTCATTATTGGGTAATATTTTTTCATTTCTTTCCTTTATACAGTTTTCTTCTTCACTCCTGTCTTCCCTTTTCAATAGTATTATTGCACGTTTAGTAATATTTTGATGCAATCTTATTTTTTAAAAAAGAAAAAAACTGGGTTTATGGTTTTATTTTTAATTTCCCTTCATAATTATTTAACTTTGGTTTTAACTTACTCATTATTGGAAAAAATCTTTTTTATGTTTGCTTTTCCTTTTCTTTGTATTTATTATTTTATTGCATTTATTAATCCATTTTTTTGTATATATGCACACACAAATATTACAGGATACATGTAAAGTTTAGTGGAAAATTTGCAGTCTTTTGTTCTCTCTTACCATGTAGTTGCTAGGGACTGGACTCAGGTTTCAAAGTGCCTTTATCTTCTGCGCCATCTCACTAGCCCAGATTTTGAAGTTTCATAATATCTGGCTCTTTTCCCATTATCTTCCTAACATTTTGTTACATTCTTCATTTTTTCTATCATTTTCAACATCGTTTTTCCTTTATTTTTCAATTTCCTTGCCTCCTTCCCTAAATTCATTCATTTACTATTCCTATATTCAGCATAATTTATTACTATTATTATTAATACAAAAATTTGGGGGTATGGATCCTGAGCATGTTATTTTTTTATCCTAAATGATTTTATTTTTTATTGGTTATTTTATTTATTTACATTTCAAATGTTATGTCCCTTACCAGTTTCCCCTCTGAAAACCCCCATCCCATCCCTCCTCCCCCCTGCGTCTATGAGGGTACTTCCCCATCACCACCCACACATACCCACCTCACCTTTCTAGCATTCCCCTACACTGGGGCATGGAGCCTCCACAGGACCAAGGGCCTCCCCTCCCATTGATGCCAGACAAGGCCGTCCCTCTGCTACATATGCAGCTGGAACCATGGGGCCCTCCATGTGTACTCTTTGGTTGGTGGTTTAGTCCATGGGAGTTCTGGGGGGGTCTGGTTGGTTGATATTGTTGTTCTTTTTATGGGGTTGCAAACCCCTTCAGCTCCTTCAGTCCTTTCTCTAACTCCTCCATTGGGGTCCCCATGCTCAGTCCAATGGTTGGCTTCGAGCATCTGCCTCTGTATTGGTCAAGCTCTGGCAGATCCTCTCAGGAGACAGCTATACCAGGCTCCTGTCAGCAAGCACTTCTTGGCATCAGCAATAGTGTCTGGGTTTCCTGTCTGCAGATGAGATGGATCCCCAGGTGGGACAGTCTCTGGATGGCCTTTCCTTCAGTCTCTGCTCCACTCTTTGTCCCTCTTTTTTCCTTTAGACAGGAGCAATTCTGTGTTAATATTTTTGAGATGGGTGTGTGGCCCTATCCCTCAACTGGGGGCAGTGCCTAAGCACTGGATACGGTCTCTACAGGTTCTATCTCCCCTTTGTTGGGCATTTCAGCTAATGTCAACCCAGTTGGGTCCTGACAGCCTCTTGCTTTCCTGGCATCTTAGAATTTATAGTGGCTACTCCCTGTTACCCATCCCCCACTGCTACATACCTCCATTCAATTTCCTGACCCTCTGTACTTCTCCCCATCTTCTCCCACACCTGATCCTGTCCCCCTTTGCCCCTCCCTCTCCCTCTCCCTCCCAGGTCCTCCCTCCCTCTCCTTCCCATGATTATTTCGTTTCCCCTTCTAAGTAGGACTGAAGCATCCACACTTTGGTCTTGAGCTTCATACGGTCTGTGAGTTGTATTAATACAAAATTTTAATTGAAATATAATTACATCATCTCCACCTTTCTCTTTCTTTCCTCTAGCCCCTCCCATGTTCCCTCCCTCCAGCCTTTTCTGTGTCTCTGTACTCTCAAATCGATAGCGGTCTTTTCTCTGATTATTAGCCTTGAACACACACAAATACACATATAAGTATGTAAATACAACCTTCAAATTTATTTTTGGTTGCATATGGTTTGGGGGTTGACCACTTTGTATTGAATAACCAAATAGGGTGCTCATCCCTATGCGAGATTAATTTTCCATCTCTGAGACGTGCTTAGTTGCCTTGAGTTCTTTGTCTAATGGCTGAACAACCCAAGACTTCCCTCTTCCTGCATTAGCATGCTTAGATGGAGCCATTTTTAGGAAACACAGCCTCACAGCAGACTTCCTAGTATTACGGCTTTTATACATTTCCTACTCCTTCTTCATAAATGCTGATGTTTCCTGAGCCACAGGCTCAAGAGCAGGGCTACGGATGTATACATTGGGGCCAGAGTCCTTACACTCTGTCGATCTCTTCATCGTATCCAATTGTGCTTTTCTGTAATGGTCTCCATGTCCCACAAAGACAGGTTTCTTTAATGAAGGTCATAATTACACTGCCCTGTGGGTATGAAGATAGAAGGGTGAGTTGTAGTTATGCTGGTCTAGTATGGTGCAGTAGTAGATTCTCTTCTAAGGTCCACGATCTCACTAGTCTTGTGTATTTGGATAGGTTTCTTGTACCAGGCAGAATTTTCCTCTTCTTGAGTGGGCCTTAACTCCCAATAAGCTATTGGTTCCTACAAACATGTGAGTGCCACATATTGTATCTTTACAGATATGTAGCCATACTGGTCATTGTTGGAGTTCTTAGGTGTCATAGTTGGGCAGGGTTATTAATAGCTTCCTTCTGTTGGCAGCTTTCATAGTACTTTCTGGTACTATGGGAAGTTATAGCATTGGAAGGAGGCTTTCAGATTACATCCAGCTCAAATCATACAAGTCTTGTGTCCTAAGAGCCTTCAGCAATAATTATCTTCAACCTGTGAATGAGAACCAAGGGCAGTAGCAATAGTATATCCTGTTTGGGGACTCACTTGGACTACCTTGGACTACAACCACTGAAAAGGACTGAAAAGGAAGTTACTCATGCCTGGTACCAGGGTTTTTGTTAATGTTTGGTTCATGTTGGGAATGTGTTTTATATAATGAGATTTCGGTAAATATAAATAAAACCCAAATAACCCAATTTAAAAAAAATGGGGCATTGAGCTAACCAGAGAACTCTCAATAGAGGAATCTCAGATGGCTGAGAAACACTCAAAGAATGTTCAAAGTCCGTAGTCATCAGGGAAATGCAAATAAAAACAACTCTAAGGTTCCATCTTACACCCATCAGAATGGCTAAAACCAAAAACTCAAGAGATCCCATATGTAGGTGAGGATTTGGAGCATGGGGAACACTTCATTGCTGGTGGGGGTGCAAACTTGTACAGCCACTTTGGAAATCAATTTGGTAGTTTCTCAGAAAACTAGGAATATCTCTACATCAAGACCCAGATACACCACTCCAGGGAATATACCCAAAAGACAGTTGCTCAGCTATGTTCATAGAAGCTTTATTTGTAATAGCCTGAAACTGGAAACAACCTACATGTCCTTCAACTAAAGAATGAATAAAGAAAACATGGTGCATCTACACAATAGAATACTATTCAGCCTGTGAGAAAAAAGGACATCATGAATTTTGCAAGCAAATGGCTGGAACTTGAGAATACCATCCTGAGTGAAGTAACCCAGTCCTCAAAGGACATGCACTGTATATACTCATTTAGAAGTAGATATTAGCCATAAAATAGAGATACCATGTTATTACTCCACCGACCCAAAGAAGCTAAACAAGAAGGAAGGCACAAGAGAGGATGCTTGAATCTCACTTAGAAGAGTGAATACAGTAGTCATGAGAAGCAGATGGAGATGGGGAACTGGGAGGGAGGGGGAATTGGTAGGGGAATGGGGGAATTTAGGGTCAGATGTAGAGAAGGACCGAAGAGACGGCTAGACAGCCATAAAAATGAATGGAATCTGCAACTGACTGGGTGAGGATCTGGGGGCATCTCTCCAGGACCAGACAGAGACCTGGGATAACGGAGGTGCCCAAGAATCAATGGGGTGACTTTAGCTGGGACTCGCAACTTTGGGGATATGGAACCTGAAGAGACCACCACCTGTAGCCAGACAGAAACCCCAGTGGCACAACAGGAACACCAACTCACTCACAAAATTTTCGACCCCAAATTTATCTTGTCTACAAGAAATGCAGGCACAAGGGATAGAACAGAGACGGAGGGAATGACCATGCAATAATCAGCGTAACTTGAGACCCATCCCATGGGCAAGCACCAGTCTCTGACACTATTAATGATACACTGTTATGCTTTTCAGACAGGAGCATGTTGTCCTCTGAGAGGCTCCACCCAGCAGCTGACTCAGACAGATGCAGACACCCACAGCCAAATAGTGGATGGAGCTTGAGGACTCTCATGGAAGAATAGGAGGAAGGATTGCAGGCCCCAAAGGGGATAGGAACTCCACAGGAAGACCAACAGAGTCAACTAACCTGGACCCTTGGGGCTCTCAGAGTCTGAACCACCAACCAAAGAACATACACAGGCTGGATGTAAACCTCTCTGCACATATGTAACAGATATGCAGCTTCATCTTCCTGTGGGTCCCAAACAACTGGAACCTGGGCTATTTCAAAAGCTGTTGCCTGTCCTTGGGCTATGCTCTTCTAGCTGGGCTGCCTTGTCTGGCCTCAGCGGGAGAGGAAGTGCCTAGCCTCACAGAGACTTGATGTGCCAGGTGGGAGCATTCCCACAGGCCCCAACTGCTCAGAGGAGAAGGGGAGGGGGTATTATTGGAGGCGAGGTGGTGACCGGGAGGGGGGCAGTGAGCAAGATGTAAAGTGAATAAGTGAAGAAAATAAAATTAAATGAAAAAAAAAAAAAAACCTTAGCAGGTTGACAGCACCACTGGCAAAATTAAGCAACGGCCTAATCCCTGAATGTCAGTAGCTCTGGAAAAGTTTATAAATGTACTACCCTTGTGTTTTGTCTTCTGTATTTCTGCTTAAGGCTACCTTGTTAGCTAAAGCACAACAACCCAGAATATAGCTTCTATAGTTTAAAAGCTCACCAGCGAGAAAGGACTGGAGCTCCACTGGGATCCTGAACATGCAGTGTAATCGCTGGCTGACTAATAAAGACTTTCTATTGGCTTTAAATACCCAAATATATTAAAGCAAACAAATAGATTTAAGGAGAGAATGTATATGTCTATCTTAATAGATGCTGAAGAAGCCTCTGGCAAAAGTCCACTTCCTTTCATGATAAACACTGCAAAAGAGATTAGGAAGAGAAGAAGCATGACTATATCATAAAAGCTGTATATGACGAATGAAATCGAACTTCTGAAAATACTTCCTCTAGCATCAGGTCTAACAGAGGATTGCCCATATTCACTAATGTTATTCAATACAGAACTCGATGTCTTATCAAAAACAACGAAGAAAAGAGAAGAAAATTTAAAAATATACAAACGGAAAAGAAAGTATCAGTTATTTCCTATTGGTTGTTGACATAGTCCCATACTTGAAAGTTCCTAAAGACACCACTACAAAACTTAGTCCTGATAAATGCTTGCGGCAATGTAGCAGTGTACAAAGATGGAAGCAAACTACAAAAGTGGACAGTCAAGAAGGAACTCCTCCCCAAAACTCTCTCATTCTCAATAGCTCCAGAAAAAAATGCAAAATATCTGGTAATTAACCTTATCGAGAAGATGAAAAAAAATCACTAAAATAAAAACATGACGACACAAAAGAGGGATTGAAGAAGATATTACAAGTCAGAAAGTCCTGCATATTCGTGAATCAGACGAATTAATATTGTGTTAATATATTTAATATATTACTGAAAGTAATCTACAAATGTAATGCAGTATCAAAATACCAATGAGAATCTTCATAAAACAGGAAAAGGGATTTCTAAAACTCATAACGAGCCAAAGTAATTCTAAGCAGAAAGAAGAATTCTGGAGACATTCAAATATGTCTGAACACAAATTATACTGCAGAGCTACAGAAATTTGTTCATCCATAAAAAATATGAAATTTGCATTTGCAGGTAAACTGATGAAATTGGGAAAAAAAATAATACTGAGTGAAATAACCCAGACCTAGAATGAAAAATGCCACACAGTCTCCCTTCCATGCAGAGACTAGCCACTTGAAATTTAAGGTGTTGACTTGGAGTACTTACAGAAGCTGAGGGTGGGTTGCATATATTTGTTTACATATTCATATAAAAGTGTTTAGTTGCCCTACGCAGGACATAATCATCCAAAAAGGCACAGGATAAAGAAAAATCCCAGACCAAGGTACAGGATGCCACCCTTTGAGCTCTTGTTACTGTTCTTGCTTGTGCATCAGAACTTGATAATGCTCTATTACTGCAGTAAGGAAATTATAGGGAAAGGACAGAGTGCTACTCCTGTTTCCTAAAGGCCAGACTCTAGTTCTGGAGTAATCCTTCAAATTTCTGCCTCCACTAGTGCTAGGAAACTACTGACATGGCCGTGGTCTGATGCGGTTAATGTAATGTTCACATTTCCCCTCCAAGTGATGGAGTTCATTGGCTGCTACTAGAACTTAATGGCAACAGAAGCAAGGATAACTGAGGTGCCAATTATTTTCAAATGCACTAATAGGTTACACCTCTTTTCAAAAACACAAACTGTAATTGTTGTTAATATTGTTATTATTTAAATGCGATGTTCTCATTTAAAAATGTTCTGTGCCAGGCATTTAGCCAGATGTTTCATTGCCTTTTACACCTTCACAATATATTTCACACAAACACCCCATTTTTCATTACCTTTACGTATGGGGCAGCTAAGCTTAAAGAAAGAGCAAAGTCATGTTGTCAATGGAAACAAGTGTTTTCTAGAGTGCCAGCTTAATGAAAAACACCATTTTGCACTAAACACATTCTGGAGCATCCAGGAGAAATGGCCGTTTCAAGGCTAGAAGAAGGTTAAGTACAAACATTTGAGAGCATCTTGTTGCATTAGAGTGTGAAAGCATCCAGAACAAGTTGGAAAATTTTCAAAGAACATAGAAATCCTTACCACTGGGCATCCAGTGGACAAAAGTGTGCCACACCTCTTCCAACAAGGTCAAATCTACTAACCCTTTCCAAACAGTTACAGCAACTAGAGACAAAGTCAAATATATGGGCCTATGTAAGGCATTCTCATTCAAACCACCACACTAAAGATACAGAGAGCAAAAATGCAGCTGGTGTGATGGCATCGGAGATATGCTGCTCAAAGGAAAGAAAATTTCAATTAGATATGAGTAATACATTCAAAAGATCCATTGTATAGCATGGAATATAGAACTCAACCCATGAAAACACATGAAAGTGAGTTTTTGGACTATCAGCATTAGTGGTGACAGGTAAAGAAGTTAAGTCATATGTTACCTAGTATTAATCATACTATGTATATAGACGTAAGGACATCTGTCTCATTGAACATGATAAAAATGGGTAAGATTTGTTCACTACCTAAATAAATAAGGGCAAATTTTCTTAAAGTGGGGGAAATGAAAGTGGTATTAACGACCTCAGTTTTCAGAACACCACGAAGCAGCTTCAATGAAGAACTCTTACTAAATCACAAAAGGAGATCTATTTTTTAAAATGTAAATCAGGATGTTTCAGTGTCCAAGTGAAAACAAGGTTGGAGTGGAGAAACCTGGGAACACAACCAGAACAGACCAGTTCAAGCTGACACCAGCAGTGACAGAGGAAACAAGCTTCATGTGCACTGGGAAGAAAGGAAGGCAGAGCTTTCCACTGCTGAGCTGCATGGTAGACACCACCATGGAGTGGACATAGACTTGGGGCAATAGTGGACACTGTGGTTTTGACAGCATTTGATTTCACAGGCACAGGTTGTGCTAGCGTACATTTGGATTGTGTGACAATGCGTTATTTATCTCCATACATTTATTTATGTAAATAAAAAGGGAGTACAGTGGTAGGACTGGTCTCAGATATAGAAAACAGTGAGATTTGAGTAAGGGACTTCCTAATGACTCTATAAAGAAGAAGCTGATTTGTGTCCCTCCTGTGACAGGTCTGGAAACAGATGCTTGAGTCTCAGGTAAGAGTCCAACCCTGCTTCACCTCTGGGTAAACCTAACCTAAGAACTCAAGAGATCCATGACTGACATCAGACTGTGGGACCCAGAAAACAAGCGTTCACTGCTTAAACCCCTATGTTGGAATTGATTTTTCTTGTATCTGTAGTTTGTGCCTATCCCTGTGTAGTACGGGGCTGAATGTTTAGGGATAACCAGCAATCCTGGCCCTGCTGACTGGGAAGGCTTAACTCTATCTCCAGGGTCCTTTCCTGTGGCATAGACTCTGATTTCCCAGGGCTTTCCTGTTTCCTAAAGGCCGGACTCTTTTAAAGGAAAATTTTAGGAAGGTTCTGTTCTACAACCCCAGTTTTTGCAATGGAAACTTCCTTTTATCTGACAACTAGGGGACTCAGATGCAAGACACGCATCAACACTGTATTCCTCCCTCAAAACATAAATTCTCCTATGTGTTTTTGTCTCCATACAACCAGGCACTTAAGGTGGTCAACAGCAAGTAGAGGTTATACTAGCTAACATGTTGCCTGTGTCTGTCTTTCTCAGTTTCCAGTTGAGGCCTGAGGGTGGCAGGGGTTGGACCATAATTCTGTATTCATATCAAACATACATTGTAAGAAGTGAGAGGGGCAGGAAGTGGAAGGGCCCTGGGTCCAATGGACCTTAGCTTCAGTTGGTCCAGAGTCCAGAGACAGTCCATTTGGGAGCAGCTTCTGTGACTTTCCAATTTCTTGGCCTGGGTGTGGTCAGGATCCATGCTGTGATGCCAACTGTCTTCACGGTCTTAGGGGTGGGGAGAATCACCTTATGATTGCCCTTCTAGGTTAGTTCCAGCTCCCCTCTGTCTTCACGGCCTTAGGGGTGGAGAGAATCACTTATAGGGACCTTCCCAAGTTTCAGTGCAGCTTTGGCTCCTGTCTTAACCCAGACAGTATCAGTGGACTCAAACATGGGGAAACTGTGGTGAACTCAGAGGCCAGCTGAATCTCTCAGACAGTCCAATGAACAACCTGTATGGAGGACTGGGGGTCTGTGGTGACTTGACAAAGGAATTGCTACAGAGTTCTGACAACTGCTGGTCTCTGAGCCTGGGAAGCAGAGGGGGAGGCTGTGCAAACATAATCTCACGGGTGGTAAATCGTTTCCTGTATGGGTGTAGTAGGTCTAAAGCACAGCAAGGGAAGGAGGCCTACCCATCCTTCTCTGCACTCTAATGAGAGTTTTGATAGTTTCTTTTATTCGTCTTACCTGGCCAGAACGCTGAGGTCTATAAGCACAGTGAAGTTTTCAATCCATGTCTAAAGCCTTAGCTATTAACGGAGAGGTTTTGGCTAGGAAAGCTGGGCCATTGTCAGACCCCATTACTAGGCAGAGGCCAAATCAGGACACCAGTTCCTGGAGGAGCTTCTTAGCTACAGTTTGAGCATTTTCAGTCCTGGTGGGGGAATACTTCTTCCCACCCAGAAAAGCTATCTACAAAATCCAGCAAGAAGTTTGCTCCTCCCCTAGCAGGCTGGATCTTGGGGAAGAGAGTTTTCCCAGAACTCACCAGGGTATTGATCTCTCATTCTGACAGCTTCCTGGGAAAGGGCTCTCTGTTTTTGATTTACTTTTGCACAAACCTGGCATCTGGCTGAGTTATACTGCACTAGGCTGTGCAGTCTAGGTATAACACACCTTGGTCTGGTCAACTCAGAAAGTTTTGTGGAGCCCGGATGAGATGCCTGGTGAAAGTCAGTTACTGAGTCCTGTCAGTTAGTTGCCTCTAGGAGAATGATCCTAGGGTTTGAGCTGTCCATTTCTTCTTCAGCAGGGAATCTTAGGCAGTATCACTTTGTGGTATGTCATTGGAATATCAATGGTCCCGCTGGTTTTAGGGCTGTTTGTCAGGCAGCCAGGTCAGCAGCCTGGCAATGGAGGATAGCAGTTTGTAGTGAAGCCAAATAGCCTCTAGGAGGGCCAAGATTTTTTAATGTCCCTTTTCCCAGCAGTGAGAAGTTCTCTTTCTCTATAAATCATACTGTGGTCATGTGAGGTAGTAAAACCATATGGACCTAAAGTCTGTGTATATTGTGATGGACTTTCCTTTTTCACATCTGACATCCGGGGTCAGATCTATCAGTTCTGATTTCTGGGGAGAGATACCTGGCTTGGGCCCAAATAGTTTTCATTACAGTAAATACTGAAACTCCCAGATACCTGGTTTCACCTTTCATCTCCTGACAATCATGGATGAGCACCTGTGTCATGAGGCAAGAGCATGGCTGAACTGATGGAGGTACGTTTCTCAAACCAGACTTGAGGGTGGGCCAGGAGTAGGAATGGTACTGGGTCACACAGTCATTAGACAGCCAGGATTCTGGTCCTCCTTAGATGAAGGCCTCTACTCTGCCATAGGGTGCTGTGAGTAAAAGATCCTGACTGAGGGCTAGTGTCCTACATTGAACTAGACTATAATAGCCTTTCTGCTGGTCTATAATAGCCTTGATGCTGGGCTATACTAGCTGTGTTAGAGGTAGAAATATCCAGCTGTACCTAAGAACACTTGAATATGTCTTTAGTCTTGGGATCTGAAAGATGGCAGCCATCGCCCTCTGAGACAGCCTCCCTTTGCCTCCCGTCAGCTGGTAGCCTAGATATGTAACCTCTGATATTGTAAGCTGGCGTTCTTACCTGATATTCTGTAGCCCATGGAGTGTAGCTCTTGCAGTAGTCCCTCAGTGGTCGTTTTATATTCCATGTTCTCAGGAAACCTCAAAGGAAGGGCAGGGGGGTTTGCATGTCGCATCTTGAAATCCTGGAGCAACACAGTCCTGGTGTGTCATCTGCTGTAAATTCCCACTGGGTCTGTCCGTTTGAAAGCAAAGATAGGTTTACTCACCTCTGAGAGGATAAAGAATACATCCTTCAGGTGCAAGCAGTGAACACCTGTTTCTCTGGACGAATCAGACTCATGAGAATCGGAGGTCCAGGTTTCCTCATAGGTAGGAGGAGTATGTTCCAGGGTGACAGCCAGGACACCAGGATGTCTGTCTCTTCAACCAGGCACTATAGAGGATGGCAGTGTCCCTTTTTGTTGCCAGGATCACTGGGTCTTGTTTAATCTGGACGTAGGCAGCTGAACTGGTCAGTTTAGCAATTACAGGAACTTGGTATTAGGCTAGCCCTGGGGGTTGGTTTCTTCTGACAGAGGGTAAGGCACCAAAATTCTGCTTTGTTTGTATATTAACTAGGTCTTATCATCAGAGGAGATGGTAGATTTCAGTTTATCCACAAAATCATGCCTAAATTGTTCTTGGTTGTTAAGCAGACTTTAAGCTATCTCCAGCAACTTGGGCCTACATTTACTTAAAGTTTTTTAAAAAAATTATAAATTTTCTAATATCTTGGGCTGAATGGGTGATGTCTTTTTTTCAGTATTTTATTCAAGTTTTATTTTAAGTGATCATAACTACAGCATTTGACGGGGAGGAGCCAATTCCACACAAAATGGAAGACTACAATGTACCCATTAAACTGCTAGAAAATAGTGGTGAGGGTACAAGAGGAGTCAGTTGAGATCCCTAGTGTAGTCATGCTGTGACCACAATCACTCGCCCAACTTAAGAGACAGAAAACCCCAAAGCTATTTCATACTCTGGTGCAATAAAGAAAGAACAAAAGAAAGAAAGAAAGAAAGAAAGAAAGAAAGAAAGAAAGAAAGAAAGAAAGAAATTTAAAAAAATAGAAGAAATAAAACCACACCACAACACAAGGAAGAATTAAGTCCTGAATGACTGGCTCCATCATGCCCACCCTCTCCACCCTAAAATGGCACAAAGGAAATAGCTAACCACACCTTAAAGACTACTTTTGTTGTAAAACAGGTAACTGATGAGCTAGGATGGGAACAAGGCATGATGGGAACAGCATATGACAATCTGTCTAAAAACGTCTCTTTCATGAAGGTGTGTACATGCTTCCGAGCAGATAGGATTGGGACACCAGGGTGCGGTGCTCTGGAAGTCACAATTTCATCTGGGGACTGGGTAAAGATTTACAAAGGGTTCACACATCCCACCTTCTACTTGCAGCCTTGCATCTCTAGAGGGGCTCCTTGCCAACCCATACCTAGAGCTAAAATGATATGGTGTTTCTGCTGTAGCTCTGAAATGGTAAACACCTTAAGGCCTAGTCATCCTTAGCCTGGATGTCTAATGTATTTATTAAGTCTCACACCCCCAACATACAACGCTAAAAGGTACACTAAATTATGAAGGCAGTTAGGCTGCAAAGTAGTTTGAAATTAAACGACTGTACAATATTCATTTATGCTTGAAATTCTAGTCCCAAACCAAGCTTGTGGCTGCCGGAGTTGATGTTCTTGCCATAAAGCATGACTGACAGCATCAGTTTGATACCTAATTTTAGGGTCTGCATGTACCCTAAGCCAATCAGACTGGACTTGTTCACTTTGGCTGAAAAGCAGGCATCAGGGGTGACCTGATACTTGGCTGCTTTTCCAAAGTGAGTGTTACTGTTTCCTGCAGTCCAGGGGAGATTGACAGTAGTCTCCCACTTCTTATCCACCTTCTAGTAAATGGAGCCACAAAACTGTCCCATCATTCACTTTAGTGTGAAGCTGGAATTCATCTGTCTTGTAGACAACTGCAAAGTTGCTCTGGGTCACATGTCACTTCGAGGTCTCAAAATTCATCTGTTAGCCAGCCAGCCAACTCTCCTAGCCAAGCACCAGAGCGCCCCAGATTGAGGGCCCAGCTATGTTAAAGTCCACGTCACAGTCCAGGTTGATATGCTCCCTCCTGTACCCTGTTTTGATTTTAGCATTTTTCCCCAGTGTTAGGACAGAAAAATAAATCAAAGGTCAGCTTCAGTCCACGAGCAAGCTGGTCTTCCACAGTGATGTCCATGCCCAGGGTGTTACCTGTGTTCCATTTCTCTGTAAATGCTAGCCCATACTCAGTCCACCTGTACTTGGTTTCCAGACTGCGTTCATTTTGGTGGTCTTCGTGTTGGCAGAGCCTGAGCTTGTGAATTCCAATCCATTCTCAGACATTGTTTCAAATCAAGTTTTATTAAGCCAATGCCGTAGCCCTTGGTGAAGACATCCCTGGCAGACTTGACAAGGTCAGCGTATGTGGGAGACATAGCCATGTTCTTGAAGGTGGTGACAGCAGGAGCAGGGGAAGGTATGGCAGGGATTTCTGGGAGGAGGCTGGGAGCACAACAAATGGGCAGATGATGTCTTAGTTAGGGTTTTACTGCGGTGAACAGACACCATGACCAAGGCATCTCTTATAAAGACAACATTTATTTGGGGTTGGCTTACAGGTTCAGAGGTTCAGTCCATTATCATCCAGGTGGGAACATGGCAGCATCCAGGCAAGGATGGTGCAGGAGGAGCTGAGAGTTCTACATCTTCATCTGAAGGCTGCTAGTGGAAGATTGGCTTCCAGGCAGCTTAGGAGTAGAGAACTGTAGCCCATGTCCACTGTGACACACCTACTCCAACAAGGCCACATCTCTTAATAGTGCCAGTCCCCAGCCCAAGCATACACAGACCATAACAAGTGACAAAGGAAATCTTTTTAGCAGCTGTCTTTAAAACTTCTTTAAAGGGTTCTAGTGAAAGCTGTTTAAAGACTACTTGATCATTGTTGGACAATGTTCTGTCCAGGCTGCTATATCTGGCTGTGGTCATCTAGGCCACACCATCAGCCCAGGGACATTATTTTTTAAGCATTTTAAAGAGAATGACAGGTTTTACAAATCATTGGTTTAAAAGGTGTTATGAATCAAGAAAAAGAAAGTAGAATTTTCTTATTTACTTTGAACTTTTCTCTTTCCTAGAGCTGCTTAGACAAGGAAGGATTGGAGCTCAGGGAATGCTCACCAGGGAGGAACTATTTCACTCCCCCTGTGTATTCCTCTTAGATGGCAGGGGTCCCTGGATGAGAAGCCCTTCTCCTTCACACCCCCATACACTGAAGAACCCAGACGCTGAACCAATAATAATAATAATAATAATAATAATAATAATAATAATAATAAGAATAAGTAGGGCTTCTGCTCCTGGATTGGGACAGGTGAAGGATTTTGTATGTTCTCAGGGTGACCTGGCAGAGTCAAAAAGATTTGGTCCCAACAGAAGAGAGTACAGGTCTGAAGCTGGGTGGGAATAGGGTCATATACAACAGAAAGCTACTGGTCAATACAGGAAACAAAACTGACAGAAATACACACATCCACAGAGTGGGGGAGGTGACAGATCATTTGACTTTATAATTTGCTTCATTTTGGGGAGAAGGTGCATTAGGCAACCCCCTCTCAGATGCATTAGGCAGTGATTAATCAAAGGGAGTCCTGGGGACCGGAACATCTCAGGTTGTGCACCCCAAAAAATCCCATGACCACTGCATTCTTCTTTGCTCTATGAGACATTGAGATCCCCTGTGTCTCAAGGTCTGGTCTCTGGGATATCCATCGGATTTCCAGAAATGTAGACTATCACCAGACAAGACTGCTCAGACATAGGTTTAAGCCAATAGAAACTCTATCACTGGCCAGTGACTACACTAACTGTTTGGGACCCCAGTGTAGAACTGAGCCTTTCTCAGGGTGAGCATTAAAGTACACAAACCATGTTCTGAGTTGGCATACTTCAGTTGACAAAAACAGTTAGCCAGCAGCAGAAATACGGAAGGCACAAAGCAAGGCTAGTACATCCAGAGATTTCTCCAGAACTATGGATTAGCTGTGTTTTCATATTTGCCAGGAGACGCTGTCTATATGCTGAGTTGTCCAGCCTGAATGGCACTTGCATCATGGAGTAAGCTGTGCTATTACACCAGTGAGTGAGGGCCTTTCATAGTCAAGTCAGCCTTTCCTACAATTTCTTGCTTTCTAAAATGTGTTTGGCATTACTCAAGAAACTCACTCATGCTTTGTTAATAAATGGACTGAAGCAGAAGATGATAAAATATATAACAGGAAGAATCAATGAATGGATGTATAATCCACCTCATTAAGAGTTTAGGTACAGAACATGGGTGGATAAAAGCATCCCCTTGTTATCTTCATACTTCTCTACCTAGGTCTAGACTAACATCTCCTGCACAGCCTTTACCTGGCGAGTCCCAAGGGAACCAAGCCAGCCCACAGTATGTCTATGCTGTCAGGCTACACTAGATGTGTAGCTTCTGGCAGAGTTTCCTTAGTGAGTTTCCCACAAACAAGCCCACCTGTACCATATCCAGACGACACACCCTACTAGTTCTGCTTACAGACCTGCTGAACTGGCCCAGCCTGAAGCTGGCCAGACTCTCACATGTCAGACACACAGAGAAGGAAAGAAGTCTATGTCATGAGGTCATATCGTAGAAGCACAAACAATATGAACAGCCAAAAGGGCATCCCCACCCCAGAATCAATAGTCTTACAGAACTGTCCTCCAGTGAGAATTAGTACCCAGATGGAGCCAAGGACACAAGTTTGAAAAAATTATCAAAAAATTGATAATGTCAGAAACATTATCAAAGAAGTCCAGGGTTTAAAGAACACACAAAGCAAGAGCTCCATGGATTGAAAAAAGGGACAACAATGAATGTCTGAGTGATGTCTAAAAAATATGCAGCTAAATGAAATGAGAAGATTTGAAACCTGGGTTCAGTGTAAGCATAGACATATTGAAGAGAAGTTAAGCAGAAACAAAGATGTGACTGAGTCTAAGGCCACACCATACCCTGTATGTCCCTGATTTCATCTGAGGATCAAACTGAATAACTCAATAACTGAAATATGAAACTCAGGATAAAATTCTTACTCGTTGAGTGGATCAGGTGCAGGACAGAATACCAGGACTTAAAGATAGAATAGAGAAAGTAAAGCACACATGCCAAACATAAGAAAGAAAAACAAAAACAGTCCAGGAACACAATGGAAATACAGGACGCATGAAAGCCCAGATGTTTGAGTGAAGGGTATAAAAGAAAGAAAAGGACCTCAGGCTTTGATCAGATCGTTAATAAGGTCATAGTAAGAGCTTATTTAAAATGAGAAAAGACATCCCACCACGATTCCACAAAAGCATAGCACAGCAAAAGGACAGGGCAGGAAAACAAACTCCCCATTGCTCATTATTTTTAAGAGACCTTGGAACAGAATAACAAGAGAGTACTGAAAGCTGAGAGAGAAAAAATCCGCAAGTTACATATGAAGGAAAATCCCTCAGAATGACAACTGACTTGTTAATGGAAACCGTAAACCCAGAAGAACCTGAGAGATGTACTTCCATATGTAAGAGATGGCTAATGCCAATCTGGACTGCAGTAGCTAGAAAAACTATCTGTAAAAGTTGAAGTAGAAAGAACAGCTTCCCAGGAGAGACGCAGGCTAAAGGACAGGATCGGCAGTGGGCCCTACAGTGGACACTGGGAGCAAACCGTTAGAGCAGAGAGAAGAGTAAGCAGAGCAAAGAGACTATAAAGATAAGAACATATGAAGCTGTAATTATTGAAGCACAAAATGGACAAGTGATAAGAAAGCAATGCCCCTAGAAAATGACAATTAGCACTTACTCCTCAATAATCATATCGGTGGCATCAGCACCCTAATCAAATATACACATTGAATGAATGAATGATTGAATGAACAAACGAACAATATCCAGCTTCTTGTTGTATAGAACTTCATTTACCCTTCATTACCTTAAAGCAAACAAGTGGAAAGACTCTTTGAGGCAAGTGAGACCAGGAACCAAGCAGGTATTACTATCATGGTAACTAACAAAGTAGACTTTAAACTAAAACACAAACAAACAAAGCCAAGAGATAAGGACAATTCATACAGCATGTATGTACAAACTGTGGCACATCCAACTTCATAAAAATTAGATTGGACTTAAAAGACACAGATTACCTCTGACACAAAAACTGATGATGTCACTACCATACATCCTACAGTAGACTGGTCCTCTGGAGAAGAAACAGAAAAATGTCAGAAATAATCGACAGTATACATCTATTGAGCTAAACAGATATCTATGGCCATATCACCCAAATGCCAAAGAACACGCATGTACTCAACACCTCAGGAAATCTTCCTAAAACAGATCACACCCTGAAATATGAAACAAACCTTAACTAAGTCAGAAAAAGTGTAATAGCTCCATGCATCCCATGTGCCTACCCTGGAATGGAACCCAAAATGAACAGCACAGAAATTCCCAGTACTTACACAATACAAACCCATAGAGATTAAAGGACACTCAAACACACCACAAAAAGAAGGTAGATATCCTTTAACCAAATAAAAATGAAAAAACACCAGAAAATCCCAGATCCATGTTAAACACTGTCCCATGAGCGATACGTTTAAGTCTAAACTCCTACATGTAAACAAGTCAGAATGACCAAGAGTGGCTGAAATTGCACTCAAGGATTTGAAAGAAGGACAAACTTAACAGATGTCCAGTAGATGGCAAGAAAGAATGAAGACTGGAGCAGAAATTAGGGAGAGAAACAAAGTAACGCAAAGAATGAACAAATCTAACAGCAGATGTTTATTGGTTTTGTTTTGTTTCGTTTTGTTTGCTTGTTCTTTCCTTTGATTTTATTTTTTGCAACAGTAAGTTAAGACAAATTAAGATTGATTTTGCCCAACTCATCAAATGAAGGAAAAAGAAAATCTCAATGAACAGAATCACAGATGAACAGGGAACTACTTAAACAGACTCCAAGGAAACTCAGAACATTGTAATGCAATACGTAAAACCATATACTTCATTAAGTAGGAAACTCTAAAAGAAATGGATAAATTCTTAGATTCATGGGAACTTGGAAAGTTAAAATAAGGGGAGTTGAACAGGTTAAACAAATGAAAACATTGAAACAATTAAAAAAATCCTTCAGACTAAATAATGCCCCAGGACAGTTGGATTCACAGCAGAATCTAACAGAGATTCAAAGATCTACAAACAACTTACTAAATACTTCAAAACTAGAAACAAAAGCAGCATTTTCACACACCATCCAGGGAGACAGTATTATTCTAACCACAAAATCCTTTAAAGACACAACAACAACCACCGTACTGCAATGCTATATGCGTCAGCATTTTAGATTCAGATTTCTTCCATAGAATACTTGGAAACAGAACACAAGCATATATTAAAAAGATCATATGTTCTGTGGGCCCAGTAAGCCGGCTTAGCCAGCTTGGCAGGCTTGGCACACACACTACCAGAAGCTTGCATATGCACGGTAGACCTACCCTGACGGGTGCTACTGCAACAAAAGCAAAGGTGACAAGTGAGATGGGAGAAATGAAGGCACTGAGCATTGCAGGCAGAGCATAAGCTCTGGGAACACATAGAACTGGGGATGTTACTGTGGGGACTGGAGAGAGAGAGGGCTGAGGTTGGTGGTGGATCCTGTACTGCCCAGTGGTGTCGACAGGATGGTGGGTGTGCAGCAGCCTGGAACTTACACAGATGCAGGCTCGGGCCCTAATCAAGCTTCCTGGGCAAGGGATCACTCTAGATCTTGGCAATGATGGAAGCCCGGGATAAGGAACAGTGCACTTTCTGGATTGATGTCCTCAAAGGACCACCATGTCCTGCGCTGCTGCTGAGGTTCATTTGTGAGTCAATGGCCCTCATGTGCCTGAGGTCTGGGTTGATATCTGAGGACTGTGTTGTCACCTAATGACATATGGATATTCATGTCCTGTTCCATTGCCTGGCTCATGTCTTGGGGCTGTGCTGACCCAGGGGAACATACTGATGTGAATGACCTGCTCAGCCACCCGAGAACATAGTGAGCATCTGGTCCCGGTTGTGGCCATGAGCCATGTCTGCTTCCATGGCATTAATGAGATTGGGGCTGTATTGACGGCCATGGCCTGAGCTACTGCCAAGGACCATATGAATGTCTGCTGTCTGTGCTGCACCCTGAAGCCTTGTTCATGTCTGTGGGCACAGATAAGAGGGAGGTGCACATCCATGCAGGTGGCCTGGCCTGCCACCTGTGTCCATGATGGCATCTGGCCACAGAGGGCCTTGTGGGGGTCCGTGGTCTTATTTTGGCCTAGTCTGTGTTGATTTCCGTATTCTATGCTACCACTGAGAGAGATGAAGATATTCATGACAGGTGTTACAGCAGGACGCTGTGTTGATATTCATAGGACATGCTGCCACAGAGGGTCACATGGCTGCTGCTGGGGATAAAATATTCTGAGTGGTTTTCTCTGCTACCCAAGGTCATAGTGATGTCTTCTCTGTGTTGACACAGAGAGCCATGTCTCAGTGTGACCTGCGTTGCCATTGATAGTCACGTGGATATCCATGTTTTAGGTTGCAGGTAGAGCCACATTGATGTCTATGATCTCAGCTGCAACAAAGGGTCTCACATGGGTTTGTGGCTCTACTGTAACTGAGAGTCCTGTTCCTGATCTGTGCTGATGCCAGAAACCATGGGGAAGCCCAGAAGACATGCTCCCTTAGTCCACCATGAACACATAAGCTACTTTCACAGTGCTATCAATGACTGCAGATACACAGTTGAGGAAGATGGACATGGAAGAATTCTGTGACAACCCCTATCTCTACCATAACAGTCACCCACTCCAACCCCATGCAACCTCCTCCAAATAGTAAGAGCCTAGATAGGCAGCCATCAGAGTGAACTCTTAAAAACTGCAACAGGATGCTGGGTGTCACCCTCCACAGTAGATGACTTCGAGCAGGGTTGCAGGAGGCAGAGGACTCACTACCATCTAGGGCGCAGGCCTGTGAGAGTCTGAAAGCATCTCAGTGGATGCATAGACAATGGAAATTGGAACGGTTTGGGATTTAGTTATTTAATTAGTTAGCAAGTTAGTTAGTTAGTTTGGTTGGTTGATTGATTGGTTGTTTTTTCTAGAGGAGGTGGTAACAATGGTGGAGGAAGGAGAGGGAAGGACTGGGAAGCAAATCTGAGAGGAATACATGGTGTGGAATCCTCAAAGAATCTATTTTTATTATGTATTATATGGAGGGAAACAATCATACATCACATTCAAGCTGTCTCCATGCAGGAGACGCCGGGAGAGTTCATCCACATTAGCTAATGTGCAGAATAATTAATATGCTAGACTGAAAAGAAAATTTACATGAACATCTCAATAGATACAAAAAAAAGCCTTTTACAAAATTCTATATATCTTCATGAGAAGTACACAAGAAGATGAGAAGTATTCTCATGGGCACAGCAAAAAACAACAATGTGGAAAGGACCATTATACCAAAGGCAATGCAGAGAATTGATTCAATCCCAATCAAAATCCTCCTGACACTCTTCAGAGAAAAACTTAAAAACACTTTAATTGATTTGAAAGCACAAAAGAGGCCAGAGAGGAGGGGCTGTATGGGATACAAGAGACTCTAACATTCCAGATTTCAAGAGACATTGCAGAGTTGTGCTAATAAAAACTGCATTGTCCTGGTCAACACAGGGGCATGTGGATCAATGAAACCAAAGCCAAAATCCAAACCTCAGTCCAGGTACCTACAGGTACCTGATGTTTGAAAAAGATGGTAAATACACACTGGAAAAGAGACAGCATCTTGAGCTTCTGGGCTTGGAATGCTGGACTTGGGTACATTGAAGAATGGAATTAGACCAAAATATATCACCTTGCACTGAAACTAACCCCAAATGTTTGAAGGACCTGAAAGTGAATCCCAGAGTGATGGGAGAGCATAGGCCACAGGAGGCAGCCTCCCCAGGCTCCATATCCCCAGTGCTGTGAGTCAAAGCTAAGGGCACCCCAGTTGATTCTTTGGTGGCTCCCTTATCCCCAGGTCCCTGTCTCTTCCTGGAGATGCCCCGTAACACTCAGTCAGTTCGAGTTTTCCATTCATCCTCATGGCCATCCGGCCATCCCCTCTGCGCCTCCCCATACCTTACCCAGAACCACCACACCCCCTCCATCTGCCTTCCACAATCTTTCCATTTCCCCTTCCCAGTGTAACGCAAGCATCCTTGCTTGGAGGACATTTTCTTATATAGTGATTGATGTGGAAGGAGTCACCTCATTGTGCAGGCTATCATATCCTGTGTTCTACAAGAAAGCAGACGTAGCAAACTATGAGCTGACAAGCCAGTAAGTACTAGTGCTCCTCAGTGTTCTCTGCACCGGTTCATGCCTCCAGCTTCCTGCCTCGAGTTCCCACCCTGACTTCCCTCAGTGACGGAGAAAGAGTCGTGGGGAAGGTGTTAATAACACTTGGGATGTTTGAAAATGCTCTAGTAACTTTATTTCATAGTTCAATCAAAATGCAATACAGACGTTAATTCAAAAATACAAGATGAAATCAGATTTCATGTATTTGTATGTATAAGATATATGTGTATATGTATATAAAAACTCATATGAATACAAAGGTTTAAAAATGTAATTTCATTTTGAGTGAAAATGCTCCTACCAAGAACAGCAGACTGAAACTCCAGTGTCAGGCATGGGGAACCTCCATTCTAGTTACTGATCAGGGGGGTTGAAATAAGCCCAAAGGTTACTAAAGGTTGTTGCCACTGTCTTTATTTGACCCACATCTTGAAACTAAAACACAGTTGTTGAAGGCTCCATACATTTCAGACACTGAACTGTGTCTAATCAGGAAGCCTCCTCTCTGAGGACTAGCTGACACAGAACTGGAGGAGCTATTCAAGCATCCAGGAGACAAATTCAATCAATACTTCTATCTGGCTGTAACACAGATCACAGCAATAGCCAAAATGGCAAGATATCCCAAAAGTTGCAGCAATGGACTTATACTTTTGATGTAACCAATAGCTAGCTAGTTGGACTTAAAGACAAGCTCCAAAGGAGGGAATTAATGCCTGTTTTGTCCAGGTAGTCATGGAACCTAGAGTACAACCGATTACTGCCAATTTCCTAAACCTGGAAATAGTTTCTAAATGCATTAGAAATACTTATCCTTAAAACTCTGTAGTTAAAAGTGTCACTCCTCCCCTCATCAAAGAAGCTTCTTTTTCACCGGAGGGAGACCATTCAGAAATGCATAACTGGTCAAAAAGCAGAGAACAAACAATGACTGTGGTATCCACAGCCATAATTACCCCATCTAGAATGCAACGCTCACACAAAGACTCGGGGTACACTGCAGAGGAAAGACAGGAAAGACCATAGATCCAGAGGACTAGCATGTCAGTTTGGGAGGCATTGGCACCTGTATATGACAGGGGGGCAAGCACCAATATAATCTTAACAATAAGGTTACCTGAAAGGGGGCCAGCACTGTGACCATGTCAGTTGTCCTGACAACATGGCTGGAGACAATCTCACAAGTGCTACCCCTAGATGCAGTGCTACAGGAAAGAACTATAGCAGCACAATGGTTGCTGAGAGATGGAGAATAAGTCTTCTGCAAACCTGAGGCCCCTTCATACTGAAACAGAGTATCCACCATGCTCATCCTCAAATTATAGGTGACAACATATGCCATGAAAACTAAACAGGAAGTCAATTGGAGGTGGAGGAGGACTTAGATGTCTGTGGCAGAGGTTTATGGGCACAGGAAGTCAGTAGGCATTGGAGGACTCAGAAGTCAGGTGCAGAGGTCCATGGGCACAGGAACTCAATAGGAGGCAGAGGACTGGGAAGTCAGGGGCAGTGGTCCATGGGCACAGACATCTAGTATACATGCAGCCTTCAGCACATAATATGCTGAAGTCTAATTTCCCATGCCGTAGTCATCATATGAACTCATATATTTATTTTCAATTGTGTCAACCTCATGTTTTTATGAGTATAGCATCTTAAAGGAAAAATATACATTGTCGGAGTGAAACTGAACAAGTAAGTAGCCGAGCCTGTTGTTTTCACTTTCTGGAATTTAAAAGTTTACATCCATGACATGCAAGCATAGGGGAGTTAGTTCACAACATCAAAATGGAATTTTGTGGATGCTACTTCAGTCAATGAAGTGCTTGGCATACAAGTATAAGGACCTGAGTTCAATCCCTGCAACTTACGTTTAAAAAACAACAACAACAAAAAAGACATATCTACAGGTACACAGTTGTTATCTCATTGCATTCCAGGGAGAAAGAGACTTGGGAACATCCATGTTTACCCAGCAAATTACAGACCAACAAGAGACATGGTGTCAAAAAATAAGATAAATCAAAATAAAATAAATTAAAATGAAATAAAATGTGAATAGCATCCAAGGGATAAACCCTAGACTGTCTTCTGTTCTCCATACAAAAAGATGACCCCTTTCCCAACCAAACATGTTTCATGAGCTCAGGAAAGAAGAACGGAACGTACAAATTGATGGACAGTGTATGCAGTGGATTGTGAGAACCCTCACCTTAGTCCTAGCCCTCTGACTTCAAGCTCTGTGGTAAGGAGGATGTGCTCTCTGCAATCTCCCTAGCTGTTCTTTAATCATCTAGGAACAGGAAATGAAGACCCCAGTGATCTCTGAATGTTGTCAGTGAAATGTGAAAAACACCTGACCCATGGTCAGACCTCAAATGAAGAACTGGGGAACGTCGGATACAAAAGGAATTTGGGCCAGTGAGCTGGCTCAGTGGTAAAGGCTCCCAAGCCTGCTGTCCTGAGTTTGATCTCTTGGATCCATCCAAAAGTTACCATCTGATTTCCTCACGGAAGCTAGGGCATATGTTCCCATCCTGGAAATTATAAAAAAAGTTAAACAAATTAATATGGGGAACTTAAAGGGAGATGGTTTCCAACAAAATTAGGGGCCCATAAAGAATAGATTGTCTCTTAAAGTCTGAAATCAATGTGTCCCTTCTGGGATGCCGGGTGATCACTAAAACATTTGGTGGAAATGTAGGAAGGTTTATGACCTCTCTCCCTATATGGAAAAATGAGAATAAAACCTGTGATCCTCTTCCAAATGTTTTAAATAACCTGAAAGATAGACAGGAGGCCAGCCAGTTAAGTGCTGTTTCTCCATGCAGGCTGAAATTCCCAGAAGACAATGCTGGGTCAAAGCTCACAACCAATCTGCCTTTGGAATGTAGGGCAGAGCTCTCCAGAGCAGGCTACTGTTGATGCTGTTATACAAACCTTTCTGAGGAACTGAGAGAGATACCATTTCCCCATTCCTTTTAACCTCTGACTTTATCTGTCTTAACCTCCTGTTCATCAAATGGACTTTCACCCTGGTGAAACAGCTGCTGGCCATCACAAGCCTGGTGGCCTCTGAGGGTGCTGGTAGTTTCATTGTATGTGGGCCTTTGTGTGGCAGGGTGATTGATAAATAAACTATATTCTCATGGAGCTTGTGTGGGCTTTGGGGGCAAGAAGATACCCTGACCTTTTTGGGACACAGAATACAACCTTGAAACAAGGACCTGTGTCCCTCAAATGCAGGTAGGACATTTAATGTGCATAGTAAAAATTCACTTTGACATAGAAAAATAGCTTAGTTAGGAATCCTTCTACACCCAAGGCTGTGCCTGATAGCCACAACCCAGAGACATAACTCACTAAAGATGACCAAACACAGTTCTGGAACTCCAAGATATGAACTGGACAGTATACAAGCAAAAACCAAGAGCAATGCTCAGCTCTGCACATCTGGAGAGAGAACACTGTGATATGCCCTGTTGTTGGAGATTCTCCCTTGGTTCTTGACCCTAAAATCAGAGTCTGTTAGAGACTGGGCCTGACCTTCAGCTAAGATACATCACAGACCTGAGCAGCCTTGGAGAGATAGGCTTAGGACCACAGTTAGCATTTATACTATGAATTTTGTGTAGTGACTCTCAACATAATAAACTAACTATGCTGATATACCTTCTTGCTCAAGACTGGCATGTATAGAGCAAGTATTCCATCTGTTTAACAGTTCTGGGGTTTGTCCTCTTTCAGTAACACAGTGGGAATCAGTGTGGACTTTGTCACCCTTTGGATGAAGGGGCTGGAGATAGTGTTTAATACAAGAAGATTGTGAGAGGCTGAGAACTGGAATTCCTGAATAGGCTGAGAGCCCAAGCAGCCAGAACAAGGGACAGCACTGAGCCAGCAGCTGGGGGAAGCTGAAGGAGACTTCCTGAGCTGTGCAGTCCATGCTGTGGAGCCTAGAATTTGATCTCATGTGCCTATCCAACTGCTAGATACTGAAATGTTGCACAGCTGTGAATCTTAAGGTTATTCCTCCCCATATGCATATGATGTTATCTGCTCCAAAGGGATTTTAAAAGATTTTACAAAAGAAGACATGCGATGCCTATTGCAGCGTGGATGATGAGTACTGTCCCTGAAGATTTGTTTCAGGTTTATGCTGTTTGTTAGTAAAATGTAGCTTTTCACTCAGTCTGTTTAATACTAGAAATTGTTTCCAGTCTACAAGACACATCATTCATAAAGGCACAGAAGAGTATCTGAATATAGCCTGTAAGTCAATGTGAAACCACATCAGGAATGCTGGGGCCTTTTGTCTTCCAGTCATTGCATCCCTGGGGGAACATTTGCTGAATTACCTACTGGAGATCCACTATAAATCCACAGAGATCCCTGAGGGAAAGGGAGATTGGGGAAAGACACACAGTTCTATCTTCCATGGTGATAAATAACACACACACACACACACACACACACACACACACACACACACACACA
>JANHMN010000005.1:108609686-108633776 GCA_030674055.1 Rhabdomys pumilio
ACACACACACACACACACACACACACACACACACACACACACACACACTGAGAACTTCTCTAGGGTTAAGTAATCTTAATTTAGGCAGTTCACAGACTCAAGAAGAAAGATTTTAATGATCCTTTAGGATCCATGGATCTTTGTTCACAATGTTTCTTTCAGTGGATGTCTTTCCAGGCCTTGGTAGACACTAGGTTTCAGGGACCTTGTTGGCCCAGAGGGGGAAAGGGTGTGGTTCAGGCTAGCACAGAGCCTTACACTTCCCACCATCATACAGATTGCAACAGAAGGATTCACTGAAGCTAGGATAGAGTAGAAGCCAAAGGGAACTTTCAAATCCAAGGCCTGAGATTGAAACTCAGTGCACAATGGCAGTGAGCATAAGGTCCCAACAGTCTCTTTAGAAGAGCTGGGCTTCCTGAGGGAGTTGCCCCATTCCACAGATGAGAACTAGTAAGGGCAATGGTATGAGCTTCCATGAGGAGGAAGACGAACCATTAATCAAAATCCTGTTCTAGACTGTTGAGAGAATCATACATCTTTGGGATATCATTTCAGTCCACTTCATCTTGCACGTGTAACTGCCTCTTTAAGTTGTGCACTGACATGGCGAGGAGTTATTGCTGCAAACTGTCTAGGTACTAGGAGGCTTTTAAAAAGAGAACAGGGAAGGGGTAAGGGAAATATGATCAGGCACTGGGGGTTGGTGGGTTGGTAATCAGGAGTGACCCTGAGGGCCAGCAGAAAGAATGAAAACAGGCAACCTTGTGAGGTAGGAGGTGGGGGGACCCTCTAGACTGTACCAGAGATCTGGGAGGTGAGAGACTCTCAGGACTCAAAGGGAGGGGCCTTGGATGAAATGCCTCTGGTGTAGAGAGAACTTGTAGAGCCCACCTCCAATAGAAAGACAGTGCATCAAGTGGAAGGATGAGGTTGCCATCTCACAGTCAAAAACTCTGACCCATAATTGTCCCTGTCGAACAGAATTGCAGGGACAAAAATGGAGAGGAGACTGAGCGAAAGGAGGTCCAGTGACCAGCCCAAGTTGGGATCCAGCTTAAGGGGAGGCTCTAAGGCCTGACACTATTTACTGATGCTATGGTGTGCTTACAGACAGGAGTCTAGCATGCTGGTCCTCCCAGAGGCCTCACAAGCAGGTGAAAGAGTCAGATACAGATATTTATACCAGACCAATGAACAGAAGCCAGGGACCCCTGTGGTTGAATTAAGGAAAGGCTAGAAGAAGCTGAGGACGAAGGACTTCCCATAGGAATACCAGCAGTCTCAAGTAACCTGGATGGCCATGATCACTCAGACACTGAGCCACCAACCAGGCAGCATACAGTAGCTGGTTCAAGGCCCCCAACACATATACAGCAGAGAACTGCCTGGTTTGGCCTCAGTGGGAGAAGGTGGGCCTAACTCTGGAGATACTTGAGGCCTTAGGGAGCAGGGAGGTCTTGTGGGGTGGGGAGGGACATACTCTTGGAGATGTGGGAGGAAGAATGGGATGAGGAATTGTTGGAGGGTTGATGTGGAAGGGGCATAAAAACTGGACTGTAAAAAGAGATTAAAGAATAACGAGAGAGAGAGAGAGAGAGAGAGAGGGAGAGGGAGAGGGAGAGGGAGAGGGAGAGGGAGAGGGAGAGGGAGAGGGAGAGGGAGAGGGAGAGGGAGAGGGAGAGGGAGAGGGGGAGAATGAGAATAGATGTGTAGCATAGGCTGGCCTTGAGCTGGTGATCTTCCTGCCTCTGGCTCCTTCAGCAAATCCTACTGTGCCTCACCACAACAGGCCTGTGGAAGAATCCAAATTGATCCATAATCTTTACCTTGTACACAGCTCAAGTCCAAGCGGATCAAAGACCTCAACATGAAACCAGATATACTGAACCCGACAGAAGAGAAAGTGAGGAATACCCATTGGCACAGGAATTGGCACAGGAGTTAGGGGAAGGACTGAAAGAGTTGCAGGGGATGGCAACCCCATAGGAAGACCAACAGTGTCAACTAACCTGGACCCCTGGGAACTCCCAGAGACTGAGGCACCAACCAAAGAGCATACAGAGGCTGGCCCATGCCCCCAGTGTATAGAGCAGAGTAGATAGATAGATAGATAGATAGATAGATAGATAGATAGATAGATAGAGTGAGTGAGAGAGAGAAAGAGAGAGAGAGAGAGAGAGAGAGAGAGAGAGAGAGAGAGAGAGAGAGCAGCATATATAACACCTTGTGTGGCCTAGGTGGGAGAGGATGCTTCTAATCCTCTAAAGAATTGATGCCCCAAGGGAGGGGACTTCGGGGGTGGAGTGTGGGGGTGAGTGGGTGAGCACTGCCTCAGAGGCAAAAGGAGAGAGAAGGTGGTGAAGAATTCTTAGAAGGGGGGTTGATAGGGGCAACATGTGGAGTGTAAATAAATAAATAAGACAATTAAAACAAAACAAAACAAAAAAAGAGACCAGACACAGGAATACTTGGAAATGGAAATTACTTTTCCATGAAGTCAGTAATCCTTACCAAATGAACTCTTTCCCCCAAGAAGACAGCTATGAATATTATCAAGGTAAATTTACCACAGCAGACTGCATCTCTGTATAAACAGCCCAAGTTACTGTAGCCAGGACATGGTGCTTTCAAGTCAGCTCAGGCTTGCCTAAGAGGTGATGGGAGAGACTTTTGGGCCCTCAGAGGTCTAGAACTCTAAGGAAGGAAGGAGAGATACCTCAGAGAAAAGAAAACTGTGCGGTTAAAATTGTGTTTACTTTAGACTCTGGGATCCTGTTTCTCTAGCAAGAGGTCATGTGAGCAAAGTACAAGGACCTTTGCAATCTCCAGATGCAAACAGCTGGGCCAGGGCAATGGCTCACTGCTTGAAGTGTTGGAGGCTCAAGCATCAGCACCTGAGATCTGATCCCCACCATTGACTTAAAAGCCAGGCAGCAATCCCTTAAAAGCACTAGGGAGACTCTAGAAAACAGACTATGAATTCCTGGTGCTTTCTGGTCTAGTACAGACACACCTTAGAAAACTTGTCTCTAAAGCCATAAGGGTGGGTGAGCAAAGGAGAAAGTGGAGGGAGATACCTTTGCCCACCTTGGGCCTACACCTGTTCAGAGGTCCCTGTCCACATACACTCACATGTACACGAACAGACATGTACACACTTTCAAGAATCACTTGCTCAGAGGTCCATACATACACACTTGTGCACACACACACACACACACACACACACAAACACAAACACACACACACTTTCAAAAATCACCTGCTCAGAGGTCCATACATAGACACACTTGTGCACACACACGCACACAAACACATTTTCAAGAATCACCTGCTCAGAGGTCCATACATAGACACTTGTACACACACACACACACACATTTTCAAGAATCACCTGCTCAGCGGTCCATACATAGACACACTTGTGCACACACACACACACACACACACACACATTTTCAAGAATCACCTGCTCAGAGGTCCATACATAGACACACACTTGTACAGACACACACACACACACACACTTTTTCAAGAATCACCTGCTCAGAGGTCCATACATAGACACACTTGTACACACACACACACACACACACACACACATTTTCAAGAATCACCAAAATCCTAAATTCCTAGCTGTGAGGCTAGGTTAGGTACTGTACTGCCAGGCAAGGGTACAGGATGTGAGGATGGAGGCTCTTGACATGGGATCCAAGACTTTAGGGGGTGCTGCCCCAGAAACAGCTTGCAATGGGGTTGAAAAGAGGTTTGTAACCAGGAGTTCCGGGTTCCCTGACTGGGAGACTGCAAAATGAGACCAGGGGTTATGTGAAAGTGTTTAAGACCAGGGCTGAACCAACATGGTCAACAAGCTGCAGAAGAGGACCTGTTGAAGAAGGCAAGCTGCATGTGACTCAGCAAAGATTCTTCTGGCAAGTCTCTCATTGGTCATTCTGGGGACACCAGGCCTTCTGCCTATAAATAAGGCAGTGCACTTCATGATGGGAACTGAGTGTGACACAGGGGCCTTGACCCCTCAGCTTAGGCATTTCTCAGGGAGGGCCTGGCTCCCTTTGCTTCCAGGTCTGGCTGAGACACACACGTGGTGAGGACCCTGTGCAAAGTCACAACTGGGTGCACCTCCCCGGTTCACTGGCAGCTACAAGCTTCCCAGTCCCAGCGGTGCGGGGCGCCTGCGCAGTGGGCCGGCGGCGGCGGCGGCGGCGCTCTTTACGGGAGTTGGGAGACCCCCGCCTCCGCCCCTCCGCTCCTCCGCCCCTCGCCCTCCGCCGCGCGCGCGCACGCGGACCCGGCCACGCGCGCGCACGCGCCTCACCTCGCTCAACCCCTGGCGCGGCAGCAACGGCGGTGCCCGCGGCGGCGGAGCTGGCGAGCGGGCGAGCGCGCGCGCGATCGCGGCGAGCGGGAGGGCGGGGACCGCGCACCGTCCACTCCGGGGCTGTGCGGAGGCGTGGGCTCTGGGCTCCCGGCTCCGGGCGGCGGAAGCGGCGCCTCCAATCAGGCGACCCTCGGCGCGCCCGGCTGGTGCTGCCCGCCCCGCGGACTGACTGACGCGCCGGCTCGCCCCCGCCCGCCCCCGCCTCGTCTCCCCGGGCTCGGCTGAGACTCCGCTCCGCTCCGCTCCACTCCGCTCTCCTCTCCTCCAGCCTAGCCAGGCCCTCTGCGTGCCAGCCGGAGCTCCTGGGCTGCGCGGCGGCGGCCCGCTCGCTAGGCAGCTGCAAGCGACCTCCGAGGCGGCGGCGGCGGCGCCGAGGATGAAGTGCAAGCCGAACCAGACGCGGACCTACGACCCCGAGGGCTTCAAGAAGCGCGCCGCGTGCCTGTGCTTCCGCAGCGAGCGCGAGGACGAGGTCCTGCTGGTGAGCAGCAGCCGCTACCCCGACCGCTGGATCGTGCCCGGAGGGGGCATGGAGCCCGAGGAGGAGCCGGACGGCGCGGCAGTGCGCGAGGTGTACGAGGAGGCGGGAGTCAAGGGGAAGTTGGGCCGCTTGCTGGGCGTCTTCGAGCAGAACCAGGACCGCAAGCACCGGACCTACGTGTTCGTGCTCACCGTCACCGAGCTGCTGGAGGATTGGGAAGACTCGGTCAGCATCGGCAGGAAGCGCGAGTGGTTCAAGATCGAAGATGCCATCAAGGTCCTGCAGTGCCACAAGCCCGTGCACGCCGAGTACCTGGAGAAACTGAAGCTGGGCGGCTCCCCTACTAATGGGAACTCGGCCGCCCCGTCCCCGCCACAGAGCGAGCCCTAGTATGTACCGCTCCCGCCCGGACTCCTGCCTGTCGCCTCCCCGCACTTGCCTCCTGCCTGCCAGGGGAGCACCTCTCCTGCCCTATGCGCCCGCCTGCCCGCCCGCACGGGCAGGAGGGAGGCTTCTTTTGTTTCCTTGGCAGGCAGACCTCTGAATCACGCTTGCAAACTGTCTCGGTTGCCAGGCGCTGTTTGTAGACAGTTTGCACGTTTTTCAGATGCTTTTCCAATCGCTTCTTGGTGACACTGTAAAAATCTTGCGGTCAGCCACAGCTGCATGGGATTTTGGGAAAGGTGCCTTAACTGCTTGCCCTTCTCTTCTTGGGGGGTGTGAATGTGTTTTTTCGTTCACCTGTGAGTCTGTGTATGCTCGCGTGCCTATCTGCTCTGTGATGTTTTTGTTTGGGTGTTTTTTCCCTTTAAACAGCCTTTACATGTGTTTGTGCGTAGCGTGCGCGCGCAATTTTGTTGTAGGGCTTCTGGTTTGTTTCCTAGTGAGGGGGCCTTTAGTTTTATCCACTGGTTCGAGGCGCGCGAGCTGGGGAGGGAGGGGGCTCCCTTTTTGCTTCTTCTTGTTTTGTTTTTGTTTTCCCCTTCATGGCCTTGCTTCTTGGCAGTGACCAATTCTTGGTAGACTTTGACTCAGATGATTTGTTTGAAAATAAATGAAGAAAAAGAACAGTTGGTGCGTTACACCTTTTCCTTTCTGCACACAGTACTTTTAGCATACAAAATGCCATCTAATAGGCCCAGGGAGGAACTCCGTGTTTTTTTCATGTGACCGAAAACCATTTTAACTTTCAAGAAAAATTTACAGCTGATGATTTTTCATTCCTGATTTCAGATGTCCTATATAATTTACAAGCTGTTAACCTGGTAGAAGCGATATTTGTAGAGAATTGCTAATTAGATACATTTTTGAAGGGATAGTTGTGGTTAATCAGTTGTTTTAGCCTGTGCACCTAGCAGCTTCCAACGACTAGCACATTTCTGGATACTCTTTAAAAATGGTAGTTTTCTCCCTGCATGTCCATTTCGAAAGAAAGTAATTTATACTTGAATTGTATTTACTGATGTCCCAGATTAAATTCCCTGACTGTCAGTTAATCTTGGAGTGGAATCTTTGATGTGATTGCATGTTTACAGTCATTCAAATCATTTGAATGAGTTTATATTCTTGCTGCTCAGCCACTCTCAAACTGTGAAGACACGGGAACCACTTATCTCATAGACCCAGAGTAAAGGTTTCATTACTTACTACAAGCCTTTTGGTTGCTACATTGTTGCTCTTACCTTGATAGTTGTTTCAGATAAGGAGTCACCTGTAAGGTATACCACATTCTTTTCTGAAACTCTGACCAGGTTCCCATGCCATGTCTATTCTTTTTAAAGACAGTTTGAAGACTGGAAAGATCACTCCATATTTAATAAGAGCATTTTCAAGAAACATCTGAGATGAGAATGATAAATGTATTTGGGGAATTAATAACTGTGTAAAAGAATTAACTCCACTTGAGTTGGATCTGTTTACTTTTTATTTTTCAGAAAACTATTCCTAGATTATGTTCTGATCATACTCTTTGCCCTGTCCCCAGTCCTCACTTTCTCACCCACACTCAAATTTGTGTTCCTTCTTGCTCAAAAATAAAAGGAAACAAACAAAACCCACAAAAGGACAAACAACAAATCACTACAAGATAAAAGCACACAAAATAACATGGAGTCTGTTTTGCATTGGTCAGTTGGCCAAGTATTCCTTGACCATGAGGCCTACCCTGGAGTTGAGTTGATAGACATAATGTGACTCCATTAGAGGCACATGCTTTTCTCTGTCACAGCAAATACCTATTGTAAAAAGCTTCTTGGTTAGGAGTGGGACTTTCTACTTGTTTCTCCTTCTCCATACTGAGACTTTTGTGTGGCTCGGATTTGTGCAGGACTTGTGTTTCCTATCACAGGCTCTGTGAGTACTTGTGTGCATCAACCCTGCTATGTCTGGAAGTTGCTGTTTCCTAGGATCATATACCACTTCTCACTCTACCACCTTTCCATTGAATCCACTTCCACATAGATCTCTGAGCCTTGAGGAAGGGTATTTAATAAGGACAGCCCAGCTCATTGCTCTCAAATTACATTTTTAAAACATAATTACTGCTAAAACTTTAACAGGGCATCATCTTTATAAAAAGATGGTTTTTCATTTAGTTCATGTTCATACCAATGTGCAAATCAATTGGTATTTCACGAACATGTGAAGTCCATCAGTATCCAGCCCCTGAAATTGACACTTTGTGTTTCTAACTCCTTATCACAATACAGGGATTCTTCTGTCCTTTAATACCAGAGATAATTTTGGTTTTGAACTGTATGTGTCCTGGTTCTTACTATCTTAATGTGCAAGTTAACATTCGGAGTATTCAAATGTTTTTCTCCATTTTAAATACTCCAATTTTCAAAAGTAGTACTGGTTTAAGCTTCTAAAAGTGGGGTCCTTGCATTTTTTCTAAAGAAATGTGGTTTCCCTTTGACATTTTTTTTTCAGATTTAAAACATAAAGCCTAATTTCCAAAATATATTTTGATCTCTCATCAAAGGAAAGAGTATATGACTAATTTGAAGCACTTCTTTTAATTCTAATCAAAATGACATTTGCTAGTTAAAAAGTTTCTAATAGATTCTGTGATTTTTATCTCCATTAACCTGAAGTTCTCCATTGACCTAGCAGATAAAATAGATTTGGTTCTATGGTACATTTCTTTTTATAAAAGCCTTAGAAATGCTTTCAGAACTGCATTGGAAGCTTTGCTTGTACTTGCTACTAACTAGAGTCAGCAATTCGTCAACTTTTAAAATTAAACTTATGTATGTGTGTATGCATGCACACACACATGCATAACAACCCTCGTGCATATACGTGTGTGTGTGTGTGTGTGTGTGTGTTTGGGTTGGAGAAAGCCCTTGTAGAGCTGTGGAGGTCAGGGAACTCTGTGTGGGAATGGTGGTATCTTCTTCCACCATGTGAGTCTCAGGAACAGAACTCATGTACTCAGCGGTTGGCAGCAAGTACCTTTACCCACTGAGCCATCTTGCAGGTCCTCTTCTTGCATTCTTAAGTTATGTATTTCGCATCATCAAAATGTATTCATAATTCATTATTAAGAATTGTTTGCCTAAAAATATGCTGTGACTTTCCCCTTTAAAAAAAAAAAAAACTACTGGGTTTCTTTAGGTTTGGGTTTCTGTTTCTTTGAAAAATTTTTTAATATTCTGTGAAACATGGACATGTCAGAGAAGTTACAAAATCCTAGGAAATTATTTTTATCTTTAAGATTTTGTCAATAGTCCCAGATGGGAACAGGTGACCAGGGAGAGTGCTACGTCATTTTGCATACTATTTATACTTATACTTAAATATACAGCCACAATGTACATCCAGGTTTCAGTTAAAAAGGAAAGATAATTGTGATTTGCAGACATCAACTAGAAATTCATTTCCTATTCGTTGAAGTGTTTTGTTGGTAACTAGGAATTTTTTTTCTCACGTCCTCATGTATGCTGAGCATGCACTGGACCACTGACTTCTACCCACCGCTCATGATAGAATATTTTGTTCTTCCAGATGGACAAAGAATAAACATGTTAATATACGTTTATGTTAATATAGGTTTGGATGTATACTAGAACAATATAACCTTGCTATACTTTAAAGAAACAAACTAGAAATAGGAAATTTACTTTTATAATCCATTGGCTTTATTACTTTGTACAGATTTATTTTAGATGATTGATATAAAAGGTTTATCATTGAACAGTATGGGTTCATTTACAAAGGTTTCTATAAGAATGCCTTATAGGATCTAGAAGAGAATTTCCCCTGGCCAGGATTTTTATCTTCAGGCATAATATTTTTCTGGTAGTCCTCTCATGGTACTATACTGTATGGAACATGTTTAAACACTTGAACAAACAGAACTGTGAGAATTCAGTATGGCCACATGACATTTTTATGAGCAAACAGGAGGGAAAGACACTACACTGGGACTTGGAAGTCAGACCCAGTTGTAGTTTTTACATTGTAATTTCACCCAAGTTACCAGATCATCCATGCGCCCAAGCTTTCTCTTAAATCCATCATTGTAGATAATGCATATAGATATTGTGTAAATATCTATAGTGAGATACTCTTTTTAACTGGATTAAGACACTTCTGTATAATGGTTAATAGTTTATTCACTGTGTGGCTACCAGCCTGAATTATCCCTGTAAGTGTAGATTCTAAACAGTAGAATTCATAATTTTTTTTTTTGCATCTTCATTGCTAATTCCCTTCTGGTAATCATTGATTTCTTATTTTTTATTGGTAGATGTGTGTGTCTGTGGGTGTGCATGTGTGTACATTGCACTTGCCTTAGAGCCTGCGAGGGCTCTCTAAAGACCTAGTGATTGGTGCACCTAGTCTGTCAAGTGCAGGAATTGAATATATGTTGGCTTCTTTTTTCAGATGAACAGAGACATGCTCAAGATCACACTGAAATCATCATTGATGTGAACCCAGTATTCAGTGGTATTATCAAGTTCACCGGAGCACCTTTAAGGTTCCCAAGGAGACCACTCATCTGGTTTTCCTTCTACATCTTGGAACACTCCTCTGTCTATCTTACCAACGGTTTTTTTTTGCTCTGGTTGTTGTACTATTGTGTGTGAACGGACTTAATTCAGCACCTATAGCCTTTTTGTTGTGCTTTTCTGATGTGTCTGCCTTCTTCATTAGACCTTTGAGAGCAACGACTATTTTTCCTTACTCTGCATATTCTGCATCCAAGACACTACTTGAAATATGGTTGGCATCACTGGAGGTCTTTGATTCTATTAATATTTTGTAATCTCTTTGTGGCTAAACATTTCCCTTTCCAATCTGGTGCTAGTAGAGTATGCGCTGTCTGAGCACCATGTGTGTAGCTCATGTGTATTAGGTGTTGCAGAAACATTTCAGGACAGTTTGACATGTTCCTGGAGAAGAATTAGTACTCATTTACATGTCATACCACACAATGGCTGGCACAGTTTTAATATTATGTCATCACTTAGGGTAACATTTTATAGAATTAGTCCTTCACCTAACAACTTTAGTGTTTTTGTACTGTTGTTAGTTTGCTTAAAATTTTATTCAAAAACTATCACTTGCTATAAAGGTAATTGTAACACATTACAATGAAAACCTATTATTGTGAATTTTTATAAAAATAAATTTTAAATTAATATACAAAGAATAATACATTTAATTTCTTTTGCAATGCTCTACTTCTGAAATGTCACCTTAACATTTCCTTGCATAAGATGCTGGATTTTTTTTTTTTTTTGGTTTTTCAGATTTGATATTCTGTATTATTTGATGGCGAGCATGAAGAAAAACTGCTGTTGAAGCAGTTTTCAGAGCTAATTGTGCCATTTCGTTGCCTAAGTGTCTTTTGCCTCTCTCACTGTTTCAGTTGGCTGTGGTTCTTATCCCTTTCCTAGTACAGTCAGCTGGCTCCTCAGTATCACAAGCTCCCTGCATGTTTATGCAGAGGAGAGTGAGTGCTAAATTGATGTCCCTTAGAAAGGCTTCAGGGAAAGAGACTGCTGTAAAGGGGAACACAAAATGAAGAATTTAAATGAGAGAGCTCAGTTCAAACTCTTTCCAGAAGAATAACTTTATGCCAAGACCGAGGACATTTCACAGAGTTTTGTCACAGGGTGTGTGATGTCAACATTCTTACTCCGCTCATCCTAAGGGTTCCAGAGAGGTTCTGATATGGTTGGTGGTTGCGTTCCACTTTTTCATTATAAACCATTAGACTGGGAAAGGCTTGAACTCCAATATAGTGTTAACACCCTTCCTCATGGTACCAGTGAAATGTATTGTGTCCCCGTATCTCATAGACTTTAAAATAAAACCACACATTCTAATTTACTGGACTTTCTATTTGTGATATGTACTGTGGATTTGCTTTCTAAAGAAACCCTTATCTTTTAGAAAACTGTACTGAACATTTGCAGAGATGCTACTGTCATTTGCTTCAGTATAACCAGGGTGGTATATGTTTGTACATAGATGAAACAAGATTGACTCTGACGTGATAATTGCTGAAGCTGTGCGATAGATGTTTGAGAATTCATTATTCTCTCTACTTTTGTATATGTTTGAAATTTTCCATAATAAAAATTGCGAAACTGTATTCCTTAGAGTTTACTTGTAGGCCATCTCTCCCTTTTAGAATCTAAGTATGGATGGCTGGTCAGAATAAGAATTCACAGCACAGAACCATAAGCCTATTCTTCTTCTAAAAGAGTAGCTTTTCTTCTTAAGCTAAACCTGTTGCTAACTGCGCCTTTCTTTCCAAGAAGTTTTTTCTTGGAAATCCTCCAGTTAACACACGCAGAAGGATCTTAGTTCACCCAGGATGCAATATGTGAGCAGGGACATAAGCTAAAGGGCAGATGGAACATCACTTCATTTAACGTGTGTGTGTGTGTACACCCTTCTGTGCGCTCTCACATGTGTGTGTGCATGTGCAAGCACTGCATGAGGTCACCAAATCCCCTGGAACTGGAGTTAAGAATGCTAGTAAGCTCCCATATGGGTGTTTGGGACCCAGCCCAAGTCCTTCGCAAGAACAGCAAGTCCTCTTAACAGCTGAGCCATCTTTCCAGCCCCACAATTTTCTTTGAAAATACCATGTTCTAATTAATCTTCATAAAATTTTGAAAATGAAAAAAAAATGAGTAAAAATTACACATGATCCCTCTTGACAGAAAATATCTAACTTAAAAAAAACCCCAAAACCTACAAATGGGGTTGGGGCTGAAGAGATGTTTCAGCAGTTAAGAGCACTAGGCTGCTGTTCTTCCAGAGGACCCAGGTTCAAGTCCCAGCACCCACATGACTGCTTACAACTGTCTGTAACTTCAGTTCCAGGGTACCTGGCACCCTCACACAGAACCACGCTGTAATCCACAGAGCCAAAGAAGCCCAATAAAGGTCTAATGGAGGATGGTTGAGTCCTCAGAAAGAAATAAAATGCATATTCAATGTGGATGGACAGAGAACGTGGTTGGGAGAGGGCATAAGGAGGGAAGCAGGGAGATCAGGAGAGCATAAATGAGTGGGGGGAGGGGACATCTTTTAGGATGTGCCAGAAACCTAGGGGGACAGGGTGCTATTGGAGTGACTCTAGTGGAGACTCCTAGCAGTGGGAGAGATGAATCCTGAAGAGACCACTTCCTGTGCTAGACAGGACTCCCAAAGGCAGGATAAAGTTAGCAACCCACCCACAAACCTTTAATCCAAAATGTGCCCTGCCTACAAGATGTGCAGGGACAAAGATGGAGCAGAGACTGAGGGAATGACCAACCAATGACTGCCCCAACTTGAGACTCATACCATGGTCAAGAACCAACCCCGGATAATAACCAACCCCATAACTAATACTCTGTTATGCTTGCAGACAGGAGTCTAGCATGTCTGTCCTCTCAGAGGCTTTGCCCAGCAGGCAATGAAAGCAGATTGAGAGACCCACAGCCTAACAGACTGAGAGCAGAGAGTGTTGTGGAAGAGTTGGGGGAAGGACTGAGGGACTAGAAGAGGACAGGTACTCCACAGGAAGACCAAAAGAGTCAAATATCCAGAACCCTCGCGGGCTTCCAGAGACTGAATTGTCAACCAAAGAGCATGGGCTGGGTCTAGGCCCCTGCACATACGTAGTAGGTGTGCAGCTTGGTCTTCATGTGGGCCCCTAATAACTGAAGTGGGGGCTGTCCCTAAATCTGTTGTGTGCCTGTGGATCCCACTCCCCTAGCTGGGCCTCCTTGTCTGGCCTCAGTGGGAGAGAATTTGCCTAGTTCTGCAGTGACTTGATGTGCTGGGTGGGGAGGAACTGGGTGTGAGGGCTCCCCCTTCCCAGAAGAGAAGCGGGAAATGGGGGAAGGATCTGTATGAGGGGTTACTGGGATGTAAAGTGAATAAATAATAAAATGAATAAGGAAAACCATGAGGGGGCTGATACTGGAATGTAAAATAAATAAATAAATAAATAAATAAATAAATAATAAAAAAAAACCATACAAATGGGGCTGGAGAGATGTCTCAGTGGTTAAGAGCACTGGCTGCTCTTGCAGAGGACCCAGGTTCAATTTCCAACACCCATATGGTGGCTCACAACTGTCTATAACTCCAGTTCCAGAAGACCTGGCACCCTCTCACAGACATGTTGGCAAAACACCAATACACATTAAAAATGTAATGATAAAAATAAAAATACAAGTTTCAGTCTCGATTCTTTGCAAATATATGTGCTGTGTGTGTGTGTGTGTGTGTGTGTGTGTGTGTGTTTCCTAATATGTTCGCATACCAAGCTCTGAAGTCACACATCTTGAAGTAATCAGTCCAGGTGGTACGACAGCTAGTGTCAATTATCAGCTTAGAGTCATCTGGGAACCGGGCCTCTGGACAAGGCAGTGGGGATTTGTATGGATTCTGTTAACTGGGGTGGGAAGACATGCCCACTGTAAGTGGACTCATCCATTGGTTGAAATTCTGGACTATGTAAGTGGACAAAGCTGAGCAATAGCAAACATTCACTCCTGCCTGGTTCTTGATTTCAGATGTCACATCACCAGCAGCTTCAAGCACTTACTGCCTTGACTTCCCCGTTCTGAGACTATAACCTTGGACAGTGAGCTAAAATAAGCCCTTTCTCCTTGAATTGCTTTTGTCGTGCTATTTTATCATAGTGATGGGAAAAGAAACTAAGACATTAAGACACATGGTTTTCTGAAGGGAAACAATTGCAGCCTATTGGCCACAAATAGGCCTCGGATACATCACCTTATCTGTTTTACAGGCTGGGGTCATTTTCTCAAGATCCTCACTCATCTGTGACATCATTTTGTAGCTTCTGACTCTAATTTGGTTGCTATTCTGGACAGTTGTTGCTAATGGGTAAACAGGAACACCTCCTTGTTTGGACTAAGGGAAGCACTGCTCTTGGGCTTTCCCTTTTTGAAGCCATAATGTGCCATCACCCTTAATTACCTACAGCACTTTTGATACCACTCTTGGATCTTAAAGAGACTTTAATGAAGATAGCAAGAGCATGTGAAGGGAATATAATAAAATCATTGCGAGCTTAGTGAAATGGCGTGGAAGGGAAGACAGCATCAAACCTGTAACCTTAATTTGATACCCAAAAGTTATATGGTGCAGAATTCATTCAAGTTGTCCTCTGACCTCCACACATGCACCATGGTACTAGCAAGCAAGCAAGCACACGCGCACACACACACACACACACACACAGAGAGAGAGAGAGAGAGAGGGAGGGAGAGAGAGAGAGAGAGAGAGAGAGAGAGAGAGAGAGAGAGAGATGATTTTATTTAAAAAACCATATAACTTACACTTAGAATATATAAAATATATTCTGGAAGGATAAGTCAGGCTCTTTCTAGATCCAGGCGTTAACTTGTTTTCCAATAGACAGTGACTTCAGATGGCTAGCAAAAGTTTCTCCAACTGAAGCAGCAAGCACAGAGCCTGCACGGATCTGCGGATCTGCACCAGGTCTTTTGTGTACATATTATGGCTTCCAGTTTAGTGTTTGTATGGAATTACTGAGTTTGTGAATGAGTGGATCTCTAATTCTTGTACCTTCTCTTGGGGGCTCTTTTCCTTCTGCTGGTTTGTCTTGTCTAAATCTGATGTTACTGTTTTTTGTTTTATCTAATATTTTGTTATATATTTTTAAATGAAGGAAGGAAAAACCTAGCGACTAAGGTAAAGGTTAACAACAGAACTGTGCTTTATTCCTGATGGGAAAGGGAAAATCAGTTTTCTCCAATAGAGTGACACTGGGTATATTAACCAGGGCAGGCCTCATCTTCAGAAGTTGACAATGAACTGCACAGTTTTTGTGTGCACTTTTGTTTGGTTACAGTTTGGTGAGGTTTTTGTTGTGTTTCCGGGGTTTTTTTTGAGTGTGGTTTTCTTGGTTTGGGGTTTTTGCTTGTTTTTGAGAAAGAACTTAAAGTCGGGGGAATGGATCTGAAAGGACTTGGGGGAAAAAGAATCTTCTTCTTTAAATTAAAAAAAAGTGTTTTAATTAATAAAAACATTGTTTTTCAACAATTTTAAAACAAAATAATAAAATAATAAAAATAATTAAAGAAGATTAATTATAGTAAATGTGTCATTCCTATGTAAGATTTTAATAAAGGTAAAGTGGGTATAAAGTTCACTGGACCTTTGTATTGCTGCCTTTATTTTTGTGTGAATTAAAAGACTTGTTCTAAAAATATAAAGTCCATTTAAAAACGTCTAAGGAGGGAAAAAGAGATGAAAAGTTCCTCTACTATGCATTGTCTAAGAAGACTGATTAAATACTATCTGGCCAGATCTAAATGGCAATATGAAGAAGCATGCCAAAATTTCTGGGAGTTTGGACTTATTTGGGACCAGAGCTAAAGGGATAGATAGGGGCTCTGGCCAGAGTTGGTTTTTAAAAAAAAAGAAGAAAGAAAGGAAGAAAGAAAGAAGGAGTTTCCTTTAGTCTACTCTGACAAACTTAAGCTTCATTTCTTGGGTAATACAAAGAAAACATGGAAGACTGCAAAAGCCACTCTGAGCAGGTGGCTCCATTATGTCCCCCATGATGCCTTATTCACATTTTAAAAATTACTCAGTAATATTTATTAACATGGAATCACTGTATATCTTAATGGAATACGGTATGGTATGTTGATTCACAAGTCCAGCATGTACTGATCAAATCAGGGCAATTGGAAATTCTTCTTCCACATAAACTATTGGATCTTAAAAGTCAGGTGGAGCTTGATAGAAAACCTCCCATAAGTCAAATGCAGAAGAACTGAGGCTCAACATGATTAAGTGAAACAAGTCATTCGCAGTCAGGAACAGAAGTAGAACTGAGTATCAGATATGAAGAATGCTATTGTTGTTCTATCATAAAACAAAAACCAACGGCTTTGGCTCTCAGTTTTTAAAACGGGGAAACATGTGAGTTGATTCGCTTGTTTCCCTAAAGTACTTTATTTTCTATTCGTATCCCCTACCACCATACTATATGCATTGAATACATACGATGAAATTTCTATTTAAAACAATACAGACGATCTAATATACCCTAAAGGAATCCTTTCTCCAGAATACTCTGCTTTCCACGACTATTTGCAAGTAGCTTCATCTAATTCTCGCTTAAACATTAGTATGGCTGATATATGAAGAAAGAACCTCCACTGAGTTTCAAATAGAAACCTGGGAATTCTTTGTGTTGTTGTTTTTTGTTTTTTTTTTGTTTTGTTTTGTTTTGTTTTGTTTTTTTCGAGAAAGCTATAGGCACACAAATAGAAAGCCATTTAGATTTATCTAACGGCCCTAGCTCTACAGTTTCAGAAAACCACTCGCAACACTGGGTCAGAAAATTTTATTATCTCCAGGTATATTCAACCCATATGATGCTTCATTCAGCTCTGCAGGCTCAGTTCCTAGCAGGGAACACCAATCCTTCTCAGAGGAAATGCCATGGAATTTGGCAACTAAACAGGAAATAAGTCTCAGCCAGAAGTAGCAAAATGGAACACCAGAGATAAGGAGGAAAAGATTTGAGGTCTGGGAAACCAGACAGAGGATGATCTTTTTACAAATAGGAATAGCTTTGCTGTGCCTACAATTAATGTATGTGAACAAACACTGAAGGGGTGTGAGCAGATGTGGCAGTGTCCTTCTATAATCCAGGTATGCCAGAGTGTCAAGGCGCAGGGGAGTGAGTTTGAAACCAGCCTGAACTACAGGAATAGATCCTGTCACAGTGACATTTAAGAAGAGAAAAGGGTCCTACCCCCTGCATTCTCTGCAGGAGACATCCATATCCTAAACCAGAGCCATCTCTCCTCACCTGGGCCTTTGCTCTGAACAACTCCTCCATGCCCAGGACAAGCTGGAAGTGGTATCCACATAAACACACTCTCAAGTGTGTCTGGGCTAGCTTCTGCCTGGCACCACCCCTGGTACCCTAGCTCATCCAGGAATCCCACTTGCACGTTCTGTCTGTGAATCCATCCCAGGTCTCTTTGTCACCTTTCAACTCTACTCTCAGCTGGGTAGCCACATCTACCCCCATGCTGTTCCACGCCCAGACACAGCTGGGAGCTGCATTCTTGTGCCTACTTACTTACTACTGAGTTGGGAGCAACCTGTCTTTATGATCACAATTCAACATCAAGTATCTAAAGGAACTACAAAGAAACTCTTCCTCCTTGATCTGAAATCAACCAACTTTGGGCAATAACAAAAAGAGAACCAGATTTCCACTAACAGAGGCAGACTGGGACCTCATATCAAACACACAATCTACATGGCCAGGACCATCAAAAAGCCCACAGAACAATAACAAAAAGCCAGCCAGGAAATTATGTCCACCACAATAACCAGTAGGTCCACAGAAATGCTCTCTAATATGAATTACCTAGATGGATGCAGGATGCAGATTTAATATTTTTCAGTTATTTTTATTTGATGCGTATAAGGGTTTTGTCTGTATGAATATTTGTGTATCACATATATATACAATTCCGGGGCCTGCAGAGTTCATAAGATGGTATCAAGTCCCCTGGAATGAATATTATGGATGGTTATGAGCTTCCACATGTGTTCTAAGCATTGAATCCTAGTCCGCTGCAAAAACATCTGATTTTTAACCACTGAGACCAAGACACAGAATTTTAAAAAATATATAAATATAATCAAAGAATCCACAGAGTTCAAAATGAACACAAGCACCCGAATGAACTTAAAGAGGATGCGAATAAATGAGTAGCTATCAATGAGAGCACCAACATATGGCTGAAATAAATGATGACTGTGGGGGATGGAGAAAGCCATGAGTATATGAAGGCCTGAGTGAATGTGTGTGGCTGACATGGTATGGTCACATCAAGGACTAAAAAGCCCCTGACCCATGGGGAAATGGCAAAGTCACCCACCCTTATAAGGCTCAGAGGGCTATTATTTGTGTGTAGTAACCTTACTTCCTTGATCAGATGTCTGCAATAAGTCCACATTTCTATTCAACTCTATGTAATAAACATGTTGAATATTTTAAGGTGCTCCAGTTTCTTCATCAGAGACCCCAGACCACCCAATCCAAGCATTTCTTCTCATCTGTGTCTTTTCTTCATTCTCTCTCTGCCCACTCAAATCCATTGCTGGAAACCTGGAGCTCTGCATGGATGTGGAAAGTGATATATATATATATATATATTCAAGAACATGAACATTGCCTACAGGGGGGAAACTCTGCAAAAGAACAAATAAAAGAACAGACCAGGCAATTCTAAGCAGTGGGTATAAAATATTGGGACATGCAGAATATATAAATAGGCAGGTATATGTTAAGAAGTAGAACTTAGAGATAGGCAACTATATGTTAACAAGGAAAATCTAGAGATAGGCATTTTTTGATTTTTTATTAGATATTTTCTTTATTTACATTTCAAATGTTATCCCCTTTCCTGATTCCTCCACCCCCAGAAACCCCCTATCCCATCCCCCTCCCCTGCTTCTATGAGTGTTTTCCATCCACCCATCCACCGACTCCCACCTCCCTGCCCTGGCATTCTCCCTACACTGGAGCATCGAGCCTTCACAGGACCAAGGGCCTCTTCTCCCAATGATGTCCCACAAAGCCATCCTCTGCTACATATGCAGCTGGAGTCATGGGTCCCTCCATGTGTACTCTTTGGTTAGCAGTAGAGATAGGCATTTATTTATCTATCTGTTAACAAGTAGACTGGAGATACATAGTTTTATGTTAGTACCTTAAAAGGGTTTTTTTTGAGATAAAAATCTAGAGATAAGTAGTTATAGTTCAGTACTATGGAAGAAAGTTTTGGGATAAATCAAAAACTGTAGATAGGCAGTTACATATTAGCACTTTGAAAGAGAGTTTGGGGATAAATAAAATCTATAGATAGCTAGTTATACATTGGTCCTTTGAGGGAGATTTTAGGAAACCTGAGAAGTGAAGTAGAGGCATTGTGATTCATCAGTTTTGAGGCATGCTCTTAATTGCCAGGGAGGTGGGAGATAAATTTGGCTACTTGGGAAAATAATAGAAGATAAACTGAGAAATGGATACAGGGCTGAGGAACTAGAACATATTTCCTTATTTATCTTGGTTTCACTACTTTCCTATTACATTTGGCAAAAGACAAGCAACACAGAAGGCTGGCTCTGGACAGTGGAGTGGGCCAAAGTGGCAGGCTGACTTATAGGAGACCACCACAAGTAGGGCCCATGTTGGAAGCTAGCAGTTGCTGAGACAACAGCAACTTCTTTGGCTCTGGGACCAGTTATCTAGGCATATGCTATTTAGGTACCATGACTGTGACCTGGGTGTCATACTTGGCCCCAAGCATCGATAGACTTAAGTGCCAAGCAGAGGCCAAAAAAATTTTTAGTGGCTTTAAAGGCTTTGTGCCTGGTAATTGTATCCATGCAGGTAAGATCAATTAAGAGGAGAAGCCTATTGGGCCAGTAATATTACATCCAGTACTTTAGTTACATCCTCCCCTACCTGTCTGTACTAATGATTCCCTCTGTTTTGGGGGGAGTTCTAGTGAATTCAGTTCAACTATTCAGGGCCGACTCCAGGCCTGTGATTTAGATAGGATAATTGGGAATTAATTGGGACCTACCTCCTGGGGGTTTGTTCCCACAATAATGATAGCCTGGACATGGCCCAATTACATTGGCACATCGAAAAATAAAAGCTTAAGATCAGATTGGCTTTGCCTGCTAATAATATTGCAAAATTATCTTTCTCTAATGAGCTTCAAGGCTTTAGTCCTTTAAATGTGCCAAAATCATTCCTTTTGCTTTTGTTGGGTACAGTGGCTGTTACGGTCATTCTTCTTATCATCCTTACAGTGCTGTGTGGAACACTATAGTGAAATGTCCCTGAATTAAGTATAAAGATCTGCCCTGAACATCTAAGAAATAAGGAAGAGGAATATATAGGGAGTTGAGAAATCTCTTGAGTTAGTGAAGTCCTGAACGAATGAATGCATGCTATTAGTTCCTAATAGCCTCCGGTTCAGAGGGATGGTAAAGCCTTCCTTGGGGGACTGAGTGGAAGTTGGCAGTGTGTGCTGAAAATGTCCACCATGGCTTTCTTCCCCAATAGAGACTGCTCCTACTGAGATTGGCTAAACCTGTCTCCATAGACCAACTATATATAATAAGCCTGCCTCCTTGTTCATCTGTATGTAATAACCCCAACTCCTTGTTCAGATATATGCAAGAATCCTGTCTCCTTGTTCAACTGTATATAATCCCAGAGTACTGTGGATGCTCTGAGGGCCCAGAGCATCCAACTCTCTCATTTCTGTCCCTGTGTCCATCTGTATGTGTTTTCTTCATTTTTTTTCACCATTTGGGTTAGGTTCATTATTGGAGCCATGCATGGGCACAGCAGATAAAGCCAGTTTAGCATTTGAAAAATGAATCCAAAGAAGAGAGAAACTGAAGAAAACTACGGCTGAATTGAATACAGAATTGGAAAATCCAGTAACCCAATTAAAAAGCTCAGGGCCTGGACAGTAGAACAGATCAATTTGAACAGGGAATATCAGGGCTTGACAGTAAAGTAGAGGGCCTGGACCACATAATCAAATACCATGACACATCTTTTAATACTCAAAATATTCAAGAACTTTGGGACACCATAAATTGCCAAATATGTGAATTATAGGCAGAGAGGAAGGATCAAAGGTATAGATTGTCAACAAGATAATCATTTAATAAGAAATAGGAAGAAAACGTCCCCAATCTAAGGAAAGACACATTCAGTGAATATATAGGAAACACATAGAATACCAAATAAATGGGACCAGAAGGGAAACCCCCTAAGTAATATAGTTAAAACACCAAAAGTACAGAATGAGGAAAGGTTATTACGAGCTGGAAGAGACAACTCACAGTAACATATGAAGGCAAACCCACCACAATACAGCTGACTTTTCAGTAGAATCTGTAAAAATCAGAAGAGTTAGAGTAATGCACTCCAAATTCTAAAACATCGAAGATGCTAACGCAGACTACTTTACCCAGCAGTAGTTGCTATGGTGAAAGGAGAAAGAAAAAAATGTTCCATTATACGAACAAGCTAAAAGAATTCTTGTCCACTAAATCAGCCCTTCAGAGAAGACTGAAAGCAATATTTTGGATCGAAGAGAGGAATAAACATAGCCAAGAGCCTACAGAAAGAATGAAGCTATAATTACTGAAAACAAAATAGGAGTAAGAACACAAACAAAAATTAAATAAAATGACAACAATCAATACACATATTTCAATAACTTTAAATAATAATTACCTCAACTCCCAATCCAAAAAGAGGTCAGATGAATGGATTAAGAAACAAGGTCCTGTGTGTTGTCTATAGAAAACTCATCTTAGCTTTAAAGATAGGTAGCATATTTGAACAAAACTATGGAAAATACATTCAGAGCAAATAGAACCAGGAAGCAAGATGATGCTACTATCCTAATTTTTTTCTGACAAAATAAACTTCAAGTCACACTTTAAGAAGAGAAAAGGAAGGACATTTTATTTTTTTGATCAAGAAAACAATTAACCAAGAAGGCATTACAACCCCAAACACGTGCTCCAAACACTGGCACAAGCAAGCACTCATGTTTGAAAATGGTGTCTAATTGAGTGGCAAAGTGATGAATCCATGAGAAATTTGACAGAAGAAAATATTCCCAACTCTTATGAGAAGAGAGAGGAAAGGGAAGCTACTTAAGGGGCAGTGCAGAGAGGAAGGAGACAGTTTTACCAGGGCAGTTGTACAGAGATAGGTTGCAGAGAGAGAGAACAAGCCAGACACAGGTGAAAACAGAATGAGCCAGAGAATGAGAAGGGGCCAGAAGATTAGAACAGATTCCCAGAGTTAGTTTGAGGCCAAGCAGAGCAACTCAGGAAAAGCCCAGAGAAGCCAGATTGAGTCAGAACAGCTGAGTTGAACCAGCCAGCAAGAGCTCAGAACGAACAAGAAAGGGTGAGCTCATTCGGCAGTCAGTCTCAGAGGCTGAAAACATCATGGCCTAGATTAGATTGTATAGGAGGCTAGAAGCTTTCTGGGATAGACCTATGTTAGCCTATCCTTTCTTGTAATACGTTATTACAAGTAAACCTTGGAAATGACAATTACACCAGGCAAATAAAAGTTACTATTACACTGGCCCATGCTTGGGAAAGTATGCTGGCTACCTTTAAGTCAACTTGACACAAGGTAGAATCATCTGGGAAGAGGGAATTTTGATAGAGAAAATGCCTTCACAGGACTGTCTAGTCTCTGGGGCATTTTCTTGATTGATGATTGATAGGAGTCCAGCTCATTGTGGGTGGTGCCTCCCTGAGCTGGTGTCTGGGTTCTATAAGAAAGCAGGTTGAACAAGCCAGGAGGAACAAGCTCATAAACAGCACCCCTGTATGGCTTCTGCTCCAGTTCCTGCCTCTATTTTTCTTCTTTGACTATCCCTCTGTTGTGGAGTGTGACCTGAGATTTGTAAATTTCTTGACTCCACCACCAAAAGATATTTTGTATTAATGTGTGAAATTTTCAAAGGCTAAACGAAAATTATTATTAAAATAATAGGTTTAGAAAATATGCTCTTCTTACTTTTTTTTTTTTTTTTTTGAGACAAGGTTTCTTTGTAGAGCTTTGGAACTTGCTCTATAGACCAGGCTGGCCTCCTTACAGGGATCCACCTGCCTCTGCCTCTTGAGTGCTGGGATTAAAGGTGTGTGCCAGCACAACTAGTTAGATAATATGTTATTACATGTGGTTCATATATAATTCTCGTGGTGCCTTGGACAACACAATTCTAAGCAATAATTCAGTTTAGAATGAAATCAAATGGGAGCAAGTATAGTGATGAAGGATTGTAATTCCAGTATTTTGAAAGCTACCTCAGTTGGATCAGGTAGGTGTTCAAGACCAGCCTGGCGTACATTGTGAGTTTCAGGCCAAAAGGGGTAATATAGTAGGACCTTATTTTTAAAAAAAAAAAAATTCAAAAGAAAATTTGAAACATTTTCAACACAATGAATACAGAACATTTCTTTTAAAATTTGTGGGAGTCACTAAAGCCATACTTAGAGAACATTTTAACACAATAAAATCTAATATTAGGAAGAAACAAAACCAGAAATTGATCATCTTGGTTTCTCCCTTAGGATACAAAACTATAAAACAGACAATGCAGTATAAATCAAGCAGATTAAAGAATAAAAATCAGGAAAATGGTCAATGAAATAAACTGCAATAAATGTATGGATAAACAAGCTTACAGTGAATATTGTTACAGTTAAACACTAAAACAATCAATGAAACAAAAATGTTTCTGTAAGGAAAAAAATGATGAACACCTAGCCAAATGACAGAGGAAACATTCCATAGATATTTAAATGATGTCAAGGAGCTAGAGAGATGGCTCACTGGTTAAAAGTAATTGCTGCTCTTGTACAGGATCCAGTTTAGGTGGAAGCACCCAAGTTGAGAGGCTTATAACTGCCTGTTAACTCCCTTCTCAGGGGATCTAAAATTCTCTTCTGGCCTCTAAAGGCACCCCCACCCCACAACACATGCATGAAAGGGACACATCACACATAGGGACAAATAGACAGATGGCGCGCGCGCACGCGTGCGCGCGCACACACACACACACACACACACACACACACACACACACACACACAC
>JANHMN010000005.1:108633786-108652578 GCA_030674055.1 Rhabdomys pumilio
CACACACACACACACACACACACACACACACACACACACACACACACACACGTTTTCTCTGAAATGTTCTATCCTTCAGAAAAGCTCTTTAATCAGGGTGGTAAAGCACTCAAAATAACTTCAACAAGTTCCAGAAACTGACCAGAATCACTAGGCCACTTCCTACTAGAGTAAACAACAGAAGCTGAGAGACCGCCCTCAGATGAATGGAAGCTGAGCTACCGAGAGAAAGAAAGAAAGAAAGAAAGAAAGAAAGAAAGAAAGAAAGAAAGAAAGGAAGGAAGGAAGGAAGGAAGGAAGGAAGGAAGGAAGGAAGGAAGGAAGGAAGGAAGGAAGGAAGGAAGAAAGAAAGGAAGTCAGTCTGAGACAAGCCCAGCTGCCTGGAGGAACATAAACCAGTAGAGCTGCCTGGAAAAGGTTTAGACCAACCAGGGCTCCTGGAAAGGACAGTCTCCAACCTGTTGAGCTGTCTGCAGGCTGTGCAGCATGCTGGAGTTGGCTTCGATGATGATGATGTCTACTCCTGAAAGTAACCCCTCACCTATATTCCTATAAATAACTCTGATAAAACTCAATGGTTCTCCACATTGGACTTTGGTGGTATCTGTACATTTTTTTGGTGTGTCACGGCCTCCCTTTCTTGGGTGAATAGACATATGTATAGCATCTTTCCAGGAAAGGATGTGCCATATAACACTGAGATCTTGAATTACAGAAAAGCTTCTTAGATGTGGTACTAAAAGCATGATCCAAAAAGAAGAAATCGATACATTAGAATTCAACAAAATTGAGATTGTACGCTCTCCAAAGACACCATAAAAAGCATAAAACGATGTGCAGGGTATGGTAAATCATGTCTCTAATCTCAGAATTTAGAAGGCCAAGCCAGGAAGATTATCTTGATTTTTAAGGTCAGTCTGGTTTACAGGAATGAGATTGCATGAAAAGACCTGTCAGAATTCAAAGACAACAGCCACCCAATAAATACCTACCAAAAGTATTGACATAGAAGCATATGAGAAGATTTTCAACATCATAAGTCATTAGTAAATGGATGTAAAAGCTACAATGAGCCTGGCATCATGTCACAGGCTTGTGAAGCCAATACTGGGGAATACTGAAAAGAAAATTTAAGAGTTCAAGACCATCTTGACCTACATAGTGAGACCATCTCAAAAATCAAAAATTAACCAACAACATAAAAATAAATAAGAACCACAATGAGATACCACTATATCTCTGTAAATTTTCTGAATTTAAAATATTTGGCCTTTGTCAAGTATTAGCAGATATGCAGAATTGTAATTATATATTACCAATGAGAATAAACTACATACAGTATAGAAAATAACTTCTTTTAAAACTAGAAACTTCTCTAAAACATTGAGTTGGGGCTCTAGCACACTTCCTAACAGAGGATAAGCCCTGAGTTCCATCCTTATTGAACAAAACATCAAATAAATATTAACCATAGGAACCATTTATGTCACTGTTAAGTATTTACTCCAATATTTCTAGCTCCACAAAAAATGTTTTTAAGAGACAAAATATAACAACCAATAAAATAATCACCAACATCTATATAGATAAACATCAGACTGTAAATTAACACAAAGACCCACTACTGCAGAGAGTATGAGACTCTGGAAAACCCAGCCCTAAATGGAGTAATTTTATCAAAACCTCTCTGGAGCCTCTAGGCTTAGGGATGTATTCAGAAGAGGAGATGGAAGGCTGTAAGAATGAGAGGTGATGATGAATGACTCTAAGGAAACAGTGTCTTTCAGAAATAAGGGGACTGATGCACATCTGAACTCAGAGATTGCGACAGCATCCACAACATTTCCATCAGTTCAAGGCAGGTGGGAGTCCCAGCACTGAGAAGTGGACTGGGATGCCACTACTAACCAAGAAGCTATTTGCAATAGTTACCTGCTGGCACAGGGAGAATCAGTTTTCTTCAATAGAGTGTTATTGGGTATGTTAAACCACACTCCAGGATAGGTTTTATGCCCAGGCGGAGGAGCATTAATTGCTCATCTTGTTTTAGTATTTTTTTGTCTTATTTTTTGTTTGTTTTGATTTTCTTTTCTTTTTTTCTGTTCTCTCTCCCTCTTCCTCCCTCTTTCTCTTCCCCTTCCTCTCCCCTCTTCTCCCTCTCCCCCCCTTTCCCCCTTTCTTCTCCCTCTCCCTCTTCCTCTCCCTTTCCTCCCTCTTCCTCTCTCTTTGAGTAACAACCAGAATGAACATGATGTTAGGAAGGTGGGGAAGAGCTTGGAGGAGTTGAGAGAGGGAAAAGGATATTATCAAAATATATTGAAGGAAAAATTCATTAGGTTTTTACAAGAACGGATGTCTTGTGCCTGGGATGATATCACAGTCTGTGAAGTGCTTGCCCCAGGCAGCTAGCCTAGCACAATTAAAGAGCTGCAGGTCCCTATGTTTAGCCCTGTGTCAAGGTGGAAAGTTCTAGAACGATAACCAAAATTGATCACTGATCTACACACACACACACACACACACACACACACACACAAATTGTAGTAGTATTGAAAGACAGATAATTACTTTAAACCTCTTGCTTATAAAATAAAGTGATATAATTAGCTGGCTTCTAACAAACACTATACAAAGCATCAGTAATAATGTGTTTAGAAATCTTTTTTAAAACTTTTTTATTGGATATTTTATTTATTTACATTTCAGATGACATCCCCTTTCCCCATTTCCCCTCCCTAGAAACCTCCTATCCCATCCCCCCTCCTCCTTCTGGCTTTTATACCATTTTAATTACATGCAAGTATTAAGGTCAGTTCTAGGTTGAGGAACCAGCAAGACAATAGATGCAAATAATCAAGGAACAAGCATGACAATAAACACAAATAGTCAAAGAACAAGTAGAAATCTATGACACCATGTTTAAGGCAGTATCTGAGACTAAATGAGTAGCAAGAATAACAATGGTCCCAACTGTATTATGACGTGAAGATACAATGACCACAGTTGTGTTTGTCTGTCTGTTTTAAGACACTGGATTCAGCTCTGAAGAAAAGGAAAAAAAAACAAGAGACTGAGATTCATGTAGCCCAGTGTCATGAGTACACTGTGCTAGAAACACAGATGAACAGGAATACATCTGTCTTTCCACAATGTCAGAATATACTGAATCACAACAAATTCACAAAGCACAATATTTTCTGTGACAGCAATTTGGCTTATACTCTGCCCACCTTGGAATTGTGGTCTAGGTAACTCTGGGTTTACTTTTTAAATTCCTAACTTAATTACTAATATTACATATTATGACCCACACAGCAAACATTCAAGAGGTTTCAGAAGTAGACTGGAAAAATGTCTGTATTGATAAGATAAGGAACTGGACCAGTGCTGGGATGGAGGACAGCTGCTTCTGTTGAACTACTGGAATCAGGTTTGAGACGCTGCTGAGTTCAGTTGCTAGGTGATAGCTGGAAGTAGGTCTGGATGAGGCAATGGGGCAGGAGTATGAAATGGTAGATCAAGCCTAGGTCTAGGTGGACACACTAGCAGTTAAGAAAGCAGTGTCACTAGCAACAGACCAGGACAAGTAGAAGCAACAGGAACAGCCAAAAAGTCCTCTGTCCCTGATTCACACACTGGCTATTAGATAACAAGTTGGTGTAGGGTCATGTCACTGCACTGTTAGGTGTCTTTAATAGATCCATATGAAAGAATTATATACTTTGCTTGGTCTTCCATGTCCAATAAATTCTTGGTCTTATTTTTCCTGATAGGATTTTAATATGTCCATGTGCCCCTATGGCCTCAGTTCAGATCAGTAAACTTACAGGGTGGCTCCTCTTCTATTCTCTGGAGTTAGTGAAACAGTATGTGCTGAATGGGTAATACCTGACAGATGGTACAGGTTTGGGGTCCACCCAGGGGCTACAGTCCTTCTCCCTCAAAATAGAGTAAAAAGCTACCGATAAAAGAGTCTGCTGAGACAGTGTACAGTTTGAAAAGAACCACTGTTTTACAATATGGGGTAATGTAGCAGAGAACACTGCATGGTTGCAATACCAAGGCTGACCTTAAATTCACTATGTAGCCAAGAATAACTGAGCTTCTGATCCTCTTGTTTCCACCTCCAGGAATGTGCCACCATACCAGGTTTATGAAGTTCTGGGGATAGAACCCTGAAACTTATGTATGCTAGACAAGGACTTTATCAACTGAACCACAAACTAGTTCCAACTCTTTGGTTCTTGTCGATTCTAAAAAAGGAGTCAGGTACAAAATACAGGTCTTTTTCTCTGCCTTTTTCCCCCTATAGGTGAAATATCTTGTTCATATGCTCCTCAAAAACTAATTTTGACAAGTATTTGTGAATTTTTATCCTGGTCAGCATATGCATTGTTTCAATAAATAATTCTTTATGGGATCTGAGGACACAGGAAAAATCCCCAATCAATGTTGAAATGACAAAATTCTTGTACTTCAGTAGTTAGGTCCATAGAAAGATATTTGCAAACAGTTAAATGAGGGCTCTAATGTGGTTAAAATCAAGGGACTCTGGAAACAGAAGAAATACATGAACCATAGCCAGAGGTGACTGCTAGGATTAGGATAGGATAACTTGATTGTGTGCAGATATTATTGCTGACTCAAGTGGAGACCAAAAAAAAGGAGGGAGTGGGGAGGACCAGGAAGGAGGAGGAAGGATTGTACAACTTGCTCAAGGTTACACAGCAAGGCCGAAAGCTGGCCACTTTTCAACCCCATGTCTTTCTTACCCCACATAGTTTGTATCACTCTGAGTTTTCACTTGTATAATGACATTTTTTTTTTTTTATTCCTGGTCACTTTCTTATGCTTCTTGGAGTTCTGGTGATTGGAGTTTTGTTTTGTTTTTTTTTTTTTTTTTTAAATTACAAACTACAGTTTCAGGATTGACCACATAATTTGTGAAATCCAGAGAAAGATAAAATTTCCAACCCAGTATTGGAGGCAAATGCCTGTAGTTTCAGCCCCCAGAAGGTGGAGGCAGTAGGATTGGGAGTTCAAGTTATCCTAAGTTACAAATAGTTTGAAGTCATCCTCGAATACATGATACCCTGTTTGAAAGGAGGGAAATGTAGGACTACTTGTTTAAACATCGTTAGAAATTTCATGACACTATGACCCTTCAGTAAGTGGAGACCTATATAACTGCACAGGCCAAAATTTCATAAAACCAGCTCTATACATTATAGATGACTGACTGGTGAGCAACCTTCAGAGAAAGACTATAAAGTCTTTCAGATATTCCTGGTACTTTCTTCAACAGAAGTCATGAGGTGAAAGCTGTGTCCAGTTGTGAGTGGCACAGGAGTTTGAGATGGACCATTTAAGTCCCCTTTCCCAGGTCATAGCTATTTCTGAAGATGGACCAAGAAGCTAAGAAGGCAGGGACACAAAAGGCACCTACAGATACAGCACCAGGACTCCAAGGAAGGAAAGTACAGCCACATTGTGGTACATTGTTTATCATATTCTTTTATCTGTTTGTGTATGTATGTATGTATGTGTGTGGGTGGGCGATCTGCTCAAGCCAGTTCTCTCCATCTACCATGGGCACATCCCATGGATCAAGTTCAGGTATTCAGGCTTGGCAGCAAGTGCTTTTACCAACTAAGTCATCTGGCAGGTTCAACTGTTGCCACTTTCTAAACATATTCTTGCATAGAGCAGTTTAGTATTCCCTCTATAATAAGTTATAACATGTTACAATTTTTACATGTGACTTTGAGTTAATGTTGCCTTGGATTTTTCAACTCCTCATAAGAAGTCTGAGTTGACTGATTTTCAAGAATACAAAATTCTTCACAATAAATAGTAGATGAAGGTCCCAACCCTTCACACTTAGTGAAATAGTACTTTTGACAAGGGCATGCCATGCCATCTCTGTTACAAAGGAAGTATACAAAGGACAATTACAACATCTAAAATTTTCATATTATCCTTTTTTGTTTTGCTTTAAGACAGGGCTTCTGTGTTCCCGGTTGTCCTGGAACTAGCTCTATAGAGCAGGCTACCTTCAAACTCATAGAAATCTGTCTATCTCTGTCTCCTGAGTAGTGGGATTAAAGGCTGCCACTGCCTGGCTAATATTATTTTTATATTGCTTCTATTCCTTAAAATGGGCTCACTTTGTAAGGATGCTCTGCATATTAAACATTATGTGTGTATAAACATTAAAGTAGTATTTACCTACAGAAGCATAGCATGATTTATATTTGTTAGTTCTACTTGTAATGTATAATGTAATTTTCAGTCAAAAATATTAACCCAATATATATGCTAATTCATTAAAATGAAATCATACTATGAACCAAGGTGAAACTAACACCCAGAAAAAAAAAAACCCTACTAATTTCAGGATCACTGCTCCTTAGAGATAAAGTACTTTATTTTCCATTTTATTCAGATATCTCCAATATCACACAATGTTGCTCAACAGCCTGTGAAAAGTCCTTTATACTTTAAATATCATAAATAAATTTAATTCAATTTTAAAGTATTATTTCTTGGCAGACAAACGAAGATGTTTTAAGATCCAGATATTGCAGTATAAAAAAATAAATCTCTGGTACACATGATCATAATCTTAGTAACAGTGAAACCATCACTCCCTCTATGCCAGACAGATACACAGTCTATTTGAATCCTTACTGCAGTCTCAGGGGTATTCACTATTACTGTGGCCAGTGACAAAAGGAAGGCCAGAGGATTTCAGATTAACCAGCTTGTCAAGTAAGAGTGAGACAAGTCAAAAATGAGAATTCAAATCTCCAAACAGACTGCAGAGCTAGTCTATGTTTGCCATGGTATTTTGAAGCTCATAAAACTGTTTCCTCACTTTCCACAGCTGCAAACTGTAAATAAATGCTGGCTCTGGCTCTCAATTAATTATAAGGTGTATGACTTACTGTATTAGAAATAGTCTATTTCTAGGCCTTGGAGTGTGGCCCAATGACAGAGTGCTTGCTTAGCATTTTGTGAGGCTCGAGGTTTGATCTCTGGCAACACATACAAATAAATGAATAAATAGTCTGTTTCTAGTCTGAGCCATTGAAAATTGTAAAGCTACTTACGAAAAAGAAACAGAACAATAAATATATGTTCCAAGGCTAATAAAGTAGCTCAGTTGGTAAGGTACTCGCCTAGTATTCAGGAAGCCCTGTGTTCAGGCCTAAGCACCATACAAAGTAGACATTGCTGCCACATGCCTATTGTCTTGGTACTCTGCAGATGAAGGCAGGAAGCACAGCTAAGGTCAATTTTGGCTACATGCCAAGTTCAAAGGCAACCTGGGCTATGAGACACTATATCTGAAAACAAACAAAAAGACCCCAAACTCTTTATTCCTCTGTATTTGTTTTTGTTTTAAAGATTTTTGTGGCACATATATTTAGTGAATTTTTATTCTCATGTTTAAATCTAAATATTATCTTTCTCTACTTTATTCCATTAGTGAAGATAATGGAATCCATTATATTATTTCTAGAAATATAAACAGCCTGACCACACACTGTTGGCATAATCAGTCACACTGTTCAAGAAGGAAGGACATTTGGGAGTAGAGAAATTGGTGACAGTAGTGGCTCTAAGGACTACCCCTACTCCCCAACCTCTGCCTCTAGCCCCAAGCCCACATAAAAACAAAAATAAATACAGAGAACAAAGCATGATGTATGTTATTGTGGGGTTCCTATTGCTGTGATAAAACCCCATGACCCAAAACAATTGCAGGGGTAGTAATCTGTTACATTTATGCACCACAGATTCATCATCAAAGGAAGTCAGAGCAGAAGTTATGGAGCAAAGCTGCTTTTTGCTGAGGGGTGGTACAACTGCTGAAGGGTGGTACACTTCCACACCCCAACCCACTGGTCCCCTCTTATGAGCTGAGCTTTCTCACATGAATCATTAATCAAGAAAATGTTCTACAGGCTTACCGAAGGCCAGTCTTATGGAGGTATCTTCTCAGCTGTGTTAACTCTTCTCAGTTGTGTCAAGCTGATTAAAAAAAATACCAACTAACCAGGGCACAGGTATTTTCCACAAATCTAGGCTATAAGATACCATCTAGTACCTAAAGATTCAGGTGAATATGGAAAAAAAAAAGCATTACCCGTCACATTATGTATATGAGTATCTATGTTGGAGGGAAGGATAAACTGTCAACACTCTCTGTGCCTGTGGGATCTGTACTCACAGATCCAACCAACTGTATTATCAAAAATTCACCCAGCCGATACCCTGTTCTGGAAGATATCTGTACTCCCTCTGAACACCTACGTTCCTGTGTCATCCCCTTCCCCACATCCTGCCTTTTTGTGTTTATAACCCCTCTGTGAAAAAGTAAAAATTACAATTTGATTTTAAAAAAAAAACATTTAGGAGTAAAAATATATCTGTAAAAAAATGAGTGCATTTCCCTTATTCCCCAAACAATATTCATACCTTTTTCCTTAGCTGAAGGTATACTTCTTACTGAATTTAGAATTTTAAGTAACTTAGAGAATATTTAACTATGGGAGATGTACACAGGTTTAATATAAATCTTGTATGCTCTTTCCCTCTTTTGGGATTATGAACTCCTTCTGTTGCCCAAGCTGACCTCAAACGCTAGGACTCAAGCCATCTCCTTCAGGTTCCTCTTGAGTAGCCAGGACTCCAAGCATATACCACATCATTTGGTTACTATCTCATTTGTTAAAGTTACTTGAGCATCTATGGAGTTTTTGTTTGATTGTTTATTTTTGGTTTTGCGTTTTTTTGTTTTTGTTTGTTTGTTTTGTAACCAGCAGGGTTTCTGGAATCAATTACCTGTGTCTACTGAGGGGCAGCTATAATGGAACAGCTTCTAAAAGAGTAAGGAGAGAAACACACATTAGCCTACCTTTGGCAATTAACAGCTGAACCTGGAAAGGCTTTGAGTTTTCAATACCAGGTAAGTGCAAGAGAAGTTGAAGGGACACTACAGGCGAGGAGTATTAGCACAGCAGAAGCAGAATTCTCAAAACTCTTGGTTTGAAGCCACAAGTTTTTATACACATTGGCAAGACACTAACCTTTTTGGTATATGGAAAGTACAAATAAATGTCCTGACCCATTTTCTCAAGTTCCTCTTTCCACTTTCCATGAGATGTCCCACATCTAACCCTGAGAATGCCTCAGCCTATATATTCAAGTTTTTCACACACAAACACACACACACACACACACACACACACACACACACACACACTTTTGAAAGGAATGAGGCTAGAAATTTGAAATCCCTGGAAGCACTTAGGGAATGAGGACATGTGAAACTGTTTCTTCAAAAGTGGCAGGGCACTTCTTAGTGGACACTTCTTGTTTCTGTGAAATGTCAGATCTTCAGAAGCAGTAATAGTGCTTCTTAGGGATTACTTTCTAAAATATAAAGGGTCAGGACTAAGCTAAGGTTTATGCTTATATTGGGTCATATACCAGAAAAAGAGGAAAAATAAGATGCAGGGGAGGATTTTTTTTTTTTTTACTCTTTGATCTCCTACTACGCTTCCAGCTTAAGTTTTTGAGCTGCTAATTTGTTATAGCAGTTCTATCATCAAAGTGAAAAATGTAAACCACTGAATACCATACCATTCCAACGATTAAGGAAACACACTATTCATACATTTCTCTCCAAACATCTGCTTCCCGTATGCACCAGCATTTTCACAATGGTAGTTGTTATGAACACGTTTAAATACTAGATGACTACTAGCACCTTAGTCCTCCTATGACGAAGCCTCATCCCAGACCTCCCAAAGTCCACCCCTTTCCCCCGTCTCCCTATCCACTTCCAGCACATAAATACTGTTCTACTATGGAAATAGAAACCCCTATCTTCAGGCATTAGATCCTAGCTATCCTTTCCTCCCCCTCCTCAGTCTTCTTCTCAGCCTCCCCACTTTCCATTTTTCCTCCTCACTTGAGATCCTACTATCCTCCCCCTTTTCTGCCTCTTCATAGGTTTTTATCCAAGTTTACAAATCACCTATACTAAGAAGCTATACGGGAGGTCTTAAGTGGAAATTTGTTGGGCAGACCTCCATCTCAGACAGTGAAATATTTTTCCCTCAGTTCTTCTAAAAAGTCAGCTAGCATAATAATGATGCATCTTAATTCTCCAAACATAAATCCTAAAAGCAATGCACCACAAGAGAGAGACTCAATTTCTAAAATAAACACTTTTATTAAAATACTTAATTACAGAAAAGCAACTTGGAAAACAAAACTCAAGAGGCAAAATAAATAAATAAAAACCCCCCACCCAAACCTTATAACAAACAACCCAGGCTGTTTTAAAGATAAAGGGGGTACTGAATGGAACCAAAGTCCTTATAAGTGCTAGATAGTTGGGGTGAGGGGAACCGGGGACTTTAAAACTGCTCAGACCACTGGTCAATAGATACTCTAGAAACCTCACAGATAATCACATAGCCAACAGTGGATAAGTGCCTATTCCTTTTGTGAGTCTGGGAGAACTGTCACCATGAATTACAGCAAGGGTGGAGTATGAGAGTAAAGGGCATCCCCTTACACTTCTTCCTATGCAGGAGGGTGGGGGGCAATCTCTATTTCTTCCTCTGACTCTCCAGAAGAGGAAGAATCAAGGTTATCCAGGTCAGGTATCAAGGCACGCCAAAGGGCACCAGGACTAGGACCAGAGACAGAGCTTAAGTCACCTAATGAAGATGAGGAGCCCCGTTCTGGTGACTTATTAAGCAAAGAAGGGGGACCTGAAACAGGGGAGATATCCTCACCGGAGGATGAGGAGGAAGAACTGGCACGTTCATTATACTGCCTAAGGAAAGGATAGTGCCTACCAGGAGGAGAAGGGGAAGAAGCCCGCATACGGACTGGGCGCCTTGGAGGAGAGCCTTCAGTTGCTAGCAAGGATCTGGTTGGAACTGCATGCCTAGAGGTGGAAAGGCTTGCTTGTAGCCGGCGGCTAGGGCCATGTTCTGGCTCTTCCTCTTCCTCCAGCTCTGATTCTGTCTGTGATTCTGATTCCCGCTCTGATTCCTGCTCGGATTCCAGCTCTGGCTCTGATTCGGGCTCCAGCTCTGATTCAGACTCCACGCTCGGCTCCTTGTTTCGTTGGTGGCCACGGCCGAGACTGGCTGTAATGCATCTGCTTCTGCGCTGTGTTTCACGGCTGCGCCTATCAGAACTGGACCCCTGGGTGTAGCTGTGAGGAGCAGGAACTCGTGGAGTGGCCCGAGGGCGTAAATTCCAGTGGTAGTTGTGGGCTTCCAGGGAAACGTTGGGGCTGAGCACAGATGTACTGCTATGACCACCAAATGTTACGACTCGTGAGCGAAGAACTCTGCTTTCAGGGGTCACATTGTCTTTGGGGTCAGGACCGCTGTGACTATGTTCATCATCAGGAACCTGCTGAAGGGCCTGTTGACCAAGTTCCTGGCCAACAGGGGTGGAGTGGTCACGCCCATCACATCTGGACTTGGGTGCATGGCTGTGAGGACCAGAAACAGCTTGGCTCAGGGCCTCAGGGGCTGGAGTAGACACATGGTGTGGCACGGTGCTGCTCCTGAGGGTAGGTCCTAGGGATTCTAGGTTCCCCACTGAAAACTCAAAATGGTGGCTGCTGCTAGGCTGAGAGCTCAGAGAAGATGGTGGCTGAGGCATACCCGGAAGCTCAGCTTCCGGAAGCTGAAGCCTGCCTGCACGTCCGGTAGTTAGGTTTTGGTTGGGCTGCTTCCTCTTTCTACTGCTCTTTGTTTGAGCCAGGGGCCCATCACCACCTTTCCCACCTTCCGGGGTTTGGCCTACCTCTCTCTGGCTTCTCACCTTGGGCCTAAGACGTCCAAGTTCAGTGTTTGGGCCATGGCTACCCTCAGGGTCGAAATGCTGATTCCCAGGTACAGAAAATAGCCTCAGGTTTTCACCAGTCACGGAGATGGCCTCGGCTGCTGCCATCGTTTCAACTCTGAGGCCCTGAGGCGCCCTGCGGGCTGCTGAGGTGCCACTGGGGCCTGGGAGAACCGAAGCAGCGGGAGCTTTACCTCTGGACCGGTCAGTGTCTCTACGTGCCTTCAGCACCTTCTCTGGGGGTGACTTTGTGGCCATATCGGCTTAACGGTTTCTTACTGACTCGGAGAAATGGCTTCTCGGTGGCTTCGCAAGGTGAAGTGGCTGCCCGAGATCCAGCGAGGATGCTGGCTAGAGACCGGATACAGAGGAGAGTGTGGGCGGGCTGGCCGGATACAATGGGTGGTGAGTGGGTGGGACTAGCTAAATTATAGCCTCTTATTGGTCAGCTGTAAGTAATCTGTTGCTACCATAGCCAACTTCCTGGGGTTTTTCTGTTGACTCTCACACCACCTGGCAATGCAGCCTGCTGGGCTGGAGTAGGCCAGGGAAACTTCTAGTGGTTTCTGGTGTTTTCTTCCACCTCCCTCACACCCTCCCCAATCACTTTCCAAGGTCAATAGTCTACATTTCACAATCCTTCCACCCTGACCTGAGTGGGAACATCTATATGAATTACATGCAGCATACTAAATGAATTTTTGACTTTCTGTGATTGTCCGGGAATCACTTTAAAGATTTACTACATGTCGACCAATAAGTTCTATCTCTTAGGCCTTACTGCTCCCCTTTAAGTAACCAGGTGACCCAGCTAGGGGTTGTAGTAGATTTTAAGTTTGCTGAGAGGTATAAGGATTTCAAAGGTACACATTGTCTTGGATTTAAAATGTTCGGCAAGGAATGTCAGATCCCAAATACCAGGCTGAGTTTTACAATTTTCCTGTGAGATGCTTTTCTTTTTCTTGTACTGAGGTACAGGTCAGACCGCCCAAGATTCAGCTGATGAATTAACTGACTTGAGCTCCTTTTCTAGTTTTTTTTTCTCTACACAGATTTTAAAGTTTAATATTTATACACATTTTAAATTACTACATTAGGGCTGTTGTTTTGGTAACCCAAAACAGAAAAGTAAATGTACCAAAACCAGCACCTAAATACTGGGAAAGATTAACTCTATCTTCAATAGACTGGCCATTTATACATATTTCTTAGTTTATGAAAATAGAATTATTCATGCATAAGTATTGTTTGTAACTTGTTTGGGGGTATTCAGAAAATACATTTTCCATGTCGATGAGAAGAAGCTGAGTGTGGTATCTCACACCTGTGATTGTAGCACTAGGGAAGGGTGAGAAGAGGATTTCAATTTGAAGATTACCCTAGGCTGCATGAGACCCTGTCTCAAAACAACAACAAAGTATTTAGGGAGGAAACATGTTTTCAAACATTCTTATATTGACCAATATGTATGCTCTATTTTTTTATATCAGTGTGAGATACACATCACTGTATACACTAAAGATTGCTCATATACTCAAATGTGTCTTTATTATGGATCAATCCTGAGAGGAAGAAATTCTTGGTAGAAGCCTGTGCACATTTATAATTATAGCAGAAACAAATGGGACACTTAACAGAATGGATTAGCAACTGGACTTGGACACAAAAAATAGAATAGAATGCTGTTTAGTGTGTCTAATAAGGTGGAATGGAAAATGGATTTGAAACAGAAAGCAGAATTCGATGAAATGAAGACTGAGTACACACTAGAATGAATGGGAAAGGAAATGCATACTTGAATCTTATGATACGGACAATTGAATAGGATATAATGGACAAAACCAGAATGGAGTAGAAAGCACCTAATACATGAAAGAAAAATATAGCATCTGAAAAATGAGGGAAATATAGTGTCAAAGTGAAACATTAAAATAGTAAGAAATCAAAATATGGTGGATTGGGTCCTGGAATCACTTAGTACAGATTTTAAAATATCAGACAATGATACTCCATATATGTGGAAGTGTGAGTGTGCACTTGTGCATGTGTTCACTCACATGGCTGCCTGTGGCTTGTTGCCTGATCCTTTTTAGAAGAAGTGTGTCACTGAGGGTGGGCTTTTAGCGAGGCCTAGTGTCTCTTCTTGCTGCCTGGTGATCCAGATGCAGAACTCTTAGCTACTTCTCCAACATTATGCCTGCATGCTTGCCACCGTTCTAACAATGGACTAAATCTCTGAAATTATATGCAAGCCACAAATAAATGCTTTCCTTTAAAAGAATTGTCGTGGTCATGGTGTCTCTTCATAGCAGTAGAATATTGCCTACAACATACATTTATCAGTTTTTTGGAACAAGATTATTCAACTTTAAAAGAAAATATTTGTAAAAAATGTAAAGGCTGCACATATCAAATACTAGAATAAATTAATTTAAGATAGTCATAAGCTGTAAAATCAATATTATAAAACTGAATTATATTTCTCTATACTAAGATCAGAAATTATGTAAAGAAAAATTTGAAATGCCATTTCCTGTAACCTGAGAAAGTATCAAGTGCAAAACAATAAAATCTCACAAGATTCTTGGACAGAAATCACTGTATCATTCCTGGAAGAGATTAAAGCAAACTGCCATTAATCTGAGTCGTAGCATGGTTAACTGTGGGTTAGAACACAGCTTCTACAAACTTTTTCTGCTCATGGTTCCCACTGAATCCCCCAAAATCTTATGGAGCCCCAGATATGATGATATATAATGTAGGCACGCCAATAAAACTATTGCTAAGAAATTATAAATTTATTTATAAATAGTTCTCTAGTTACATAAGATTTTGTCATTAACTAAGGATGATTGTAAACTTTCATACTAGCAGGATGGATGACCCTATTTATTTTTGCACAAAGAATTAAATCTTTACTGAATATTTGATATTTCAGGACATAGACCATCTTCAAATATTTTCAGAATTCATCAATAATTTATCATTGTCAGTGTCTAGAATGCTGCTTTATATAAAAATGAAGCATAAATATGTAATAATAGAAAATGTTAGGAGTATGTTTAGAGTTATTTCAGAAATTATTAGAAATTCTGTCACAATTCTAAGCAAATTCCAACTACATTTTATGAAATTCAAGTCAGAAACTCAAAAGGTAATATTAAAAGCCAAACATTGTAACTAAATAATATGAGTATATTTTATGAAGTTCCAAGTACATTTTATAAAACTCAAGTCAGAACTCAAAACGTAATTTTAAAAATCAAACATTCTAACTAAATAATCCAAGTACATTTTATGAAATTCCATGTACATTTTATGAAACTCAAAAAGTAATTTTAAAAATCAAATATTCTAATTAAATAATCCAAAGAGAAGCTAATATTAGATAAGGTGAGAAATAATTATAAAAATATTAAATGTTTAAACCTTTTAAATAATTATACCATAATGGTTCTGTAAGAGCAAGAAAATCTTTGTGTCATAAGAGTACTGCAATCCATAACGAGCAACAGTCTGAATTGATGTCTTCCAGGTACCAGGAAGGCCACTATGTGATACAAATACATGCCTGTTATGTTCAGAATCAAGTCCAAAATGAGGTTTGGGGCAGGTGAACTCTGCCCCAAACACCTATCAAACTCATCATGCATTTGATATTGATTTTTTTGTTAATGTGGAGTACTGCTGCCAAAATTCTCCAGACCCCCAGAATTCAATTTAACAATTCAATATGGAGCTGTCAGTCACCCACAGTTTAATTAGCTGATGATAAGAAAAATGATATTACAGAATTGAAAGCAAACTTCTCAGCAGAATTATATACAAAGCACAATGGATTGACACACAATGAAAATGTCAGAAGATTATTTGTCAGTGGAAATTAGGAAACTGATTCTAAAATATACATGTTTAAGAAAAATTCAATATCAGGCAAAGTCATTCAGAATAAGAAATTTGAAGGACTTTTACTGTTATTTGTGTATACAAATAGTTTATTTTTTACAAGAATAAAGATAGGTATATCTTTATTCACATAAAAACATATTGAACAACAAAGAATAAAGAATTCACAAACAAGGCACACCTAGGGGATCAACCCACAGCAAAACTAGCAGTACAATGCCTAGAATGGAATGGCAGGCAAAAATGTACTTAAGCCGGGCTAGACTGTGGTCATGAAGCCACAGAGAACACATAAATGTGGTGTCTAACTAGAGTCACACACACAAAAATCAATTCCACAATACAAAGCTTACATCTGAAACATTATATAGGACACAAAATCATTAATAATTAAGGAAAGCATTGACCAAGCACACACTATAAACGACAAATCAATAAAAATGCAATTAAACATTAGCACAATAATTTCAACAGATAATTCACAAAATATGATGTTTAGTGAACTTATAAATGAAAATCTCCTCTGAACTTTTGCTACAGATGAAAATCATAGGGAAACACCAGTAAGGACAGTAAGCACCTATAAGGAAAAACAAAAAGCCTGCCATCTTGAAGAGTAAAAGAGGGTGTGGAGGACCTTTGTGGATGTAAGCTGGTACCTCGACTTTAAAAACTATTTGGCAGTATGTATTTAGGCAGAACTTATGCGTTTTCTATAACCCAGTGATTCCATGTGTGTTTGTTCTTTTATGTAACAGCCACAAATGGAATGACAATACAGTGGCCATTTATTAGTTTGCATTTCTGAAGGTTCAAAGGCCTATACTGGCCATGATGGGTTGTCTACACAGTGACAGGATGGAATCAGTCACCCAAGTTTCACTTCTATGAGAAGAAACTCATTTCTAAGCTTAATGTGTTTAGGGACAGAATTTAGTTCTAGTCATATATTCTAGAGGCCTTATGCAGTTCCTTTCCACAAACCCCCTTCACATTCTTTCTTATAGATACAGCCTTTGAAGATGAGCACAGTTCAATTTAAAACCTCACCCTCTTAGTCCTGGTCCACTCAGAATAACCTTAAATGAGTGACCACTGATGGTAACCTAGATATATTTGCGAAAATAAATCTCCTTTCTCCCATATAAATCATTATATATCACAGACTCTTCTTATTTGACAAGAGAGGATGACACAAGATCCTTAGGAGCCATCTTAAAATTCTCCCTATCAATCTATCTCCAGGATCCCAGAATCCACGCTGCTCCACATATAAAAGCTGTTTACACCATCCAAAATTCTACAAATTTCTCATCATATTATGCTATCACTTATTCCAAAACTCATCCAAACTGCACCACACATATCTGATTCCTGATTATAATCCATCCAGTATAACTTCTGGAGTATAGAGCTTCATGAACTGTGCCTGAGTGACACTAAAATGATAGGCTACCTTTCCTAACATTACAACATACAACAATGACATTTTATCTATAAGCATTATGGTTTAATACGAGACTGAATTGAAAGGCAGGAAGGAGCTCAAAGTTCTAAGGCTGATTTCAACTTTCTGCCCAAGACAATTAAGGGATTTTCCAAGATGATTTAGTCTTTCTCTATTATCTCCATAAAAGCCTCCAGCTTTTGTTTCCTACCTAGTTCTAAAGCTTTGCCCACCTCTTTAAGTGCCGGCAGTGGCTAAGTTAAGATTTTACCGGATTAGTTCTAACCCCACTCAAATTAAGGGCAACTGGCTTGTGACTTTACTTACATTTGCAAAATCCTTTCTGTTTTCACCATAAGCCTAACATACTCACAGGAGAGACCTCTTAGCCTATACAAAGATTCTACTCAGTAGGAGATGACAACAAAGACAAGGGTCACACAGGACACTTGTAGAATTCTGATCACCACACAATCAAAGCCTATATATGACAGACATGTATAGTCTTCACAGTGGCACTGTTGGAAATAGTCACAAGTGACAATTCAAATATCCATCAATAATTTAATGCACAAACTGTGGTATAAAATATCTCTACATGTAACAAAATGGACAGATCTCAAAAGTATTAGTAGTGAGCAAATTAAACCACACATAAAATTATTCATGAGTTACAAAAAATTGTCTATAGTATAAAAACAGTCAAAACAAACTTATACTGACATAGGTCATAATAGCTGTTCACTTTTATGAGTGATAATTAAACGAAAAATAACATGATTTCCTGAGTTGTCAAAAGTGTTTTAAATCATTGCTTTGGTGGTTGTCACATGCACATATTCAGTTTTGTGAAATGTCATTAACTTGAGCCTTATAATTATGCATGCCCCTATTTGAATGTTATTTTTAAATGAAAGCAAAAAGCTACAAGAAAAAAAAAACTATGAAAGGCAAGAAGAATTGACAGAAATATACTTAAAACTTGCAACCTAATAATAGGCACATCTAAAATCAAAGATGCTTTGAAAAGCAAACGTTGCATGAATCATTTCTACATAAACCTTGACCTCAATTGACATGAATTTATTTATATTAAAGTGATATTTATTTTTCACTGCAGAATTACTGTTTTGTTAGATCCAGAAGTATCATTTCCGACTTTGTTGTGGATCTAATATAAGTAACGTGGTGTAAAATTTTTGAAACATTTGCTCCTGAGAATTTCAGACACAAAATTGTAAATTATGGTGGTAGAAAACAAACCAGGAACAGGAGAACTACTACTTATCAGTCTGGTTAAATCCATTAAAGATTAATCATATGCTCCCCTTCAAATTATAGCTACAATGAATCAATTAATATATTCCCTAATATTATACTATGTTTATGTGACTAGGAAAAGACAGTTATATCTACTGTTGAATTTTCCTCAGTTTTACAAAACAGAAAACTCATGTTAATGAATCAGATTAATTCATGGATCTCCTTTCCCCACCCGTGTGTGTGTGTGTGTGTGTGTGTGTGTGTGTGTGCGGGGGGGGGGGGGGGGGCGG
>JANHMN010000005.1:108652678-108664652 GCA_030674055.1 Rhabdomys pumilio
GGGGGGGGGGGGGGGGGGGGGGGGGGGGGGGGGGGGGGGGTGCACATGCACGCACATGCGTGAGAGCTTGTGTGCTATCTGAAAAGATGGTTTACACTAATTATTATAAAAATCTGGAAATTTAATTTTTACTTATTTAAGAATGTGTAAATGTTTCTCCTAAAAGATGTGGATAATTATATTCAATTCTCCTTGACTTTTCATCAGCAATTTAGATTTTTAATCCTAGTGAAACAGTAACACCGTTTTCTGATAAAGGTGTAGCTGCCTAAAACCATGCAGTTGGAGACAGGTTGAGAGTGTGCACAACATAGGGCTCAATCAGATGGGCTTCGAAGACTCTTAATTCTAACTCTTGCTTAATATATGACTTTCAGCAAGTAACAGTTCTTTCAGCCTTGTTTTTTTTTCCTTGTGAAAAGTAGTACAGTTCATTCCTTTGCATTGTTTTCTCCAAATTTAACAAGATGCACTTTCCACATTAAGTCAATTAACATGCAAATATGAGATTAAAGCTCTACTTACAAATACTGATTAGCATCAGCAAATGAAAGATGTTAACTGCATATATATATATATATATATACATATATATATATATATATATATATATTGAAACATTTATTTAATTTTTTAAAAAAAATAACCTGAGTTGTGGAAAGGCGGTGGTTCCCTGCACTAAGTCACTCCCAATTATATTGAACAATAACTTCCAGGCTGTACCTTGCCCTGGGGAATTTTACTTTATAAAACAATAGTTTCCTCAACTTTGAGTTCAAATGTCAAAGCAGGAAGACTTTTTAATCTCCTTTATGCAAGTAAACAATATTCATCTGTCCAGCACAAATTATAAGGTACAGTCTGATAAATAACTTATTTGTCCACAAGTAAGCTACAACCACCTGTGAACTTATTAAATCGAGTCACGGACACATGGACAGACAGGCAGAGCAAAACCATATTAACAACACTGGGCTACAGAACTTATCAAACGCACAAGACGAACAAATGATGTAACTCATTCACCTTGACTATAAAAGGAGCATCCCAAGGCAAGATCATGGCACATACTGACCTATCGGTTGGTCACTGGCCATGGGTCCCAGCCAGGAAAACTGCCACAGCAAAGTCCCAAGCCTCTAGCTGAAGCGCAGTTTCTCCTACAGTTGACATACAGCCCCTTTCTAATTGCCATTCAAACTGGCCTGCTGCTGGAATCTGACAACTCTGTGCCCAGAACAAAACACTATTATGTCATTTGTTCCTAAAATTTTGTACCTGGCACCTAAAGATACTTTTCCATACCTTTTATTAATAAAGCTCTCTGTATGTATCTTCAATACTGCCTCTTTGGACCCTGTAAGCTCTTTAACCTTTTCTTACCCATTCTGCAACACATATACACATTTATGTATGTAGATATGCATATACCTGCACAATTTCATTGTGTGAATTGTAACGTGTGATCTGAGCATATGCCCACAACTATAGCTTGAAATCACAAGTACTTAGTAAACCAAACCCAATGAAGTTGACATAGTTGTAAATTTTATTGTTATCCATCAAATTTTGACTTTGTGTTTCTCACATAGCCTGCCCATGATATTATTATTTGTATATATTTTCTATGTGAAATTTTTACAGATTATGTCTACTAAAATTGCAACACTCATTTTTTTTTTATTTTTCAAAATTATTTACACGATTTTTAAAACTAAAACGAACAATAGCGTTTAAATAAAAATTATTTGGTTCTAAATCCACAACCTTCCCCACAATCTCTGCAACTCCTTTAAACTCCTCACACCCTGTTTCACACCTCTTGATCATGCATTTTCAAACCACAGACTTAGACTGTACCATACTGTAAAAATGGCCACTTCTGATTTCAGCTCCAGTAAAGAAGTTGAAAATCTACGCACGCGCGCGCAAGCACACAGGCGCTGCCTTCTTAGGAGATGACTGACAAATGTGACAAATGGCTTCAAAAAAAAAACGCATCAAAGAACTGAGATTGCAAAGGTAAACCACTTCAAAAACAAAACAAAACAAAACAAAACACTGACCATTTCAATACTGAATGTGCGGAATCGCAGGAAAACAAAGGTGAATGAGTGGGGGAGTGAGTCCACTTCTTCTGGGACTTTACCTTCAGGAAAACGTCCTGTGGTCCAGGCAGCGCGGAACAGTAAAGGGAATCAGACCCAGTGCACCTGCCGCGGAAGCTAGCTGGTGAGCAGTGATGCTCCCCTCACCATGCGGAGCAAGGAGGGCGGAGGCTGCGAAGTGCAGGCGCAGGCGCTGCCCCTTCCTGCAGAATCCTTAGCTGTAATCCTGCACTGGCGAGGCTGCAGGGGCACAGCCCCCAACCCTGCGCCACGCCTCATCCGCAGCGCCCCACTACAGCCCCGGGCACGAAGCTTTCCGCAGGAACTTGGCTTAGGAGCCTTTAGGGCCGAGGCCCGGCGCTGCCTGAGCGCCTCCCAGCGCTTGCGCTGCGTGCTGGGGCTAGGTCATTGGCAAAAGCAGGCGGCAAGGAGCCTTGCATCTGCGCCCCTGGCCTTTTTTTTTTTTTTAAATCACAGCTTCCCTTCTGTTAAGGGCTTTGCCTCCGCAGCTTCCAAAAGGCTCCAGACCTCAGCATGGACCCCAGGCTGCTGTGCTCTCGTGGGGCCAGATTCAAGGTAGCTGGGGGTAGGGGTGGGAAGAGCATGGTGATTTCTCCCTTGGCTGTGCGGTTTTTGTTGTGGTTGTGTCTTTATTCTGCTCAACTCTGTCCCCACCCCCACCCGCAACCCCTCTGGTTTCCTCAGTCTTAAGAGCAAAAACTTAGACTCTTGACCCTGCAGGGATTTGAGGGGAGAAAGAAGAGGAAACTCAAGTCTTAAAAACTTAATAGATCACTTCTTTGCTTCTTTGAAGTGCAAAGACCAGTCACTTGTTGAAAAGGAGGCCAAAGTGCTCCCTTACTGTTAAAATGACACTGCTGGTGCGATGAGTTGGTGCAGTGTGCCTGCAGGCAGCCCCTCTTTTCTAAATTTCATCCTGATAAGCTTTTGTGTTGGTATTGAAAAACCTAGATTTTTCCATTCTCATCCTGATAAATCCTGCTCAATACTCATGGAAATGGTGTACAAGTGGCTTCAGTTCTCAATAATTATGTATGTATATAACTGTATATAAATAAATATGGAAAAAGGAGAAAAATACTATTTTATCTCAACATAGCAGAGAATAAATACAAGAATATATTTGAAATATTTAATACGAAAGGAACTGGATTTAATTCATGTATTCTGAAATAATTTCACAAAGGTTTGGTATTCTCAAAACATTTTATTTCAATTTACTTTTAGTTTTCTTATGTGCTAAAATCTAGAAAATGTTCTGTATGCTGGGTGGAGAAAAGCGAACATTAAGTGGAATCTTTTCCTCAAGTGCTTCCCCACAGTTAAGGTGAAGAATTTAAATTTAATTAGGCTAGTGCAAATGCAAAGTAGGTGCACCTCCCACACCCCCAAAAGACATCGGGCAAGGACAGAGTAAGGATGCACTGCAAACCAAACCAAACGAAGGAAAAACAAAACAGAAAAATGCAAGAGAACCGATTCCTTGTTAGTGTGGAGGCTCCTTTGTAGCCAGGAATTCCAGTTTTGAGGTTTACATTCTTAATTCTGTCATTTCAACATTTAATGATATCGATGTTGGTTTTCTTCTTCCAAACATTTATTAGAATGTATTAATTATACAAAATATGGTTTTCATTGTGACATCTTATATGTGGGTATAATGTATTTTAATGGCATTCATCCCCTGTAATTCTCTCTTATATTCTCTGTCCTCTCCCATTGGCTGACTTCTTTCCAAATAACCCCTATTGTGCTATCATGCCTTTTCTTTTTAATATAGGTTCTGTAATTGGGAGAAACTATTTCTGAGTGTGGCTTATACCACTCAATATGATTATCTACAATTCAATCCATTTTCCTGCAAAGATATGATTTCATTTTCCTGTATGGCTAAATAGTAATGCATTATATGCTATATTTTGTTCATTCATTCATTGGTGACCACCTAGACTGGTTCCATAACTTGACTCTTATGAATAACAGTATAGAAAACATGGATTGACAAATGTTTCTATTGTAAGATAGCTGGTTTGCATAATACACACACACACACACACACACACACACACACACATTTTATTTGTATTCAATTCATTTGTCCATTTTCCGTTGTGTCATTCATTTCTTTAGGGACTTTTGTTTATTTGTTTTGTTTATAGTTCTTTATATATTCTGGATATTAATCCCTTGTCAGTTGAAAAGCTGACAAAATTTTCTCCCATTCTATAAAATGCCTCTTCATTCTGTTAATTATTTCCTTAGCAGTGAAAGGGTATTTTTAAATGAGTATACTTATTTATTTTTACACAAGGCGTTAAATACTGAATATTTTTTACATTCACATTTGTTTAATTTTAATTAAAATCTAATTACATCACTTCTTCCATTCTTTTACTCCAAGATCTTCTATGTTCCCCTCCCTCCACCATCTCCTATACTCTCCGCCCTCTCAAATTCGTGGCCTCTTTTTCTTGTTTTACATACATACATACATACATACATACATACATACATAAATACAACCTGCTGATTCTATGTGGTGTTGCTTCTGATACCATTTCAGTACTTTGTGCTGAATGACCAATTAGCTCATCCCTGGGAGAAACTAATTCTTTTTATCTCAGCTGTGATTATTTGCTTGTAGATTTTGTCTAGGAATGGGACCCCTTGACATTTCCCCCTTCCTTGTCAGCATTTGTATTGGTATTGTCATCGTTCAGGCAGCTGTTTGTTCAGTTAGCACAGTATAGCTTTCCTGTCATTTCCAGGCGACACAGTCTCACAGCAGGTTTTTTTGTTTGTTTGATTTTTTTTTTTTTTTGTTCTCTGGCTCTTACAATATTTCCATTTCTTTTTCTGCTATGTTATTATGTGAGCCTTAGGTACAAGTGTTGTGTTATGTTGTAGATATATCTAGGATATCAGGCTCCCTCTGGTCTCTCAAACTGGTCTCTACATTATGACTAGGTGTGGTTTTCTGTAATGGTTTCCTTTTTGCTGCAAAAAGAAGCTTTGATGTGGAGGTGAGAAATGGTGGTTGGTGTCAGGATAAGTTTCAGAATGAAGTTAGGAATTATGTTTGTCTAGTAAAATAGTGGTAATAGTTTGGTGTGTGTGTGTGTGTGTGTGTGTGTGTGTGTGTGTGTGTTAAATAAGATCCATGACTTCACTAGCCCCGGGTAGTTGGTTTAGAGTAGTAGGCATGATTTTCCTCCTATAAAATGGGTCTTAACACCGGTCATACAACTGTTAATTATTGTCCAGATATGAATGCAAATATTGTACCTTTAGGGATATCTTACCATTAGGTCATTGTTGTGGTTCCTGGGCATCGCAAATGGATAGGGCTACTGAGTGCTTCCCTTTCTTGGCATCTTGGTATCTTCTAGTACTATGGTAGTTATGCCACAAGTAAGGTCCAGCTTTATTCATCTGCGTTTTGTGTCCAAAGTGTGAGCTGTCTTTGGCAATAAAGACTCACCTTCAACCATTGGGAAGCAACCAAGGGCAACAACAATAGCCTATAAAGTTTTGGGAGTCTCTTGGACTACCTTGATCAACAACTCCAATGAACATTTCTCACTCCAGGCATGTATGAAAGCTTTTTAATTTGATGTATAAATGAAATGTCTTAATTAATTAAATGGTGTGCTAATTAATTAAATTAATTTTTGGTATTTTTCTGAGCCGTTAGAAAACTAGTCATAAAGTCTTTGCCAATTCCAATATTTTGAAAGATTTCCTATGTTTTCCAACAGTAGTTTCAAAGTTAATGGCCTTACATTGAGATTTTTCATCTATTTTGAATTGACTTTTGTATAGGGTGAAGGTCATGAACTTAGTTTCTTCTAAATGTGCAAATCAAGTTTTTCAAGCACTATCCTTTGGCACATTGGAGAATCTTCTCACCTTCTAGCATCATATTCAATTTCTTTGTGCTTTGTTTGAAACTCTTCTTTATATAGGTCTTTCATATCCTTGGGTTAGATTTACTCATGGAGATTTTTTAATAAATATTTTATTTTCAGTAGTATGAACAAAAGTTTATTAATAACATAATAAACATTACTTTAATCAACTATTGTATTTTGCTTCAAGTATTGAAATCTCCATCCTTATCAACTTTGAAATTTTAAGTCTGTTTGATACTGCTCATTTTCTTGCAAAGATAAACTGATTGGTGATCAAATCTGAAAAACACGAACATACACTTTGGCCATCTGAAAAGTTCTGCCAACATGCCAGCTTTTAAATAAATGCTGTGCACTTATTTCTAAGTTCTATTAATTTAAATACCTGCTGCCTGTCAGAACTAAAAGAGAACTGACACTATGTTTTGGTCAAGTATTTACTAGGTAAAATCATGTTGATTTATATTTTTTAAAATCACCAGGTTTAGAATTGAATGATGTACACATAATTCTTTTAGGACCAAAGGGAGAGAAAAAAAAAAAACTTTCAATGACTGTAGTTTGTTTGTCTCTACTGAGGAAGTAAGGTTAATTCTTTTTAAGTTTTCTAATAAACTTCCTCCCTTCTTATTTTTCTTTGAAGTTTGACAATTTATTGGATGAAGACATAGGGTCCATGTTTGATGATATTAGCATGAACACCGTGGCTAACAAAACTAATGCTAGTGAGTAACCTGAATCGCTTCTTGTTTATGTTGTTTTTACTGCAGGAACTTGTGCAACCCAGGCTTAATTAAGTCTGCTCTTGATCCTCTACCTCCTAGGTAGTAAGATTACAAGTATTCTACCAGGTTAACTTGAATTTGTAATTGAATTTTTTTAATGGTATTTCTTTGTAGACGTTCTTAAGTGGCAGGGAGCCTGACTGTCACACAGCAAGGCTCTAGATTGAATTCCTAGTACCACAAAGGAAATCAAAATAGCCTTGATATAAGAGATGGGTACTTCTGAAAGACCTTTTAAAGGTACCTTAAAACCTAGAAGGAATGGCTTCTCTTTTAATCTCCCCCTATGTAGTGTATCTAGAATTAAAAAGCATTTAAGCTCCACACATCAAGTACAGACTACAAAAAAATGATCTTTTTTTCCTTTGTAAAGTATGAGTTAGCTAAAAGTCACTTTTATATGCTTGAAGACCTTTGCATTACATTATCTATTAATAATTTGGGGTTTCTATTCTTTTCTTTCATAAGTAAAAGTACCAAGAAAATTATTTTTACAGAATCGAGTCCTTTTCTTCCATATGCGTTTATCTACAAAATATTCATCTTAGACAATAAATATAAGAGAACCACAAACTGCGGGTTTGCACAATGGGTAGGGAATCGCAGGCAAGCTGCACAAGTCTGAAGTCTCACTTATGTTCAATAGGAGGTTCTAGAGTCCATAGGTTAAAAGTTTCAGAATGCTGAGATGAGAAGCTGAACAGGATGCCTGTCCTTAATTTTTGCCACCCAACCATTTTTCTTGATCTTGCTCTCTGACTTCATACTTTTTAGGCTGTCAGTGGATTTGTAATAAACCTCCAAAAGGAAGGGAAATTTCTTGTGTATTGTTTGTCTGAAATCTTGACTCTAATTTGTCTTCTTAAACAAAGAACAAAGAAAAAAAAAAGTTCCAAGCCACCCACAGATTCGGGTGCTAAAACACTGTAAAAGATCTTCCTTGTCGGTGCTTCCAAGATTCAGGCCATCAAGAGGCAGGGGCCAGGTGGGGACACTTGTCTTTCTTATTCCCAATGCTTTATTTCACTGACAGTCATTCAAGAGATCTCCGTACACAGCTTTCTAGACTGCTTTTAGTGTTTGAGGGTGGGGATTGGCGAGGAAGTATGGCACATTTGCCTACAGCCAGTTAGTTCCACAGCTTAAGGAATCTAAGCAAATTCTGAAGCCTGCACACCTAGACAGCCTCTTCATGGCTAGTTTTGAAGATATTGTGATTGTGATTCTTTGTTGTTGTTGTCATTATTATTTTAGTTATTCAGTTTACATCCTACTCACTGCTCCCTCCCTCACCTCCTCCCTCAATCCTTCTCCTATCCTCTCTCCCCTTCTTCTCTAAGAATCCCTTTCTCAGCAAGTTCATTATTGGTGTATAGAGGAGCTACCAAATATTCTGTGTTCAGTTTGGATCTGGCAACTCTGCTGGAAGTCTAATAGAGCCAACTCACTTTAAACATGATTTTCAGAGGCTTTTTTATATAGGAAACACATTCTTCGTTTCACTGTTCCTTTGTATTCTTTTTATTTATATTTCTTCATATCCCTGGGACATACAGATAATTTCACCTTCTGCTTTCATATTTGTATCCCTTCTATCTGTTTCTGTTTGTCTGGATAATACATGGATAAAATTGGAGAGAGTGAGCTGGGCAGTAGTGGCACACACCTGTAATCTCGGAACTCCTGAGACAGAGGCAGGTTGATCTCTTTGAGTTTAAGGCCAACCTGGTCTACAGAGCAAATTCCAGGATATCCAAGACTCTACAGAGAAACTCTGTCTCAAAAAAAAACAAGGCAAGAAGATTGGAAAGTCTGAATAACTAATCTTATTCCTTACTTTAGAGGAATTAAATTCAGATTTCCCCTGGTTAGTAGAATGTTCGTTTAGGTTTTTCATACATAGGCTATGGTTATTATAAAATTTTACCCTATTTTATCATAACAAAATTTAATATCAGGGAAGAATTACCAGTAAACTTATCTTCCAGATGAGGACATTGAAGCACACAAAGGTCAGAATTTGCCATGGGTCCACTGAAGATTAGTCATGAAGTTCATATGAACCAGGCTGTCTGACCCTAGAGTGTGTCTTGCGAGACAATTTGGTACATGGTGTGTGGAGGGGTTCACAAAGGGTTTTATCCAGGACCCTAAGCTATGAAGCTGGTAGTACAGACTCAAATCAAAGAATGTGTGGATTGAAAATCGCCTTAATTTAAGGGTATAAGAGCCAAAGAAAATGGAGGACACCAAGAAAGCAAGGTCCTCTAAATCAGTATGAGCAAAGCTCATATGGAGACAACATACACAGGGCCTCCATGGTTCTGGGCCAGGTCCTTTGTGTATATATTATGGCTTCCAGTTTAGTGTTTTCATTGAATTCCTGGGTGTATGAATTAGTGGGTCTGTGATTCTCATGCCTTCTCTTGAGTTGTTTTCCTTTTGCTGGTATGCCCTATCTAATTTGATGTGATATATATATATATATATATATATATATATATATATATATATATATATTTTACTATATTTTGTTCTATGTTTTGTAATTAAAGAAAATCGCTTTAATTTTAATTTGCTGTTTCCCCCCCCACTTGTCCTCACACTCTCCAGTCACACCTCACTAACAATGTTCATCGAGCAAATATTTATTAGACACCTACTGTTCAGTGAACTAGAGGAAAGAGTTAGAAATAAAGCTCTCGCACTCTAAATCCACACAATAGAGTGGCAGACACAAACACACTTAGGGAAAAAATTACTATAGTGTAGCGAATGTTGCTCCTCCAGCTATCTGTCATTGGATAAATAGAAGGTTTATGTAGGAAAGGATTGGGGAGGTAGTTGGGACAAAAAATTTAAACAGTGGCTCAGAGCATGCAAATATGGTAGAAAGGAAATACCAATATACAGTGTTTCAATGTTTTCTCAGTGAAAAATCAATGAGAGAAATTATTTAAGAGACATTACTATGAGTTGGCCTTGCTTGCTGTGGTAAGTATGCAATGTCATGTGTCATGCCAGCAGGGCTTTTACCTACCTTTCAACCCTTCTATTTGTTACTTGTCTGGTTGCTTTTGTAAAATACCCTGACAAAAGCAACGTAAAGGAATGTTCTTTGTGCTCATAGATCCAGGGTATGGTCCTGACTGAGACATAGTGGCAGCAAGAGTTTCAGGCAGCAGGTTTCATTGTATCAGCAGTCAGGAAGCAGAGTCAGATGAATGCTTGTGATCAGCTCACTTTCTCTTTACTATTTGATCTGAGATCCTAGCCCATGGATTGGTGTCCCCACAGTAGGCAGGTCTTCCCACCTCGGTTAACCTAATCAAGAAAATCCCTCATAGGCGTGGCCAGAGGCAAAACTAATTTAGATAACATGTCACAGGCATGGGAAGACTTGTGATTGATTGTCGATTCTTTCAAGTTGATGACTATTATTAACAATCATACTCAACTCTTTGTCAACTTGACACCCGAACCATTCATTACTTTAAAGCCATAACCTTCCACCCCTTGTTCCTGTAGACTCATGGCCATCTCGTGCTCCAAAATACATTCAGTTCAACTTCAGAAGTCTCCATAGTTTTTTATGCCTCTAACCCTTGTTCCTGTGTTTGGTGAGATGGTCTAGTGATGAAAGAGACCTGTTTCCAAGCCCAACAGGCTGAATTTGAACCCAGGACCCACAGAGTGGAAGGAGAGAAGCAGCTCCCATGAGCTGTCCTTTGATCTTTACTCACATACCGTGTTATGTGGACATATACACACGCATACAAAAGAAATGTCATAGAATTGATAAAAAAATTAATCCAAGTCTCCACCAATTCTCATCTGAGATTCAAGGCAAACTCTTTAACTTACAAAATCCAGAAACAAGTTACATGCTCCCAACATACATTAGCACAGAATAAACTTTCTATCCCCAAAGGGAAGGATTGGGGCATAGCACGGAATAGAGCAAATGCCAGATTCTTTTAGATCCATGTCTGGTGTCTCAGGCTCATAATAGAATTGTCTGTGTTCTAAAAAGTTTGGGCGACCCCACTCGCCCTCTTCTGCCACCCGTGACACACACATAGCTTCTTTCTTGAGCTGACTTCACTTTGTGCAGCTTTACTGAATTGATGTCCCATTGTTCTCATACCTCCAATATCCTGGGGTCTTCATTACAACGTAGCTTTCACCTTCCCGGCCTCACAGTGTCCTCTTACAGCCTCTTTGCAGAGACTTTTACCCTGTCCCATGTTGCCTGGCAATGGAATGCAAGACTCCATTTGTGACCCTTTAAATCTTGTATCTTTGGTAGCTGCACAACCAGCATGGCGTGGATGACTCTGCTAACTTCTTCTTGTTCTGTATGGTGTCTGTCTTAAAAAAAATAAAATGGAAAACTTCCAATAATTAGACTGAACATTTTAGAACAGATCTCAATTATCCCACATTGTGTTGTTAGAATATTTAGTGTCATATAATTTATCTTAGCTCGCTAAAAGGTATTAACAGCATTAAAAGGTGTTCAACAGAGAAATCTTGGCATTGCTTCCAGTTACTAACAATATTTGATAACGATACCTTCCAGAAGTTTTATGTTTGTTTATTACATATTTAAGTCTGATATATTTTCAGTTACTTTGTGAAAAGCTTTTAGGCTATGTGTATAGATTTTTTAAATGTAAATGTTAAATTAGTTCAGCTCATTTTCATGGTATTTATTTTTTATATTTTGGCTTCATTGGGGATTTATCAGTTTTACTGAATGTTTTGTGAACTATAGCTAGTTTCACTTTTTCAAAGTTGCTTGTTTTTAATTTCATTGTCCATGTTTCTTTTTATTCTTTGTTTAGTTTTCTAAAAGCATAAGCTTCAGTTACTGATTTTTGGTTTCTTTTATCTTTTGGTTGATTTGGTTTTGTGGTTACAAATTGTATAAATTTCCTTCAAAGCACTGCTTTCACTGAATCCTGAACAACTAATATTACGTCTTTATTTAAGTTAGAATATGTCTTAATTTTCTTAGAGTTGACTCATGTTATTTCAAAGGTGCGTGTGTGTGTGTGTGTGTGTGTGTGTGTGTGTGTGTGTGTGCGCACATCTATCTATATCTATCTATCTATCTATCTATCTATCTATCTATCTATCTATCTAT
>JANHMN010000005.1:108668845-108679506 GCA_030674055.1 Rhabdomys pumilio
TCTTTTCTTTTCTTTTCTTTTCTTTTCTTTTCTTTTCTTTTCTTTTCTTTCCTTTTCTTTTCTTTCTTTTCTTTTCTTTCCTTCTTTTTGAGGTAGGAGCTTATGTATCCAAGGCTGGCCTTGTCCCTTTTCCACATCCCTAGTCTGGGACTATAAGTGTGTACCACAAGCTTGGTTTATGTGGTGCTGAGAATTGAACCTAGGGCTTCCTGCATGGTAGACAAATATCCTAACAGCTGAGCTAATCTCGAGCTACTACATTAGTTTTTAATTGATAATATTTGTACTTATTTATAAGCTATTGAATTATAATTTAAGAAATGTACATGATATATCATGATCAAATCTGGATATTAGAATTAGTCTATGTGTTGACAGTCTATAAATTTTCTAGTTTCACTGAAATGAATAATGAATTGTTACAGACTACAGTTATGTCTCTATGCTGTGGAACATTAGAACAGCTTCCCAACATCTGTGTTTTGCTCTGCATTATCTGAATGCTGTGTATCCATCCCACTAGGAAGGAACATGGTACTTTATAGCCTTTAATATCCATAGTTCTACTCTTTACTTAGTCATCAAGTTTGCATATATGGGCACATGTGTGCATGCGTGTAGGTCAGAGGACAATTTTGGGTGTTGCTTCTCAAGATTACCATCTCCCTTTTGTTGATACAGGTGTTGTTCCTCAAGATTACCATCCACTTTTTGTCGAGACATGACCTCATTGGCCTGATGCTCACCCAGGAGGCCTTTAAGGTGTCTTGACATGACTATCTTTGCCCCAAGGCTTGGGTCTATCTTCACTTCCCCATTTCTGGGATTACAAGAGTATGATACTACACTAGACATTTATGTGGTTCTGGAGATCAAATTCAGGTGTTTACACTTGTAATGAAAGTACTTTACCAGTGGAGCCACCTCCTCAGCCCCCTGTGATCAAATATTCTAGCATAACTCTTTTCTTATGCTTGCTTAATCTCACTTAACATAAGGTCTTCTAGCTCCAGTCATGTTGCTGCAAATAAGGTGATTCCACTCTTTAGTGGCTTAATATTGCATATACATTGTACATATATTCCACATTTTAAAATTAATTAATTAACTAATTAATTAATTAATTCATGTATGTCTTGCTTGATTCCATATCTCAGCTATTGTAAATACTGTTAAAATAAGCAGAGAAGTACAGAAGTCCCTTTAATATACTTATTTAAATTCCTTTGTATATATACTTGGTAATGTTGCTGGATCATATGATGGTTCTATCGTTAATCTTTTGAAGAATATCCACATTGGTTTCTATAGTGAATATACTAATTTACATAATTTGCCATTGGTTATAATAATCACCAAAGATTTTAGTTTCTATACTTACTTACAATAATACTGAGATATCTTCTAAGAGTTAAAATTTTGTGGACTATTTTTTTCTGAGCCACATGCATCTGTAAGTACTTAAATGTGTTATTGGTTTACCTAATTATTTTTTATTATCTAAATTTTAAATATATTTTGATCATACTCTTCCTCTCCCTCAAGTCCTTCTAGATCCTCTACCCTTCCTACCTTTTCAACTTTAAGTTCTTTCTTTAAAAAGATCACAGGGTCCCCAGTGGAGGAGTTAGAGAAAGGACTGAAGGAGCTGAAAGGGTATTGCAACCCCATAGGAAGAACAACAATATTAACCAACCAGAACCTCCAGAGCTCCCAGGGACTAAACCACCAACCAAGGAGTACACATGGAGGGACTCATGGCTCCAGCTGCATATGTAGCAGAGGATGGCCTTGTCTGGCATCAGTGGGAGGAAAGGCCCTTGGTCCTGTGGAGGCTCGATTCCCCAGTGTAGGGGAATGACAGGGCGGGAGGTAGGAGTGGGTGGGTGGGAGGGGAGCACCCTCGTAGAAGCAGGGGGAGGGGATGGAATAGGAGAGGGAACCAGGAAAGGGAGAACATTTGAAATGTAAATAAAGAAAATATCCAATAAAAAAACAATAAATAGGAAAAAAGATCCCAATACAATAACTCCCCAAAATAAACAAAATAAAACAATACCCAAATAGGAAAACAAAACAAAATACCACCAAACTGTAGCTACACACATAATCTGTGGAGTCCGTTCTATGTTGGCCCCACCCTGGAGTGGTTGATACACAGTGTCACACCATTTGGGAAAACTGAGTTTGCCTATCCTAGCAGTTCTAAGTGACAGTTCAACTGGTAACCTTTACCCTAGTGACTAGGTTTTCATTCATTCATTCATTCATTCATTCATTCATTCACTTATTCATTCATTCATTCATTCATTCAATTTTAAAAACATAACAAAATAGAATATATAAGTAAAACAAAAATGATCACAATGAAGTTTAATAAGACACAGAGCCCAAGAGAAGGCACAAGAATCAGAGAGCCACGTGTTCACATACTCAGGAATCCCATAAAAATACTAATTCAGAAGCCAAAATATAAGCACAGAGGACTGTAGTGCAAAATCATGCAGGCCCTGTGCATGCTGTGTTAGTCTCTGTGAGTTCAGATGAGCCTTGTTCGTGTTGTCTGGCTTAATTTTACATGCTCTAAGATGTGACAGCCACCATTATGTCAGTTGCAGGTAAAGAGAATGAATCACAGAAAGCTATGAAAAGACGTTTCCATGGTCACACTGGAAGCTAATAATGAAACTGATATGAATCAGACAGTCTGATCCCAGACTGCTCAGTGAGTCAGTGCACACCACAGAAAAGGCTAGGACCCTTTATAATGAAAGCTGTGTAGAAATCAAATTCATGCCATATGAATTCATATCACGTTTCTCTTAGCCCACGCCCCACATCGTCTAGTTTTCTGCCATATGGAGATATCAATAAAGGGTAGCCCCTCCCCCAGCTTTATTTCATTGGTAAAGTAAATGCATATTGATTATAAACCTACTACAGACTAGACTGTGTACCTTGGAGTTTGATGCATTGGGTATAATATCTGCTGTCATTCTACAAAGACAGAAATACAGTGTGTGGGCTAGGACTGCCATAAGAAAATATTACAAACATGTTGCATAAAAATCAGAGATTTAAAGGCTCAGAGATTGCAGAATATGAAATTCCAAGATTGAGGTATTGGAGGAATTGAATTTTCCTCTGGACTGTCTTGAATTTTATGTACTCTTCTATGTTCTCAGTTTTCCTCTAGACATGAACATCTTTGGTATCTTTTTTCCTTTGTGTAACATACTTTGAGATTTTTTTAATTAAGTTATTTTATTTTTTTACATTTCAGTCATTTCCCTCCTTTGGTCCCCCCTCCCACAGTTCCTCATCCCATTCGTCCTCCCTCTTGCCTCTGAGAGGGTACTTCCCCCACCAGTCCCCCCCTCCCTGGGACCTCAAGTCTCTCAAGGATTAAATGCATCTTCTCCTACTAAGGCCAGACCAGGCAGACTTCTGCTATATATGTGCCAGGGGCCTCGAACCAGCCCTTGTATACTCTGGTTGGTGGCTCAGTCAATGGGAACTCCCTACGGTCTGGGTTAGTTGAGTCTGCTGATTTTCCCACGGGGTCACTCTCCCTTTCAGCTTCTTCAGTCTTTCTCTTAATTCAACCATAGGGGTCCCTGACTTCAATCCAATGGTTGAGTGTAAGTATCTGCATCTGACTTGTTCAGCTGCTGGTAGGGCCTCTCAGAGGACAGCCATGCTAGGCTCCTGTCTGTAAGCACATCATAACATCAGTAATAGTGTCAGAGTTTGGTGCCCCCTGCCTCCCCATGAGATGGATCCCAAGTTGGGCTAGTCATTGGACTGCCTTTCCTTCATCTCTTCTCCAGTTTTGCCCCTGCAGTGTTTTTTTTTTAAACAGGAGCAATTCTGAGTCAAAAATTTTGACTGTGGGTTAGTAACCCTGTCCCTCCATTGAGGCCCTGTCTATGTACTGGATATGGACTCTTCAAGTTCCCTCTCCCCAATGTTGAGGATTTTGGCTAAGGTCACTCTCAATGAGTCCTGAGATCCCAGTACTTTCTTGGGGGTCTCCCCACTCCCACCCCCTGAGGCTGCTTATTTCTATTCATTCTCTTGGCCCTCTGGGTTTCTCTCATGCCCTACATACATGATCCTGTTCCCCCCCCTTTCCCCTCCGCCTTCCCTTTCCCACCCAAGTCCCTCCCTCCCTCTGCCTTCTGTCATTATTTTCTTCCCCCTTCTAAGTGAGACTGAGGTCTTTCTACTTGTTACGCTTTTTATGGTCGGTCTGTAGGTTGTATCCTAGGTATTCTGTACTTTTTTGGCCAATATCTACTTATCTGTGAGTATTCAAAATCTCCTCTTCTTATACAGTCATTAGTCAGATTAGATTAATTCAGTCCTTAACCAACACAAAGAGCTTTTTGAAATGTTCTGCTTTCCTGAAGTTCACATGACATTAGCTCTCAGGATGAGGTGACAATCTAGCACCTGGGAGGCATATGTCAGCAGTTCCTATGCTGCTGACATAGTTTTGGGTGATTTCAATAAAAATAGCCTATAAGACATAAAAACATGTGGTCCAGAAATACTTAGATTTGCTGAGCATTTATGATGTACCAATCACTAATGTTCCCACACGTATAGACAAATATATAAAATTTCATCCCCAAAGTAAATAGCATTATTTTCTACATTGTTAGAAATGAGAAGTCACAGATTTTTAGAGTATGCACATCTGGTTTCTGTTGCTAATAACGTAACTCTACAGACTGAGTCAATTATTAAGGAAGTAAAAGCTGGTTTTCACTTAATTTTGGAGATACAAGTTGAACTGACTCGGGTGTTGAACTTTCTTTTGCTGATAGAGTCCTAAGGAAACACAGGACATTGTATAATAAGAGAAGAGGACAGGAGAGGGGTGGAGCGAGGGAGGTGAAGGAGGGAGGGAGGGAGGGAGGGAGGGAGGGAGGGAGGGAGAGATTGAGATTGAGAGAATGGAAATGTCTTCTGGCCTTTCTCCTTCCGGAGCCAAAGGATCCAATCATGGGAGCTCTGTCATGATGGCTAGTCCTGATCACTTCTGAATGACCTAACCACGTGATAGTTACACTGATCGCCTCTGAAAAGCCTTACTAGGATTAAATGTGTCCAAGAGTTTTGAGGGTACAGCTATATTCAACTCTTCACAGACTAGTTCAAAAAGGCCACTTTTTCATTTACCAAACGAGAGTCCCAAATTCTAGCTCTATATTGATTGAATCCACAACCACATTTTAGCTATTTTGTTACTCCGTTTACAATGGAAAAATCTTATTCTCTCTAACAGTCTCTCACCCCTCCCTGCTTTTTTCTCTCTTAGAAACAAGAAATCTCATGAACATTATCAAATTACTTAGTAATTCTCCCACACGTGCTATTAATAAGAAAAAAACCTTCTTAAGTTAAAGAAATTTTGTGAAAGTTTGTCATTAAAGATTATTAAACTCCATTAAGTATGCAGTGTGTTAAATGAACAAGGAATCTCCTATGGATGAGTTAACTTATTAAAATGAGTTCCTACTTTATTTCACATTGAAATAGGAACTACCAGTGAAAAGGAAGGTTAAATTTTGATCTCTCTGTTTAAATAATATTGTTCAGTTGCAATGACAGTACATTCACCCCAGTGCAAGACAATATTGTGTACAGTAAAAGGAAGAAACCCATGAGGAGTCCGCTGTATTTTTTAACTACCTGGTATCAATCTGGGACTTGAAGCAAAACCAACTGGGTAATTAAAACATAATGAAATAAGACTCAAGCAAACCATGTCCAGATTATCTCACTTCAGCATCCAGTATATGTGGAGGAGCTCCTCTGCACTGGCAGGCTGACAAACTTGTCTATGGACCTTAAAAGCAAGGTTCGAACAGTTTGCCCCCCAAAATGTAGGATGCCATGTATCCCTCAAAGAACATGGTAAGACAGTCTACTCTTTGAGATGCTTCTACAATATCATTTTGAGATATGCTCCCATGCACCAGTTTCTTGTCACCTCTGTGAATCCAGGGGACATGGACTTTCCAGTGTGTTCCATTTTCCCTGCAAAACATAACGGCAGGATATAGAATGGCTGAAGCATTGAAATGCCTCCTCCACGACAGAGTTCCACAGCATTCATGGTGCATATCATCTGGCCTATTCTGGTGCCATCCTCTGAGACATGGGAACTAACATGATGTTTTGCTTTTATTTTATGTGTTTTGCTTTTATTTTATGTATTTTGCTTGCATGTATGTCCATGTACCACTTGTATACTCACTACATATGGAGGCTCGAAGAGTGTGCCCAGTCTCCTAGACTGAAGGTAAACACAGTTATGAACCACCGTGTGTGTTCTGGACACCATGTGTGTGAAATAAAACCTGAATGCTCTGGAAGAATAGCCAATGTTGTTAACCACTGAGCCACCTCTCCAGCCCCAGTACCTCACTAATACAGCCTTTGTCATCCGTGTTATGGCATAAACTGGATCTAAAATGATGTGTTTCCAGGCAAATCTGTCAACTTGTTCGACACTACTTTCAGTAAAGATTAGTTACTACTTCAATTATACATATTTTGAACATTAGGTATTATCATAGCTCAGATACACGTTTTGGCAGCCAACAGATTTATAATTCTCTACATTTGTTATTTGTTAGAAAACATAAAATAATGAATGCTTTTGCTTCAGGTAATATATGGAATTACATTTTTCTTAATAGTAATTGGAATTCTGTCTGATAACATGATCGTCTAGGTTTAAACACTGAGTCTGGTATGTGTGTTAAAAGTCTAGCTAGTAGAGCCAAAAATACCTAATCACTACAAATTCCATTTTATTTTAAATATTGATAAAATAAATGGAATGTAAAAATGTCATCTTAAACATCTTTCCTTTTTCTCATATTCTCTTTATTTATTTGCTTATTGTTTGGCTTCTATGTGTTTAACAAATATTCTATCCCTATGATCTCCAATTTAAACATTTTACGTATTCAGGAGTGTTAATTATATTTCCATTGCTATCCAGTCAGTTATTCATTTTTATCTTGCAAATTAAAGCTTTATATATCTGGTGACACTCCATATCCTCTGGCCCCCAGCCTCTGATAAATACCATTCTATTCTCTGCTTCTATAAATTTGACTAATATAGATAGCTCATATAAGTGGAGTTGTAAACTATCTATTTTTCTATGATTGGCTTATGTCATTGGGAAGATGGATCATAAGAATCTATCCAAGTTGTAATATGTGTCAGAGTTTCTATCCTGATAGAGGCTGAAAAATAAATAAATAAATACATAAATAAATAAATCAGATCTTAGAGAAGTATTTTTATATCTATGTTCATAGAAGCATTGCAGTAGCTAGGGGAAGCAGACTCTGGTGCCTTTACTTTTATTTATCTGTTCTTACATCAAAAGGTTGACTTCCTTCTTTCCTTCCTTATTCCCTCCCTCTCTCCCTTCCTCTGCCTTCTTTTTTTCCATGCTCTCATTCTTCATTTCTTCCCTTCTCTTTCTTCCCTTCTCTTTCTTCTTTGTCTGTCTGTTTCTCTCTCTGTCTCTCTGTCTGTCTCTCTATCTCTCTGTCCCTCCTCTCTCTTTGAGACAGAATGTCACTATGTAGCCCAGAGTTTTCACTGGCTTAACATAATATCTTCATATACATATATATTATATACATATACATCATATAATATACATTGTTAAATGTTTGCCATAGTCAAGTCAGTTAATGTTATTTGTCTTGTCTTTTATATCTGTGTTTAGAGTATCAAATAACAGGGCTGGAGAGATGGCTCAGAGATTAATAGCACTGACTGTTCTTCCAGAGGTCCTGAGTTCAATTCCTAGCAACCACATGGTGGCTCACAACCATCTGTAATGAGATGTGGTGCCCTTCTGTTATGCAGGCATACATGCGGGCAGAACACTATGTACATAATAAATAAATAAATATTCAAAAAACTTATCTTTCTAAAAAATAATTTTAAAAGAGTACCAAATATCTACTCTCAATAAACCTCCGTTATATAATGCCACATGATTAACTATAGTTACCAGGTTGAAATTTCTGGACTTACTCATTCTGTGTAACTGCAACATTGTACTTTCTGAACTTTATTTTTTACATCTTTCCTAGCTGAGTCCTCAACAATATTTATACTACTGCTTGTTTCTATGCATTCAACCATGTGTGTATTTGTATTCTTAATACATATAGAACTATAGTATATATGATTCCACATATAGGGAGACAGTTATCCTGCTTTAAATTCTTTTTATTTATCAACAGATTCGAATTTCATATGGTATTTCTTTCATTCATTTTTGTGGAACTGGGTATCAAAGGACCCCATATATGCTAGGAAAATACACTTTCATAGAGCTACACTAACTAATCTCCAGTTAACTCTTCATATTGCTATTTTCTATAGTAGCTTCACTATTTGATATTTCCACTAGAAATACACAAGGTTTTAGATTTCTCTTACTTTTCATTTGTGTTTAAGTGTGTGTGCACAAGTGCATGTATAAGTAGAAGCCAGAAATCAACTTTTGGTGTTGTTCCTTAGGAAATGTTCACAATTCTCTCACTGGTCTGGGATTCAGTAAGCGTGGTAGCCAGTGAGCCCCAGAAAACTTCATGTAAGAGTTCATCCATACTGGCTATTCTATACGTGCCTATATATTATTTTTTTACAGTCCAGTCGTTACCCCCTTCAGTCCGCCCTCCCAGAATTCCTCATCCCATTCTTCCTCCCCATCTCCAAGAGGATATACTCCCCTCCCTGCCAGGCCTTCCCACTTCCTAGGGCCTCAAATCTCTCAAGGATTAGGTGTGTCTTCTCTCACTGAGGTCAGACCAGGCAGCCCTCTGCTGTATATGTCAGAGGCCTAAGATCAACTCATGTATGCTGCCTGGTTGGTGGCTCACACACTGGCTATTCTTGTCTCAGTGTATAACAGCACCTTATTTTTATCATTAAGTGAGGGGCATGGTTCCCTTAAAGTTCTTTGAGTTTATTTTCCATTGTCTTTCTTCTTCCATCTCACTTTCTCACTGGGAACTAAACCCAGGAATTCTCCATGGAAGGCATGAACTCTACTACCAGCTATACCCCAACACACCCATCATCGTTAAGATCCTGGTGTTTTGTCAGTTTGCAACATCATTTGTGCATCCTCAGGTTAGTCCCAGATCCCTCATCTGTAGTTACTGGCCTGTGATCAGGGGCTACAGGACTCAGCCTGATTCAGACACAAATGCTGCCATGCTACATCACCCCTTTAGCATGCTGAGACCAAATTAGCAATGCGTAGAATCAACGCCTTGAATAATGCTTCACAGAACTCTGCCTGGTGCCACTAGAGATTCCTCTAAGCACTAGACTAAGGGGAGCTATACAGCCAGACGGTTGTGGATGAATAATAGAAGCAAATTTCTTGGAGATCAAGATGAGTAATACACGGGGCTATAGTTTAATCACATGGCCATAGGGACCTAGATAGTATGAAAAGTGTTTTTTTTTTTCTCACTCCAGGACTGGAAATGAAGCAGCCAAAACTCGAGTCTGCTCTAATACCAAACAGGTCTAGAAGCTCCTTTGGTATGCTCTTGTCTACACTTTTGAATTTTGCCTGGGACTGGATCTCAAGCAGGTAGAATTGTGTTCTTGTTCTTTTGCTGAAGGTTGGTAGAGTGAGTCACTTGTCTGCATAGTTATTGCAGCCCTAGATGCTCAGTCTGTAGGTACAGGTTGGAAGCAGAACTTACAGGCTCTGTTTGCCACTGGATTACAACCCTGGGGATCTGATACTGTGTTTCAGATCTAAGGCCTGAACTTAATTCCTTTTCCACCCCCAACTAATGAGGGGCTGATATGGGCAACTCCTTCCTCGCTGCCTTCTTCAATGTGTATCTTCCTGTTAGGATGCTAAACCAAGCATATCACTTGGTTTGCCTACCCTTAGCAAAGTCATTCTTTTGTCCGAACAGCTAATTGCACAAATTGGTGAGTCTATATGGAAATTTTCCTTGGAGAATCTTAGTTATTTAACTGCACTCCTATTTCTGGGCTGTCTATCCTGTCCCATTGGTTCATATTTCTACCACTTTACTTTTAAGCTATCCATGTCCTTTAAAATTGTAGATAGATTTATAGAACGCAATATAAAATTATCTTTTTAAAAGAACTTGTTGGAATCCCATCCATTTGAGGTATACAGTTGCTCTTAGCATCCGAATAGGTGTTTACTTTCATCACTATAATTAGAGCACTTACACCATCTGTAAAAGAAGTCCTATATGCATTACCAGTTATCCATCTTCCTGGCAATCACCCATAATTACTCAGCCGCTTAATAGCTCTAATTATTACTGTATTTCAGTTCTTTTATGTGAATTGAATCATTCAATATGTTGTCATTAGCAGCTAGCATCTTTCACTTTGTATAATGACTCAAAGTCTGTGTTATAGCGCATATCAGTGGTTTGTTTTATTTCATTTATTTTTTTAATTGAAAATAAGACTTTTTTAAGCAATATTTTCTGATTTCAGTTTCTCATCCCCCAGCTCCTTCCTTCCTACTCACCCAACTTCATGCCTTCTCTCTCTCTCCCTCCCTCCCTTCCCCTCCCTCCCTCCCTTCCCCTCCCTCCCTC
>JANHMN010000005.1:108679516-108715566 GCA_030674055.1 Rhabdomys pumilio
CTCCCTCCCTCCCTTCCCCTCCCTCCCTCCCTTCCCCTCCCTCCCTCTCCCTCCCCCTTCCTCCCTCCCCATCCCCCTTCCCCTCCCCCTTCCTCTCCCTCTCCCTCTTTCTCAAACAGTAAACAAACTAGAATGTTTTTTAAAGGACAAGAAACACACACACATTCTCAGACAACTACATAGATGGACAGACAAACACAAAAAAATAAATCCATAAAAACATGAAATCAGAAAACAATATACAAGCAAAATACCTGTAAGGCAAAAATAAACTAAGCCCAGACAAAACGTTATGAGACTTCCACCCCCAGTACTATTAAGTTCATTTTTGTATTGTCCATCTACTGCTGGGCTTGGAGAATTTTCTTAAGTGTGATTTATATACTAAGAGACTACATTGGGGAAAATTAATTTTTCCTTTGAAAATGGTTGTGAATTGGGATAGCTTCTGGGCTAGGGTTGGAGCTTTGGGTCTACTTTTCCTCTCAGCACTGGGACCCCATCTGGCTTAGGCTTGAGTATGCTACCACAATTTCTATGAGTTCGTCTGTACACCAGTCTTCTTGTATCTGGAAGACACTGCTTCTTTGGTGTCATCTACTTGCTCTGGCTCTTGCATTCTTTCCTCTTCGGCATAATTCCCTGAACCCTGAGTGGAGGGGTTTGATAAAGACATTTCACTTAAGACTGAGCCTTCACTTATTCTGACTAGTGTTCACGCTACTGGAAGGTACTCTGAATACTTTCAAAGGAGAAAGGTAAAGACCAACTCAGCTATCATCCCTTTGATAAGCCACGATAACCTGCATTCATGATGCACTGGTACAATAATGGCACGAAAGTCATGGGAGTAAGCAACCACTCTCTGATTGGATCAAAGGTATAGTCCATGAGATGGAACCCATGCCTGACCCTGCCTCAGTGGCCAAGAACTTGAGACTAGATAGGCCAGGGACCAAGGGAAGACCAAATACTATTGTTCTGCTAATGGAACATAGCAATCAAGTGAGTCCCGAGCACATTCTGCTATAACCATAGGTTACTGCCTCACTTTACCACTATCAGAGAAGCCTCCTTTTGTAGATGGAAACAAACACAGAGACCCACCACTGAACAATGGGAAGATAGTGAAAGACTTTGGAACTCTCATTTTTATTTAAAATACCATCCTGATCTATGGCTATATCACATTTAGTTCATGTATTCATCGGTCAGTAAATATATTGGTTGTTTCTACATTTCCCCTATTGTATACATTGCTTCTACCAACATTCAAATGCAGATGTTTCTTTGAAAGGTGACAGTACCTGATATTACAAGGTACTCTTTTACCCAGGTACTTACCAGACCTCATAGTAATTAGATTCCAAAATCAAATAATATTAAAAACGCCAGGTGATATGGCCAACATTGAACTTTGTGTAAGTTTAACCATTGTGATTACTGCTTTGATCTCATTGTCTATTACAGTGGCCTTGCTTACTGTCTCAGTTAGGGTCTTACTGCTGTGAACATTCACCATGACCAAGGCAACTTTTAGAAGAACAACATTTAATTGGGGCTGGCTTACAGGTTCAGAGGTTCAGTCCATTATCATCATGGCAGGAACGTGGCAGCATCCAGGCAGGCATGGGGCAGGAGGAGCTGAGAGTTCTACATCTTCATCTGAAGGCTGCTAGCAGAATACTGACTTCCAGACAGCTAGGATGAGAGTCTTAAGCCTATGCCCACAGTGACACACCTACTCCAACAAGGCCACACCTCCAAATAGTGCCACTCCCTAGGCCAAGCATATACAAACCATCACAGCATATATTTGAGAGCTGAGTACTTCTCTCTGAAGCTGCTATTCTAAGACCCAATTACCCTCGTTGTATTTACGTTTTCTGATTGACTAGCTGCAGTTTCCACTGCAATATCTGGCTTATAGAGAAAACGGATTCTTTAAGGATTCTGTTACAATTAAAATTTGGACATTCTTCAGAGGATCATGTTCTGAATGTTTTGCCTTAGCAAGCTGTTATATTTTGAGCAAGGAACCTTTAGGAGGAGGGGCCTCCTAAATGCTGACAATATGGCATTAGGGGCAGGCCTCTGAAAGTTATAGCTCATCCTCTGGTTCTAGCCCCATCCTGCTTCCTTATCTGCGACCATGTGAAATGTCCACGGTTCTGAACTGAGCAGCTCCACCACACCTTGTGTACCATGGTAGACTCAGAGCCTCGTAAAGTGTAAGCTGAAATGTCATTCCCCTGGGATGTTTCTGTCAGGTGTTCTGTCTCAGCCATACCAAGGTAATGCAAATATTTTGGGTTTTCTCACAGAATTAGAAAAACAAAAGTATATTTTCTGACCCTCCCAGTACAAGTGGCTAGGTCTTAAATGACATTTACACACCAGCTTCTCTATGTCTTTCTATCCTTTTCTCTATAGTGATCCAAGATAGGCCTGTTGTTCCCAGTTTTCTTATTGTAGGTCACCTTTTGGTCTCTGTTTCAGTCAAGCAAGTAAACAGCGAGACCCCTTACTCTACTAAGTCTACATTAAATGCGATACCTGTACCGCCTGAGTGTGTGTACCTAAATTCATTTGATCCAGCCATATGTATTTGTCACCATTTTCCCTCACTCTTGTTTGTGGTGGTGATGCAATATTGAGATATAGTTTTTCTATACAGCCCAGTCTGGTTTGAATTCACAATCATTCCCCAGGCTTCTAAGTGCTGAGATTGCAGGCAGGCATGACCATGTCTTGTTCATATCCCACTGTTGATATTTGGTCCCACAATCCTCCCCAGAGCTGATGGGAATGTCAAGATTGTATATTGTTGAGTCTGTGGCATGGTTATTATCGCTACTTATGCAGGTCTATAATGAAAAAGAACAAGTAAAGCAAAAAGACATATAGAATGTACAGTTTTAGAGAGAAAACGAACACTAAGAAGCTTAGTGTTACAGATGAGGCTTGTGAAAAAAAGAGAGGCTTTAAGTGTTCAGGAAATTAGAGGCTTAAATGAGAGGCTTCCTTCTTTGCACTGGAACAATGGAAAGGGTGTTATCAGGGCAAGCTCTCACCCAAATGAACTTCTCACATATCCAAGGGATCTCTTACTCCAAGAAAGCAATTGTTTCAACATACAGAAGCTACAACTAATATAGCTCAATACAATCAGATTCCATCCCAAGCTGGCAGATGAACTTGGCAGGATCATCCCTGTGGCATTGGCTTTGGAGATACAAAAGAGTAAGAGTGAAGGCGTTATACATTCTTCCTCTGTGGCTTCAGAGAGAGACTGAGGCCCCAGCAGCTTGCAACAGTGCTGAAGTCACTGTGAGAAAGGCCATAGAGACCACAGACCCTGAGAGTACATTGCATAGAGGTTTGAATGTGAAGCTTGGCTTGGATGTAGATCCGAGATGTTTAAAGATGTAAGACCTATGAAGAATCTACCAAGGGGAACTTGATACAGGGAGTGGAATCAGATCAAAAGAACATTGTATATTACAGACAACAGAGTTGAAGACACTGAGCCATTAAAGCCTTTGGGAGCCAAAGGTGCAGACACCAGTTATGGAGCCACAGGATTTGATATTTGCCCTGCTAAGCTTCAGTCTTGCTCTGGTCCAGTATTTCCTCAGTCTGTTCTCGTTCCTCTATTTTGGAATGGGGATGTATATTCTGTGTCATTTCATATCGATAGTATAAATTTTGCTTTTGATTTTGCAGGGGCTTAGAGTTAAGAGATTACCTCGAGTCTCAGAAGGGACTGGACTTCTCAACAATGCTGAGACTGTGACAGACTATGTAGTCTTTTGGAGTTGACCATGACCATGACATGGCCATGAGCCCATGTGAGCCAGGAAGTAGAATGTAGTAGTTTGGGTGAGAAATATACCACATAGGCTCAAATACTTGAGCACTCAGACCTTGGCTGAAGAGCTTATGGAATTTTTAGGAGGTATAGTCTTGCTGGAGGAAATATGTCACTGGGGATGGTCTTTGGGAGATTGTAACCTCTCCCCACTGCTGGTTTGCTCTCTCTGCTTGGTGTTTCAGTGGACGGTATGCAATTTTAGATTTCTTTCTTTTTTCTTTTTTTTTATTGGATATTTTATTTACATTTCAGATGCCACCCCCTTTCCCCATTTCCCCTCCCTAGAAAACCCCTATTCTGTGCCCCCTTTTCCATTTTGCTTTTATACAATTTTTTTTTAAAATGTTAATCAAAGGCTTTATAAGTATGGCAGTGCTCAATCAGAAGTGTAACCCAATACCCAACCTAGATACGTAAACTATCTTTGACTGGTGGAGACACGTGAACTTCTGCCTCCATGCCCCCTCTCTCTTTCTCTCTTTTTCTCTCTCATTACCTAGCTTCTCATCTACTTCATCTTCTCCTCTCCTTACTCCATCTTTTCCTCTTGGTGCTCCTTCCCCCTTAGCTACTCCTACATATTACCTTCCTGTTAAAATAAAACTTTTCTCTCAAAGTGCAATTAGAGCATAATTATTCCTATTTGTACCAGTGAGGTACAAGAGCAATTTTAGATTTCTGTTTCAGCCTTCTACCATGCTTCCCCAGCCATGAAGGACTCTTTCAGAACCATAAACCCAAACTACCCTCCTTTCCCCCCATGAAGTTCCTTTTGGTTATGTTGTTTTATCACAGCAACAAAGGTAAACAAATACAATTTCTTTTTTTGAGTCATGTGTGCTATGAAGCAGACGTGGTATCTTTCCTACAGTCTATAGTTGTTAGCATATTTAAATTTCATAACTGGGGGGGGGCTGCAGGTGATCGGGGCCAGTAGGGAATTGTAAAGAGGTGAGAATGAAACCTCAGTTCAGACTGACTTTGTTTAACTGGATCAAGACTTTGGGGGGCCTGCTGCATGATGTTTTATTCTCAATAAATTCAAATACAGTAAAATTTGGGGAAAAAATTTACTGGTGCAATACAATTCCAGGTGCACAAGAAAGCATCCTTTTATCGAAACTCATTCTTCTAAGCATATGGGTTCTAGAGGTAGGCTGTCTGTACTTGTTTAAGGGCCTAGGGAAGGACCTGGCCTGGTCTGGTTCATATAGGTAGTATAAAGGTAATTGGAGCTATTTTCCACCTCTGGTTCTGGTACATCTTGGGAGAGCCTCTGGCTATACAGATAATGTAAGGGTCATTAAGACTACAATATATCTCTGGTCCTGGTTGTGAGAGCTTGAGGAGTCCTTGATTATAAGGGTCACCTAGAGTACTACTGCCTCTGGTCCTAGTTGTAGGAGCTTGGTATGTCATGACCCCAGGGACAATACAGATCACCAGGCTGTTAATCAACTCTGCTTTCTAGCCTTTGGAATAAAAGAACCGGTTTTACCACCATTCTTTAAGGGGACAACCCTGTGTGCTTAACATTCTTGGTCTTGCTGGACATTTGGAGTCATAAGAACCTTCATTCTGTGCCCCCAACACAAGATTATGAGTACCCACACACTAATTGAGAAAACTTGCCCTTAGTGTTGTCTAGAACCATTCTTTGTGCCCAAATCTTTATTATTTAGGGTTAACCAGAGAAGTGGAGCACACAGAACATATTTGTAGTTTATTAAAAGAAATTGGCTCATATTATTATGAAGAATAAGGTATTTCACCATCTGTCCTCTGTAAGCAGGTGCTCCATGGAAACTGGTGTTCTGAAAACTGAAAGGTGAGGGTCATAAGCCCCAGTAAACAGCAAGTGAACTAGGTCAGCAGTCAGACAAAGAAAACAAATTATCTATCAGTTTTTATTCTGTTCAGTCTCTAGACAGACCAGATAATAGCTACTCACACTGAGGAGGCAATCTGTTGAATCCTCTGTCAGTTTGAGTACTAAGATCAACTAGAAATACTCTTACAGACACACCTTTATCTATGCACTTAATATGCCAGTCAGTTTGACACACTAACTTAGTCACCATCCAGATGCACCTTGCTTATTCTCACAGATTTGGATGATCATATGGTTTCATCCTGAGATCTACTTTTTAGGTTTTCTAGTACCAAGTTCTCAGTTTGTGCTGATCTGTTAATGGCTTTTATTTTGACATCACTAAAATGTTGCTTTGATGATAATTATTAACCCTGTATGAGTATGAGCTAGGTACTCTACATATGTGTTATGGCTGTGTTGCTTGGTGTTCTTGTGGGATGGGAGTGGGTGGTATCATTGACTCTTTACCCTGCACTTGGCAATTTTTTTTTCCTACTGGGTTGCCATATCCAGCCTTGTTATGAGGGGGTATGTGTAGTCTTATTGTAGCTTGTTATGCTATTTGGTTGGTATCCCTGGAAGGCATGCCCTTTTATGAAGGGAAAAGAAGAAGTGGGTCTAGGGAAAGGGAGACATGGATGGAGGGACCGAGAGGAGAGGAAAGAGGAGAATGGATGTAACATATATAAGGAAAAAAAACAAAACAAATTTTAATGTTGTTTTGATTTGTATACATGATTCTAGTTTCAGGGGTTCTTGTTCTTTAATTTTGGATGGAATACTTTGAATATGTCAGCCTATTAGTTGATTGGTTAGTAGGTTTGTTCATTGGTTGGGTGATTGGTTGATTTCATTGTTACTTCTGGAAAGTGAAGAGTAAATCTTACTGAGCTGTGTATGCAAATAGCAAGGCTGATTTTTTTCTCCTGTTGCTTTCAAGAATTACTCTTTCTTTGTGTTTTTCTGTATCTTTACTATGTTGTGTTTGTGTGTGCATGTACATGTTTGAATGTATCCTATTTGAAAATAGTTCAGCTTCTTAGATGTGTTCAATAGATTGCGGATGATTTTAACTTTTACCGTTTTGAATTTTAATCTAGTTTCCTTTCTCTCTTACCTCTCTTGGTACTTTTATGTTACTGGACCTGGGTCTGGAGCCTTATACCTTGCAACAATCAGTATATAAGATGTAAGTGTAGAACAGAAAGGGAATAAGGAGGCTTTATCCAGTGCTGCTGCATCCAGACTTCTGCAAAAGTCTTGTTCACTTGCCTTCATGAGCAGAAAAATACTGACCTAGGCTCAAGTGCTAATAAGAATGAGATCTCTACTCCCGTACTTCAAGAACAGCCTCCATTGCCTGAGTCAATGATGCTCAGAAAGAAAATGGATTCTTTCCTCAAAATTGTAATCACTTTGAACTTTAACTTCATGGAAAACTGGTGGGTGGGAAAAGAAGTGCCAATATTTGTTCCTCATAGGAAATAAAATAGGTTAATAAAATAGGCGCTCTTCAACTGGAGGCTGGTAGGCTTTACCCAACTAGTGGCCAAGGAAGGAGCCATCTTAGTTCAAACACCGCAGACGCTGCCTTTCGTTACTGAATTTTCATATATTTTTCAATAAAATTTTCTCGTCATTTTATGTATGACTCTAGAGACATTTCTAGAGTTTACTTTTATTTTTTGAGAAGTTTATACATGAAGGCTGTATTTACATCATTTCCATTTCTAGAGTTTACTTTTATTTTTTGAGAAGTTTATACATGAAGGCTGTATTTACATCATTTCCATCCCTTCCTCTATTCCTTCCAGCTCTTTCTGCATCCTCCCTACGTCTTCTCAGATCTCAAGTTCATGACCTCTTCTCTAATTATTATTGCTTTACACACACACACACACACACACACACACACACACACACGCGCGCGCACACACACACACACACACACACAAACATGTATGCACGCACACACACACACATGCTGCACATGCACACACCCTTTCTGAGTCCACTGAGTATTGCTCTTATGTACAGATGTTTACTGTTTTGGTTTTGTTTTTTTAATGTTTATCAGTTTCCTTTGTAAGCAGGCTTGCGCTTTTTCTCGTGCTGTCATGCTGGAAATTGATTTCTTAAGTTTATTTTAATATATGATGACATATTTTAAAAGACTATTGATGTACTTCATTGGTACATATCATTTACAATTGTTTTCCCAGCCACTGCACTTGCTCCATTCTTTCTCCTCCTTTTACAGCCCTCTGCAATTTTTGACTCACAATTTTACAAAATCATACATTTTCTTTTCTCCCATATGTAATGTATTTCTTTTAAAATGTTTTTCCCATGGCTTTCCTAGCTCTGCTATTTTTACAACTAATATAAATATATTTTCACATAATCTTTCCAACTTTATGGATTAGTGCAACTACCTGAGAATACTACCAGTTCGTCCTTGTGCCCTTTTATAACTCTTTGTCCTTCATTTCACATATAACTATTATAATAAATCAATGTATTGTTATTACTTTAAACTTTAAATAGTCAAGTTGACTATTAGAACATGTAAGCTTAAGAAAGATAAAATATCCTAATTTGCTTTCCTCTATAGTTATAATCTTTTTAATGCATGTCCAAATTTCCGAGATACATTATTTTCCTTCTCTATGTAGAAATTCTTCTTATCACCTGGCGGTAGTGGCACATGCGTGAGTCTCAGCCCTCTCAGGAGGTAGACACAAGCAGATCTCTTAGTTGGAGGTCAGCCTGGTCTACAGAGTGAGTTCCAGGGCATTCATGGCTACACAGAGAAGCCTTGTCTTGAAACACAGCCCGAAAAATTCTTACCAATTCTATTCTTTACTTAACAGATAACTAGTTCCCTCAGTTTTTATTCATATTAAAATCCATATATTACACCCCATCTGAAAGATTTTTTTTTCTAGATATAGCATTTTAGGGAATTTAGATTTCTTTACAAAGAATAAAGTAACCTACTATATGTGTCTTGCTTGAATTACTGCTAAATAAAAAGGCAATGTAATTCTCACCTGTAGTTCTCAGAAGGTAGGGTATATTATTTCCTCTACGTTCCTTTATTAATTTCTCATTGTTGCTATGTTTTACTGTTGACTATGCTATACATAGGTATATGTATTCGGGGGTTGTCTAGTCATCCTGTGTTTTTAATTTGATGTCTGACATTAATTTTGGAAATTTCTCATTATTACTTCAAATACATTTTCTGTCTCTCTTCTGGCATTGTTATCTGTTATGCCCTTTGGAATTGTCCTACACCTCTTGTATGTAGTACTCAAACTTTTCTTTATGCTTTCAGTTTAGATAATTTACATTGACATGTATTTAATTTGATTATTTACTTGGCCATATACTTAGAGTCATTTTTTATTCTTTTAAAAAAGTGCTCATGTTTTGATCATATTCACCCCTTGCCCCAAGTCATCCCATATCTACCCATTCCACATTCACTGTAACTGTATGTCTTTGTTGTTGTCGTTAAACCCATTGAGCCCAATTTCTACTTGTCATATGTTCTTGGCATCCCAACAGACCATGATTGACTCACCAGAGGCTACGTTCTTAGAGAGAACTGACTTTCCGTTTCCCAGAAGCTAACAAATGTCAAGAGCTCCTCAGCTAGGTGTGGGACCTTGAGAAGAAATTGCCCCTGCATGATGAGATTTGATCTCTATTAAGCTGCACAAGTCCATAAACGTAGCTGTCTTGCTATGTCTGGAAGACACTATTTCTTGTATTATTATACCACCTATGTCTCTTATACCCTTTCTGCCCACTATGCCACAGCAATTTTTGAGCTTTTAGAGGAGAGGGTGCAATATATACATTCTATTGAGGGCTGAATATTCTGTATACTCTTCGTATTAATCACCATCAACCACAAATAGAAGTTTCTATGATGAGAGTTAGGAGATGCAGTAATCTATATGTATAATGCTAAATCATCCGTCGTTGTTATAACAGTAAGTCCATTTAGCAAAATAATAGTGGTAGGTTCTCCCTAAGGGCCTATAACCTAAAAAACTATGGCTTCTTGGCCTGATAATGATGCCAGTTATGGCTTTTATCTTATGAAGTGGGACTTAAATCCAATCACAATGGAGTTGGCTATTTTCATGGTGTTTGTGCCGCTAATGTACTGTTGGGTATGACTTGTTGGTTATTATTGTAGATCACAAGGCTCACATCTGAGTAAAATTTATGATTACTCTTCCTCTGATAGCAAGAAAGTTTTATTGTCAAGTTCTAGAGGGTAACAAACAGTATTTGCAACAGCTTATAACGTTCAGGGTATCTGTGCAATCGCACTGGCCAACAACTCCAAAAGAAATAACCCATTCCAAGCTTTTTATTTGTTAGTCTGTGGTATCTAGTAGGAGCATTGTTGCCCCATTGGGTAGGAAGGACAATGAGACTCTAGTCTCATAATGGAGCTGCAGACGGCTTTCTTCATTTCCGTTCGTATTTTTATTTCTGGGATTTCTTTATAGATCTTGAGTTCCAACTATATATACATTACCTATTTATTCACATGTTTCATCTTTTTATATTTCAATATGATAAATCTTAATTGTCAATTTCTTAATTATAGTGATTTCATTTCATATTTTAAATTATTATTTTTAGTTGTATGATATGTCATTGTCATATTTTCACACATATGCAACATTATACTTTCTACTAATTCAGCCCTTCAACCACTGCTCTCTCCTTTTTTCACCTCCCTGCTTTTCTCATCCCTTTTATCCTTAAAAATATTCTCTCTGCATTCATACTCATATACTATTGCCTTTTCTTGTTTCAACCTAATGGAAATGAAGAAAGCCTTCTGTAGCTCCATTTATATCCCTTCCTTCTCGAAGTCTCCTTTCTACTTTCATGCCCTGCATACACACACACACACACACACACACACACACACACACACACACACGTTAATATGTGTAATCTAAAATCTATATATGAGAGATGCTTAAAGCAAATTAATGATTATCTCTAGCTTCAAACCAGCCATATTCCTGTGAATGTCATAATTTTTTTCTTTATAGTTTATAACGTTCCATTGCATGTATATACACCACATTTTCTTTATCGTTGTTATTTTATTCATGTGTTGATATACACCTAGAGTACTTCTATTTCCTGGCTACTCTGAATGGTGCATCAATAAACATTGACATTGAACAAGGCAACTCAAGAGAAGGAAAAGAACTCAAGAGAATGTAACAAAATTTATAGAGTTCATTATAGATTTTATGGAGAAAGTGATCAGGATCTATTTTTATTCTTTTACATATGGGTATCTATGTTTCCTAGTACAACCTGTTGTAAATACTATTTGTCTAATTTATACCTTTGTTAAAGATTAGGTGACAGTTGCTGTATGGGTTTATGCATCGGTCCTATATTCTAGGACCTATATTCACGGATATACATGTTAGTTTTTGTAAATTTGTCTCCAGTGTATTAAGATTATATATTACAATACCTACAATACCTGCAGCATCATTCTTTCTGCTTAGGGTTTTTTTTTTTGAGAGGGGTTACAGAGCTTTTGAGCTTTCATCTGATTTGTAGGTTTCTTTTTTGTAATTATGTGCAGAATATCATTAGTATTTTGGAGTGAATTGCCTTGAATCTGTAGACTTCTTTCACTGGTATAATCATTTCACAATATTAATTCTAACAACTACTGAAAATGGAAATCTTCTCCATCCTCTAGTGTCTTTCTAGATGCTTTTGGTGGAAGAGTTTACCAGGTGAGAGGTTTGGGTTGACTATGAAGGGTCTTAATTATAGGATCATGTCATCTGCAAATGAAGATAACTGACCTCTTGCTTTCCTATTACTGTCTTTCATTTTTGTTTTCTAATTTTTCTACCAAAGATTTTGAGCAGTCTATTGAATATGAATGGGTTTCTTCATCTCCTTCATAATTTTAGAAGAAACACTTTTAGTTTTTCCCTAGTTTGCTATAGGTTTGCTAAATAAAAATAATGGTTATGTTGAAAATATATCCCTTTGGGGCTTATATCATGAAGGAATGCTGTACTTTTTCAAGGACTTGTTCTGCATCTATGGCAATGACCATGTGATTTGTGCCTGATGTTTTGTGATCAGGCTTGTTTTTTTTCTTAAGATTATAAGATTCATTTTTAGACTATTTATGGGAGATCCATCTGATTTTTTAAATGGAAATACTTAGAGTTACAAACTTTTCTCTTGGGAACTGCCTTAGTGGTATCTCAGAGGTTATAGCAAGCTGAGATTTGATTTTCTTTTGGTTCTAGGGATTTTTAAAATTTACTCTCTGATTTTTTCAATGAGCTGCAAGGTTATTCAAACGTACATTATTTGATTTTTATGTATTTGTGTCATTTCATTAACTTATCTTGTAATTGATATGATAAAATACACAATTTTTGATCTCTTTGTAGTTAAGATATGTTGTCCTAGAGTAAGATCTGTTTTAGAGATGGTTTTAAGAGTTTCTAAGGAATGGAATATTCTCTGTTAAGTCCATTTGTTCTATTATATAATTTAACTCAGGATATATATATATATATATATATATATATATATATATATATATATACATATACATATACATATGTATGTATGTATTTTAATAGCAAATTTACAGGAACAACACAGAAGACAGACAACATTAAAAACATGTATTTGCATGTAGGACAACTCAGTTAGAAAAGTATAGTGAATGGATATAATCTACTGTATGATAAAAAATGCTACAAACACCATTTAGTTGCTGTCAAGAAGAAATTTACTTATTTTTTAAAAATTCAAAATTCTGGCATTTATAACTGTTACAAAGTTGAACTGTTGAAATGTGATCACTGAAGCATTTTTGCTTGCACTAATGCTTTATATCTTGCATTTATATTAAAAATTCATACACAAATAAACATGGAGAAACTGCCAGTACCTGATTCTGTGACCCCCATGGAAAAAAAATTCAGAACTACTGATAACAGGAAGAAGAGGAAAAGATTTTTATTATGAAATGTTTCCCCTCATAGTGGACTCTTAAGCATGCTCTCCGCGTATGCGGCGAGCTAGCTGGATATCTTCTGGCATAATTGTTACACATTTGGCATGGATAGCACACAGGTTGGTATCTTCAAAAAGACCAACCAGATAGGCCTCACTTGCCTTCTGCAAAGCCTCAAAGGCTGCATTCTGGAGGCACAGGTCTGTTTTGAAGACCTGAGCATTTTCTCGGACCAAATGTTGAAAGGGGAGTTTGTGAATCAGAAGTTCAGTGGACTTCTGATAGTGCCTAATTTCAGAGTGCCACTCTACCAGGCTTGTAACACTGTAACAATGAGGTTTCTTCACCCCTCCAGTAGAGGGGGCACTCTTGCGAGCAGCTTTTGTAGCCAGTTGTTTCCTGGGTGCTTTACCACCGCTGGATTTATGGGTAATCTGCTTTGTAGGAGCCATGATATGGCCACCTCCTTACTTACCCACTTTCTCCTCCTTCGGCTGGAGAGAGGTGGCGCAGGCATTAGAGAGTGGCTGCCTGTGAAAACAATTGTTAAACCTGGTTTCCTAATTAAATTTTAGTTTGGATGACCCATCTAAAGATGGAAATGGGGTTTTGAAATTACAATCACCCACTTTTATTGTATCAGGTCCTCGCACATTTTATGTGCATTAGTGTTTGTTTTATGAAATTGGGAGCCTCGATATTTTCTGCACATGTATTTACAATTCTTATATAATCTTTGTGCATTAATTATCCCTTTTATTTATATACAGTACCTTTATTGATCTCCTCTGACAAATTTTACATTGATTCCAGATATCACAATAGCTACAGCAGCTTGTTTGGGCCTTCCATTTGCATGATAGACTTCCTTTCTTTCACTCTCCATCAGAGGGTCTCTTTGCCATTGCAGTCTATTTCTTGGAGACAACAGATAGTTAATTAGACTTTGTTTACTAACTCAGTACTTCTATTTCCTAGTTGGTATCTCATCCTTGATGGTTAGAATTTGGTGTTCTCACTCTTCATTGGTGAGTCACGAATATTTACATACTTTGTAACTTTTTACATGTATTTTCTAATTCCAATAATTTTGTGAGTTTATTTTTCTGGTTGGTTGGATGGGTGTTCGTTTTTTTTTTTTTTTCATTTTTTCTTCTATTAATATTAAGGTTTGCTGGATTACTATGTTGGGCAACCTACTTTCTTTTAAGTGTCTTCTTCAGTGCTGGGTTGGTGGTCATGAAATCCTGTAGTTTATGCTTGTCTTAAAAAGTTCGTATATCTCTGTGTTTTAAAAGATAGCTTCGCTGAATGTAGCAATGTTGATTGGCAATTATTTACATCTCTAGACTTAAATTATATTGTTGCATACTTTTCTGACTGTTGGGGTTACTGATAAAGTATCTGTTGTTATTCTTCTATCTTTGCTGTAGTGTGTTGGTATTTTCCATTACAGGTTTTAACATCATGTCTTTATTTTGCATTTTTGATATCTATATGTTGAGTATAATGTGTTTTCACACTACCTATTGGGGAGACACAAACAAACGTCTCTACACCCTAGATTAGCACCAACAACAGGCCGAAAGTATGATTACATCAAAATTCAACTTGGTGAGACCAATGACTTCATTGGGCTTGTTTATAGAACATGAATGAGGTGTTACTTACAGAAACACAGGTAACCCTCCAAACAGCAGAATTACTGCAAAGCCCCACCCCATTGTCAATGGTGGCTTCTTGGAAGTTACCTCATGGAGCACCTTTCCAATTAACATTCCACTTTCTATATAGCGTGACATTTCCCTAGATCACTCTCAGTTAGGGAAGGGGGGGTAATATTTAGAATTTCAGATGAAAAGCTATTGACCCTCCCTAGGGAATATTGGTAGCTCATTGCAATTGACCTGGCTAATACTGTTTTGTTCTGCTCTTAGTTGTCATGGTTACCAGGGCAAAGTCCAGGATGGCATCTATTTTTCCTAGAAGAAAAAGCATGGCACAACATGTACCATGAATAAATTCTTCTCTCATCAGGCCTGTTTGGGGTTCTAAGTATTTTTGTGATGACAAATCTTGATTGTCAACTTGACTACATCTATAATTAACTAAAAACCCAAGTCACTGGGCATATCTGTGGGGGGATTTTTAATTTATTAGATTACCTGAGGTCAGAAGACCCTCCCTAAATCTAGGCCACACCTTCTCATGGCAGCCTAAATAAAGACTATGGAAGAAAGAAGCTTTTGCTCTTTGCCGGCTTGCCCTCACTCTCATTTCAAGGGTATTAGAACCCGCCTCTTCAGGATTCAGATATACACTGACATGTCTAGTTTTGTGGACTGAACACCTACTGGATTTCTAGACTTTCTGTTCAGAGGCAGCCGTTTTTGGACTAGCTGGATCTCAGCCTGTAAGCCGTTCTAATAAACCCACTTTAGATGCATTCCCTAGGTACACTAAGCAAGTTCTCGGAAGCAGAAGAATTATATATGAATATGGGGAAGAAGGTTTCCAAAAGGGAGAAAACATTTGGAAATAAAGCAGAATCTGGTACACGAGTTAGCTTTTTGTGTGACAATTACTAACACGTGTTTGGTAAAATGGGGGGAAATATTTCTGCCTCCAAACTGGTTTATCTTGTATGCTTAACCTGGCCAATACAATTTTAAAAAATTAAATAGGTGGCCTGCTTTAATTAACATGTAAGATGATCTGAAAAAGGAAAAGGCCTAAAATAAAGATAAATTTTAAAACAACCCCCTGTTCATTGACAGAGTCATCGTCTTATCAGCAGAACCTGAAATTGGATTTGAGTCTTGAGAGTTCTGTGGGCTTAGCCTCAGGGTAGAAATACCAGTGTCTTCATGAGGACCCCTGGCTTGCCTTCTGACTGGGGTTTCCCATCTCAACTAACGTCACACCCAAAACTGATACCTGAAACAAAACAAAACAAAACAAAACTCCATTGGATGCCATGTCTTGTTTTATCACATATGTACAGCATAAATTAGGATAAATATATTTTATCACCCATGTATTATTTCTTTCTGATGAAACCATTCAAAATTCCATTCTAGTTTTTTTAAAATTGTTTTCCTTAGTGACCTTACTAAGCAATAGTACCCCAGAGCTTCTTGTTCCCAAGTGTAACAGAATCGAATCAATCAATTTCATTGTATCTCTCCCTTGCTTCTTGTGTTAACTTTTCCTGAAGAGATATAAACAAATGCCTATTTATCCCAGATTAGCACCAGTGATACACGAAATTAGTTTCACCAAAGTCCAATTTGGTGAGACCCACGAGTTTACTGGGCTTGCTTACAGAATGTATGGGTTACTTACAGGATCGTGGGTGACTCCAAAACAGTGTAATCATAGAAATGACCATTCACATCATGCATGGTGATGTCATGGAAGCTGCATCACTGTGTCCCTGTTTTAATTAACCTTTTGATCTCTAGAAAGTCTAATATCTCATAAGATCACGTGCAGCTGAGGGAAGAAGCAGAGGAACAATAGCTGGGATCTTTCACAGCTAGAGAGTGTCAGTGCCATTTCCATTATCGTAGATGTGGCTCTATCATTTTGTTCTAATCTGGTTACCATGGCCACTGGAGGCAAAGTCCAAGATGGCATTTTGTGATGAGGGAGGAAGCACTATTCAGCACCCTTAGTCTCCATGACCTCTGCTGTTTTAGCCAAAACATAAGTGTTTATTAAAGAATACTTATAAAAATGTTCACAGTGGAGTACTTACTGGCTTTAAAATGCACAAAATATGAAGGCCTGCTATTTCTGGCAACTTAGATGGAACTGGAGATCATGTTATGTGAATAAATCTGAAACAAGGAGAACTAGATCACAATCTTATTCTTACATTGCACATAAAAAAAAATGAACCCTTGATCTCAGAAATCAAGAATTGTAGTTGTTTTAAAATTCTCTGTCCAGATTCCATTATTTGTGTCATATTATTGATTGGTTTTAATGCTTGCATTGTCTGTTCAAATTGTAGATTTTCTTGCTTTTTAATATGACTTGTACATACATATATGTGTTTTTGTCTGTAAGGCAGACACAGAATGTTGAGTAGTTGTGACTGTAACTGTGATAATTATTCTCTTAGTGAGAATTGCATGCGTATTTAGCTAAGACTTGGTTATATTCAGGATTTTTTGTCTAGGAACTGGTGGAAAAGGCTTTACTCTTGATATAATTGCTTGTTCCCTCCTCTTTAGCTTGTGTTTAAAATATAATGTGTCCCGTAGTTAGTCCTCTCAGTTATAATTCAATACTGATTTTTAAATTTTATTTAGACTTATTACATCTAGTGTGATTGATGTGTGCGTGCGTGCGTGCATGCGTGTGCGTGTGTGTGTGTGTGTGTGTGTGTGTGTGCGCATGTGAGTGTGCGTGTGTGTATGTGTCTGAACGTGAGTTCGTGTATGCTGGTGTATGTATGTATGTGTATGTTCACATGCCACGGCATGAGAGTGGAGGTCTGAGGACAACTTATAACTTGTGGAAGTTGGTTGTTGTCTTTATCATGTGAGTCGGGGGGATGAAAGTCAAGTCATCAGAATTGATGGAAGGTGCCTTTGTCTGTCAAGCCATCCTGCTGGCCCTAGCCAGTGTGGTATGTATGTATGTATGTATGTATGTATGTATGTATGTATCTGCATACACACACACACACACACACACACACACACACACACACACACACACGGTTTTCAAGACAGGGTTTCTCTGTGTAGTTCTGACTGTCCCTGGAACTTACTCTGTAAATAAGGCTGGCCTCAAATTCAAGACATCTGCCTGCCCCTCGCTCCTGAGTGCTGAGATCTAAGGCATGTGCTACAACCTGACCTGACAAGTGATTTTATACTGAAGCCCTGTTGACATTGTGTGGTGAGGTATTATGGAGGGAGCACAGTATGATTGTAATTCTTTTAAATTGTAGGAATTTTATGATCCAGAATACAGTTTACCTTGGTGAATATTCTAAGCACTCTTGAAAAGTGATGTGCATTCTTATGTCCTGGGTAAGTATCCTATACATTTCAATTACGTGCCTTTGGTCTATAGTGTTAACTTCCTCTATAAGATTGCTGCTTTTTTTTCCAACTAATGAGTTTAGTTGCTGAGAATGATGTTTATGAATTGTTCATTTCTCCGTTCAGTTCTACCCATTTACTTTCTTCATGTATTTTGAAGTTCTGACCTTTGTGCATATGCGTACATGTTCCTAATACCTCATTAATGGGCTATTCCTCCCTTACCTCTAATAATTTTACATTGAGTTTTTACCATGTATTAGCCAAGCCACTTGTTTTGTTTCAGTTAATACATTCATGCTGTATGTCTTTACATATCACTTTCTCCCTACCTTATTTATTATATTATCAAATATATTTCTCATACTCAGCACGTTAAAATCAGTTCTTGTGGCTCTTTCCATCAATCTGTTTATAGCATTTATATTTAAAGAAAAGATCAGTGTGTGATATTATTGAGGTTGATATGTTGAAATGTTATTTGGTGATAAAATTATTACAGAAGTAATAAATGTTGAATGAGATCTAAGGTTGGACCATTTAATATGATAAGATTAGAGTCTTAATGAGAAGGTAACGGGAGAGCATTGTTTCCTGTTTCCATACAAAGGGAATGGTATGAGAGGCCAAAGCAAGAATGTGACTGTCTGCAAGATACTGTGGCAGTTTGAATAGGAATGGTCCCCTATAGACTCACATGTTTGAATGTATGGCCCTATAAGGAGCTATGGCCTTGGTAAAATAGGTGCAACCTTGTTGGATAATTCAAACATAAAAAGAAACAGAAGTGCTAACTATTCCAATTTGATCATTACATGTATTCATGTAGTAAATTAATTTTTCAGTAGTGCTGGTTATGGAACCTAAAGGCCTTGTGCAAGCTTGGTAAGGGTTTTACCACTAAGCTATAGCCCGAGACCCTAAATTTTTAACACATAGTAGAGGGACATCTATTTCAGTATGCTATGATTCCGTGTGATATTTCAGTATCTGCAGTGTTGAGATCAAGCTGCGTCCTACTCTACGTTACTCCATAGTGGTTTTTCAGTCTGTGCCCTGCCCAAGGGAATTCTATTTTACAAGCAATTTTATTTTACTCCATTCTGAAGGAGAAGGATAACTACAGACTTTAGGTGGACCCAGAAATTGTATCTCTGGTCAGGCAACCACTGATCCAGAACAGGCTGGAAAATGACTTGTGCCTGGGAAGAAAAAGAGAGCCACCCTTGAAGTTTATTGTGAAGAATTAAGACCATAACGGCACATAGTTGTTATGTCATGGAAATGAAGACCAAGAACTTATAAGACATGCCAAAGTAAGGAATTTTAATTCCCTCGTATGAACATCATAAAGTGATGAATATGCAATATTGCAATAACTTGGATGCACACCGACCTATCACTCGACACCTGCTGTGTGTATCAAGGACTGGGTCTCCCTGACTGCCTGAAGCTTCTTCTTGGCTTTGTCCCCTGCTGTTGACACTGCCTGTTGAACTGTTTGCCTGTCCACCTATTTACCTGTTTGAACATGGCCCACAATTTCCTGCTCTTGTCTAGTTTTCTGCTTCAAACCAGGTTTGACCTGGAAGCTGAAGTCTGCAATTGCAATTTTGCTGTCAGACTAGACTTTAACTGATCCCTCCCAGCATCTATCTCGTTCGTTATCTTATCAATGCAGACAATTCTTCTGCCCACTTCTGAAGCCCCTGGAACTCTGCTGCAGCCTCTTTAACATATAATTCATTCTTTAATCCATATTATGTGTAATGTGTTATATGAGGGTTAGTGTTAGTAATTAAGATTGGAATAAAGAACTTGGGGACTGGGGAGATGGCTCAGTGGTTTAGAGCATTGGCTTCCAGAGGTCCTGATTTAAATTCCCAGCAACCACATGGTGGGTCACAACTATCTGTAATGGGATCTGGCGCCCTCTTATGGCCTGCAGGTGTACATGCAGATAGAGCACTCATGTATATGAAATAAATTAAGTAAAATATAAGAATTTTTATTTTACACTGGTCACACTGCCTAAGGTAGGCAGATTATATGACAAATTGTTGTTAGAACTGTTCACCTTTGGTGAATTTATTGTTGCCATTAAATCCTAACAGTGTGGAAACACAGAAACATGTGAGTCTATGTTACTGGCATATCATGCTAATAACATTTTAGCTTTCTGAAACCTTACAATGAGGGAATTCAATGTTGATTTCTTGAGGTTTTTTCCTGTTAGTTCTCTCAATCCACGTCACATGAGGCTGTGCCTTTGCTATGGTTGTACTTTTTCAAGTCATTATTTAGTCAAACTCTTTCAGCTTCATACTCTTTGGAAATGTCTTACAAGACAAGAGGGCATGAACTAGCACTGCTTTGCGCCATCATATTCTGTATCCCTGCTGCTGGGTTTATGTTGTTTTCTGCTCAGCCCTGCTGACATTCATTCATATGTATGTGTCAGCACCACCTCATATTTTCTGACTCTTCTGCACTGTCACTGCTTGCAGGCAGAAATTACCCTTGTAATTGTTTCAAACCCAGGATGACCCGCTGAGGCTCCTATTTAACATATCAAAGCACACTTGGCTGCCAGGTACTCCCAGCATCCCTCATTCCCTACCCTTTACAGGGTAGGGCTGGCATACCTACCTCAACTTTCCAGTGCAGGGGCTACCTTCCTTCCCCCTCCCCCAGTGGCTCTTCCTTATATAATCCAGACTATTTTGGTTACCCACCTTTTTTGTACCTTTGGCATCTTGGCTGCTGCACCAGGCTCCCCTCTCTCCCTTCTTCTCCCTTCCTCTTTCCCCTCCCACATGCTTCAGGGTCATGACCACTCTGAACTCTCCTAGATGTGTTTGCCTCTGCTCTCCCACATATCCATGGTAAACATTGTCCCCAACTATACCTAGGAGCAGTCCTGTACTGTTCTTTCCTTTCCTTTTTATTTCTTTTGTTCACTCAGTTAATGATCACTGTTGACAGTGGGTAAAGGGATCCATGTACACTAGCACCATCCCCTTCTGATAGTTATCAGGAGAAGGAAGAAATTCTACTTCATACTGGGTCTTGCTAACATCACAACTTGGCAGGATCATAGAAATGGAGTGCCATCCAGCACTGTCTCAAACCACCTTACTCTGTCTTATTGTTAGCAAATATGGGTGGAACTTCAGCTCCACACTGGGCTTCATTGATACTATGCCAGTGTAGAAATCCGAACAGAACAGCAGCTATCAGCAGCCCTCACTGCTCTGCTGTACTTCCCCAGTGCAGGATACATAGTGCACAAGCTGAACCCAACGTTTAGGGAGTTTCTGAAAGATGCCGACAGTATCATCATTTCACTGTTCCATATCTGCTTTATTGTCTAAATGATGTTCTACCTCTAAGTTGTCTTCTCTTTTCCTAAGTCCTCTATTCCTTCTCCAGTTAATGCTGAATTTTGGAGATCATTTTGTCTTATGACCTAGAAAGGAATCCTGGGCCTATTTCCTTACATATCATTTTGGCATAGCATCTCAGTTTTGCCAGAATCATGGTTGGTCCGACTCATCTTCTAGATTCTAGGCTTTGGAGTCCAGCTCGATTTGAACCTTGTTCAAGACAGAACAAATGTGTTGTCTGGAATATAAGTCCCCAACTCTTCTTGTAGCCCAGTTATTTTGTAACCATCACTTATCCATACGCTTATGATCTAGATGCAGAGAGCGTCATCATTAGCAGAAGTGCACAGCTTCTTCTCTCTTGAAATTAGCAGCCTTTCACTCCAGGAAGGAACAAAAGCATGAAATGGATAATCTTTATATTTACAAATAGCATGAAAAAAAAACAAAAATAAAGCAAAGGTTAATTGATAATGGGAGGGAAAGTCTGGGGTTTTAAGAATATGGGAAGGTTTAATAGGACAGGCTCCAGGTTTCAGTATGGTAGAGAGCTGTTGGGAAGTTATAAAGTGGAATGTACTTACACAAGCAGACGAAGAAGGCTAGCAGGGCAAGTACTGTAGCTCTCTCAAGGTGCCCCTTTGTATTTCTAGCTGCCCCTGCAGCTGCAGCTACCTCATAGGCAGTGTTCCTTCGCTCTGTCTACATTCACTAAGAAGCATAATAGCATTTTGAATGATATTGTCCCTAAAAACTTGAGACAAATTAGAAATGGGAAAATAGTGATTTGCTACTGAGACAACCCTCAAAATCAGAAGAAGGTCATGGAATAACATTCCACAATGTAGGTAGATACCATGTACACACAAAAAATGGACATGAGCTACAGGTCAATGGGTTGTTACTCTGCTATGGTCAGTGTACTCTCTCACTGACTGAAGCTCATCTGCTGTGACCTCTGAGATTCAAGCGCATGTTATGCAAGTGTACTCCTAAATATTCATTTTTTGGATAGTGTCTTAGTTAGGGTTTTATTGCTGGGAAGAGATACCACGACCAAGGCAACTCATATAATGGAAAACAGTTCATTCCAGCTGCCTTACAGTTTCAGAGATTTAGTCCATTATCATTATGACAGGAAGCATGGCAGCATGTAAGCAGACATGGTGCTAAAGGAGCTGATGGTTCTACACCTTGATCCAAAGGCAGCCAGGAGGAGACTATCTTCTGAAGGCAGTCAGAAGAGGGTCTGAATCACACTGGCAAGACTCAAGCATATTTATGAGACCTCAAAGCCCCACCTCCAATGTGACGTACTTCCTCTAATAAGGCTACACCTATTATTAGGGCAACTTCCCATGGGCCAAGCATATTCAAACCATCACAGATAGTTTACTTACTAAGTTGCAGTTCATTATATAGGGACCCAAAGTATGGAGGCATCCTCAGCCTCAACATATGCTAACTTAAAACATGGGTTTCTAAATGTTTATTCTATTTTAGACATTCATCAGTGTGTATCTGGAAACCTAAGAAGTCAGGGAAGAATGGGCTAAAAAATGTTGGGAATTGAATATAAACGTTAGAAAGCCAAAATTATTAAAACAGGTGGAATATAATTATTGTCACTCTGTAAAATAATAGCTGTATATTTGATTGGGACAAAAAACACCCTATATGGGTCTTAACTTTTTCATTCATAAGATGAGGATAACATTCTTATTTAAAATTTTCTCTGAGACACGAGAGAGAGAGAACATATATGAAGTACTTCATAAAAAATCAGGTATAGTTTCCTTCCAACTATATGTCTTACTATTTTATCAGAACCTTTCTTCCTTCCGTAATAAGATATCTCCAACTTAAAGACAGGTTTACTGTCTATCACCTCACTGTTTAAAGTGCTGTGTTTTCACGTGGACCAATGAGTGCAGTATGTTTACAGATGCTTCATTTTTTTTAATCCATTAAAGCCTCACTTCAATATTTTACAGAGCAAATTTTTTTCTAAAGTCTTCATTGTATGAATGATGTTTAATCTCCTAAGTCTTCTTTTCCTACATTTGTTTGTACATATAAAATATCATCTTAGGGACCATTTAGTCTTCGAACCTCAAAAGGAATCCTGCACCTTTCCTCTAATATATATTACTTTGTTACAACCACTGTATTTGCAAGTTCTAAGTTGAGAAGTTTCTCTGAGGAAGGTGCGCCTGAAGACAGGGAGTTAGGAATTGCACAGGTTGTTGTCAGTTAGTTTGTTACAAAGCTGCCCCCTTCTACAGGAAGAGCTATGTGGCTGATTCCTTCTCACAGAACAGAAGCTGAATGTTTCTGCTGTCAGAGAATCAAGCAAAAATTAGTTCATTCTTTTTCTTTCATGTCTTTCATCAGCCCGACTGAGGTAGGGGGAAATGAAATTTATTTCTTTGTTCAGGAACAAGTTCTACCTAGTTTATTGGATGGTCCTAGATCAGGAGCGCTTTTATCCCTGAGTGAGGTCCTAAGACTTGGAATACCAACTCCTAGAACTGATGTGTGAGAGTGTGAAATGTCCCTAGCATTGGGGATATTTTCTACAGAAGGGTTCTGGGGATGGGAATAACCATAGAAATAATAACATTTTAATTTTATGTTTATTTAATAACATTATTTAAGTTCCAAGGAATTTGATTTTAGAGTTACCATGCTTTACTTTTTAAAATATTAAGTACAGGTCACATATAGATGAAGCAAACGCCACAGGGATGACCCACTTTACTAAACTGCTTGACATTTTCGTGCACGTTGAGAACTGCCATAGTTACTGTGAGACTAGACAAAGAAAAATGAGTTCAATTTCTAGTCATCAGATTCTCCCAGTCGCGTAATAGAATTTTCATAACACTTGATAAACTAGTGTCACAAGACACAGAGAAAAATAAATTTATAGTAACTTGGTTTGAAGAATGGCTTTTCCTGTCAGTGTCAATGCAAACATTAATTTTAATTTGGCAGACAAGTCTACCATATTTCATTCAGTGTAATGGCAACTCTATTTGAAAAGACCGAGGAGCTGAAAAGCCCTTCCACTGGATGATCTCACAATCTAGCGAGGAAGAGATCACTAACAGAAATGCACAAAGAGCCATACATGCTAAATTTGAACTTTATACAAAGCAAAATGACCAAAGAGAAAGGAAGCAGCAAACCACATTGAGAACGAAGAGTCAAATCAAAAAGGAAAGGCAATGCATCCCATTATAAATGGAGAATTGTGCAAGCAATTTGCATCCATAAGTACAGGTACATGTGTACATGTGTGGATATACCAGTAGACACTGGAGTACAGCCGCTTCAGGTGTCATCCAGAGGAATGTGACCAACCCACTTTGACTGACAGAAGACCCCTAATATGAGCTTGGAGCTTCTTACTTAGGCTAGACTTAGGCCAGTGAAGCCTAAGGGATTTTCCAGTCTTCCTGTCCTGTCTTAGCCTTTCATTGCTGTGAAGAGACATCACTAAATCAGGCACATACTAGGGATTCAGCTCAGATCCACATGCTTCTAACACAAGCACTTTACCAACTGAGCCAAGCCCCTAGCCTGGCATCTTAGATTTTTGCTCATCAAGAAATATCTCTTTTATCGCATCTTCATACCTATGAATGTTGCCACATAGGCAAAGACCTAAACCACAGCTAATTAGAGCCATAGAAGGCTATGTGATCTAAACACAAGACAATGTGAGATCTACCCTCTCTTTCCTGGAAGACTGTCATCAAAGAGTTTTCTGTTCTCTTTCATGACTTAGAGAAGGGTTGAATGAGACTTTCAATTGTAGGCATCTCTGGATAAAGCTGTAAAGTTTTAAGCTCACAGAACTAGCATCTACACTGACTCCTAAGAGACACATTACCACATAACTTGTGTTGTTATCTCCTGGTCCCTTTGTCCTGGTATCACCTTTTTTTTCCGGGGAATGGTGTGATAAAGATCACAGGGAGCTGACAACTTTTGGCTAAAATTGTCATTTTACTGTCTGTGACGGCTATTCTTGGTTGTCATCTTGACAACATCTGGAATGAAGAACAATCCAGAAATAGAGGACACACCTGTGAGAGATGTTATATTTGAATTGAAATTGATGGGTCCACTTGTAGTCTGGACCTTTGAGTTAGGAAGAAAAATACCTTTGTTTAGATCTTGCGGGAGGAAGACACACCTTTAATCTGGGCCATATCTTCTGCTGGAAGTCTATGTAAGGACACAGAGAACAGAATCATTTGCTCTTTGCCTGCTTGCCCCTGCCTTGCCAGCACATCCAGAAGACCAGCTGAGATATCCAGCCTTGTGTGACTAAGTACTACTAGACTCCTGAACTTTCCATTCACAGTCAGCCACTGTTGGCTCAATTTCTCAAAGGGTTTCACCAACTGAGAACTAACTATTCAAATGTAAGTGTTTGGGGGCCATTCTCATCCAAACCACCCCAGTCATTGTATATTTTTTGCCCTCACCTTGGTACCAAATATGTAAAGGACACAGATAATAAGAAAGACAAGCTCTGGTAAAGCCAGTAATTATACAATGAGCCGCCTTTAAATGGGGATGGTGTATTATCTACATGAAGGCTGTATTAGGATTCTCTAGAGTGATAGAACTTACAGAATTAAGCTCTATGTCTCTCTATACCCACCTACCCCCACTCTGCCTCCTGCTTCTGGATTAGATGTAAGCTCTCAGATACTGTTCCAGCACCATGTCTGCCTGCTTATGGGGAAAAGAGACAATTAACAACAGTGTTTTGCCAGGGATACTGGCTCATTCTTGTAAATCTAGGACTTAGGAGATGGAGGCAGGGGGTTGTTAAAAACCAGCCTGGGCTACATACAGAGTTCCAGATCAGCCTGGGCTACATACAGAGTTCTAGGCCAGCCTGGGCTACAAAGTTCTACCCTGTAGCAAGAAAAAAAAACAACAACAATGTGGGAGTGGTCTAAGTGCACAGACAGTTTTCTGATGAAGCCTCAGCCTCTTTGAAGATAAACATTGCATATGATCTATAGTCTCTGTTTGTGATCCATAGGAATACCCGTGAAAAAGGGATCCTTTAATGATGAGCATCCGTGGACATAAGAAGTTAGTCAAATTAGCAGCCTTAGAAATGACAGAATGTTTGCTATACTCCTATCAGTTATGTGGCTATAAAAAGAAAACAGCTCTAAATGGTCAGAGAAAGCTTCCTTTGCAAAAATGATTAACCTCTTTGCCCATCTTCCACTCTGTATCTGAGAGCCATCATCCACATGGATTCAGTTACCTTACTCTAACTTGACTTTTGCTACTTTGTGGGTTCTTTTTTTCTTTCATCCTTTTCCACCCCCTCTTCATCCACACTTTAAACCCCCTAACACTAGGTAGGACAGAAAGAAGGGGCAGTGATATCATTAGACAACTTCCTAATAACTAGGGGCATTGAGTTCCTTTGGGCAAGTTTGAACTTTGTAATCAGGATATCTAATTTCTTATTTTTGCCTCTTTGCACACAACTACTTGACAACTCACAACCAACAGAATCCAACCACCAACAGCCAACCAGCTCACCCCCTATTAAGGTGGCTCTAGCATTTATATATTCTTGGAAAAGTTCCCAGAATTCCAAATGTCACACACTCACAGAAACTACCTGCACCTGGAAAAATCAAGCCTCTGCTAGAGCGTGAAGCAAATCATAGTCACCTGCTGTGAACACATCTCATATCCCATACCTGGGATTAAAATGAAAACATATTCCCATATGGGCTGGAGAGATGGCTCAGCAGTTAAGAGCGCTGACTGCTCTTCCAGAGGTCCTGAGTTCAAATTCCCAACAACCACATGGTGGCTGTCAACCATCTGTAATGGGATCCAAGATAAATAAATCTAAAAAAAAAAAAAAAGAAATTATAAAGAAAACATATTCCCATAATATTATTGTGTTTTTAAAGAAACCAAAATTCCCACTACATCTTACCAGAAGTTACAGTTAAGATTCTAGTCTTATCTAAGTAATCCTTACCTAAGTAAACAAAACAGATGTGGTATAAGCTCCAAGGTACAATTCAATTGAGGTATCAGATGGGGAGTCTCACAAAGAATGTCATCATTCTTTTTATTAGGTTTGACTGCTCCAAAGTATTTGTTGGAATTATGGCTGTTTTGTTAGTCTGCACGTTCTGAGACAGGCTATTGCTATGTAGTCCTGGATGGCCTCAGCACCTCATCTACATGCCTGAGTCTCTCTAGTACTGTGATAAAAGGTACACGCTATCACAGCCATCTCTGCTGTAAATCTTTAAACCTCTTTTCATAGCCACTCAGATCTAGACAAGCTTATAAGCAACTTGACTCTATGTACCCTCTTTTGATGTTTCAACTCACTGAGCAATCAAAATTAGATCAAATCTTTCACATTATACAATGGCTTTAAGAAATGGAAGCCCATAGTTAACTTCCTTCTCAACTGTATAATTATTGTGCCCCAATGTATAATTAAATAGGAACTTTAAGGACTGAAACCATTATACAAGAACTATTTAGGCAAGGAATGATTGTTTCAACTGTTTTTCCATTTAACTGCCCAATTTTGCCAGCTCTTAAACTTGAGTGACTCTTCTTGGTTATCACAGCCTTAATGCCATGGTTTCACCCATTAAGACTCCTGAGAGTAATTTTATAATATGTAAATTAAGGGCTCAATTCAAATAGCAATTAATACAAGTTTGGTTGTTGTATCTTATTCAATGCCTACATCAACAGCTCTTGGCCACAGTTTTCTGTTTTGTCCTAAAGGGAGATACCCTGAAAGTAGTTCATCAGCTTTTCTCAAGCAACCTTTGTGGATAAGACCTAATTATATCCAGGAGCACAGACACTCTCTTTTTAAACGATCCTGTAAAAATACTTAGGACATACATTTATCCTTCAGTATCAATGGGGAATTGGTTCCAAGATCGCTGCTTCTTCCCTTGAGGTATTCTCACATGCTCAAATGCCTTATATAAAATGACATGCTGTTTGCATATAAATCTATGTCCATCATTTTAATTTAAATCATTTCTAAATGCCATGTTAAAATAGTTGTTATGTGTGCTATTTAAGGAATCATGACAAGATAAAAAGATCGCTGTACCTGTTTGGTACAGGTTCAGCTTTTAAAAATACTTTTGATTCACTGTTGCAAAAACCATGGAAACAGAACCTTCAGATACGAACAATGGACTATACAAATGCTCAAAAATACAGTCCTATGAAAAGGAGGGGCCCTTGGCACACATGTAATATAATTCCTTAAATTTCTTAATTATTTGGGAAACTGAGAGTTGCTTTCTCCCTGGCATGGTCAAAAACAAACAAACAAACAAAAAAACAAAACAAAAAAAAAAACCTTACTGATGTTCTTAGCACTTGCTACATTAAAACTAACATCTTTTAGGCCTTTTTCAGTTTTGTAGGCAATATATAATTTACCTATAAATTCTACTGTCTCATTTATGTCATTATTGCCAAAAAAAGTTCATCATCTCAGCAAAGGCTGCAAGCACTCTTATTAATTCCGTGCTTGCTAGAGACTCCATTACTGGAGAAGCTGTAACACCCTACTCTCATAGCTTCTTTGGTCCTTGAGAGCCATTTGTATGTACTCTATTTTCTTATGCCTAAGACACAAAACTAGTGCTCTGTCTTTGGAGGGGCTATTGCTGGCTTCAAATCAGTGTCTCCTGCAAAGAGGTTCTCACAGATCCTTAGCACATAGCCCTCTAATTTACAGCCTTAACTAGCTCTTAGAATCAGTACTCTACAGTTATTAAACCTTTTGCTATAAGATTCAATGAAGATGCTGGGGCCTGTGACAGATCAGTCATGCTGGTGAGAATGGATGCCCCTTATCTTCAGTTCTTTTGTCAGATTCTGTGCTGGATGAAGTCACCCCCTTTCCAAATTCATTGTCTACCTAGAGACCTCTCTAATCTCAAGCGAATGAGAATAGGAAAATAGGAGTTGGGCATACTATGATCACAGACACTTCCACAGGAACTTGTCAACTCTTAACCAGGATGACCCTAAAAAAAGATTAAGTCTAAGGATCAAAACGGTTAACTCTCATACTGGAGCTAATGCAATAGGTGCCCTAATTGCAAATCAAGGCTGAATCAAGACAGTTGTTTTGTTTGTTTGGTTTTTTTTTTTTTTTTTTTGGTCTTTCAGAGTTCCAGACATTGTTGAGATCCCTTTCCTTTGTTGGAATGTACAATACTTTGTTTTCAAATGTTGATAATGGAATGTGCAGCTTTATACATGCCAGGTAAGAACACTACTCCAGGTCATCTGATGAAACTTTCACTATCCTAACTTGTCTGTAATCCCAAATTTAATTAAGGAAACTGCTTTTCAGATATCTTACCAAAATCAAGGAGAAATTATAATAAAGTCTTTTACATGCCTGGCTGCTGACAGCATTTAAACAGTATGTCTCTTTTGCTTAAATGCTTACAAGTTAAGATAAAAACAGAGTGCTCTTTCCTCTGAAAAAACAGTGATCAAGAGAGTTCCACACCATCCAAACTGCCAGCTGGGCATTGCTTCCAATACGCTAGTCCTATATCATAAGCCCAATAAAACTCTGTCTTCTTCCCTTCTCTAGAAATGGCAGGCCAGCTTTAAAAGTCTTTAACCTCCCCTACTCCACACCCACCCTGCTGCCCCTCCACACCCACCCTGCTGTCCCCCCACACCCACCCTGCTGCCCCCCCAAAATACCCTTTGTGTAACTAATGAACTTCCAAGTGAAGGGTTGATCTAGATGTGATAGCATATCATTGGCCTTTTTATTGGGAGCAAATTGTGTGTTGGGAGTTCAGAATGAACTGTATATTCTGTATTTTCAAAATATTCTGGATTTTCAAAGTGGCTATATCAGGTGAAGCATCTTTGTCACTGCATATAGTGAGAGTCTTAAACTTGTATTAACCATCTCAGGATAGAAGATGCAAAGCTTTAAGTGACTCCCCTGTCTCTCTCCCACCCCAACCCCCAGAAGCCTGTCATGAACCAGTTTTTCATCAGCAAAGTTTCTGATGAGGCCTGGGAGCTGCAGAATGTAAAACCACTCCACAGTGGCTTCTCTGCAACAGAATATCCCACAATTTATATTACAACCATCATCCTTTTGGTCTTTGTATTTTAGAATAGTTAAGACACAAACCAAAGCAGATGTGAACCCTGTGGCTCACTCTTTGTAGTGGTTTAAGTCCTAAAGTCATCACATCTCAAAGTGGCTCCCGTATCCTGTAAGTCAGGCCCTGCCATTGTATGTATGATGAGCTTGTTATTACATTCTGATTGCTATGTCACTTATTATATATTAAACTAATATAACTAGCATCTTGGTGTCTATCAGCAGTTGTTATGCTGACTAAAAACCAAGGGTATTTAGTAAATACCACATCCTTCAATCATGTGAAGAGTCATGGAGTTATCTTACACAGCTGTGTGGGGTTAATTTTTCCCCTAATAAAAAAAATCACATAATGCAGGTTATAAAGCTAAGAAGTTGGAAAAATGTATTAGAAATGGAAAACTCTGAGAAAAAAAAAAGCATGATTTATAAAGTATTCTCTTGAATAAAGACAAATGCAATAATAAGTGTCTTACGGGGTCTCGGCTTTTTTAATTTCTAGAAATCAAATCCCTGATGAAGTTACAGTGTTGTTTTGGATTGTTTGCTTGGGGCTTTATTTCTTTGGCAAATACTAGTGGAAACAATAATTAATATATACGTTTATTATATAAATAAATTTATATTATAAATTTATATAAACAAAGTTACATAAATTTATTAGATAAATTATATAACAGGCACCATAAGTACCATGTTCCAGACTCTGGGAATAAGGGAGAACCCAGTTTGAGTCTCAGAGTCAGGAGACCTTACAGTTCAGTTCATTAAAACTAATTAAGAGTGGGCTAAGATACTGTGACACAGCAGAACAGGGTGGGTACAGAGAACATCCCGATATACTATACTCAAAGAGATGCAGAAGAGCATCTCAGAAGTAGTGGCTTGCAATGTATGCACTAAAAATACCTGGTACATTTTACAGATGGGAAAACAGGAGACTACAGACATAATAAATTACCTGACACAGGCAACTATAGTCTGTGGTGAAGTCAGCTTTGAGCCACAGCCTAATGGGCCCCAAAGCCTATTTCACCACTAACATCACCTCAAGTTTCCCATGCCTCCAAATTTTAAGTCTCCTCAAATCAACTGACCTGAGCTTGGAAACAACTTCCTAGAGTAGATCAGGATGCTTTCTCACTGGGTACCCTGGTTACCAAAAGCATTAAACAGCTTGCATGAGAAAGGCCTCCAGGTAAGACTTTCATCACCCCTTCTTCCAGACAACAGAAGATACAGGGCAAACACTTAACTATCAGCAACAAAAGCTACAGCTTCACATTGCTTTCTACAGAGGAAATCTTCATCCTTGACAGGAGGCTGCAATGCAGCTGAACTGCTTCTCCTGTTGATGAATGTCAGGACTGACCCTAGTCTCTTAATTAGTACTTTGGACCTTTGTCTTCAGGCTTTGTTTCGTCTTCAGGGTTTGTTTTGTCTTCAGGGTTTGTTTTTGTTTGTTTGTTTGTTTGTTTTTTGCATAATCTGAACCACCACAGAACTCAAGACTATCTGTAGTCGGGAATCCTGTTTATTTTGTTTTGCCTGCCTTCAACTGAAATATTAGACACCGTGTAGCACGCACATCTACAACTAATTAGCTTTGTTTCCCAGAGAACCTGTTAAAATAGCATAATGTGGATTTTTATAAAATTATCCCCTAGAGACCCTGCCCTTGATTTCACATTGCTATGAACTAGAATGTAAACGGCATCGGAACTCTTCTCAGCTTACTAAACCCACTAGCATTTTCCAATACTTGTAAGGAATGATTTAACTATTCCTATTTCAGTAGGACAAAATAATAAACAAACAAAAACTCGAAGCAGTGGTCTATAACAAGGATGTCACTAGCCATTCCAGGGCATGTTGCCTTTTGTTTCTGTAAATTTGACATCTTCGACCAGAAGTAGTATCCTGGAGCCAACATTTTAAAACCAAGCTATAAACTTTTTCCTCACTGTTTTCTCCCAGCATTGCATCCTAGACTTAATTATAAGAACTCCAACATTTGCAATGATTTTGATTAACTTTTTATTACGGAAAATGTCAAACATACAAAAGCAGAGATGGACATATATAATGAGCATCATTTAATCACCATTCAGCTTAGACAATCTTAAAGGCCAATCTTGTTTGAGGATGTCCAGTGTATTTAATAGCAAGACATATTTTGAAGCAAATCCCAGACATTATATCATTTCAACTGTAAATATTTGAGTACAGATAAGAATTCTTGATTCCGCTATAACCACAGTATTATAATAATCAATGTGAAAATATCCAGCCAATGCTCTCAAAGTATTCTAGTTGTCTGATAAATTCACTCATCTTATAGTTTGATCAAATCAGGATCAAATTAGATCCATATAGGTACTGACTACTCTCTGAAGCCTTCTTCAACCCATAGGTTCAGCCTCCACCCCTTCCTTTCATTCTTGTGACTTATATACTGAAAAAACTGGATCATCTGTCCTGGGTTTTCTTGAAGTCAGGAGATTCTATGAATCTCATCTGTTTGACATATAGTAAACCGTTTCTCTGTCTCCTGCATTTTCTATAGAGGAGAAATTATGTCAAGAGGCACAGTCAAATTTAGGTCAAAATTTTGGCAAATGTAGGAGGTACATAATGTCTGGGATAACACAGACATATCAACAATTGTTGCTACTATCTCACAGTTGCCTTGAAATCATCGTGTAACACCTGATATACAAAAGCCACATATATGCTAGAGATATTAGAAGAGGAATGGTTCACCATTCATTATCATTACAAAATATTAAACAAATATTCAGTGACGCCTACCATATATCAAGTAATGTATGCTAGATATAAAAAGACTAACAAAGCAAGTTCTTTGCATTCACGGTCAAATCTGATGGGAAATACAGACAAAAAAGCACAAAAAGGCCACAGGTGCCAAATAGAATTCTGTACAGATACAGTGGTAGTGCAACAAGGTGAAGAGTAGCCACTGTTAATACCAGGAAAGGAGTGTCCAAAAGCATAGGCTGAGCTGTGTTCTTGGGGATGTCAAAGAGCTCACCTGTGCTTCACAATTCCATTCATCATTGGGTTCACATACTTGATTCTTTCAAAGTAAATCTGAACAACATTTATTCCATTCACCTAAAAAAAGATAATCTGATTAATAAAGGTTTTACTGGTTTGTCCATTCCTGTAGCGTCTAGACAACAAATATTTACTGAGGATTTAGTATGGTTCATCAACCCTTTATACTGGCAAAGCCCGCAGTGAATTATCCAGTGAGGTTCCACTGGAAGCACAGGTGAGAGGCTAAAGAAACAAAGTCCCCCAGGTATGTTATAAAGCTTAAAAGAGAAAATTCGGGAATTCACAGGTAGCAGACATTTCTAATGTGGGAGTCAATGACAAGTGTCTCCGAATTTTAGCCCCTCTTTTGAAGCCCTGGAGTTATGCAGGATTCAGGCTGACTCCTAATCCTCAGGGAGTTCATATTCTATTAGGAAAACAGTCAGTTAGGAACATAGCTATCATAGGTGATTCCACAAAAAGAACTCTGGGAAAAAGAAGCTTGGCCAGCTGTTAGTATTATATAGGTTCTAAGGAATTTCAGTTCCCTTCCCCAGTTAACAACTGTTGAGGGAGAGAGTGTTCTTTCTTCTAAAGGAACTCCATTTAACAGGAAGCCAGGAAAGAAGCAATTCCACACCCAGAGCCTGTTAAACCATGTGTCCCAGAAGTGCTGCCACCCATACGGCTATGTTACAAGCTACCTGTGCTTGTTCTTACACACTTCAGGTTTTGCTTCTAAATAAAGCCTTACATCAATTCTCTCAAATAAAACCAGATCAAGGAATTATTTGTAGCTGTGTTTCAAGCCCCTTCTTGCAAAAGAAAAAAAAAAAAAAAGATCTGATTGATTGGACAAAACATAGGTTTCTAATACATCTTGTGGCTGCATCAAACATATCAAAATTATTTCAGCTTCAGCATGGCTTCTTCAAGCTTTTTAAAGGATAAGCATAGGCACTTGTCCAGCTGGGAGGGGATGGGGGTAGGATCAGCCCTTTAAAACAACATGCTGAGAGCAAATTCCTATTATCTTGTGTAAAAGACTTAATTATCTTGCATCAGTGTACTGGATTTGGAGGGGAAGTGGATAAACTAAAATTTTCAGCTGTATATCTTCATTGCACTCAACACATAAAATGCATAGGCACTAAGTAACCACTCCAAGGAGAATATCACACCTGCTTGTCAAACTTTAGGAGAATATAAGATAGAGACATGATTTGCTTTCTTTCTGAGTCAGCTGTTTTGTCTGCATGGCTTGGAATTATTTTATTTAAATGCTTTCACTCTTTACTTTTCTAGACTGACCCCCCCGGAAAGGGTATTTCACTTGTCTATATAAAATTGAATTTAAAATGTGTTAGCTGGGTTTTTTTGGTATGAAATATGGAAATGAAAAGGACTGGAAGGTTGAAAATTGCATAAACAATCTCTGTGGATCCCAAAGAAAATCTCAGTGAACGGCACTGCTCAATCCAAATACTTTTGAATGAAGCAACGTATGTTTATAGGATGCTAATGAAACCTGCTTAAATCAACAGTCTCCCCCATTAGTCAACTAGAGTTTAAGAGTAAAAATAGAATACTGTGTGTTATGTCTAGAATGCCACACTGTAGTTAAACTTTCAACATATGTGTGGCATGTTTTGGGTAAGAGGTATTTTTATGTATGCAATACAGAAATAAAGCAATAATTCATTTCTCTAGGATAGGTGTAGACTCTTATGACTGAGATTACTGAGAATATCTATTCAGTGATTGAGAAGACTGAGTCATTAGGGAAAATTATAGTCAATAATGTACTATTTAGGATATGAGATTACATGCTTGGTTTATAAAAAGCAATCGTTTTGGTAAGCAGGTTTGTACTCATTTCTTTGACAGTTATCACGTTCCTGGCTACACCTATTTTACTTCAATGGATTTATGTAACAGAGAACCAATGGGGAAAATTGATGACATCCAGTTCTATGTTTAGCAAGTTACTTTTTAAAGGTAACATAGAATAAAATGCTTAAGTTAGTATCAGCCAACATGTATATTTATTACAGGTTGGTAGAGCACATTTAGAAGGTTGGTGGAGAGATGCCCTCCAGTCATATTCACTGTGAAGGCTGTGAATGAGAAATTGAGAGAAAAACATAAAGAGATGCCCCCCACCACTCACACACGCCCCTCACCAGCTGGTAGGACTCTAAAAGCCCCTCCACTAAGAAAAAAAAAAAAAGAAAACAGAAGAAGCCTGACATCAAAAGCACGCACACACACTCACAAACACATGTTAAGGCTGTTTAAAGGAAAAAAAAACCATCCAAACAAAACCATCACAGAGCAGATAGGCACGCGAGCATACACACACGCACACCCCCTAAGAAGAGCAAGGCAAGCAGTTAAGGCACCTTTCCCAAAATCCCATGCAGCTGTGGCTGACCGCAAGAATTTTACAGTGTCACCAAGAAGCGATTGGAAAAGCATCTGAAAAACGTGCAAACTATCTACAAACAGCGCCTGGCAACCGAGACAGTTTGCAAGCGTGATTCA
>JANHMN010000005.1:108726601-108766676 GCA_030674055.1 Rhabdomys pumilio
GTGTGTGTGTGTGTGTGTGTGTGTGTGTGTTATTTATCACCATGGAAGATAGAACTGTGTGTCTTTCCCCACTCTCCCTTTCCCTCAGGGATCGCTGTGGATTTATAGTGGATCTCCAGTAGGTAATTCAGCAAATGTTCCCCCAGGGATGCAATGACTGGAAGACAAAAGGCCCCAGCATTCCTGATGTGGTTTCCTGTTGACTTACAGGCTATATTCAGATACTCTTCTGTGCCTTTATGAATGATGTGGTGTCTTGTAGACTGGAAACAATTTCTAGTATTAAACAGACTGAGTGAGAAGCTACATTTTGCAAACAAACAGCATAAACCTGAGACGAATCTTCAGAGACAGTACTCATCATCCACGCTGCAATGGGCATTGCATATGTCTTCTTTTGTAAAATCTTTTTAAAATCCCTTTGGAGCAGATAACTTCGTATGCATTTGGGGAGGAATAACCTTAAGATTCACAGCTGTGCAACATTTCAGTATCTAGCAGTTAGATAGGCACATGAGATCAAATTCTAGGCTCCACAGCATGGACTGCACAGCTCAGGAAGTCTCCTTCAGCTTCCCCCAGCTGCTGGCTCAGTGCTGTCCCTTGTTCTGGCTGCTTGGGCTCTCAGCCTATTCAGGAATTCCAGTTCTCAGCCTCTCAGAATCTTCTTGTATTAAACACTATCTCCAGCCCCTTTATCCAAAGGGTGACAAAGTCCACACTGATTCCCACTGTGTTACTGAAAGAGGACAAACCCCAGAACTGTTAAACAGATGGAATACTTGCTCTATACATGCCAGTCTTGAGCAAGAAGGTATACCACCATAGTTAGTTTACTAAAAGGTATATTTTATTATGTTGAGAGTCACTACACAAAATTCATAGTATAAATGCTAACTGTGGTCCTAAGCCTATCTCTCCAAGGCTGCTCAGTTCTGTGATGTATCTTAGCTGAAGGTCAGGCTCAGTCTCTAACAGACTCTGATTTTAGGGTCAAGAACCAAGGGGAGAATCTCCAACAACAGGGCATATCACAGTGTTCTCTCTCCAGATGTGCAGAGCTGAGCATTGCTCTTGGTTTTTGCTTGTATACTGTCCAGTTCATATCTTTGAGTTCCAAAATTGTATTTGGTCATCTTTAGTGAGTTATGTCTCTGGGTTGTGGCTATCAGGCACAGCCTTGGGTGTAGAAGGATACCTAACTAAGCTATTTTTCTACGTCAAAGTGAATTTTTACTATACACATTAAATGTCCTACCTGCATTTGAGGGACACAGGTCCTTGTTTCAAGGTTGTATTCTGTGTCCCAAAAAGGTCAGGGTATCTTCTTGCCCCCAAAGCCCACACAAGCTCCATGAGAATATAGTTTATTTATCAATCACCCTGCCACCCAAAGGCCCACATACAATGAACCTACCAGCACCCTCAGAGGCCACCAGGCTTGTGATGGCCAGCAGCTGTTTCACCAGGGTGAAAGTCCATTTGATGAACAGGAGGTTAAGACAGATAAAGTCAGAGGTTAAAAGGAATGGGGAAATGGTATCTCTCTCAGTTCCTCAGAAAGGTTTGTATAACAGCATCAACAGTAGCCTGCTCTGGAGAGCTCTGCCCTACATTCCAAAGGCAGATTGGTTGTGAGCTTTGACCCAGCATTGTCTTCTGGGAATTTTCGGCCTGCATGGAGAAACAGCACTTAACTGGCTGGCCTCCTGTCTATCTTTCAGGTTATTTAAAACATTTGGAAGAGGCATCACAGGTTTTATTCTCATTTTTCCATATATGGAGAGAGGTCATAAACCTTCCTACACTTCCACCAAAGGTTTTAGTGATCACCCCGCATCCCAGAAGGGACACATTGATTTCAGACTTTAAGAGCCAATCTATTCTTTATGGGCCCCTAATTTTGTTGGAAACCATCTCCCTTTAAGTTCCCCATATTAATTTGTTTAACTTTTTTTATAATTTCCAGGATGGGAACATATGCCCTAGCTTCCGTGAGGAAATCAGATGGTAACTTTTGGATGGATCCAAGAGATCAAACTCAGGACAGCAGGCTTGGAAGCCTTTACCACTGAGCCAGCTCACTGGCCCAAATTCCTTTTGTATCCGACGTTCCCCAGTTCTTCATTTGAGGTCTGACCATGGGTCAGGTGTTTTTCACATTTCACTGACAACATTCAGAGATCACTGGGGTCTTCATTTCCTGTTCCTAGATGATTAAAGAACAGCTAGGGAGATTGCAGAGAGCACATCCTCTTTACCACAGAGCTTGAAGTCCCAGGGCTAGGACTAAGGTGAGGGTTCTCACAATCCACTGCATACACGTCCATCAATTCGTATGTTCCGTTCTTCTTTCCTGAGCTCATGAAACATGTTTGGTTGGGGAAGGGGTCATCTTTTTGTATGGAGAACAGAAGACAGTCTAGGGTTTATCCCTTGGATGCTATTCACATTTTATTTCATTTTAATTTATTTTATTTTGATTTATCTTATTTTTTGACACCATGTCTCTTGTTGGTCTGTAATTTGCTGGGTAAACATGGATGTTCCAAAGTCTCTTTCTCCCTGGAATGCAATGAGATAACAACTGTGTACCTGTAGATATGTCTTTTTTGTTGTTGTTGTTTTTTAAACGTAAGTTGCAGGGATTGAACTCAGGTCCTTATACTTGTATGCCAAGCACTTTACTGACTGAAGTAGCATCCACAAAATTCCATTTTGATGTTGTGAACTAACTCTCCTATGCCTGCATGTCATGGATGTAAACTTTTAAATTCCAGAAAGTGAAAACAACAGGCTCGGCTACTTACTTGTTCAGTTTCACTCCGACAATGTATATTTTTCCTTTAAGATGCTATACTCATAAAAAACATGAGGTTGACACAATTGAAAAGAAATATATGAGTTCATATGATGACTACGGCATGGGAAATTAGACTTCAGCATATTATGTGCTGAAGGCTGCATGTATACTAGATGTCTGTGCCCATGGACCACTACCCCTGACTTCCCAGTCCTCTGCCTCCTATTGAGTTCCTGTGCCCATGGACCTCTGCACCTGACTTCTGAGTCCTCCAATGCCTACTGACTTCCTGTGCCCATGGACCTCTGCACCTGATTTCTGAATTCTCCAACTCCTATTGACTTCCTGTGCCTGTAGATCACTGTTCCTGACTTCCCAGTCCTCTGACTCCTGTTGACTTCCTGTGCCCGTGGACCTCTTCACCAGACTTCCCAGTCCTTCAACCTCTATGGACTTCCTGTGCCCATAAACCTCTGCCACAGACATCTAAGTCCTCCTCCACCTCCAATTGACTTCCTGTTTAGTTTTCATGGCAGATGTTCTCACCTATAATTTGAGGATGAGCATGATGGATACTCTGTTTCAGTATGAAGGATGTTGATTGTCCAGACCTCCTGGGAAAGCCTACCATGTTTCATGGAGAGTGCTTGATAGAGACTATGCCAAGGTCCTAGTCCATAACCAGTTTGTAGTGAAAGAAACAAAGATAGGGGAAAGCCTGATTCATAAATGTGCACAAAGTACCTTGGCTATGCCAAGAGGAGTAAGAGGAGAAAACAAAGAAAAGCAAGGCACTCAGAGCAGGATGAGGAGGAGCATTGTGTCTCTGTCAACATGAATCAGCATATCTGCAGTAGACAGTCCTATGATTTTGGAACCCACAGGCTTGACTCCATGCTATTAGACACTGTTGTACTTATTAATGTAATCTATTTCAGAATTCTGTACATGAGTTCTGTAGAGACGTCATGTACATCATTTTCTGCTGTGCTCACCCCACCTCATCCTGTACAGATCCTCCTCAAATGCATCCTTCCTCCTCCTGCTCTTCTACTGTGATTATTATCTCCTATATAGACATTAGCACGTTTATACATACATATACAATACATATTTTATATGAATACAGATTGATGAGTCTATTTGGCATTGCTTATAGGTGTATGTGGTTAGTGTATTCCACCCGGGGTCATATGACCTAGCAGGGGCCTCAGGTTTGCAGAAGACTTATTCTCCATCTCTCAGTGACCATTGTGCTGCTATGGTTTTTCCTGTAGCACTGCATCTAGAGGTAGCACTTGTGAGATTGTCTCCAGCCATGTTTTCAGGACAACTGACATGGTCACAGTGCTGGCCCCCTTTCAGGTAACCTTATTGTTAAGATTATATTGGTGCTTGCCCCCCTGTCATATACAGGTGCCAATGCCTCCCAAACTGACATACTAGTCCTCTGGCTCTATGGTCTTTCCTGTCTTTCCTCTGCAGTGTACCCCGAGTCTTTGTGTGAGCGTTGCATTCTAGATGGGGTAATTATGGCTGTGGATACCACAGTCATTGTTTGTTCTCTGCTTTTTGATCAGTTATGCATTTCTGAATGGTCTCCCTCTGGTGAAAAAGAAGCTTCTTTGATGAGGGGAGGAGTGACACTTTTAATTACAGAGTTTTAAGGATAAGTATTTCTAATGCATTTAGAAGCTATTTCCAGGTTTAGGAAATTGGCAGTAATTGGTTGGACTCTAGGTTCCATGACTACCTGGACAAAGCAGGCATTAATTCCCTCCTTTGGAGCTTGTCTTTAAGTCCAACTAGTTAGCTACTGGTTACGTCAAAAGTATAAGTCCATTGCTGCAACTTTTGGGATATCTTGCCATTTTGGCTATTGCTGTGATCTGTGTTACAGCCAGATAGAAGTATTGATTGAGTTTGTCTCCTGGATGCTTGAATAGCTCCTCCAGTTCTGTGTCAGCTAGTCCTCAGAGAGGAGGCTTCCTGATTAGACACAGTTCAGTGTCTGAAATGTATGGAGCCTTCAACAACTGTGTTTTAGTTTCAAGATGTGGGTCAAATAAAGACAGTGGCAACAACCTTTAGTAACCTTTGGGCTTATTTCAACCCCCCTGATCAGTAACTAGAATGGAGGTTCGCCATGCCTGACACTGGAGTTTCAGTCTGCTGTTCTTGGTAGGAGCATTTTCACTCAAAATGAAATTACATTTTTAAACCTTTATATTCATATGAGTTTTTATATACATATACACATATATCTTATACATACAAATACATGAAATCTGATTTCATCTTGTATTTTTGAATTAACGTCTATATTGCATTTTGAATGAACTATGAAATAAAGTTACTAGAGCATTTTCAAACATCCCAAGTGTTATTAACACCTTCCCCACGACTCTTTCTCCATCACTGAGGGAAGTCAGGGTGGGAACTCAAGGCAGGAAGCTGGAGGCATGAACCGATGCAGAGCACACTGAGGAGCACTAGTACTTACTGGCTTGTTAGCTCATAGTTTGCTACGTCTGCTTTCTTGTAGAACACAGGATATGGTAGCCTGCACAATGAGGTGACTCCTTCCACATCAATCACTATATAAGAAAATGTCCTCCAAGCAAGGATGCTTGCGTTACACTGGGAAGGGTAAATGGAAAGATTGTGGAAGGCAGATGGAGGGGGTGTGGTGGTTCTGGGTAAGGTATGGGGAGGCACAGAGGGGATGGCCGGATGGCCATGAGGATGAATGGAAAACTAGAACTGACTGAGTGTTACAGGGCATCTCCAGGAAGAGACAGGGACCTGGGGATAAGGGAGGCACCAAAGAATCAACTGGGGTGCCCTTAGCTTTGACTCACAGCACTGGGGATATGGAGCCTGGGGAGGCTGCCTCCTGTGGCCTATGCTCTCCCATCACTCTGGGATTCACTTTCAGGTCCTTCAAACATTTGGGGTTAGTTTCAGTGCAAGGTGATATATTTTGGTCTAATTTCATTCTTCAATGTACCCAAGTCCAGCATTCCAAGCCCAGAAGCTCAAGATGCTGTCTCTTTTCCAGTGTGTATTTACCATCTTTTTCAAACATCAGGTACCTGTAGTTACCTGGACTTAGTTTTGGATTTTGGCTTTGGTTTCATTGATCTACATGCCTGTGTGTTGACCAGGACAATGCAGTTTTTATTAGCACAACTCTGCAATGTCTCTTGAAATCTGGAATGTTAGTGTCTCTTGTATCCCATATAGCCCCTCCTCTCTGGCCTCTTTTGTGCTTCCAAATCAATTAAAGTGTTTTTAAGTTTTTCTCTGAAGAGTGTCAGGAGGATTTTGATTGGGATTGAATCAATTCTCTGCATTGCCTTTGGTATAATGGTCCTTTCCACATTGTTGTTTTTTGCTGTGCCCATAAAAATTCTTCTCATCTTCTTGTGTACTTCTCATGAAGATATGTAGAATTTTGTAAAAGGCTTTTTTTTGTATCTATTGAGATGTTCATGTAAATTTTCTTTTCAGTCTAGCATATTAATTATTCTGCACATTAGCTAATGTGGATGAACTCTCCCGGCGTCTCCTGCATGGAGACAGCTTGAATGTGATGTATGATTGTTTCCCCCCATATAATACATAATAAAAATAGATTCTTTGGGGATTCCACACCATATATTCCTCTCAGATTTGCTTCCCAGTCCTTCCCTCTCCTTCCTCCACCATTGTTACCACCTCCTCTAGAAAAAAACAACCAATCAATCAACCAACCAAACTAACTAACTAACTTGCTAACTAATTAAATAACTAAATCCCAAACCGTTCCAATTTCCATTGTCTATGCATCCACTGAGATGCTTTCAGACTCTCACAGGCCTGCGCCCTAGATGGTAGTGAGTCCTCTGCCTCCTGCAATCCTGCTGGAAGTCATCTACTGTGGAGGGTGACACCCAGCATCCTGTTGCAGTTTTTAAGAGTTCACTCTGATGGCTTCCTATCTAGGCTCTTGCTATTTGGAGGAGGTTGCAGGGGGTTGGAGTGGGTGACTGTTATGGTGGATTGGGGTTGTCACAGAATTCTTCCATGTCCATCTTCCTCAACTGTGTATCTGCAGTCATTGATAGCACTGTGAAAGTAGCTTATGTGTTCATGGTGGACTAAGGGAGCATGTCTTCTGGGCTTCCCCATGGTTTCTGGCATCAGCACAGACCAGGAACAGGACTCTCAGTTACAGTAGAGCCACGAACCCATGTGAGACCCTTTGTTGCAGCTGAGATCATAGACATCAATGTGGCTCTACCTGCAACCTAATACATGGATATCCACGTGACTATCAATGGCAATGCAGGTCACACTGAGACATGGCTCTCTGTGTCAACACAGAGAAGACATTACCAAGACCTTGGGTAGCAGAGAAAACCACTCAGAATATTTTATCCCCAGCAGCAGCCATGTGACCTTCTGTGGCAGCATGTCCTATGAATATCAACACAGCGTCCTGCTGTAACACCTGTCATGAATATCTTCATCTCTCTCAGTGGTAGCATAGAATACGGAAATCAACACAGACTAGGCCAAAATAAGACTACGGACCCCCACAAGGCCCTCTGTGGCCAGATGCCATCATGGACACAGGTGGCAGGCCAGGCCACCTGCATGGATGTGCACCTCCCTCTTATCTGTGCCCACAGATATGAACAAGGCTTCAGGGTGCAGCACAGACAGCAGACATTCATATGGTCCTTGGCAGTAGCTCAGGCCACGGCCGTCAATACAGCCCCAATCTCATTAATGCCATGGAAGCAGACATGGCTCATGGCCACAACCGGGACCAGATGCTCACTATGTTCTCGGGTGGCTGAGCAGGTCATTCACATCAGTATGTTCCCCTGGGTCAGCACAGCCCCAAGACATGAGCCAGGCAATGGAACAGGACATGAATATCCATATGTCATTAGGTGACAACACAGTCCTCAGATATCAACCCAGACCTCAGGCACATGAGGGCCATTGACTCACAAACGAACCTCAGCAGCAGCGCAGGACATGGTGGTCCTTTGAGGACATCAATCCAGAAAGTGCACTGTTCCTTATTCTTGGCTTCCATCATTGCCAAGATCTAGAGTGATCCCTTGCCCAGGAAGCTTGATTAGGGCCCGAGCCTGCATCTGTGTAAGTTCCAGGCTGCTGCACACCCACCATCCTGTCGACACCACTGGGCAGTACAGGATCCACCACCAACCTCAGCCCTCTCTCTCTCCAGTCCCCACAGTAACATCCCCAGTTCTACGTGTTCCCAGAGCTAATGCTCTGCCTGCAATGCTCAGTGCCTTCATTTCTCCCATCTCACTTGTCACCTTTGCTTTTGTTGCAGTAGCACCCGTCAGGGTAGGTCTACCGTGCATATGCAAGCTTCTGGTAGTGTGTGTGCCAAGCCTGCCAAGCTGGCTAAGCCGGCTTACTGGGCCCACAGAACATATGATCTTTTTAATATATGCTTGTGTTCTGTTTCCAAGTATTCTATGGAAGAAATCTGAATCTAAAATGCTGACGCATATAGCATTGCAGTACGGTGGTTGTTGTTGTGTCTTTAAAGGATTTTGTGGTTAGAATAATACTGTCTCCCTGGATGGTGTGTGAAAATGCTGCTTTTGTTTCTAGTTTTGAAGTAGTTAGTAAGTTGATTGTAGATCTTTGAATCTCTGTTAGATTCTGCTGTGAATCAATCTGTGCCGGGGCATTATTTAGTCAGAAGGAATTTTTAATTGTTTCAATCTTTTTATTTGTTTAACCTGTTCATCTCCCCTTATTTTAACTTTCCAAGTTCCCATGAATCTAAGAATTTATCCATTTCTTTTAGATTTTTCTACTTAATGAAGTAAATGGTTTTAAGTATTGCATTACAATGTTCTGAGTTTCCTTGAAGTCTGTTTAAGTAGTTCCCTGTTCATCTGTGATTCTGTTCATTGAGATTTTCTTTTTCCTTCATTTGATGAGTTGGGCAAAATCAATCTTAATTTATCTTAACTTACTGTTGCAAAAAAAAAAATAAAATCAAAGGAAAAGAACAAGCAAACAAAACGAAACAAAACAAAACCAATAAACATCTGCTTTTAGATTTGTTCCTTCTTTGTATTACTTTGTTTCTCTCTCCCTAATTTCTGCTCCAGTCTTCATTCTTTCTTGCCGTCTACTGGACATCTGTTAAGTTTGTCCTTCTTTCAAATTCTTGAGTGCAATTTCAGCCACTCATGGTCATTCTGACTTGTTTACATGTAGGAGTTTAGACTTAAACGTATCACTCATGGGACAGTGTTTAACATGTATCTGGGATTTTCTGGTGTTTTTTCATTTTTATTTGGTTAAAGGATATCTACCTTCTTTTTGTGGTGTATGTTTGAGTGTCCTTTAATCTCTATGGGTTTGTATTGTGTAAGTACTGGGAATTTCTGTGCTGTTCATTTTGGGTTCCATTCCAGGGTAGGCACATGGGATGCATGGAGTTATTTCACTTTTTCTGACTTAGTTAAGGTTTGTTTCATATTTCAGGGTGTGATCTGTTTTAAGAAGATTTCCTGAGGTGTTGAATACGTGTGTGTTCTTTGGCATTTGTGTGATATGGCCATATATATCTGTTTAGCTCAATAGATGTATACTGTCGATTATTTCTGACATTTTTCTGTTTCTTCTCTAGAGGACCAGTCTACTGTAGAATGTATGGTAGTGACATCATCAGTTGGTGCATCGGAGGTAATCTGTGTCTTTTAAATCCAATCTAATTTTTATGAAGTTGGATGTGCCACAGTTTGTACATACATGCTGTATGAATTGTCCTTATTTCTTGGCTTTGTTTGTGTTTTAGTTTAAAGTCTACTTTGTTAGGTACCAGGATAGTAATACCTGCTTGGTTCCTGGTCTCACTTGCCTCAAATAGTCTTTCCACTTGTTTGCTTTAAGGTAATGAAGGGTAAATGAAGTTCTATACAACAAGAAGCTGGATATTGTTTGTTCATTCATTCATTCAATCATTCATTCATTCAATGTGTATATTTGATTAGGGTGCTGATGCCGCTGATATGATTATTGAAGAGTAAGTGCTAATTGTCATTTTCTAGGGGCATTGCTTTCTTATCACTTGTCCACTTTGTGCTTCAATAATTACAGCTTCATATGGTCTTATCTTTATAGTCTCTTTGCTCTGCTTACTCTTCTCTCTGCTCTAATGGTTTGCTCCCAGTGTCCACTGTAGGGCCCAATGCCGATCCTGTCCTTTAGCCTGCGTCTCTCCTGGGAAGCTGTTCTTTCTACTTCAACTTTTACAGATAGTTTTCCTAGCTACTGCAGTCTAGATTGGCATTAGCCATCTCTTACATATGGAAGTACATCTCTCAGGTTCTTCTTGGTTTACGGTTTCCATTAACAAGTCAGTTGTCATTCTGAGGGGTTTTCCTTCATATGTTACTTGCGGATTTTTTCTCTCTCAGCTTTCAGTACTCTCTTGTTATTCTGTTTCAAGGTCTCTTAAAAATAATGAGCAATGGGGAGTTTGTTTTCCTGCCCTGTCCTTTTGCTGTGCTATGCTTTTGTGGAATCGTGGTGGGATGTCTTTTCTCATTTTAAATAAGCTCTTACTATGACCTTATTAACGATCTGACCAAAGCCTGAGGTCCTTTTCTTTCTTTTATACCCTTTACTCAAACATCTGGGCTTTCATGCGTCCTGTATTTCCATTGTGTTCCTGGACTGTTTTTGTTTTTCTTTCTTCTGTTTGGCATGCGTGCTTTACTTTCTCTATTCTATCTTTAAGTCCTGGTATTCTGTCCTGCGCCTGATCCACTCAATGAGTAAGAATTTTATCCTGAGTTTCCTATTTCAGTTATTGAGTTATTCAGTTTGATCCTCTGATGAAATCAGGGACATACAGGGTATGGTGTGGCCTTAGACTCAGTCACATCTTTGTTTCTGCTAAACTTCTCTTCAATATGTCTACGCCTACACTGAACCCAGGTTTCAAATCTTCTCATTTCATTTAGCTGGATATTTTTTAGACATCACTCAGACATTCATTGTTGTCCCTTTTTTTCAATCCATGGAGCTCTTTCTTTGTGTGTTCTTTAAACCCTGGACTTCTTTGATAATGTTTATGAGTTTTTTCAAACTTGTGTCCTTGGCTCCATCTGGGTACTAATTCTCACTGGAGGACAGTTCTGTAAGACTGTTGATTCTGGGGTGGGGCAGCATCTGGGTTCTTCAGTGTATGGGGGTGTGAAGGAGAAGGGCTTCTCATCCAGGGACCCCTGCCATCTAAGAGGAATACACAGGGGGAGTGAAATAGTTCCTCCCTGGTGAGCATTCCCTGAGCTCCAATCCTTCCTTGTCTAAGCAGCTGCAGGAAAGAGAAAAGTTCAAAGGAAATAAGAAAATTCTACTTTCTTTTTCTTGATTCATACCACCTTTTAAACCAATGATTTGTAAAAACCTATCATTCTCTTTCAAATGCTTAAAAAATAATGTCCCTGGGCTGATGGTGTGGCCTAGATGACCACAGCCAGATATAGCAGCCTGGACAGAACTTTGTCCAACAATGATCAAGTAGTCTTTAAACAGCTTTCACTAGAACCCTTTAAAGAAGTTTTAAAGACAGCTGCTAAAAAGATTTCCTTTGTCACTTGTTATGGTCTGTATATGCTTGGGCTGGGGACTGGCACTATTAAGAGGTGTGGCCTTGTTGGAGTAGGTGTGTCACAGTGGACATGGGCTACAGTTCTCTACTCCTAAGCTGCCTGGAAGCCAATCTTCCACTAGCAGCCTTCAGATGAAGATGTAGAACTCTCAGCTCCTCCTGCACCATGCCTGCCTGGATGCTGCCATGTTCCCACCTGGATGATAATGGACTGAACCTCTGAACCTGTAAGCCAACCCCAATTAAATGTTGTCTTTATAAGAGATGCCTTGGTCATGGTGTCTGTTCACCGCAGTAAAACCCTAACTAAGACATCACCCGCCCATTTGTTGTGCTCCCAGCCTCCTCCCAGAAATCCCTGCCATACCTGCCCCTGCTCCTGCTGTCACCACCTTCAAGAACATGGCTATGTCTCCCACATATGCTGACCTTGTCAAGTCTGCCAGGGATGTCTTCACCAAGGGCTACGGCATTGGCTTAATAAAACTTGATTTGAAACAATGTATGAGGATGGATTGGAATTCACAAGCTCAGGCTCTGCCAACACGAAGATCACCAAAATGAACACAGTCTAGAAACCAAGTACAGATGGACTGAGTATGGGCTAGCATTTACAGAGAAATGGAACACAGGTAACACCCTGGGCATGGACATCACTGTGGAAGACCAGCTTGCTCGTGGACTGAAGCTGACCTTTGATTTATTTTTCTGTCCTAACACTGGGGAAAAATGCTAAAATCAAAACAGGGTACAGGAGGGAGCATATCAACCTGGACTGTGACGTGGACTTTAACATAGCTGGGCCCTCAATCTGGGGCGCTCTGGTGCTTGGCTGGGAGAGTTGGCTGGCTGGCTAACAGATGAATTTTGAGACCTCGAAGTGACATGTGACCCAGAGCAACTTTGCAGTTGTCTACAAGACAGATGAATTCCAGCTTCACACTAAAGTGAACGATGGGACAGTTTTGTGGCTCCATTTACTAGAAGGTGGATAAGAAGTGGGAGACTGCTGTCAATCTCCCCTGGACTGCAGGAAACAGTAACACTCACTTTGGAAAAGCAGCCAAGTATCAGGTCGCCCCTGATGCCTGCTTTTCAGCCAAAGTGAACAAGTCCAGTCTGATTGGCTTAGGGTACACGCAGACCCTAAAATTAGGTATCAAACTGACGCTGTCATCCATGCTTTATGGCAAGAACATCAACTCCGGCAGCCACAAGCTTGGTTTGGGACTAGAATTTCAAGCATAAAGGAATATTGTACAGTCGTTTAATTTCAAACTACTTTGCAGCCTAGCTGCCTTCATAATTTAGTGTACCTTTTAGCGTTGTATGTTGGGGGTGTGAGACTTGATAAATACATTAGACCTCCAGGCTAAGGATGACTAGGCCTTAAGGTGTTTACCATTTCAGAGGTACAGCAGAAACACCATATCGTTTTAGTTCTAGGTATGGGTTGGCGAGGAGCCCCTCTAGAGATGCAAGGCTGCAAGTAGAAGGTGGGATGTGTGAACCCTTTGTAAATGTTTACCCAGTCCCCAGATGAAATTGTGACTTCCAGAGCACCGCACCCTGGTGTCCCAATCCTATCTGCTCGGAAGCATGTACACACCTTCATGAAAGAGACGTTTTTTAGACAGATTGTCATATGCTGTTCCCATCATGCCTTGTTCCCATCCTAGCCCATCAGTTACCTGTTTTACAACAAAAGTAGTCTTTAAGGTGTGGTTAGCTATTTCCTTTGTGCCATTTTAGGGTGGAGAGGGTGGACATGATGGAGCCAGTCATTCAGGACTTAATTCTTCCTTGTGTTGTGGTGTGGTTTTATTTCTTCTATTTTTTTAAATTTATTTATTTATTTATTTATTTATTTATTTATTTATTTATTTATTTCTTCATTGCACCAGAGTATGAAATAGCTTTGGGGTTTTCTATCTCTTAAGTTGGGCGAGTGATTGTGGTCACACCATGACTACACTAGGGATCTCAACTGACTCCTCTTGTACCCTCACCACTATTTTCTAGCAGTTTAATGGGTACATTGTAGTCTTCCATTTTGTGTGGAATTGGCTCCTCCCCGTCAAATGCTGTAGTTATGATCACTTAAAATAAAACTTGAATAAAATACTGAAAAAAAGACATCACCCATTCAGCCCAAGATATTAGAAAATTTATAATTTTTTTAAAAAACTTTAAGTAAATGTAGGCCCAAGTTGCTGGAGATAGCTTAAAGTCTGCTTAACAACAAAGAACAATTTAGGCATGATTTTGTGGATAAACTGAACTCTGCCATCTCCTCTGATGATGAGACATAGTTAAATATACAAACAAAACACAGAATTTTGGTGCCTTACCCTCTGTCAGAAGAAACCAACCCCCAGGGCTAGCCTGATACCAAGTTCCTATAATTGCTAAACTGACCAGTTCAGCTGCCTACGTCCAGATTAAACAAGACCCAGTGATCCTGGCAACAAAAAGGGACACTGCCATCCTCTATAGTGCCTGGTTGAAGAGACAGACATCCTGGTGTCCTGGCTGTCACCCTGGAACATACTCCTCCTACCTATGAGGAAACCTGGACCTCTGATTCTCATGAGTCTGATTCGTCCAGAGAAACAGGTGTTCACTGCTTGCACCTGAAAGATGTATTCTTTATCCTCTCAGAGGTGAGTAAACCTATCTTTGCTTTCAAACGGACAGACCCAGTGGGAATTTACAGCAGATGACACACCAGGACTGTGTTGCTCCAGGATTTCAAGATGCTACATGCAAACCCCCCTGCCCTTCCTTTGAGGTTTCCTGAGAACATGGAATATAAAACGACCACTGAGGGACTACTGCAAGAGCTACACTCCATGGGCTACAGAATATCAGGTAAGAACGCCAGCTTACAATATCAGAGGTTACATATCTAGGCTACAAGCTGAGGGGAGGCAAAGGGAGGCTGTCTCAGAGTGGGATGACTGCCATCTTTCAGATTCCAAGAATAAAGACAGATTCAAGTGTTCTTAGGTACAGCTGGATATTTCTGCCTCTAACACAGTTAGTATAGCCCAGCATCAAGGCTATTATAGACCAGCAGAAAAGCTATTATAGTCTAGTTCAATGTGGGACACTAGCCCCTACTCTCCACTGAGACTAAACTAAACAAAAGAGGTTTAACCTCGAGGCATGGAAATGTCCTGTGACATACCTGTCCATAGAATGGGACCCTGTAGCCACTGGTTAGCCCATCAGTCAAATAGCTGTTGTGGCTACTGCTAGGCAAAAGAAAGAAAGCAAACAAGTTAACTCTCAGTCAGGATCTTTTACTCACAGCACCCTATGGCAGAGTAGAGGCCTTCATCTAAGGAGGACCAGAATCCTGGCTGTCTAATGACTGTGTGACCCAGTACCATTCCTACTCCTGGCCTACCCTTAAGTCTGGTTTGAGAAACCTACCTCCATCAGTTCAGCCATGCTCTTGCCTGATGACACAGGTGCTCATCCATGACTGTCAGGAGATGAAAGGTGAAACCAGGTATCTGGGAGTTTCAGTATTTACTGTAATGAAAACTATTTGGACCCAAGCCAGGTATCTCTCCCCAGAGATCAGAACTGATAGATCTGACCCCGGATGTCAGATGTGGAAAAGGAAAGTCCATCACAATATACACAGACTTTAGGTCCATATGGTTTTACTACCTCACATGACCACAGTATGATTTATAGAGAAAGAGGACTTCCCACTGCTGGGAAAAGGGACATTAAAAAATCTTGGCCCTCCTAGAGGCTATTTGGCTTCACTACAAACTGCTATCCTCATTGCCAGGCTGCTGACCTGGCTGCCTGACAAAGCCCTAAAAACAGCGGGACCATTGATATTCTGACGACATACCACAAAGTGATACTGCCTAAGAGTCCATACTAAAGAAGAAATGGACAGCTCAAACCCTCAGGTTGGTGGAGGAAAAGATCATTCTCCTAGAGGCAACTAACTGACAGGACTCGGTAACTGACTTTCACCAGGCATCTCATCCGGGCTCCACAAAACTTTCTGAGTTGACCAGGCCAAGGTGTGTTATACCTAGACTGCACAGCCTAGTGCAGTATAACTCAGCCAGATGCCAGGTTTGTGCAAAAGTAAATCAAAAACAGAGAGAGCCCTTTCCCAGGAAGCTGTCAGAATGAGAGATCAATACCCTGGTGAGTTCTGGGAAAACTCTCTTCCCCAAGATCCAGCCTGCTAGGGGAGGAGCAAACTTCTTGCTGGATTTTGTAGATAGCTTTTCTGGGTGGGAAGAAGTATTCCCCCACCAGGACTGAAAATGCTCAAACTGTAGCTAAGAAGCTCCTCCAGGAACTGGTGTCCTGATTTGGCCTCTGCCTAGTAATGGGGTCTGACAATGGCCCAGCTTTCCTAGCCAAAACCTCTTCGTTAATAGCTAAGGCTTTAGACATGGATTGAAAACTTCACTGTGCTTATAGACCTCAGCGTTCTGGCCAGGTAAGAAGAATAAACAGGACACTAAAAGAAACTGTCAAAACTCTCATTAGAGTGCAGAGAAGGATGGGTAGGCCTCCTTCCCTTGCTGTGCTTCAGACCTACTGCACCCAGACAGGAAACGATTTACCACCCGTGAGATTATGTTTGCACGGCCTCCCCCTCTGCTTCCCAGGCTCAGAGACCAGCAGTTGTCAGAACTCTGCAGCAATTCCTTTGTCAAGTCACCACAGACCCCCAGTCCTCCATACAGGTTGTTCATTGGACTGTCTGAGAGATTCAGCTGGCCTCTGAGTTCACCACAGTTTCCCCATGTTTGAGTCCACTGATACTGTCTGGGTTAAGACAGGAGCCAAAGCTGCACTGAAACTTGGGAAGGTGATTCTCTCCACCCCTAAGGCCGTGAAGACAGAGGGGAGCTGGAACTAACCTAGAAGGGCAAGCATAAGGTGATTCTCTCCACCCCTAAGACAGTGAAGACAGCTGGCATCAGAGCATGGATCCTGACCACACCCAGGCCAAGAAATTGGAAAGTCACAGAAGCTGCTCCCAAATGGACTGTCTCTGGACTCTGGACCAACTGAAGCTAAGGTCCATTGGACCCAGGGCCCTTCCACTTCCTGCCCCTCTAACTTCTTACAATGTATGTTTGATATGAATACAGAATTATGGTCCAACCCCTGCCACCCTCAGGCCTCAACTGGAAACTGAGAAAGACAGACACAGGCAACATGTTAGCTAGTATGACCTCTACTTGCTGATGGCCACCTTAAGTGCCTGGTTGTATGGAGACAAAAACACATAGGAGAATTTATGTTTTGAGGGAGGAATACAGTGTTGATGTGTGTCTTGCATCTGAGTCCCCTAGTTGTCAGAAACAAGGAAGGTTCCATTGCAAAAACTGGGGTTGTAGAACAGAACCTTCCTAAAATTTTCCTTTAAAAGAGTCCGGCCTTTAAGAAACAGGAAAGCCCTGGGAAATCAGAGTCTATGCCACAGGAATGGACCCTGGAGATAGAGTTAAGCCTTCCCAGTCAGCAGGGCCAGGATTGCTGGTTATCCCTAAACATTCAGTCCTGTACTACACAGGGATAGGCACAAACTACAGATACAAGAAAAATCAATTCCAACATAGGGGTTTAAGCAGTGAACGCTTGTTTTCTGGGTCCCACAGTCTGATGTCTGCCATGGATCTCTTGAGTTCTTAGGTTAGGTTTACCCAGAGGTGAAGCAGGGTTGGACTCTTACCTGAGACTCAAGCATCTGTTTCCAGACCTGTCACAGGAGGGACATAAGTCAGCTTCTTCTTTATAGAGTCATTAGGGAGTCCCTCACTCGAATCTTACTGTTTTCCATATCTGAGACCAGTCCTACCACTGTACTCCCTTTTTATTTACATAAATATATATATGGAGATAAATAACGCATTGTCACACAATCCAAATGTACGCTAGCATAACCTGTGCCTGTGAAATCAAATGCTGTCAAAACCACAGTGTCCACTATTGCCCCAAGTCTATGTCCACTCCATGGTGGTGTCTACCATGCAGCTCAGCGGTGGAAAGCTCTGCCTTCCTTTCTTCCCAGTGCACATGAAGCTTGTTTCCTCTGTCACTGCTGGTGTCAGCTTGGACTGGTCTGTTCTGGTTGTGTTCCCAGGTTTCTCCACTCCAACCTTGTTTTCACTTGGACACTGAAACATCCTGATTTACATCTTAGAAAATGGATCTCCTTTTGTGATTAAAGGGTTCTTCATTGAAGCTGCTTCGTGGTGGTTCACATTTTATAATCATTCTCTTTTGTAGTATAGTCAACAGAAATCTGGTTTGTGGTGTTCTGAAAACTGAAGCCTTTAGTTCCATTTTCTTTTCTTTTTTCTTTTTGTAGCTACATTAGAAAATCATATTTTCTTTGAATAAAAATAGGTTTAACTCTTTCTTTTTGTTATGGACAATTTTAGTTATCAACTTGACTATGTATATGGAGTCAAGTATAAGCTAACCAGCTTGAGAAACTGGTGAAGGGTTTTCTTGATCAGATCATTTGTGGTGACAAGGTCTACCCTAATTCTGGACTATTTGAATTTAGGAGACCCACCCTCAATCTGGGACATACCTTCTGTTCTGCTTATCGTCCCCATCAAAGGACTTGGAAGAAGGAAGCATTTGCTTTTAGCCTACGCGCCCTCTCCTGGTTATTTTTATTATTTATTTGTAAACTTATAGCTCACTTAAAATAATCTTAGTGGAATTAGAACTTTATCATTGTTTGAGGCACGCTGTTAAAGTAGCACTTAAAAATGATAACATGAATTTCAATTAGCAGTGACCATATAAATCAACAGTAGAGCAATTTACCCCATAAGAAGGAAAAAATAGAGTAAATATTCCTAAAATAACAATAAAATATCAGACTACCCGAAGGTCATTCTTTTAAAATACACATACAAACAATTAACTCTACCTAATAAAGTGACTTGGGTAGAAACAAATTACCAATACTGGACTTAAGAGTATAAATAATTTCTGTGCTCCCCTAGGGGAATCTTGTGGAAGAGTCTTTAGGTGTTTGGGAGGATTGAGGGATCTGGAGGGATCTATGGCACTAAAAGAAGACTTACAGAGCCAACTAATATGGGTCCTTGGGGCCTCACAGAGACTTAACCACCAACCAAATAGCATACAGAAGGTGGACCTAGCCCCCACACACATTTATAGCAGATGTGCATCTTGGTCTTCTTGTAGGTCTCCCAACAATTGGAGCAGAGGCTGTTTCTAACTCTGTTGTGGGCCTTTGAATCCCTTTCTATCACTGTGATGCCTTGTCTTGCCTCAGTGTGAAGATGTGCTTAGTCCTGCTGGAACTAGATGTCCTAGGGTCAAGTAGTTCCCATGGGGGAGGGGTGGATTTGTAAGGGTGGGACTAGGAGGAGAGGAGGCGGGCTGAGATTGGGATGCAAAGTGAATAAATAAAAAGTTAATGAAGAAAAATGTAAAGTTCACGAACAAAAAGGAAAGGAAGGAAGGAAAGAAGGGATGGAAGGAAGGAAAGAAAGAGAGAAAGAAAGAAAGAAAGAGCAAAAGAAAGAAAGGAAGGAAGGAAGGAAGGAAGAAAGAAAGAAAGAAAGAAAGAATCACTGTGTTCCTATTGGTTGCAATGATAGTGAAAGAATGCACACCAGGAGAATGATGCCTTACATGTGATGGTTGAGTTTTCCAAAGCAGGAGCAACAAAGTCTGTCATTTCATCACTTCTGTTCTTTTGCTTTACTTCATTCTTCTGGGATTTCATACTTACCTCAACATTGATAATTTGGAACAGCTTTCATTTTTTTTTCCTCTTGGCAGTGCTTGGATTGTACCACATGACATCTTTCGCCAGGCTGCATCCATGAATTTCCCCAGTCAGGTTATACAGATGTTTGACCATGTTAAGTGAAATGTGTAAGTCTCACTTCCACTCATGCCCTCTTATCTCACCCACTTCAAAGAACCTTTAGCTTGGGTGTTGAGATATGTATTTCTGAGACACATGAGTGGGATGAGCCTGTGGGCTTCTTTGCAGGTGATGAGTTGTATTAAACAAGGTTAAAATAAATATACATAATGTGTTCTTATTGTTCAGAGTCCTTCTGATGGGTTTTTCCCATGTTAATAATCAAAAGTAATGAGAGATGAGCTGATTTGATTCCTGAATTCACAGCTAATAGATTCTGCCTTGCTGTTCTAGTTGCTCTGTGAAAAAAAAAAGCACTATCAAGCAGCCAACTGAACCCCCTTACAACACTGCTACCCATTTTGAACAGGCTTAGTTGGGGCCTGGCCAGCAACTGTTTCAGGTAGCTTTTGAAGACTTTGCCAGAAACCTTTTACTTCAGGCTAAAAGGAGGCACATGGACTGTTGTAAACTGGTGCAAAAGAGACAATGGACGCTTGGTTGCTTGGTTGTTCAGCTCACTCAGTGAGTCAGCCAGGAGACACCCTTTGGTTCTGCTTCCCCCAGTTTGCAACATTAGGCCAGGAAGACAGGGTGGTATTTTGTTGGCTATTTTTGACTTTTATCATTAGTACATTTGGTAACATGAGGAAGAAGTGGACATGACATGGATAGCCACAGAAGAATCACCATGACACAAACAGGAGGAGCTGAGGAATGGGCAGAGAACTAGGGATACAGAATAGAAGACTAAATAGCCAAGAAAGAAAATCTACAGGTCCTGAACACTGAATGCATTCCATAGAATTGTCTTACCTTAAAAGCGAGTGCAAAGGGTCCCAGTTAACACTGGCCACTATGAAGAGCAAGGGAATCCTGAAACCTAGGCTCAGAAGCCGCAATGCCAAGGGCTGATGAATCCAGAGTTCCTAGACTACACAAGAGCTGTAGCACTTGGAGGGTAAAGGTCCTAGAATCTTAAGAACACAGAAGAGCTGGAACAACATAGTGAACCATCTGTGGCTGATCTTGTCTGTCTGCACTTTCTACTTTGTATTGACAGGTGTCAAGGAACATAAATTCGGCCAGAGACCTGCTACTCTTCCTCTTCCAATGGTTGCCATCCCCAGTAAAACAAAAGGACCCCAACAGGTGACGGGTAACACTTCCATCATAATCTGAACAAAATTGACAAGTGAGAGATTCAATTGACATTTGCACTCTTCCTATTTTTCCTTCCTTCCTTTAATGATCTGTCTTCCTATCTTTCTGAAGGTGTTTCCATAGTAGAATTTTTAAAGATCTTTATTTCATTGTCAGTTATGTGTCTATATATGTGTGGATATGCACATGCAACTACAGTTGTTTGTGGAGTCTAGAGGAGTGTCAGATCCCCTGGACTTATAGTTACAGGTTACTGTGAACCACCTGACCTGGGTGCTGCAATCTGAACTCTGGTTCTCTGGAAGAGCAGTATTTGCCAGTAACTGCCGAGCTATCACGTTAGCGATCTATAGTAGACTATCACGATTAAGCATAAATATTTTCAGTTTTGTTTAGTTTGTTTACATCTGCAGGTGTCTTGATTGATCCTGTCATTTTAGAAATCTGTTTAAGCAGATATGAAATTAATAGCTAAGAGTTTATTGTAGCACTTAAAAATGCATGGTACATCCTTTGAGAGTACATGGTATCCAATGAAAACACATTGCTATTCAGTTTGGCACAGTATTCTATTGGTATGCATGATGAATAATGACATATAACCAAATTATCATTTTTCTCTCTGAAAGCTTTATATTTGTTCATCTCAGAAGTTTATGATGATCTTAGCATGTATTTCTTTTGATTTATCTATCACAATAATCATTCCACTTCTTGATTATGTGTATGCCTTGCATAAATCTGAGCTATTCAATTAATGACTTTCTCAAATATTCTGTTTTTACTTTTTTCTCCATTCTGGAACTTAGAAGAGACATGTTATGTCCTGTGAAACTCTATGAAGCTCTTTCTATCTGGTTTATCTCTGTTTTGCAGATTGGAAAATTTCTATTCCTTTTATGCAAGCTCTGTCTTCTATCATGCTCATTCTACCAAGTTTTTGCTTAATTTCAATTATTATTAATTTTTCAGTTTTATAATTACATTTTGGACTGCCAATATTGCCCAGTGGATAGAGGTACTTGCCACCAAGCCTGATGAGGTAGGATCCATCTCCAGCATCCACATATTGAGAACCAATTCCTGTAAGTTGTACTCTGTCCTTTGTATACTGTCACTTGTATACACACACACACACACACACACACACACTCACCAACTAAATAAAGGTTAAAATGTTTATTTTAGTTTTTTAAATAAGTGACATTTATTTTCTTATATTTATTTTTACTCTTTAAAATTATTTAAAGATGTATTTATTTTATGTGTATGGGTGTGTTGCCTGTATGTATGTCTGTGTACCACATGCATGTCTGGTGCACATGAAACTCATAAGAAGACTTCAGATGCCCAGGAACTGGAGTAACAAGACAGTTGTAAGCCATAATTTGAGGTCTGGAAATTGATGCTCTTGAAGAGCACTCAGTACTCAACCTCTGGGCCATCCCTCTAACCCAGTGTTTTCTTTTAAAAATTATTTTATTTTATTACTTAGGACTATTACTTCTTCTTCTTCTTCTTCTTCTTCTTCTTCTTCTTCTTCTTCTTCTTCTTATTATTATTATTATTATTATTATTATTGTGTTGGAATATAGGCATGCCATGGTGCACAGGTTTGTTCACTTTGTGAGAACTTAACTTTCTTTTTACAATTTGCACACTTTTAACAAAGAGAAAATGGAAGTAATATAAATAACACTGAGAATGTTTGACAAAGCTCAATCCTTCTCCTGACCCTTCCTCAAGACTCCCAGAGATCCTCCTAATGCTTGGCTGTGAGTCTCTCCATTTGTTTCCATCAGCTTCTGGATGAAGCCTCTAAGAAGACAGTTATGCTAGGTTCCTGTGTACAAGCATAGCAGGGTATCAGTTATAGCGTCAGAGGTTGGCTTTCTCCCGTGGGGTGGGGCTCAAGTTATGGCAGTTATTGGTTGGTTGTTCTCCCAGTCTCTGCTCCATCTTTATCCCTGTGAATCTTATAGGCAGGACAAATTTCTGAGTCACAGTTTTTCTGAGTAAATTTTATAAGCTTCCTAATATATGTATATTTAAAAAAATAGTCTAATTGGAATTACTCTATATGGGGGAATAAATAATGCTCCTTCTAGAAACTCTAAACTCTTAAACAAAAAGGCCAGTAGCAGGAATTGGGACACCTCCATTTGAATTGTTGGCCACATGGGTCCCAAAGTATAGGGTATTGCCACTGTACCTTGTTGACTGTCAGAATTTGAGGGTAAGGCTCCATTGCTGAAGATGCCACACACTCTGGTCACATGACTGGGAGAAATCAAACTGGTACTGAACTGGACGCCTTGTCCTTAATGGCCAGCTTCCATACTACTGCAGTAGCTAGGAAGGCTTCCAAGAGAGAAAATGTGCAGCCTTGCCTTGATATGAACCTTGTGAAAGACAAATCACCTAGCAAGATATGCCCAATGGCCCAATAGTAGCACAAATGTCTTGGGGGTAACCAAGAAACATCGGGGTGGATTTAAGGCTCACTCGGCAGGTAAGAACTCATGTCTGGTATAAGTAAACCTCCCCAAGAACTCATAGAAAGGCCATAGCCCTTAGGGGAGCACATACCATTATAATTTTGCTAAACTGATATACTTTCTAATTGCCTTCTAAATACTTATCCTCATACACATAGATCTGTCTAGCACACACCTCTTATCAGAGAAGGTTCTTTTTGCAGTGGTTTACACAAATACCCACAGATCATCAAAATGCAGGGAATACGTGGCTGTGGAATTCTCATTCCCAAATGAGACCTTTGTATCACACCCTCTTCCTCCAGGCTCGGGGAACAATGTAAAACTGTCTTCTGGACATTAAAAGAAGTAGCACTCATGAACTCTCAACATCTACAGTTGCTTATACAAGAGCTGTAGAAGATTAATCTAGTCAATATTCCACCAGGAATAAGGCATGGATGTTTCCTAAGGTTTCAGTTATAGTTAAGAAGCTATAAGCAATCACTGACTTCCAGAGAAGAGAAAGTAGCTCAGAGGTGGGGCCCCTGATCCTGCTATAGCAGAGCACCTTGCATGTAGGCAACTAACTGGACTCAGTAAGGTGTGTGTGTGTGTGTGTGTGTGTGTGTGTGTGTGTGTGTAAAGTTGAGAGGGCAATTGGAATGTGTGTAGGATGGGGGACCTAAGAAAAAGAAGAGGTGGGCTTACCCATGATCTAACCAAATTAAAGTGGATTCATATAGAATTATAATGTAATACTATGGACATTATTAAGACACATATATATGTATGTTTAGTGTCTTTTGCCATGTGATTCTATCTATCCTTGGGACACTGCAAGTAGCAAGACACTTATTAACAAATTTGCTCCTTCCACGTTGGCCCAGAATTATCAGTAAAAATTCAATTTACTTCATAAGTTTTTTAAAATTTTTTAAAAATATTTTATTTTTAGCAACAAAAAAGATATTAAGACAGAAGAAAATTCAGACTATACATGGTAAGTTTTTATCTTGACACCATCTCCTAAAGACCATTTTTTTTCCACTATAGTCTTAAGCCATTTTTCAAGCCTGTTTAAGAATTACAGTGATGTCCCAACACCTCAAGTACATACTCATCCTTTTCATACAGTCTTGATAATGGTATTTCCTCTTCATTGAAAATGTAGCCTCATTAAAAAGGTGGATGGGAGGCCATCTCCTTCTGCAAAAGAATACAAAAATTAATTCAGCCAGGAGCATGTATAAACATCACCCCTGAACAACCTTCTTCCATTATTTTGGCTTGCTAAGTTAGGATTCTATCTGATGGAAAGTAGTTATTTTCAGCTACTGCTTGTGGGGTACCCTGATACTTGAGCTGAGATTGTGCATACCACATTTGCTGAGTTGTACATAATGAAGAACGCTGCACACTGAACAAACTAAGTCTGGAGTGAAGAACTTTGTAGCAGTAATAAGAATGGCATTCTCCTTAAAATGGCTTTGTATCAGTGGTCTTGCCCAGACCTATTCGTTTCTTACAATGAATCATGTGCCTGGATTCTGGATAATCCTAGTGGTATGACAGATTATTTGTGCGTGTCAACTAGCCATTGCCTCCCCATAAACACTGTGTAGGTTGTTCTGAGGAAATCCTTATATCCTGTATGTATCAGCCTATTCGTATGGTGGTTCATGAAAGTGAAACAACATTTGTTAAAGGAGGGAAAACATGTTTACATAGCATGCCATGATTCACACTTAGAAAAGCAAGTATATGGAAAAATAAGCATTTAAGAATCTCTCTGGAAACATGAATACAAGAAAAGCAGCAAAGTCCTAGCAGGTATAAATGCAGATTACAGAGCCTCTGTGATTAAACTAATATAAATATGGCTTAAAACTACCAATAAAAAGTAGAATAGAATAAACACATAGAAAGAACTCTAAGTACATGATGACAGTGTCAGTTTATTACACTGGAACAAAGATGACATTTTAGCTTGGCGTTGATGGCATACGCTGAGGCATATTACATCAGGCTGAGGCAAGAGGATCACAAATTCAAGATTGAGCTACATATTAAATGAAGATGTAAATAAAAATAAGCAAGCCTTTAAGAAAAACAGTGATTGGGCAAAGACATAGATATTTGTGAAAGAAACAGAGACACTGTATACCTTACAACAATGTTAACTAAATCAGAAATCTAATTGTAACAAAATAGTTACAAAAGCTAGAGGAGTTTCTTCTAGCTTTCTCTGATATAGAAAAGGTTCTGAAACAAAACCTTTCTGAAGCAGATGCAGTGGAAAGGAAAATAAAAGATTGAGAAATGTGACTACATAACTCTGGTCAAAAACATAATTTCTTCATAATGTAAAAAAAAGGAGAACAGAATAAGGAAAATTTTAAAAACTATATATAATGGCATGACAGCTAGAAGTTACATGTACTGGCTGCTTTCCCAGGAGACCTTTCCCTAAAGCATCCACGGGCTCTAACTCCAGTTCCTTAGGTACCAATACCCTCTTCTGGACTTTGTGGGCACCAAGCACACATGTGGTACCTAGATATACACACAGGCAAAACATCAGTACACTTGAAATAAATACATAAATAAAAATTAAAACTTTGAGGGCAAACAAAGAAAACAGTCCCAGCATAAATGATAGACAAGAAGTTAATATTTTGAATATATACAGAATTCAAGGAGAGAAAAGAGATTTTTGCTTCCGAAATCACACTGTTATTTTTTTTTTAAATCAACAGTAAGATGTTGGCTCTGTTACTGTCAAATAGAAACAGAACTTGGGGCTGGAGAGATGGCTCAGTGGTTAAGAGCACTTGCTGCTCCTTCAGAGCCTGGTTCCCAGCATCACATGACAGCTTACAACTGCCTAGATCACCCAGGCTGCCACACTCAGATACACATGCAAACACATGCCTGAACACACACACACACACACACACACACACGCACGCACGCACGCACGCACGCACGCACGCACGCGCGCGAAAACACACACACACACACACAGAGTTAGTATGTGTACTTTTGAAAACAAAAAGAAACTATAAGAGAACATTTAAAACAGAACTAGCATGTTCTGTTTAACTACTTCACAGTACAGATTTCTCTAGTGTAGCTAAGTTTAATGAGTTCTTTTTTAATAGTGTTCATGACTTCTCATATATTAACATATGTGTGTTTATTAACACTTAGTGTGACTCAGTTACCATTGACTGCTTTGGGAGAAAAGAAGGAAGAAATCACAGCCACTGACAGGATGCACATATTTTAATTCATCTGTCTGTCTATTTATCATCCAGCTATCCATGTACCTATCTACCTACTTATCCTCTTCCTCATCTATAGTTCCTCCCTCTTTGTTCTTCTCCCCACTCCCTCCCTGCGTACTTTCATATGTGTTTCTGGTAGTCATAGCATACTCCATAGAGGAGCCCTGTGAAGCCCTGTATTACTGCTGCCATCAAAAGCAGCAACTTCCAGCAGATAATTGTCTTTATGTCAGCTTTATGAAATCTCAGCAATAATTGATACACAGTGCTCAGAGACAACGTCTATCCAGTTAATTTTTATTTTTTTTTCGGGGGGGGGGACTATTTGTCAGTTTCCCTTGACCAAAAAGAAAGTCAGCAACCTATTCTTTTTTTTCTTTTCTTTTCTAATCTTTTCTTTTCTTTTCTCTTTTCTCTTCTCTTTTCTTTTCTTTCCTTTTCTTTCTTTCTTTTTTCTTTCTTACTTTGTTTTTCTTGGGGGGGGTCTGGAAATCTTTGATGTGCCACAAATCCAGTAAAAATATAAGTGAAGACATCTTTTGCATACCATGCTTCTCTTCTTACCTCCTCTCTGCGTCCACGAGCTCCCAGTGACAGCCTGCCATGAGTGATGATTGCTCATGTACATTTTATGTGGCTACTTTTCAAAGTAACTATGGGGCTGGCTCTCTGATCACATTTAGATAGTGGAGACAATGTTGAGCAGTTTCTAAATGCATCTCTTCAGAAAGCCTGTCAGCTTCTCAATTGAAACTATGGGAGTTCTAGTTGCCTTCTAACAAGTTCAGTTATCTCATCAAATAGTTGATGTGGAAAATTCACTTGGTAAGGGACAGTCAAGTTTCCATTGAGTCTGGTTTTCCAGGTTTTCCCTCCTAAAGACACTGGAATTTATGATAAGAGGCTCAGACTTCCCAGATGGGTTCAATCTTCAGATTAAGATATCAAGTAAATTGGAAGAAGAAACAAAATGGTGAGTGATTCAAAACCATCATCTATTCATAATTTTACCTGTTCTGCTTCACTCTCCCCCATACAAATAGATATTTTTTTCTAAAATTTTCCTGTTCATTGAAGAAAAATATCTGTTCTATCTTGCTTCTATGGTCTAATTGTGTGTATCCTAGTGGATGCTGTTATGCCTTACAAAAGAGGTGCAAGAGAGCTGTTTCTTTTACCACATCAAGATGCAGCAAGACGTTATATTTCTGAGGAATGAACCATTACCAGACACTGAATCTTTTAACATTGCAATTTAATTATATTTCTCCCTTTTTCTTCATCTTTGATGCTTTTGTCTTCAACTTCCCAACCTCTAAAATGTTAAGTAAGTAATGAGTGGGTATTGTTTATAAATGACTCAAAGTGGTTTTTAGTACAATATCATGTTTAGCCTAAGATGCTTTCCCTTAGTAACGCCTTCCCATCGTGTTATCATCATACTCTACACGTTTTGGGCTTTCACTGCCATTGAGGCATGCTCTATAAAGCCATCCTTAATGGCAATTATCTCTCTCACAGTGTTGTGTGCAATTTTATGGTCCAACTACATAATTAAAAACTGCCATCTGTCACAGATGTTTCTGCCGTTGACATGGATTACATAGATATCGAGGACATCAAATTCTTTCACGTATGGTGCTGTAATTTCATTTGAATTTGGAATATATATTCTCATTAGAGGAATAAGTGTTACACTGTGATTTTTCCCACAATTCTCATATGTTATGAATGTCTGTTTGCATTCCCATTTCGTTCATTCAGGTGATTCTGGATGGAGTGGGCAGTTGTCCATGATGAATAGTTCAAAGCCATTTAGCTATTTCATCACCTCTGGTGTTGAAGGGATATATTCCTTTCATTAATACTAATTACGTATATGTATACAATATATTGTGATAATATTCGCCTCAGTTACACTTCCTTATCTCACTCCCACCCATGATCCCACTGTTCCTGACTAGTCTGCCTTCTACTTTCATTTCTTTTCTGTCTGTGCAGGTCTTATGCCAGTGGTCCTAACTGAAAGAGCCATGCCATGTGCAGAAGACAGCATTTCAAAGCACTCTTCTCCATGTTCCTGCTCTCAAAATCTGTCTACTTTTTCTTTCATGATCTTCCTGGGTTTGTAGATGACAAGATTGATGTCCTCTTTAGTGCTGAGAGCTCATCAACCAGGTACAAGTCTCTACATGTACCATCCTCCACTATTAAAAAAAGAACTTTCTCTGGCCCAGGCTAAAAGCATAAACATAAATATTTAGAAGAAGGCAGTTTGATTACATGTCAAGGACACATTGCACATGCTACTTCCAGCCCTTAGGCCCTGCGCTGTATAACCAATTGCTTCAGATCAATTTCCTGTTGCTACTATGTCGAATTTTCACATACATAGTAGCATAAACTCCCTACAATTATTATCTTTCATTGCTAGATTTCAGTACTCACCCCAACCTGCCCTTCCATCTCTGATTCAGTATAAGGACTTGCCAGACTTCTCATGAAAAACCTTGTCCAGAGCAGGAGAGATTTAAACATATTCTTTTTAGTCCATCTCTTTTGCTTGATAACAACTACTTTGAAATGAGTTCTCTCCTCTTCTGTGCCCGAATTGCCTATAAATGCTATATGACCATAGCATTTTCTAAAGCAGTATGAATATGGCACAGAATAAATCTGATTTTACATATATCTTACTCCATGTTAAGCAGCTCTGTACTTACCAGGTTGATATATTGAGTCAGATGGGGACAAGGGCTATAATGAAATTCTTCATTAAAGGAAAAGAGAATCCTATGTGAAAGTTACTGTCGTCAAAGTAGAAGGCAAGTGAGAGGTAGAAATTAATCTCATCCATAGGCAGAATAGTCAAGTGGACTCAGAAACACACTAAAATCTTCAAGTGTCTAGAACCTAATGTTTAGGAAAAAGAGGAGAAATTGGGGTTTAGGAACGCCCAGGAACAGCAATGTTTTTCTGTCCTGTGTCAACTACACACTAAAGAGTGTCTAGTTCATTGTTTCTCCACCATAGGCAGAGAGGCATCAAAATGTTCCAATGTCACATGAAGGAATGAAAAAGTGGACTTCCTTTTGGAGTAGTTTGACCAAGAGTGAGCACCCATTTAAGTTCTCACGTCTCTCCCTATGTTTTTGCCTGTGGTCCACGGCCTCTCTATGTTGCTCATCTGTTTTATGTATCGGATCTGCCCCTGTTGCATGTTTCTAACAAAGGGCTTTGCTCTTTTTGTATTGAACATTATAGGAAATACGGTATGGAGAAGAGATGGAGAATCCCTTTCTACAGAAACTTTTAATCAGGCCCACCCAGCATTCTTACTGAACAGGCACTCATAGTGGATTTGGGAACTGCAAAGGAAATTCACATTCCTGCTTCCTACTCAGAAGTTCCTGGAGCAAAACCCATGAAAAACCTAAATGTATAAGCCTTATCTTTGCTGTCACAGGTTGTTTATGGCCTAGCCTTGGGCAAGGAAAAAGCAAACAACTGAAGGTCTTAAACAGATTGTTTTTAACAGGGGAAGTATTTACTTTACTGGTCTCAACTGACCCAGGATAGCTACTCAGTATAAGCTCAACCTACATCCACGCATTGCTTCTAAAATTTGTGTAATACTTGGGTTTTTATAAAGATCACCTTCAACCTGTTTGCTACTTTTAGCAAATGACTATTACAACATACACATATCCACATATACATTATTCTACGTAAGAGGCATGAAATAATACTACATGATTTAAGATTAAACCTGTGTATTGGCTTAGGCTTTCTTTTTAGTAATCCCCTGCATAGGAAGATTGGCTACATTGTTTTCTTACAGGCAGGTTAAACTTAAACAGACTGAGTACACAGTAGGATCACAGTTAACTACATAATCTTAAGTGACCCCAAGGTATATCATTAACTTGCTTGCAAGGTCTGGTAAAAGTTCAGTTTCTTCGAAGGCAATAGATATTTCTAGAAAATGTACCATTACATTGCACCACTTACATGAATCTAATTCCTTGCGTTTGATGTCCCACAAAGCCCTTGTCTCTCTTATCTCTTTGTTGGTTATCTACTTCACTTGTCTAGAAATGGTAAAGACAATGAACAAGGAGAATGCTCACAGCTCCATTTCTTCTCACAGGTGGTATTCCAAATCACTCATCAAGCACCCTTAGACACATGGAAGTTTCAAAAAGCTGGCCCTTTTCTCCAAATCTAGTCAGTGTCTAGATTTGAAATGCCTTCATTAATTAAGTGTATTGTCAATTGGTAGATCCAGATTTTCCATTGTTAATGGGAGGAGATACGGAGCTGGAGATAGTCATCCATGTAAAGCAGGTGCAGACAGGATAATGATTTCATTCTACATATATTATTGCATGTTTAGTGTGTCGTGTATGTTGTTAAAGAGCCTTATGTGGTTTTCGTGAGTGTTGAACAATCGTAACACTTAAATAAAACACCTACAATGGTTGACATTTTGTTAGGAGATAGTTGCTATGTTATAAAAAAAAAAAAAAAACAAAGATAGAAAGACGAGGAAAAATGGGAGGTGCTTAATTGGGTATAGGAATAACTTTTTAGAAGACAAATAAGGGAGATGAAAAAGCTGTATGGTTTCAAGGAGTTAGGTGTGGGGACTTTTCTGGCAGAAGTAACAGTGAAAGATACATGTAATCCTTAGATACAAATGAAGGAAACTTCTATCTGGGAACTGAGAGTGTAGCCAGTGAAGAAGCAGAAAGTCATAGGATATAGGGTGGGCTAAAGGGAAAGGATATAAGGCTTTGTATGTCCAGGGGCAGAGATTTATGTATTTTCTACAAACGTTGGTTGTTTTTTTAAAGCCAATGGTGTTTTCCCTGCTGTCTCTCCATGCTTATAACCTTGGTGGATATTGGGATTAAAATTCTACCAATCTTTCATAAAGGAAAGTGATTGGACTGATTAAACAAAAGGAATACATGCTCTTACATTGGATGTCTGATGACAGCTTTAAGTACCATAGTGAAGAAAAGGCAAAAAAGCCTCTTAGAGGAATTTAGTAACAGTTCTCTCTTGTTTACACACAGGGTTCCAAGTTTCCGTAACCTGAGCTCAAGTAGCATGTCTGGTCCATAATTCTAGTAACAGGATAGATAGATTTTTGGCTCCATGTGTTCTAGTAGCAAGATATATACAAGTAGCAAGATATATATAGTAGCAAGACCATACAATTTTCCTTCTAGAATACTTCTTTTAACATAGAAATATAACAAAAATCTTCCTCTGCATCTAGTATAAAGTAACCTAGATCTTAAATGTTCCTCCTAGTTCACTTTCTGGTATAGACCTTTACATCATCCTTAGAGACTCTCTCTTAGAGACCAGATGCAGGGCAGGACTTCAATGAACATATGGAAGATAATGACTCTCTCTCTCTCTCTAACTCTCTCTCTCTCTCTCTCTCTCTCTCTCTCTCTCTCTCTCTCTCTCTCTCTGTCTCTCTCACTCACTCACTCAGAACCCAGCAGTAGCTAATAGTTCACCAAAGGAGGGCAAAGATAAATAGGTCCCTCCCTGGCCCATGATTTACTATGGAGAGGCTTTGAGTCATGTGTAGACTGTGTATATTCTCACTGGTGTTATGAACTCATGGTTGTCCTGGTTGTCCTGTAGTGAAAAAACAGATTTTATAGCCCTTGTACTTATCTTCCAGCTTTTATATTCTTTCTGCTCCCTTCTTCTGTGAGGATCCATGAGGGTTCATGCCTAAACAAGACATTAAATACCATTCAACCATCTCTCGTTATCGTGCTTTGATGAGCAGTTATGCATATTGTTCCTCACTGTTGTTTATTGCAAAAAGGGCTTCTCTGAAAGTAGCATTTCCCCATGGTTATCACTATAGATCCTGACAAGTGAGCTTGACACCAAGACAGTTTATATAAACAACAGTAGTGAGTTGTCCCTAGAGCCAAAGACATTTTCTATCCTCCTGTGGAATTGGCCTCAAAGACAGAGACACACTGGCTACCCCTATAACAGCCATGCCACTATGGTGTAGGTGGGCACATCGTTTGTTGGCAGGCAGATTGGCATTGCACATCATAAGGTTCATGTCTGGGTAAGACTGCTGATGCCATTACTCTGCCAGCATCCTGCATACCAGAGTCCAGTACTATGAAAGCTAACTAGCTGGAAGGAAGATTCAGCTCCGTTGCAACTTAATTCCTCTACATTTTGCAATCAACCTGTGGGTTGTCTTTTGAAGCAGGGTCTTATAAGATAGTTATGCTGGGCAAACAGAAAGAGTGGAAAAACTTGGATTATATTCGAGAGTTCTGGGGACTTCCTGAATAAAAATTCATATGGCAGTATCTGATAGCTGACATGGGGATTTTTTTTTTTGCTTGTATTTCAGAAGCAGCATTATGTAGACATACAGGCCATCTACCTGCTAAATATCTCTTTTGAGACTTTTTTGAATTGGATTATAAAGCAGAAGGTTCCATATGGCTTTTAAAATATATCATTAGGTTTAGATTACCACTCATCCCCACCAGCTTTTCTGTCCTATCTCTGGTTAAATTTTCCCCATAGGTGAGATATTTATATTAATAATTGTATAATGAATATGTTTCTGAGAGAACAAATACTTTTACAACATAAGCATTTCTGGGAAGCTATTAGAGAAGAAAGATCAATTATAAAGAAGTGGCCCTTGAGTGGGGGTAAAAGCATAGGTTGAAACAAGCCAATATTGATACTGACACAGTTGGGATCATAGTTCTCAATAACATTTAGTGTGGTGAGATCTTCACTCTTCTCACAGATTACTCTAGTGACGTCATCTCGGTATGACTAAAAGCAAACAAGTTAAGGAGTGCAACATTTTTATTACGTCTCAAAGTATTATGAAATTGAGATTTCTGCTTTTTTAGAAATTCATGTACACCGTATGATGATTTGCTAGGACAGAAAGGTACAGTGATGTTTTGCTGAAGCAGACACAGTTGAGAGGATGGTTCGCAGAAGCAGACACAGGTAAGAGATTGTTTTGCAGAAGCAGACAAAGTTTAGCAGATGTTTTTTTGAAACAGACATTTGAGGGGAGAGGTGATATTAAGAAACAATATAACTCTGACTGCACAGACAGTGGGAGGAGCATCTGGCATTGGTTCACAGAGCTCTGCCTCGCTAGTCTTTGCTGACCAGGCTCTGGCATTGGTTTGCCAGCACAGAGATATAAAAAGAAATATTTAAAAATTTGACTTGGTTTCTTATGAAGTGCAATGTATTTACAGTAAGGAGTCCCATAGAAAGTTGATTGGTAAATGTAAATCAGTAAAACAAAAAGTAAGCCATGCCTACATATACATGTCAAATGAATTAGTGAAACTTTAGGAAACAATATATTTTTAAATCTATATATAAATAGACAAAGCGTCCACAGTAATGTTTGACATATGCATACATCTACTTGCATGAAATTAATACTTTTTGTTTATAGTAATCAAAAAAGATTAATGATAAAAATAAGCAGTAACAATGTTTACTGTTTAGATTGCTAAGGGCTGTTGGTAAGTGACTATGTTCAATACTACTGACATTAGAGTGCTCTCTCATAGTCCAGGGGCAGGAGTTGAACTATGTACAATCTTAAACACACATGAGGATGGCTTTGGCCTGGTTGTTCTCTTTACAGAAAAGAGAATTCAGGTTACAATAAGCTGAATTTTCAAGAAGGAAAGGGAGGATGGGGAGAAAGGGAGAGGAGGGACAGTGGGGAAGAGATGCAAGAGAAGAGGGGTAAGGAGGAGGGGAAGGGAGGGAAAAGCAAGATTGGTTGCACTTCACAGTTTTTAAAGGGCTTACTACCAGGGGGTGGGGCCTGTGCTCAGGCAGGTCACACTTGGACAATGAAGAACGCCCTGCCTTCTTTTTTGATATCAGAGCCTTTAGTAAAAAAATCCATTGAGACTGGGCAGGATTGGCAGAGTACAGCAATGCTAGGACCAAGGATCCTCTGCGCCAGTCTATTCTAGCAAGTTACATCAATGGGGCTTTTAACCAGCAGGGTCTTGAGATACAGGGATTCCAGTCCAGTAGAGCCACAGCCAGAAGAAGCTACACCTGGCCCCAGTCGCCTGTCTGGCAGTCGCAAGAGAAAACTGAGCAAATCGGAGAATTTGGCACCAAGCTCTGACATCCATGAACCTCAAAACCAGGGAATGAATCTATATAAAGTTCTCAACTACATCTACAGGAAAAGGGCTAAGATCTCATCTAATTATGCTTACGAAAATTTATTTTTGAATGGGAATGACAGCGACATTAAAATTCGTGCTCGCCAAAGAACATGGTATTTACACAAAATATTTTTATGTCAGTCAGGCTACTTTGGTAAAGTGCTCAAAGGTACTTGGAGAGAATCACACAATGATGTTATTAAACTGGTCATTAAGAATGAGGATATTGATGCCAGATCTCTGCACTTTGTGTTTGGTTTTTTTGTACACGGATGAGGATTTGTCACTAATACCTCTGGAAGTTCCTGACGTTTTGGCAGCAGCATGCCTGCTTCAGGTGGATCGAGTAATTCGGCAGTGTGAGGAGACCATGAAGACAACCATCAATAGGAACACTGTATGCTCCTATTATATGGCAGCAGAAACCTACAGATTAAAAGCTGTAAAGACCAGATGTTTTGAATGGCTTCTTTATAATTTGATGATACATCCAAGTGTGGCACTTTACAAGGAAGTAGATATGAAGTTGATGTATCTTCTTGGATCGTCTTCTGACTTACTAGTGATGCAAAAGGAGATCGATGTATATACCACACTGAAAACATGGATGTTCCTCTATCTTAATCCATGCTGGAACGGAACCATGAAACAGCTTTTAGAGCATACCAACAACTGGCTTATAGTTCTAACTATCCAGGGTTTCTGTTCTTCCACATGAATTTGCAAATTGCTCTTTCTATGTCTAAGAAGCATTGAGTTGGAATTTTTATGGGAATTGCATTGAATAGGATGGGATAGTGGTTTGCTAGGGAGGGAAAATAATGTAAGGGGATGGCATTTGAAATGTAAATAGAATATCCAATAAAAATAAATTTAAAAAAAAGGTTGAAAAAGAAAGGAAAAAATAAAAAAATAAAATTATTCACAGGAATGGAGTCTTATACACAAAAAGTTACTCTACATTCATCTGGAAAGTCCTAGTCCAGAGTCAGGGTAAATCATGTCTGTGTTCCAGTGAAGGCACTCATATGATTCTCCTCTGCTAGCTCCCTGTATGGTGGAATGCAGAGAAATGAAGCCACACCCTGCTGGGGCCATCCCCCAATTGGGAGGAGTGATTTTTCTTACTTTATTTAAATTTTTTATTGGATATTTTATTTACATTTCAGATACCATACCCATTCCCCTCTCTAGAAAACCCCTATCCCATCCCCCCTTCTCCTCTTTGCTTTTATACTATTTTTTAAATGTTAATCAAAGGCTTTATAAGTTTGGTAATGCTCAATAACTAGATGCCCATACAATCAGAAGTGTAACCCCAAACCCAACCTAGATATATCAACTATTGTTGACTGGCAGAGACACTGGAACATCTGCCTCCATGTTTCCTCTCTCCCCTTCTCTTCCTTTCACTCTCTTGTCATCTAGCTCCTTCTCTCCTTCTCCTCCTCTCCTTACTCCTCTTCTTCCTCTTCTTACTCCTCCCACCTTGGCTCCTCCTACATATTACCCTTCCTCTTAAAATAAAACTTTTCTCTCAAAATACAATTAGCACATAACTATAACAATTTGTGTCAGTAAGGTACAGGATAAACCTAATATCCAATCCATCATTTTGTTGACCAACCAGAACCTCTGTCATCTCTCCTAACTACAAGACTTAGTTCTGAACCTGGCTTTTTTCTTGGCTTTAGAATGAATGTCACATGAAAACCATCCTCTCAAATCTTTTCTCTCAAAGTAAATAGCCAGGATTGGCTATGAGACTATAAGTCTTCAACCCCGTCACAAATCCAGAATGACTGAGTTAACTGAAATTATGGAAAGCACAAAGCATAGCTTCTAAAATTTAGCCAACTTATAGAGACTGCTGAACACCTGGATAGTTCCTATACTACAAAATATTAGAGCATCCGATATTTAGCATTCTGACACAGGATCATCTGACAGACCTAGTGATGCAGAATTGTTAAGGGCTGATTACTCTGTCTTGGCAGATATAATCAGTTGACTATTCCGCAAGTGTGTCCTTTTCTGGACAGTATTGGCCTGCAGATGAAAAGAGGCAATTCTTGCCTGGTGGCTGTCTTAACACAAATGGAGTAAATCCAAACATGCTCAATTTCTTCTTAGAATCCAAGACAGGAAGCTGTCAGGAGTAGACAGGTCTCTAATCAAAATTAACATTAATACAAAAACGTTTGTAATGACAATTCTGTGGACTTCTGATGTTTTGAAAACCAACTATCCATGTAAGGCAATCTGGACTGTTTTCTGTTAACTCCTCTCAGCTATTTCTAAATAAAATATAGAAAACACCCTACCAATAAACTCAGAGCCATGAATTTGCTATGGGCCCTTAACTCACAGGCTACCCATCTCAAATCAGTTAGAAAAGTTAAAGAAGGACTGGGTCTAAGCCTTGTATTCCTAAATGTGTTATATAGGCACAATGTCTATGAGAGTAACAATATTAATCTCACTTTTATGTCAATAAGAAGCTCATACTAATGAAAACCTTAATTTGAAATCAAAGTAAATTTTGTACCATTTAAGAAATTATAACTTCATCTTAATATCAATTATACTTATTTCTACCAATAGGTTATGGCTATGCAATAAATCCTAGCTAATCTTCTCTGTTCCAACAAAACCAATACTTTTCCCTAGAACGACAGCCTAATATTAACCACCTCAGTCCCAAAGCCCAGGAAATAGGGGCACCGACTCTTCTTTAACTTCTTCAAGCTGATTATGGGCATTGAGATATTAGAAGAGGGGTGGGGGGAAGAGTAAATTGATAAGCATCTGACGATGTGTCTTCACTACATCCAGCTGAAATTCCAGGACATCAGAGGTTTGAGCAGGTCTGCTCAGCTTGCTTGATGAGTAGATACACCAAGGCTGTGTATTCTGCAATATATCCACTCAGTGTTCAGGCCCACACCGAAAGGAACCAGTGCTCTGGACCAGGAGTGAGTTCCTGGGTCCTAATGGGTCCCAGTTACTCCCTGTTTGGGGCCATTGTTGCTTTCTCCTTACCTAAAATACTGTCTGGGTTAGAGGTTCTGGAAGGCCCGCTTCCTCTGAGTTCTGTGAGATTGGTGGCAGAGCTGCCTGCCACTGGGGATCTACTCAGTGCTCGGGCCCAGACCAGAAGGAGATCTTTCTTATTGTAAGTTCTTCTTGAGTCAGCGGAGGGGGAAGAGCGTAGGACTTGGGTAAGATTTGGTCTTATGAGTTTCAGGGGTAAGTCTTTGTCTTATGAGATATTTAGGGTTGCTGTATAACAAAAATTTACTTATCTAAGTTACTATGTTAATGTAGTTGACCTGCCTTGTATGATCCTCTGAGGCCAGAAACTGCTGTTTCTGGCACTTGGCACCTGATTCTAAAAAACAGAAAAGGGTTAAGTAAATAGCCTTTGTTCCATCTCAGCAAGAACTGCTGGGCTCTAACTTTCACCTGCTAGTCTGAAGTCACAGGAAGAAAAGAACATTACAAAATTAGTTATAGCGTTTATTAATAAGTTGTAAAATGTTTCCTGTGAAAGGTATCTAAGGGGAAAAGGAGAAGAATGCTATCTGGGGAAAGGGAAAAATTCTACTCTATCTGGGGAAAGGGAAAATTCTATTCCATCTTTCTATTCTATCTGTCTCTCATCTCTTTATCCTCAGTATTACACATCTTTCAGAATACATAAACACATGTTACAAAGTTCATCACAAGTTCACACCAAAAATCAAATCATAAATTGAAATAGAAGTTTACAACAGAAAATGTTTACATGCATATCCATTAGGAGTAATTATCTGTCTAAACATCCATCACTTGTCTAGCTCCACAGGTTCACTGAAGGTTTAAAATTATAACTAAAGTTATTAGTGAAGTTTGGTATAGATAAACACAGGCAATATTTTATCTTCTGTCCTAGCACCTATAATAAATCATTAGTTTCGTTTTAATGACCGTTGGTTAATTGTTTTACAACTTCTTGGCATTCCAAGAACATTTCTTTGAGTAGGAGAAAGTCTAGTTACTATCTAAGAGCAATTAACTGATAACACTTGGGAGACTGGCAGAGTTCTCGTTGCAATTTATCAGAAAGGGACCTAATACCAATCCTCTTATAAAACAGCTTAATATTCATAGATATCATTTTAGAAATTCTTATATGATTATGATTAAAAGTTAAGAAGTCATCTATTGTCAATATAGCAACAGTACAAGATCCATCTTCGTGGATCTGCAGAGATCTGCTCCAAAGGGTGGGCTATTACTTAGTGATTGCTATATCTGTTTAATAATAATAGGAAAAGCATTATTAATAGCCAGAATCTTTCCTAAAAATGAGTCCCTTACAGCCTTGCAGAATAAGGGTGCACCTGTTTCAGATTATATAATAATCCAAGGCAGGCCTTTTCAGGGTGATCACCTGCTAGTTATTAGCTTGTCCTATTATGGCTCCTGACAACACCCTTTATTTTGTGAGCTTTCTAGTACATAAATGCTATCAATGAACCCTTCTTAAGAACCAACAATATCTTAATTACCTCTGAAGTCTCTACTATTGGATTTTGTTTGTTTAGATAGGATCTCACTGTAGAACACTGCTGGTCTGGAACTGACTATGTAGACCAGGCTGGTTGCCTTGCCTTGGATTCAGAAAGATCCACTTTTCTGTGACATGAGAGTTTTGGTATTAAGGCAAGTGACATCACAAACCTGGGATCTGCCTCTTACTACAATCTCACCAGTGAAATGGGCATCGGCTCTGATCTGTGAGAGATCATGAATACTTCATCTATAATACTCCACTACATGGAACAAAACTGTCTCAACTAACACCATTCTGAATTCTGGGGAAAGCAATGCCTTTGTACTTGCTGGCATTCCAGTGTCTAAAGGTGCTTGCTGCTCTCAGGAGCCAGGTATTGATTCTTTATCCGCTCTCAATTCTTCTTCTCCAAGGCAGAGGATTACTGGTGGGTGAGATGGAGATGCATGAGAGACAGACACCTGAGGAAAATAGACAATAGGAAGGAGCACTAGAAGGGAGTGCATTTGTGTGAGAAAGACAGGTAGAGGTAGCACCATGTGATTCAACACCTCTGTGACTGAAAAGCAAGTGCTGAGAGATGGATGTCTCTTCAGACACAGTGGTGCAGATCACAGGCATCCCAGCGCATGCTGGCTTCAGGTACTAGACTGTTCTTATCTGGGTAGGGTTCCAACTGATCCCTGACACAGTAGAGTGTGTTCAGGAAAGCACACATCCTATTGTTTACAGTAGTAGCCTGAATGCTGGCAACTGCAGAGCTGTCAAAATGGCTACTGGGAGACTATTCTCTGCCAGGAGAACAGTGAATCATGTGTGAGTAGTGGATACTGTAGCTGTCAGTGGAGACATCATGATTCATATGGGAACACTGCCAGTCAAAGTTTGTCTTTGGGACCTGGATATTGCTGTCTACGTAATAAGCTGTCATAGATTGATGTGCACAGAAGATACACACAC
>JANHMN010000005.1:108791212-108806075 GCA_030674055.1 Rhabdomys pumilio
ACACACACACACACACACACACACACACACACACACACACACACACACACAGCTAGAAGCATTCTCACCAAGATCAGGAGCTAGTTAAGGTTATGTATGTATGTTTCCCAGTATTCAACATTTTACTAGAATTGGTAGTGAGTGCAGTGAAGCAGTAGAAATTCATTAATTGCATAAAAGTTGGAAGGTGCAGGGAATACCATCTCTAGTTGGAGAAGATATGATTTTGTGCCTGAATGGCCATATGTAATTAATAGTAATTCAAATGAAAAAAAAACAATCCTTAGAATAACAGGCAATAAAATCAACATAAAGGATGACCAATTACAGAACAAAATGATAGCAAAGGTGCAATTTCAAAGAGCACCGAAAGAGATACAGATCTGTTTTACCAAGTTGAGCCTGCAATTAAAATATTGCATGCCCGGAGACATGGCTGATAGTGCACTTGTCTGGTGTGAACAGGGGCCCAAGTTCAATCTCTACCATATTTTAAATCACAATCAAAGTGAACAGCTGAGCCAGGCATTACAGGTCACTCCTATAATCTTAGCACTTGAAGGTTGTCATTAGTTTGAGCCCAACGTGGAAACACAGTGAGTTCCACACCAGCCTGGCTAGACAGTGAGATTTATCTAAATATAAACTAAAAATAGAAAAGTAAAGCTAATCAACCTAAAATGTAGCAACACAGTTTATAGTGTGCAAAATGTATGTGGGGAAATATTTAAAACCTCCATAAAAGGCACAGGCACGTATTTAGCACAATTTTATTTATTATGTGTGTGCCTGTATCTGTGTTTGTGTGTGTGCACATGCGCGCACACACACAAACACATGAATGCCATGGACATAGAGACAATATATGGAATCCAGAGAACAACTTTTGAGAGTCAACATTCTCTTTCCACCACGTAGGTCTAGGGATTAAACTCAGATTCATGTAACTTTACTCACTAAACCTTTGTTTTCCTCCACAAATGAATATTTAGGCAAATGGGAAGATTCTAATTTTAGATAAGAATGTTCAATGTCTTTAAAATGTCAAACCTCCCCAAATAGAATTTTAAGTTTAAAACAATTCCAATAAAATTACACACACATTTCTTTTATAATTCGAATTAAAATATAAATAGGTGGAAATAGACAAATACTAAATTTATATGGAAAAATAAATATTTAAGAATCTCACTGGAAACATGAAGATAAGAAAAGCAACAAAGTCCTAGCAGGTATAAATGCAGATTACACAGCCTCTGTGATTAAAATAATATAAATATGGCTTTAAACTACCAATAAAAAGTAGAATAGAATAAATATGTAGAAAGAACTCTAAGTACATGATGACAGTGTCAGTTTATTACACTGGAACAAAGATGACATTTTAGCTTGGCGTTGATGGCATATGCTGAGGCATATTACATCAGGCTGAGGCAAGAGGATCACAAATTCAAGATTGAGCTACATATTAAATGAAGATGTAGATAATAATAAGCAAGCCTTTAAGAAAAACAGTGGTTGGGCAAAAACATAGATATTTGTGAAAGAAACAGAGACACTGTGTACCTTACAACAATGTTAACTAAATCAGAAATCTAATTGTAACAAAATAGTTACAAAAGCTAGAGGAGTTTCTTCTAGCTTTCTCTGATATAGAAAAGGTTCTAAAACAAAACCTTTCTGAAGCAGATGCAGTGGAAAGGAAAATAAAAGATTGAGAAATGTGGCTACATAACTCTGGTCAAAAACATAATTTCTTCATAATGTAAAAAAAAAAAGGAGAACGGAATAAGCAATTTTTTTTTTTAAAAAATGTAATGACATGACGTTAAGAGGTTAAATGCACTGACTGCTTTCCCAGGAGACCTTTCCCTAAAGCATCCACAGGGTCTAACTCCAGTTCCTTAGGTACCAATACCCTCTTCTGGCCTTTCTGGGCACCAAGCACACATGTGGTACCTAGATATACACACAGGCATAACATCAGTACACATGAAATAAATACATAAATAAAAGTTAAAACTTTGAGGGCAAACAAAGAAAACACTCTCAGCATAAATGATAGACAAGAAGTTAATATTTTAAATACATACAGAATTCAAGGAGAGAAAAGAGATTTTTTGTTTCTGAAATCACACTGTTATTGTTTTTTTAATCAACAGTAAGATGTTGGCTCTGTTACTGCCAAATAGAAACAGAACTTGGGGCTGGAGAGATGGCTCAGTGGTTAAGAACACTTACTGCTCCTCTAGAGCCTGGTTCCCAGCATCACATGACAGCTTACAACTGCCTAGATCACCCAGGCTGCCACACTCAGATACACATGCAAACACATGCGTGAACACACAAACACACACACACACACACACACACACGAACCCGCGCACACACAGAGTTAGTATGTGTAATTTTTAAAACAAAAAGAAACTATAAGAGAACATTTAAAACAGAACTAGCATGTTCTGTTTAACTACTTCACAGTAGAGATTTCTCTAGTGTAGCTAAGTTTAATGAGTTCTTTTTTAATAGTGTTCATGACTTCTCATATATTAACATATGTGCGTTTATTAACACTTAGTGTGACTCAGTTACCATTGACTGCTTTGGGAGAAAAGAAGGAAGAAATCACAGCCACTGACAGGATGCACATATTTTAATACATCTGTCTGTCTATTTATCATCCAGCTATCCATGTACCTATCTACCTACTTATCCTCTTCCTCATCTATAGTTCCTCCCTCTTTGTTCTTCTCCCCACTCCCTCACTGCGTACTTTCATATGTGTTTCTGGTGGTCATAGCATACTCCATAGAGGAGCCCTGTGAAGTCCTGTATTACTGCTGCCATCAAAAGCAGCAACTTCCAGCAGATAATTGTCTTTATGTCAGCTTTATGAAATCTCAGCAATAATTGATACACAGTGCTCAGTGACAACGTCCATCCAGTTAATTTTTATTTTTTTTTCGGGGGCGGGGAAACTATTTGTCAGTTTCCCTTGACCAAAAAGAAAGTCAGCAACCTATTCTTTTCTTTTCTTTTCTTTTCTTTTCTTTTCTTTTCTTTTCTTTTCTTTTCTTTTCTCTTTTCTCTTTTCTTTTCTTTCCTTTTCTTTCGTTCTCTTTTCTTTCTTACTTTGTTTTTCTTGGGGGGGGTTCTGGAAATCTTTGATGTGCCACAAATCCAGTAAAAATATAAGTGAAGACATCTTTTGCATACCATGCTTCTCTTCTTACCCCCTCTCTGCGTCCACGAGCTCCCAGTGACAGCCTGCCATGAGTGATGATTGCTCATGTACATTTTATGTGGCCACTTTTCAAAGTAACTATGGGGCTGGCTCTGTGATCACATTTAGATAGTGGAGACAATGTTGAGCAGTTTCTAAATGCATCTCTTCAGAAAGCCTGGCAGCTTCTCAATTGAAACTATGGGAGTGCTAGTTGCCTTCTAACAAGTTCAGGTACCTCATCAAATAGTTGATGTGGAAAATTCACTTGGTAAGGGACAGCCAAGTTTCCATTGAGTCTGGTTTTCCAGGTTTCCCCTCCTAAAGACCCTGAAATTTGTGATAAGAGGCTCAGACTTCCCAGATGAGTTCAGTTTTCAGATTAAGATATCAAGTAAATTGGAAGAAGAAACAATAATATGGTGAGTGATTCAAAACCATCATCTATCCATAATTTTACCAGTTCTGCTTCACTCTCCCCCATACAAATAGACACTTTCTTCTAAAATTTTCCTGTTCGTTAAAGAAAAATATCTGTTCTATCTTGCTTCGATGGTCTAATTGTGTGTATCCTAGTGGATGCTGTTATGCCTTACAAATGAGGTGCAAGAGAGCTGTTTCTTTTACCACATCAAGATGCAGCAAGACGTTATATTTCTGAGGAATGAACCATTACCAGACACTGAATCGTTTAACATTGCAATTTAATTATATTTCTCCCTTTTTCTTCATCTTTGATGCTTTTGTCTTCAACTTCCCAACCTCTAAAACGTTAAGTAAGTAATGAGTGGGTATTGTTTATAAATGACTCAAAGTGGGTTTTAGTACAATATCATGTTTAGCCTAAGATGCTTTCCCTTAGTAACGCCTTCCCATCGTGTTATCATCATACTCTACACGTTTTGGGCTTTCACTGCCATTGAGGCATGCTCTATAAAGCCATCCTTAATGGCAATTATCTCTCTCACAGTGTTGTGTGCAATTTTATGGTCCAACTACATAATTAAAAACTGCCATCTGTCACAGATGTTTCTGCCGTTGACATGGATTACATAGATATCGAGGACATCAAATTCTTTCACGTATGGTGCTGTAATTTCATTTGAATTTGGAATATATATTCTCATTAGAGGAATAAGTGTTTCACTGTGATTTTTCCCACAATTCTCATATGTTATGAATGTCTGTTTGCATTCCCATTTCGTTCATTCAGGTGATTCTGGATGGAGTGGGCAGTTGTCCATGATGAACTGTTCAAAGCCATCTAGCTATTTCATCACCTCTGGTGTTGAAGGGATATATTCCTTTCATTAATACTAATTACGTATATGTATACAATATATTGTGATAATATTCGCCTCAGTTACCCTCCCGTATCTCACTCCCACCCATGATCCCACTGTTCCTGACTAGTCTGCCTTCTACTTTCATTTCTTTTCTGTCTGTGCAGGTCTTATGCCAGTGGTCCTGACTGAAAGAGCCATGCCGTGTGCAGAAGACAGCATTTCAAAGCACTCTTCTCCATGTTCCTGCTCTCAAAATCTGTCCACTTTTTCTTTCATGATCTTCCTGGGTTTGTAGATGACAAGATTGATGTCCTCTTTAGTGCTGAGAGCTCATCAACCAGGTACAAGTCTCTACATGTACCATCCTCCACTATTAAAAAAAGAACTTTCTCTGGCCCAGGCTAAAAGCATAAACATAAATATTTAGAAGAAGGCAGTTTGATTACATGTCAAGGACACATTGCACATGCTACTTCCAGCCCTTAGGCCCTGCGCTGTATAACCAATTGCTTCAGATTAATTTCCTGTTGCTACTATGTCGAATTTTCACATACATAGTAGCTTAACCTCTCTACAATTATTATCTTTCATTGCTAGATTTCAGTACTCACCCCAACCTGCCCTTCCATCTCTGATTCAGTATAAGGACTTGCCAGACTTCTCATGAAAAACCTTGTCCAGAGCAGGAGAGATTTAAACATATGCTTTTTAGTCCATCTCTTTTGCTTGATAACAACTACTTTGAAATGAGTTCTCTCCTCTCCTGTGCCTGCATTGCCTACAAATGCTATATGACCATAGCATTTTCTAAAGCAGTATGAATATGGCACGGAATAAATCTGATTTTACATATATCTTACTCCATGTTAAGCAGCTCTGTACTTACCAGGTTGATATATTGAGTCAGATGGGGACAAGGGCTATAATGAAATTCTTCATTAAAGGAAAAGAGAATCCTATGTGAAAGTTACTGTTGTCAAAGTAGAAGGCAAGTGAGAGGTAGAAATTAATCTCATCCATAGGCAGAATAGTCAAGTGGGCTCAGAAACACGCTAAAATCTTCAAGTGTCTGGAAGCTAATGTTTAGGAAAAGGCAGAGAAATTGGGGTTTAGGAACGCCCAGGAACAGCAATGTTTTTCTGTCCTGTGTCAACTACACACTAAAGAGTGTCTAGTTCATTGTTTCTCCACCATAGTCAGAGGGGCAACAAAATGTTCCAATGTCACATGAAGGAATGAAAAAGTGGACTTCCTTTTGGAGTAGTTTGACCAAGAGTGAGCACCCATTTAAATTCTCACGTCTCTCCCTATGTTTTTGCCTGTGGTCCACGGCCTCTCTATGTTGCTCATCTGTTTTATGTATCGGATCTGCCCCTGTTGCATGTTTCTAACAAAGGGCTTTGCTCTTTTTGTATTGAACATTATAGGAAATACGGTATGGAGAAGAAATGGAGAATCCCTTTCTACAGAAACTTTTAATCAGGCCCACCCAGCATTCCTACTGAACAGGCACTCATAGTGGATTTGGGAACTGCAAAGGAAATTCACATTCCTGCTTCCTACTCAGAAGTTCCTGGAGCAAAACCCATGAAAAACCTAAATGTATAAGCCTTATCTTTTCTGTCAAGGGTTGTTTATGGCCTAGCCTTGGGCAAGGAAAAAGCAAACAACTGAAGATCTTCAACAGATTGTTTTTAACAGGGGAAGTATTTACTTTACTGGTCTCAACTGACCCAGGATAGCTACTCAGTATAAGCTCAACCTACATCCACCCATTGCTTCTAAAATTTGTGTAATACTTGGGTTTTTATAAAGATCACCTTCAACCTGTTTGCTACTTTTAGCAAATGACTATTACAACATACACATATCCACATATACATTATTCTACGTAAGAGGCATGAAATAATACTACATGATTTAAGATTAAACCTGTGCATTGGCTTAGGCTTTGTTTTTAGTAATCCCCTGCATAGGAAGATCGGCTACATTGTTTTCTTACAGGCAGGTTAAACTTAAACAGACTGAGTACACAGTAGGATCACAGTTAACTACATAATCTTAAGTGACCCCAAGGTATATCATTAACTTGCTTGCAAGGTCTGGTAAAAGTTGTTTCTTCGAAGGCAATAGATATTTCTAGAAAATGTACCATTACATTGCACCACTTACATGAATCTAATTCCTTGCGTTTGATGTCCCACAAAGCCCTTGTCTCTCTTATCTCTTTGTTGGTTATCTACTTCACTTGTCTAGAGAGGGTAAAGTCAATGAACAAGGAGAATGCTCACAGCTCCATTTCTTCTCACAGGTGGTATTCCAAATCACTCATCAAGCACCCTTAGACACATGGAAGTTTCAAAAAGCTGGCCCTTTTCTCCAAATCTAGTCAGCGTCTAGATTTGAAATGCCTTCATTAATTAAGCGTATTGTCAATTGGTAGATCCAGATTTTCCATTGTAAATGGGAGGAGATACGGAGCTGGAGATAGTCATCTGTGTAAAGCAGGTGCAGACAGGATAATGATTTCATTCTACATATATTATTGAATGTTTAGTGTGTCGTGTATGTTGTTAAAGAGCCTTATGTGTTTTTGGTGAGTGTTGAACAATCGTAACACTTAAATAAAACACCTACAATGGTTGACATTTTGTTAGGAGATAGTTGCTATGTTATAAAAAAAAAAAAACAAAGATAGAAAGACGAGGAAAAATGGGAGGTGCTTAATTGGGTATAGGAATAACTTTTTAGAAGACAAATAAGGGAGACGAATAAGCTGTATTGTTTTCAAGGAGTTAGGTGTGGGGACTTTTCTGGCAGAAGTAACAGTGAAAAATACATGTAATCCTTAGATACAAATGAAGGAAACTTCTATCTGGGAACTGAGAGTGTAGCCAGTGAAGAAGCAGAAAGTCATAGGATATAGGGTGGGCTAAAGGGAAAGGATATAAGGCTTTGTATGTCCAGGGGCAGAGATTTATGTATTTTCTACAAACGTTGGTTGTTATTTAAAGCCAATGGTGTTTTCCCTGCTGTCTCTTCATGCTTATAACCTTGGTGGATATTGGGATTAAAATTCTACCAATCTTTCATAAAGGAAAGTGATTGGACTGATTAAAAAAAAGGAATACATGCTCTTACATTGGATGTCTGATGACAGCTTTAAGTACCATAGTGAAGAAAAGGCAAAAAAGCCTCTTAGAGGAATTTAGTAACAGTTCTCTCTTGTTTACACACAGGGTTCCAAGTTTCCGTAACCTGAGCTCAAGTAGCATGTCTGGTCCATAATTCTAGTAACAGGATAGATAGATTTTTGGCTCCATGTGTTCTAGTAGCAAGATACAGACCGTACAATTTTCCTTCTAGAATACTTCTTTTAACATATAAATATAACAAAAATCTTCCTCTGCATCTAGTATAAAGTAACCTAGATCTTAAATGTTCCTCCTAGTTCACTTTCTGGAATAGACCTTTATGTCTTCCTAAGGTAGGAACTGGGTGTCTCCATCCCTGATGCTGTGCAAGTAGGTGCCCACAGAACCTATAAAGACATTGTAGAATTACAACACAACCTTTGGGATTTACAGGTCACTAACTAGGTCACAAGACTCTTGCACCAAGGAGCATTCTCCCAAGGACTAACACTATCTGTGAACAATTACCATCTCGATTTCCTGAGTTTAAGGTTCTTCTGAAGGTTGATGTCCTGTGGTCTGTCTGCTGAATTTTTGCATATGGCAGCAAGTCCTACCTTACGTTCTGTCACTTATGAAAAAAGGAATGAGTAGGTATGTAATGATTCATTCTTGTGTAGAAACCTAAATATAGGGAGAGAACTTTCAATAGATTTATCTCCTTGAAAAACATGCTCGGTTTTCCTTCACATTCAAATATTTGGGACGCAACTCCAAAAATCAAAGATATTTTCTTAGAAATTCAAAAGCTGGCAAAGACAAAGACAAAACTGAAGATAAAGGTACAAAACTGGGACCACAGGACATATTTATATACAATTTTCACAAAAGTGACATTTTGCCAGGGGTGGTTATATAACAGACACATCATTGCTTAATCCTAGTTCCCAACACAGACTTCCCTGGATGTCCAGTATATTTATTCATATCAGTGCTAAGTTGTGTAAGTATTATTTACCCTTATGGCCTTCTGTTCCCTTCATATGATCTCTTTATTGAAAAATCACATCATATATATATATATATATATATATATATATATATATATATGTGTGTGTGTGTGTGTGTGTGTGTGTGTGTGTGTGTGTGTGTGTATCTCAAGATCATTATTCATGACACATCCAAATCTCCAACTCTTCAAAAGGTAATTACTGATTTCTAAGATTTATTTATTCATGTATTTTATATATATGAGTATTCTATTTTCATGTATGTCTGCATGACAGAATAGGAAATCAAATCCTATTACTGATAGTTGTGAACCTCCATGTTTTGCAGTGAATTGAACTCAGGATCTCTGGAAGGACAATCAGTGCTCTTAGCCACTGAGTCATCTCCCCACCCCATAATTACTGTTTTATCATTTACTGTTTCCTTCATATTTTTCTTCATATATACATACATTCAGAAATATTTTTCTGGGAGTTTATTGTGTGTGGTGGCCATGACAATGTTCTCCTGCATAAATATAACTTCAGAGGATGTAACTGTCAAAACACTACAGCTATTATGCTTTTCAATGCATTACTGTGTTGTGCTGAAGCCATATCTATCTCAAAGGGCCAGTTGTAGCTGGGAGTCATTCTTGGGGGGAAACATGTTTGCATGAGAGACACTGGTCTTTTCTGAGAGTCAACTTCTTATTAAAACTCCCCAAGGGCTCTGTAAAACATTTCATAGACTACAGGGGAAATCTAATATATTTCCACTCAGCCTCAATCCCAGGCATGTTTCTTGGTCTTTTGGGCATTTTTGGTCATATAAACACTTTTGTAATCCTTGCATATTTATTTTTGTTTTGTGTCTTTGTTTTTTATCCATTAAATTTGTTTAAGAGTTTCATATATGGATACTATACGTACATCATTCCTACCCTTCCCTCCCCAATTCTTGTGCCCTAACTCCTGCTCAAAATAGTGCCATATCCTTATTTAATTACTGTTGACACATGTAATGTGCATATACAAATATAAAATACAAATACACCTACTGGTTCCATGTAGTCTTGCTCTTGTGTATTTGTCCTTAGGAATTACCACTTGCGGTTGGATAACCTACTAGGGGCCCATGCTTGGGTAAAACTGATTCTCTCCCTTGACACTCATTGATTGCCTGTAGATCTTCATCTAGGGGTGGGGTCATAGGAAATTTTCCCCATCTAGATTGGCATGTCATTTGGTCTTGTCACTATGCTGGTGTTTTTAGGAGGCACACAGGTCCTTATGCTCACAGATAGGTACTATGGGTCTTGGAATGTTAAACACACAGGGTTGTTCTTTCAAGGGAAGAGATTCATAACCTGTTATCTGCTCAGAATGCTGGGAGCAGACTTGGTTAATAGCCTGGTGATTTATATGGCTGAAGCCACACCAGGTTCTTTCCCTTATGTGAACTTATGTAACTTTTCCTCAGTCAATCTTTAGAATCTATCTTTATGGACAGTGTCATACATACTTTATAAAGAGTTTTGTTGTAGTCACATCTGTGCTTTATTTAGAGTACTTTGTTCCTCAAGATTTATGCATGCTTTATTATGCACTCCGGACTGAGTTAATTATCACCAGGAAAGTTTTCACCAAATTGTCCTGTGCCAAAATATGTGTAAAATAAGCATCTCAGGGTAAAACTCCCACAGTGTGAGCCAACATTAGCTATTTCGTTCCGTTGAACCAAACTATTGCTTTCTTGCCTCATTGGGATCGTTTTTCTGTTCTCATGGTTGTCGCAGAGACCTACCCAGATGGTGTGGCAACCATTCTGTTGAGATTTTATGAATGCAGCTTCCCTATCTAGAAGATGATATTGCTAATCTTCTGACTTTTGCCATCTTTCTGCTTTACTTTTTCAAGTTTACCTTAGCCTTGAGTGTAGAGGTTGAATTCTAGATGTTTTGTTTGGGGTGGGAATCTCACAGACATTTAGTCTGTACATTTCAACCAGTTGTGGGTCATTTTCACAGTATTAATTTCCATGAGATCTTTCTCTGTATACTTGCTATTGGCATATTACAAAAGTTACCAATTTTTAAATATGATTTTATATTGCAACACTTTACTGAAACTGGTAGTCTTTCTAGAAATTTTCTTTGGGAATATTTTGAATCTTTTTGTATACTGTCATCTATCTGCAAACAGGAATAAGTTGACTTCTTATTTTGCTATTTATATCTGTTTAATTTTCTTTTTTTCATATTTTTATTGGATATTATGTTTACATTTAAGATTTTATCCCCTCACCTCATTCCCCCACCACCCAGGAATCCCCTATCCCATCCGCTCTCCTGCCTCCACAAGGGTGTGCCCCCACCTACCGTACCCTCCCCCCCACCCTCGAATTTCTCCCTGTTCAGTGTTCAGCCTTCATGGGATCAAGGATCTCCTCTCCCACCCATGCCTGACAAGGCCATCCTCCCATAAGGATACAGCTGAAGTCATGGGTGCCTCCCTTTGTGCTTCCAGGTTGGTGGTTTAGACCCTGGGGAGCTCTGGTTGGTTGGCACTGTTGCTCTCCTCTTGGGGCCACCAACCCTTTCAGCTCCTTCAGTCCTCTAACTTCTCCATTGGGAACCCTTGATTAGATCAATGGGTAACTGCGAGCATCCTCCTCTGGATATGTCAGACTCTGGCAGACCTTCGAGGAGACAGCTACATCAGACTCCTGTCATCATGCACTTCCTGACATCCATATCGGCATCTATCTTTGGTGTCTGCACATGGGATGGATACCAAGGTAGAGTGGTCTCCAGACAGCCCCTCCTTGACTTTCTGTCCCACACTTTGTCACCAAATTTGCTCCCTTGAGCATTCTGTCACTCCTTCCAAGTAGGACCCAGGCATCCACACTTGGTCTTCCTTCTTCATGAGCTTCATGTGGTCAGTTAGTTGAATCTTGGCTATTTCAAGCTTTTGGGCTAATATCCGCATATCTATGAGTAAATACCATGTGTGTTCTTTTGTGATTGGGTTGCCTCACTCAGGATGATATTTTCTAGTTCCATCCATTTACCTAAGAATTTCTCAAATTCATTGTTTTTAATAGCTGTGTAGTACTCCATTGTGTAAATGTACCACATTTTTTTGTATCCATTCCTCTGTTGAAGGGCATCTGGGTTCTTTCCAACTTCTAGCTATTATAATAAGGCTGCTATGAATATAGTGGAGCATATGTCCTTGCTATACATTGAAGCATCTTCTGGGTATATGCTGAGGAGTGGTATAGCTGGGTTCTGTTTAATTTTCTGCTCTCACTTATTGTTCTTCATAGTGCTTCAAGCATTATATTACATTATATTACAAAGATAGTGGACTGTCTCATTCCTAATTTTAATGGAATTGCCTTCAGTATTTCTCCTTTTAGAATAATGGATGCTGTGGGTGTCACATATAGCCTCTATATGTGAGATATAACCCCTTCAATCCTAATTTCTCAAATTTTCTCATGCTTTTAGTAAGAGTGATACATTTTGTCAAAGGTCTTTTTCTATATCTATTGAGATAATTCCATGAATCTATGTCAACTTATATAATTTTTTACATTCAAATGTACATATGTTGATCTACCCCAGTATAAAGCCAACTTAATCCTGGTGGATTATCTTTGTAATACGTGGCTATATTCAAATATTTGCAAGTATTTTCTTGAAGGTTTTTGCTTCTATGTTTACAAGTGATATTGGCCTGCAATTTTTTGTTTGTTTTGTTTTGGGCTTCATTGGGTTACACTTGGTTTTGTTATCAGAGTCACAGTGGCTTCCTAGAAGGTGACATAACTGTTCTTTTTCTTTCTTTTTGAGTAACTTGAAAAAAATTTCTTTCTTTTTGAGTAATTCGTAAAACTTGAGTGATTTGAAAATTGTAGTTCTTTGAAAGTATATTTTTCTGTTGTGACTCTATGTGCACCTGGACTTTTTTTTGGTTTTTTGAGACAGGGTTTCTCTGTGTAGTCCTGGCTGTCCTGGCACTCACTCTGTAGACCAGGCTGGCCTCGAACTCAGAAATCCACCTGCCTCTGCCTCCCAAGTGCTGGGATTAAAGGCGTGTGCCACCACCATCCGGCACCTGGACTTTTATTGGTCAGAAGGTTCCTTACTTGCTCTGGGTCTATTTAAATTGTTGGTTTCTGCTTGGACTAAATTTGGTGGTTCAGATGAATAAGTAAATCCTTACAATTCTACGTTTCAAACTTAATGGAATATACAGGTTTTCTTTTTCAATTATTCCCTTATACTATTCTGAATTCCTTTGGTGTTTGTTGTAAAGTACCCCTAGTCAACTCTAATTCTGTTATATGAGTCTTCTCTTTCTTTGAAAGTTAATTGTGCCAACAAAGTATCAGTTGTCTGAACATGGTCATGGCAGGATGTAAAGTGAATAAGTAAAAAAATTAAGTTAAAAAATTGCAGTGGTGGTGCACACCTTTAATCCCAGCACTTGGAAGGCAGAGGCAGGCAGATTTCTGAGCTCAAGACCAGCCTGGTCTACAGAGTGAGTTCTAGGACAGCCAGGGCTACACAGAGAAACCCTGTCTCAAAAAAACAAAAAAATAAAATTGAGTCATGTGAGATTTCTGTGTGTTTGTGAAAAAAACTCCAAGAAATGAAGACAAGAGTCTGGTGACTTGAGTTTCTTCAGAAACAAGAAATTGTTCTTAGATTATGCTTTTGTGGCCCTCTCAGGTGTAGCACACAGGAGTGAGTTTACATCAGATTATTCATTCCAAATAGCTATTTTTATTTCTTTATATTGTTATTTACTTATGTGGGAAAAATTTGCTTTATGCTGCTTGTAGCCACATGCTGTTTGCCATTGTAATTGTACACAATTCTCATGTGACTCCTCTTAACCCTCAGAGTATAAATTGTCTGATGCTCTCAATAAAGTTGGCTACTGCATGAGACTTTAGTCTGCCTCATTTGTCAGCTCTATTCTCCTAGGTTCCACAGCCTCTAAAGTGGTGACAATCAGTCAGTCTTGTTTATCTTTCCAAAGAGCCAGCTCTTATAAGTTGTTGATTTTTTCTATTGCCTTCTTTGTTTCTGTTTCATTAATCTCAACTGTGATTTTTATTATGCCTTCCCATCTATTGGATTCAGGTTTAGTTTTTTCTTGTTTTTCTAAATTCTTATGTCATGTCATTAACTCATTTGTTTATCCTCTTTTTCTAAAGTAGGCACTTAGAGGAACAAAAGTTTCTTTTAGGATTGCTTTTATTGTGCCCCAGATGTTTTGGTACATTGCATTTTCTTTTATATTTAATTTTGGAGTTTCAAATTTTCTTTCTTGATTTCGTCTTTGACCCATTCTTCATTCAATTTTTTAATATACATGATTTTGTATCTTTACTAGAGATTGTTTATTTTAAGCTTTATTGGTTTGTGATCAAAAAGAAAATACAAAGTATTTCGACTTTTTTTATTTGTTGAGCATTGCTTTGTGTCCTAGGATACAATCTATTTTAGGGAAACTTCCATGGGCTGCTGAGTATAATGTACAGCCTTTAGTGTTTGGTAGAGTATTCTATAAATATCTGATACATTCATTTGATTTATGATGTCATTTAATTCTAATTTTTTCTTTTTGTTGTTAGATGAACTGTCTATGAGGTATTGAAATCACCTCCTGTTATTGAGTTGGGGATAATTTGTACCTTGACATCTAATACTTGGATTTTTATGAAACTGGATGTACCAGAGGTTGGTACATTCATGTTGAGGATTGTAATGTCTTCTTAGTTAATTGTTCTTTTGATAAAAGTGAAGTGTCATTCTATATTCCTTCTGGTTAATTTTAGATTGACATTTGTCTTGTTACATATTAGGAGAGCAACAACTTTTTGTTTCTTGATTCTACTTGCTTGGAATAATATTTTTCATACTTCACTCTCAAGTAGTGACAATCCTTGAAGTTAAGATGAGTCTTTTTTCCTAGAAAACAGAAAGACAAATTTTGTTTGTTGATGTATCCAACCAACCTGTGTCTTTCTATTGGGGAACTAGGGCCATTTATATTTAAAGTTATTGTAAGTTGTGTGATAATAGCTGTTATTTTGTTCTTTATTTTTGCTATTTCTGTTCTCAGTTTTCTTTTTGTATCTCGATAATTATAACTTCATTTGTTTTTTTCCAGAGCCTCCTGAGTATGCTTACTTATTTCTCTCTTTAG
>JANHMN010000005.1:108812319-108824182 GCA_030674055.1 Rhabdomys pumilio
CTCAACTTTACACACACACACACACACACACACACACACACACACACACACACACATCTTACTGAGTCCAGTTAGTTGCCTACATGCAAGGTGCTCTGCTGTGGCAGGATCAAGGGCCCCACCTCTGAGCTACTTTCTTTTTTCTGGAAGTCAGTGATTGCTTATAGCTTCTTAACTATAACTAAAACCATAGGAAACATCCATGCCTTATTCCTGGTGGAATATTGACTAGATTAATCTTCTACAGCTGTTGTGTAAGCAACTGTAGATGTTGAGAGTTCATGAGTGCTACTTCCTTTAATGTCCAGAAGACAGTTTTACATTGTTTCCCGAGCCTGGAGGATGAGGGTGTGATACAAAGGTCTCATTTGGGAATGAGAATTCCACAGCCACGTATTTCCTGCATTTTGATGATCTGTGGGTATTTGTGTAAACCACTGCAAAAAGAACCTTCTCTGATAAGAGGTGTGTGCTAGACAGATCTATGTGTATGAGGATAAGTATTTAGAAGGCAATTAGAAAGTATATCAGTTTAGCAAAATTATAATGGTATGTGCTCCCCTAAGGGCTATGACCTTTCTATGAGTTCTTGGGGAGGTTTACTCATACTAGACATGAGTTCCTACCTGCCAAGTGAGCCTTAAATCCACCCTGATGTTTCTTGGTTATCCCCAAGACATTTGTGCTACTATTGGGCCATTGGGCATATCTTGCTAGGTGATTTGTCTTTCACAAGTTCATATCAAGGCAAGACTGCACATTTTCTCTCTTGGAAGCCTTCCTAGCTACTGCAGTAGTATGTCACATGGTACAATCCAAGCAGCACCCTCTTCTCCTTCCCCTTTGCCTCCATGAGGGTACTCCCCTACCTACCTACCCTCTTCTGCTTCACCACTCCAACATCCCCCTTAGCTGGGGTGTCAAACCTCCACAGGACCCAGGGCGTTCCCTCCCACTGATGTCAGACAAGGACATCCTCTGCTACATATTTATCTCAAGCCATGGACCCTTCCTTGTACTCTTTGGTTGGTGATCTAGTCCCTGGGAGCACTGAGTGGTCCGGCCAGCAGATGTTCTTCCTATGGGGTACCAATCGCCCTCTGCTCCTCCAGTATTTCCACTATCTTCCCCACAAGGGTCCCTGAGCTCAGTCCAATGGTTGGCTCCAAACATCCACATCTGTGTTTGTCAGTTGCTGGCTGAACCTCCCAAGGAACAGTGACACCAGGTTCCTGTCAGCAAGTACCTCTTGGCAACAGCAACAGTGTCTGGTTTTTGTCTGCAGACATGATGGATCCCCAGGTGAGGCAGTCCCCAATGGCCCTTCCTTCAGTCTCTGCTCCATTTTTGGGTCCCTGTTCTTCCTTTGTACAGGAACATTTCTGGGTTAAAAACTTTGAGATGGGTGTGTGGTCCCATCTTTTGGCTGGGGGCAATGCCTATCTACTGAATGTGGTCTCTACAGGTTCTATCTCCTCTTTGCTGTACATTCCCCCTAAAGTAATTCCCAGTGAGTCCTGGGAGCATCTCATTTCAATGGCCTCTGGGACCCTCCACCGGCTATCCCTAGTTCCTCATCCCCCACTGCTACATATTTTTATTCAATTTCCTCACCCTCTGTACCTCTCTTCTGTTCCCTCCAGTACCTAATACTACCCCTTAATTCCTCCCCCTCCTCTCTCCACCTCCCTCAATCATCCTGTTCCCCCCTCAATGTAGGACTGAAACATACACACCCTGGTCTTCCTTCCTCTTAAGCTTCATATGATCTGTGGATTGTATCATGGACATTGTGAGTTTTGGGGCTAATATCCACTTATCAGTGAGTACATACCATGTGCATTCTTTTGTGTCTGGGTTACCTTACTTAGGATGATATTTTCTAGTTCCATCCATTTGCCCAAGAATTTCATGAAGTCATTGTTTTTAATAGCTGAGTAGTATTCCATGGTGTAAATGTACCATATTTTCTGTATCCATTCTTCTGTTTAGGGACATCTCAGTTGTTTCCAGTTTCTGGCTATTATAAATAAGGCTGCTATAAACATAGTGGAGCATATGTCCTTGTTATATGTTGGAGTATCTTTTGTATATATGCCCAATAGTAATATAGCTGAGTCTTAAGGTAGTGCTATGTCCAATTTTCCAAGGAATTGCAAGATTGATTTCCAAATTGGTTTTACCTGCTTGCAGTCCTACCAGCAATAGAGGAATATTCCTCTTTCTTCACATCCTCACCAGCATCTGTTGTCACTGTGTTGTTTTAGGTCAAGAAATAAACCAAAGACTTCTTAAAATTAAAATGAATGTACAACATATCCAAGCTTGTGGGACACAATGAAGGTAGTTTTTTTATTCAATATTTTATTTATTTACATTTCAGATGTTATCCTTTTCCCCATTTCATTTAAATAACATGTAAGTATTAAATTCAGTTCTAGGTTGAGGAACTAGCAATACAATAGATGCAAATAGTCAAGGAACAAACAATACAATAAACTCAGATAGTCAAAGAACACACAGGACAATAAACAGAGTCCTGTGATCACTCCTGTGATCATGATTTCTAAGGGCTTATCAAGATATCCAAAATACCTGAGCCTAATTCCTTGTCTTAGCCCAAAGTAATTTTCATGCCTGAAGTCTACTTCTTTGTTCTAGCTTAAGATTTAGATTCCTGCCTATAATTACTTCTTTGTTCTAGACTAAGATTTAGGTTCCTGCCTGAAATTACTGCTTTGTTCTATCCTAGGATTTAGATTCCTGCCTGAAATTACTTATTTGTTCTAGCCTAATGTCAGATTCCTGCCTGAAATCCATTTCCTTCTCCTTGGCCAATATCAGATTACTTCCAAGCAGCCCATTTCCTTGTCCTTAGCCAATGTCAGATTCCTGCCAGGCAGCCCCAAAAGCTCTCCACATCTCCCCCTTTTTTTACTACATAAACCAGACTAAGCCTGTCTTAGGTGGTTCTGACAAGAATGCCTTCCTTACCCATCGTGGAATATACATTATTAAAAGCAATGCACTAGTGTCTTAGGTTGGTAAGGCTCTGTGCAGAAACCTACTCATCCTTGGCTTGCCAGTCTTTTAAATTAATAACTGTCTGGGGGTTAATTTTCAGTTTCAAGTCATGTACTTTGGCTGCCAACATGATGATGATGTTAGAGACAAGCTTTAACATGATGGGCAGGAATAAAAGTATTCCCAGAATAAAAAGGGCTAGCATGATCAAGCTATATATGCCATTCTTGAGGTTTGATCAAAATGGAAATATTGACCTCAAGACATGGATAGTTTTATCAGCATTATCTGCAGCATCAAACCTCAGCAGAGCAGCATTCTTTAAATTCATAATCTCACTATGCAAAGTTAAAACATCCAGAGAGGTGTTAGAATTATGTGAAATACCCTATAAGTGTCTTTAAACATTTTTTCTAATTATAATGATTATCACTGTAAATTTTAGAAGTAACACAACTCCAATGGTATTTAGCATGATACTAAAGATGCCTCCTAACTCTTAAACCCTGAACCCCCTTCCAATAATTTGAATAGGATATAGAGCATCAATCTGTTGTTCCAAACACCTATATAAATCCTCTTGTATACTCAACACATTAGTAACATTTGTTTTTGCTAAATTATTAACAAAAGTAGCTGTTTTAACTTCTGGTGTTAAGCTATTACAGAAGCATTGGTGCTAGCAATTAATGAAAGTAAAGCTGTTATACAAGCAATAATCAAACCCACTATCTTCTTGCTTCTGCTTAAAACTTAACTCACGTCTTCCCTCATTTTCAAGATTTTTTTTCAGAAAATCAAGGTTTTCTAATACTTAGGGCAGTAAGACAAAAGCTGGTTGATAGACTCCCCAATAACAGTCATGCCAGGTTTCAACACATTAACACAATTAGTATACAGTCAATGCAACTTACAATAAATACTGTAGAAGAGATAAAAGTAATCTTAACTTGACAATTAAAAGAGCCTTAGCACATGTGCTAACACCTGTTTGAAATCCAGATCCTGCCCCAACATTATCTCTTGTTATCATAACTTCATAGAGAACTGTAACTAACTTCCAAATATGTCCCTGGAAATGTCCAGATCCAGCCTTTCAAATGAAGACTGTTATTTCCAATATTGGATTGATTTCTAGACCAGTATATGATTGAGTCCTAATAGCTGGTCACCTTTAAGAAAAATACAAAAGTCACTATAACTTCTCTTTTTGATTCTCTGTCCCACAGGGTCTAACAACATGAGGCAAGGCAGCTTGTCCCATCTGGGATATAGTCAAGAAAAGGTGAGTCAGAAACATATGTCTAATACAGCTCACCTGTCACCATTGTCAGGGCACTCAGCAAGCTCACAGGTCAGTATCATTCTTTGTCCTGGCATCAGCATGTCTCCCCAATCACTCTGGCAGGCACCATGTTCCTTCAGCATCCTGCAAAAACAAACAAACAAACAAACAAACAAACAAACCCAAACATGCCCTCTTCCCCATATTAAATACCTGGTCGGGATCATGCCATATGACAACAAGTAGATCCTTCCTTTTCACCTAGGCATAGGTATGCCTAGTTGTTGGGTGCCATAGACACTCAGCAGAAAGTTCCTTGGCATCTAAATTATTTTAAAAATTTAAAATAAAAAGAGCATGATTTATATAAATTTTTGGTGTATGTAAATATACCTCTGTCTTTTTTATTTTATGAAGATATTGTTTTAAAGTTCCATGGGGCCCTTCCACAATACCTTGTCCTTGAGAATTATAAGGAATCCCCATAATAAATTGTTGACAAAAAGTCTCAACTGCTCGACTTCCATTCCATTATCTGTGTTTATTAGATATTTTATTTATTTACCTTTCAAATGTTATCCCCTTTCCTCATTCCCTCTAACCCCTATTATATCCCCCCTCCTATTTCTATTAGGGTGTGCCCCCACCCATCTACCCATTACCACCTCCCTGCTCTTGAATTCCCCAACACTAGGACATCCAGCCTTCCAGGGACCCAGGCCCTCTTCTCCAACTGATGCCAGACAAGGCCATCCTCAACTACCTATACAGGTGGATCCATGGGTCCCTCCCTTTGTGTTCCCAGGCTGGAGGTTTAGACCCTGGGAGCTCTAGTTGGTTGGTATTATTTTTCTCCCCATGGGGCTGCCAGTCCCTTCAGTTCCTTCAGTCTTCTTTCTAACTCCTCCATTGGGGACTCTGTGATCAGTTCAATGGTTAGCTGTGAGCATCTGCCTCTGTATAGGTCAGGCTGTGGCAGACCTCTAAGGAGACAGCTATATCAGGCTCCTGTCAGTATGCACTTCCTGACATCTACAATAGCAACTGCATTTGGTGACTGCACATGGCGTGGATCCCCAGGTGGAACCATTTCCAGACAGTCCCTCCTCTAGTCACACTTTGTCTCCGTACTTGCTTCTGTGAGGATTTTGTTACTACTTCTAAGAAAGACCAAAGCACCCACACTTTTGTCTTCCTTCTTCTTGAGATTCATGTGGTCTATGAGTTGTATCTTAGGTATTGTGAGCTTTTAGGCTAATATCAACTTATCAGTGAGTGCATACCATGTGTGTTTTTGTGATTGTGTTACCTCACTTAGGATAATATTTTCCAGTTCCATCCATTTGCCTAAGAATTTTATGAATTCACTGTTTTTAATAGCTGAGTAGTACTCCATTGTGTAAATGTACCACATTTTCTGTATCCATTCCTCTGTTGAAGGACATCTGGGTTCTTTCCAGCTCCTGGCTGTTATAAATAAGGCTGATATGAACATAGCAGAGCATGTGTCCTTGTTATATGTTGGAGCATCCTTTGGGTATATGCCCAGGACTTACCAGTATAGCTGGGTACTCAGGTAATACTATGTTCAGTTTTCTGAGGAAACTCTAGACTGATTTCCAGAGTGTTTGTACCAGCTTACAATCACACCAACACTGGAGGAGTGTTCCTTTTTCTCCACATCCTGGCCAGCATCTGTTATCACCTGAGTTTTTGATCTTAGCCATTCTGACTGGTGTGAGATGGAATCTCAGGGTTGTTTTGATTTGTATTTCCCTGATGAATAAGGATGTTGAACACTTCTTTAGGTGCTTTTTGACCATTCGAGTTCCCGCAGTTGAGAATTCTTTGTTTAGCTCTGTACCCTATTTTTTAATCAGGTTATTTGATTGCCTAATTTCTTCAGTTCTTTGAATACATTGGATATTAGCCCTCTATCAGATATAGGGTTGGTAAAGATCTTTTCCCAACCTGTTGCTTGCTGTTTTGTCCTATTGAAGGTAGTTTTAAAAAGAAAATTCATAGACCTAAGTACCTACACGAAAAAAAAAATTGGAGAGATCTCGTACTAGCAACATAAAAGCATACCTGAAAGTTCTAGAACAAAAAGAAGAAATACCATAAGGAGTCCAGGACCAACCCCCCACAAAAAAGACTAAATAAACTTGGGGCTGAAATCAATAAAATAAAAACAAACAAACAAAAACAATACAAATAATAATTGAAACAAAATTTGTTCTATGAGAAAACCAGTAAGTTTGACAAATTAACTAAATTATACAAATTAACTAAAAGGTAGAAAATAGAATATCCAAATTAACAACATTAGAAATGAAAAGGGGGACATAACAACAGATACTGAGAAAATCTAGAGAATCATAAGGACATACTATAAAACATGTACTCCACCAAATTTGAAAATCTAAAAGATGGATAATTTTCTCCATACACACCACTTAAAAAAGTTGAGTGTAAATCAAGACCAGATAAGCACTTTAAACAGATCTATAGCCCCTAGTCAAATAGAAACAGTAATTAAAAGACTCCCAACCAAAAAAGGCCACAGCCAGATGACCATGGCCCAGAATAAAGAGCCAATATTCTTCAAATTATGCCACAAAATAGAAAAAATAGGAATATTGTGTAATTCAATTTATGAAGTCATGTTTTCCCTAATATTTAAACCACATAGAGACCTAACAAAGAAAGAGAATTACAGACCAATTTACCTTGAGAACATAGGTACAAACATTTTCAATAAAACACTTGCATGCTGAATCCAAGAACACATCAAAAAGATCATCCACCATGATCAAGTAGGACTCATCCCAGAGACATAGGGAAGGAGCAACATATGTAAATCAATAAGTGTAATCCACCATATAAACAGACAAAATCTGTACGATTGTCTTACTAGATGCAGAAAAGGCCTTTGACAAAATCCAAGACACCTTCATGATAAAACTCCTGGAGAGCTTAGGGATATAAGAAACCTTTCTGAACATAATAAAGGCAATTTATAGCAAGCCTTTAGCCAACATCAACTTAAATGGAAAGAAACTTAAAGCAGTTCCACTATAATTAGGAACAAGACAAGGTTGTCTATTATCTCCATACCTATACAATATAGTACTTCAAGTCTTAGCTAGAGCAATAAGACAACTGAAAGAGATCAAGGGGATACAAATTGGAAAGAGAGAAATCAAAATACCTTTATTTGCAGATGATATGATATTATAGACAATTGGTCCAAAAATTCTACCAGTAAACTCCTTTTGTTGATAAACACTTCCAGTAAAGTAGCTGTATCACCATCTCAAAACTCAAATTGTACTACAGAGTTACAGTAATAAAACAATGTGATATTGGCACAATAAACAGACACCCTCTGTAAGAAGAATCAAATGGAAAATACAGACATTATTCTATACACCGATACATATCTGATTCTATTTATAAAGAAGCCAGATATACCAAGTCAAAAAAGATAGTATCTTCAAAAAAATTGGTGCTGGTTTAATTGGATGGCTATCTGTAGAAACATCCATACTCACCAGCCTGCACAAAACTCAATTCCAAAAAGATCAAAGACCACAACATAAGTCTAGATACATTGAACATGATGAAAGAGAAGGTGGGGAATATCTTGAACTTATTGACATATGAAAAGACTTTCTGAATAGAACGCTGTTTACACAGGCACTAAGATTAACAAGAAATGGGACCTTATGAAACTGAGAAGCTTCTACCCAACAATGGACATCATCATTTAGACAAAGTGGCACCCTTCCAAATGGGAAGATACTTTTACTAACTACACATTGTATAGAGTGGTAGCATTCCAAATACATAAAGAACACAAAAACTAGATATTAAGAAAATAAATAACCCAATTTTAAAATGGAGTACAGACCTAAACAGAGAGTTTTCAATGTAGGAATCTCAAATGGCTGAGCAAGACTTAAAATAGAAAATGATCAACACCTGTAGACATTAGGAAGATGCAAAACAAAAGTATTTTGAGATTTTATTTTATATCCATCACTATTGCTGAGACCAAAAAATAAGTGACAGCTCATGCTGGCAAGGATGTGGCATAAAGAGAACATTCATCTGTTGCTAGTGGGACTTCAAACTTGTAGTCACTATGGAAATAAGTATGGCAGTTCCTCAGGAAGATGGGAATCAATCTACCTCAAGATCCAGCTATACCACTCCTTGGCATGTACCCAAAGATTGCTTCATCTTACCATAAGAACACTTGCCCAACCATGTTCATTACTGTTCTAATCATAATAGCCAGAAATTGGAAACAGCCTAGGTGTCCCTCAACAGAACAACAGATAAGAAAATATTGTACATTTACACAATAGAGTATTACCCAGGAATTTAAAAAATTAAATCATACAAATCACAGGTAAATGGATGGAACTAGAAAAAAAATCAACCTGAGTGTGGTAGCTCAAACCCAGAAATACAAATGCATGCATTTACTTGTATGTGAATATTGTCTGTTAAGTTAGTGATAACCAAGCTACAATTCATAGAACCACAGAGGTTACATATCGAGTAAGGGACTAGGTGAGGACAGATGAATCTCCCTTAGGGAAATAGCATATATAGTTAATGAATGGATTGGGGCAGGGTAAGACTGGAATGGGAGAATCGAGTGAAGAGGGTGAGGGAAGAGTGGGATTAGGAAGAGAATACTGGGAGAGACAGCTAAAATTAAGGGCCATTTGAATGGTAGTGTAGAAAACTAACATATCAGAATATACACACATACATACATACATACATACATACATACATACATATGTTGTATGAAGTTGATCAAAGTGAAATTGCCTAATAATGGAGGAGATAGGACCACAAATGGTCATCTCTTGTCACCAAATGAAGCTTTTAGTTCTGGGATTGAGTTACATCTAATTCTAATTGAGTTGTTGGCTAAAGAGGTTCCATGGGAACACCCAAACAATCCATGCTGTTGCCAAGTCTACAGATTGCTTGCTCTTTGCAAACTGACAGCAAAGCTTCATTGCTGAAGGCCTCATTGCCAGCCCCATTGCTGTTGACCAACAAACCTTACTGAATGTGAAAAAAATGGAGCTGTTGCCCACAGAGAAACTTCATCCCTGCCTATTAGCATCTTTGGTACAGGAAGGTTCTTTGCAGGCTACCAAAGAAATGTAAACACCAAGCCAGCCACAAACCTAATGGTGTCTTGCTTGGAAGATGTGTTAGTGCAATGGTGGCACAAAGCTTGTGAGTGTAATTGACCAACATCTGATTCAACTTAAGGTCCATTCTAGGAGATGGAACCCATACCCAACCCTGTTTCAGTAATCAAGAACCAGAGACTAGATAGCCCAGAATAAAACCAAGTATTAGTGTCTAAAACAAAAATTAAAATGACTCCTGCTGGCATTCTGCTCTACATCCAGATCCGTTCCTTGCTATGCTATCCACGGAGAAGCTTCAGCTCCTGTAGCAGATGTGAGCCCGCATAGAGACCCACACTCAGACATTATGCAAAGAGTGAGAGAGACCTTGGAACATGTGCCTTCCTTTGGGCTTTTTTCCTTCTGTTTTTGTTTAATCCAATTCTAGTGTGTTAGTTTTTCTTTTATCCTACTATACTTAATTTCATTATTGTCCCTTAGAAGCCTTTTTTTCTTTTTCTTTCTAATGAATGACAGAAAGGGGATAGAATTGGATAAAAGGGGATGGACCGGGGAGGAGTAGAGGGAGGGAAACTAATCAGGATGTATTATGTGAGAAAAAATATTTTCAATAAAAGCAGAAAACACAGGAGATGGAGGGAGTTTCTTGTTATATTTTAATTGGGAGCAGGGTGCATTTCAATCATGGATCTTGATTAGTTAAATGAAAATTGTTGCTCATTTTCTGAATCACTCATGTGCTGGGTTGGAGTCTGATTTTGATGCAAATCATTCTAGGAATCTAACTTTATTTACTAGAGTCCTTGCATTCAGTGACATCTCCTCGACATGGGAGTTGAGTCAGAGCTAGAATGGATAAATGACTTCTCAAAGGTGGGAGAGGTTTTCACTCCCACTGCCTAGCATTCATGGTGCTGTAAGGTGAATACTACCAGAGGAGAAATGCAATCATCAGTGTCACACAGCTATGAAACCTTCAACCTACAAAAGTAAGTAAACTCTTAGTCCATGGTTCTCAGCCTTCCTAATGCTGTGCCCCTTTAGTGCAGTTTCTCATGTTGTGGTGACACCTCCAACCATAGAGTTACCCCATAACTATAATTTTGCTCCTGTTATGAATAATAATGTACATATCTGATATGCAGGATAGCTGATATGTGACCCCTATGAAAGGGTCATTCAACTATCAAAGAGTTTGCAAACCACAGGTTGGTCTTGTTGGAAGAGTTGTGTCACTAGGGATGGGCTTTTGAAACCTCAAAGCATACACTAGGCTCTTTCTCTCTACCTTTATCTATCTCAGATATAAGCACCCAGGTACTACCCAGTACCATGCCTGCCTGCCTGTTCCCATATTCCTCACATGATGGTCATGGACGTACCCTCTAAAACTGTAAAGCAATCCCCCAATTAAATGCTTTCTTTTATAAGTTGCCTTTGTCATAGCATCTCTTCACAGCAATAGAAGAGCAACTTAAGACAGGGAGATGGATACTAGGTTATTTACAGAGGTGGATACCTTGCTATTAAGGAGCCTTTAAAATCCATCCACAAAATGAGAGCCTACCTTCTGTTTCCTGGAAACATGAGCCACTGGGTCCTCAGTGATGACTGATGCTTACTGAACCATCACCTAACATTCCTACCTCAGTTGAGCCTTAACTGAGCACATTTCTACCTGTCATCCTATTATAGAAAAGTGGACCTGAAAAGGACGGAATCCCAGCTTGCTGGAAAACTCAGGACATAAGGTATAGCTGAAAGGAATTTTAAAATCCATTCCTCACTGCTATTTTTTCTTTATATGATGCCTTCTGTATATTTTGAGTATTTATGTAATATAAATGATAAAGCTAGAGACTAAAGGAAAGCATAAAGAAAACATATGTAAACTAAAAGTGTTACCTGTGATGAGCTTCCACCAACACATCTGCAACTCACAAAAGCTCCAATTCCTTGGGAAGTCATTTTAATAATTTCCATCAATTTTGTTCATGCCCTTTGATGCTGAAATTTCCTTCTGGGGATTCTTTTCCAAAAATGGATTTTAGTAGAAGGAAAATAAAAATCTATAGGCCCAAAGGCATTATTACTTTTAATAATGAGAAACTGAAAATATTAATATGTTAAGCAATTTGATATAAGACCAATATGAAAATGAAATATGCACCATAAAGGGTTTACTTTATAATATTAAATAAATGAAGCAAATTGTAAGATAATGTCAGTGTTGTAAATATTATAAAGTTGTCTTGAATAATACAACACAGAAAGAACTCTAAAAATATATAGAATAATCCTGTGTTAAGATATGAGTCAAATGATAATTTACAGAATTGGGAGGTTTAATTATGTGTTTGGATGGGTG
>JANHMN010000005.1:108824282-108834694 GCA_030674055.1 Rhabdomys pumilio
ACCAAAGTAGGAATAGTGCCAAAGCCCAACCTGGCTTAGTTATGAATTTATTGGGGTTGCATACATGAATGTGAGTGAGGGTGTTACTTCAAGGAGCAAAAATGACTAAAAGACACAGATGCATTCACAAATCACAGTCCAGACTTCTCAGAAAGGGGGGGAATCCCAGAGAACATTTCCCAGCCTACAGGCAGCTCAAAGACTTGAAGTGCATCACTTTGTTGATCTAAAGGTCTCGCTGTCAGCTTACCTTCATCTAGCTTCTTCCAGGCAGCTGGTCTCAGTTCACAGTCTTCTTTGCTGGTAGGTTGTCTGATAATGAGTCACAGCAGTCTTTTTTGTATGCTTTTGGGATGGAGGGAGGTATGTAAGGAGGGAGGAAAGGGCCTAGTGAATCCACCCACAGCACCCTTTGTGTAACTTCCATAATCCCACTGCACCCCTGACTTCCCATATTCTCCTCCACCTATAGCAGGGTGAGTACCCCAATCTCATCCTGGCCTTTTTTGCAACTTAACATATTTAACCTGGTTTCCATAGCCAGTGTGCCAGCCTAGCCTGGCCTCACTGCTTTCACACTAAAGGAGCTCTAAGCTTGGTCCAGGATTCTCCATACCCACCTATCAAACCATATGCCCCTCTCCTATCATAGCCAAAATTTCCACTAAGATGTATCTACTTCCAAACTCCCTCCCACCTTCACACAGGATAAACTCCTTATGTACTACCACAGTGTCCTTTATCCATCTGAATTCATTTCACCTGGACATTTTCTCTGGCTAATCTAATATCTGTTACCCTCATCATGTTCCATCCACCACACACTCTGAACTAACAAAGAAACTCCACATGCCCAGATCTGATCTTAGGGATACCAACAATTATAAAAGATCAACCCAGTATCTTCTCTTGAAAACAAAAACTCGTGAAATGCTTACATATGAAAATTACATAGGCAAACTCCAGCACGCAGAAGTTCAAAGAAAAATCCTAAATCTTTTCAAAGAATTCAGGGAGTTAAATAAGTCAGGATAGAAAAAGCTCAATAACATCAAGGAAAAAGGCTAAATTTACATGCGTCAAACTCAAGGATACCAAATTTTGTATTTTAAAAAATATACTAGGATTAAAGACAGATTGATATCAATTCATTAATAGTAGATTATTTTAACATCCAAGTTCTCTAATAGACACATCAACTGAACAAAATAGAGAAACACCAAAATTTATTGACATTATACATCAATGAACTTACAGATATCTACAGAATATTCTATCCATGCATAATGAGATTATTAATTTAATGAATGCTGCTCTGGTGACCTTTGATGCTGCAGACAATCCCGATAAAATTATCTATGGCCTGAGCTCAGTATTTCCATTTTGGACAAACCTCACAGAATGGCATATGTAGCTTGATCAGGCTAGTCCTTCTTGTCCTGGGAATAATTTTATTCCTGCCCATCATGTTAAAGCTTATCTTTAACAACATCAACATGTTGTCAGCCAAAGTACATGGCTTAAACCTAAAAATGGACCCCCAGAGTTATTAAATTAACAGGCTTGCAAGCCAAGGACAAGTAAGATTCTGCACAGAGCCTTACCAACCTAAGATAGAAGTGCATTGCCTTTCATAATGCATACTCCATGATGGGTAAGGAAGGCATTCTTGTCATAATGACCTAAGACAGGCTTACTCTTGTTAACAAAATAAAAAGGGGGGAGAGTTAGAGAGCCTTTGGGGCTGCTTGGCAAGAAGCTGACATAGGCCAAGTACAAGTAAAGGGGCTGCTTGACAGGAATATGACATTGGCCAAGGACAAGAATGTAGGCTTCAAGCAGGAATCTGACATTAGACTAGAACAAAGAAGTAATCTCAGGCAGGAATCTAAATATTAGGCCAGAACAAAGAAGTAATTTCAGACAGGATTCTAAATTTTAGACTAGAACAAGGAAGTAGGCTTCAGACATGAAAATGACCTTGGGTTAGGATAGGGAAGTAGGCTCAGATACTTTGGTCATCCTGATAAGGCCTTAGAAACTGTGATCATGGGAGTGTTTGTGTAACTGGGTTTAATGCCTTGTTTTTTCTTTGACTATTTGTGCTTATTATATTGCTTGTTCCTTGACTATTTGCATCTATTGTGTTGCTAGACCCTCGACGTAGAACTGACCTTATTACATGCATGTAATCAAAATTGTATAAAAGCATAAAGGAAGAGGGGGGTATAGGATAGGGGATTTTAGGGAGGGGGAAAAGGGGAAAAAAAGAACAAAAAAGAATATTCTATCCAAACACCAAAGATACATATTGTACTCAGCAGCACATTAAAGTTTTTCTAAATACAACACATCTGGAGACATAAAACAGGTCATTACAAATTCAGTAAGATTGGAATCAGTCTTTGTACACTATTTGACCACAATGCAATGAAACTTAAAATTGACAGCAAACAAACAAATAAGTATAAGGGCTTGAAAGGGTGAAGAAAAGTGGAAGAATGTAGAATCCACAAAATAGCCAACACCAGTTACACACCCGTCCAAAGAAGACTAAAATAAATCCTGGTGGAACACTCTGCTCAGCTCCCTTCTTTGAACTCCTTTAGAAACCTAGCCTATCCCCATCCTTAAGTGTACACTCCCTATATCTAGAAATACATTTTATGTGAAACTCTCAATGGACATACCTTTCAGGTCCACAAAAATTGTGTTTCAGGTAACATCTAGTCATGGCCTTCTACTAAAATCCAGAGAGGAGACAGAAATAAAGGAACATAACACCCACCCAACAAAGCCAGATATCAGCTACGAGACCTAACCTTCCCCAAACCAGATTCCTAGACATCAGAGTAGAAGCACAGCCAGAACAATATGTGTCTTCCTATATATATGAAATAAAATAAAAAGACCTTAAAATAGTCTTTATGAATATGATAGAATGGCTTAAAGAGGATTAATCAATCCATTAAAGAAATTCAAGAAAACACAAACATGCACCTTAAAGAGATAAATAAAAGTATTCAAGACTTGAAAAGAAAAAAATTTCAATTAAAAAATAAGGAAGTCCTGGAAATGATAAATTTGGGGAGTGGAACAGGAACTACAATATACAACGGACTACAAATGACAGACAACAGAATCTTAAGAATTGAAGTACAATAGAAAAATTGATACTTCAGTCAAAGAAAATGTTATTTTATTAAAACTTTTTATTAGGTATTATATTTACATTTCAGATTTTATCCCCTTACCCCACTTCCCCCCACCACCCAGAAATCTCCTATCCCATCCTCCCTCCTCATGCTTCTATGAGGGTGTGCGCCCACCTACCCCCACCCCCACTATCCCCTCCCCAGCCTTATATTCCCCCCCATTCTGTGTTCATTTTTCATGGAACCAAGAATTGCCTCTCTCACCTATGCCCAACAAGGCCATCCTCCCCTACATATACAGCTGGAGTCATGGGTGTATAGCACTCCCTATGTGCTCCCAGGCTGGTGGTTTAGACCCTGGGGAGCTGTGGTTGATTGGTATTGTTGCTCTCCTTATGGGGTCACAAACCCTTTCTGCTCCTTCAGTCTTCTCTAACTTCTCCATTGGGAAACCCTTGATTATATTAGTGGTTAGCTGTGAGCATCGTCCTCTGAATGTGTCAGACTCTGGCAGACCTCTAAGGAGACATCTATATCATGTTCTTGACAGCATGCACTTCCAGCCATCCAATTTAGTGTCTAGCTTAGGTAACTGTACATGGGATGGATACCCAGGTAGAATGGTCTCCAGATGGCCCCTCCTTCAGTTTCTGTCCCACACTTTGTTTCCATATTTGCTCCCTTGAGTATTTTTGTTACTGGTTCTAAGTAGAACTGAGGCATCCCCACTTGATCTTCCTTCTTCATGAGCTTCTTGTGGTCTGTGAGTTAAGTCTTCGCTATTCCAAGCTTTTGGACTAATATCCGCTCATCAGCAAGTAAATACCATGTGTGTTCTTTTGTGATTGGATTAACTCACTCAGGATGAAAATTTCTAGTTCCATCCATTTACCTAAAAATTTCTTGAATTCATTATTTTTAATAGCTGAGTAGTACTCCACTGTGTAAATGTACCACATTTTATGTATCCATTCCTTTGTTGAAGGACATCTGGATTCTTTCCACCTCTGGCTATTATAAATAAGGCTGCTATGAACATAGTGGAGCATATGTCCTTGTTATATGTTGGAGCATCTTCTGGGTAAATGCCCAGGAGTGGTATAGCTGGATCCTCAGGTAATGCTATATTCCGTTTTCTGAGGAACCTCCAGACAGATTTCCAGAGTGGTTGTACCAGCTTGCAAGCCCACCAACAATGGAGGAGTGTTCCTCTTTTTCCGCATCCTTGCCAGCATCTACTATCACCTGAGTTTTTGATCTTAGCCATTCTGACTGGCATGAGTTGGTATCTCAGGGTTGTTTTGATTTGCATTTTCCTGATGACTAAGGGTGTTGAGCATTTCTTAAGGTGCTTCTTGGCCATTCGAGTTTCCTCTTTTGAGAATTCTTTGATTAGCTCTGCACCCCATTTTTTGATAGGGTTATTTGGTTGTCTGGAGTGTAATTTTTTGATTTCTTTGTATATCTTGGATATTAGCCCTCTATCGCATGTAGGATTGGTTAGGATCTTTTCCCAATGTGTCAGTTGCCATTTTGTCTTATTGACAATGTCTTTTGCCTTGCAGAAGCTTTGCAATTTTATGAGGTCCCATTTGTCAATTCTTAATCTTAGAGCATAAGCCATTGGTGTTCTGTTCAGGAAATTTTCCTATGTGCCTAGGTATTCAAGGTTCTTCCCCACCCTCTCTTCTATTAGTTTCAGTGCATCTGGTTTTATATGAATGTCCTTTATCCACTTGGACTTGAGCTTTGTACAAGGGGATAAGAATGGATTGATTTGCATTCTTCTATATGCTGACCTCCAGTTGAACCAGCACCATTTGCTGAAAATGCTATCCTTTTTCCACTGGATGCTTTTAGCTCCTTTGTCAAAGATCAAATGATCATAGGTGTGTGAGCTCATTTCTGGGTCTTCAATTCTATTCCATTAATCTTCCTGCCTGTCTCTGTACCAATACCATGCAGTTTTTATTACTATTGCCCTGTAGTACAGTTTGAGGTCAGGGATGGTGATTCCCCCAGAAGTTCTTTTATTGTTGAGAATAGTTCTCCCTGTCCTATTTTTTTTTTGTTATTCCAAATGAATTTGCAAATTGCCCTTTCTATCTCTGTGAAGAATTGATTTGGAATTTTGATGGTGATTGCATTGAATTTATAGATTGCTTTTGGCAAGATGACCATTTTTACTAAATTAATCCTGCCGATCCAGGATCATGGGAGATCTTTCCATCTTCTGAGATCTTCTTCGATTTCTTTCTTCAGAGACTTGAAGTTCTTGTCATACAGATCTTTTACTTGCTTGGTTAGATTCACTCCAAGATATGTTATATTGTTTGTAACTATTGTGAAGGGTGTAATTTCTCTAATTTCTTTCTCAGCCTGTTTATCCTTTGAGTATAGGAAGGCTACTGATTTGTTTGAGTTGATTTTATATCAAGCCACTTTACTGAAGTTGTTTATCAGGTTTAGGAGTTCTCTGGTGGAAATTTTAGGGTCTCTTAAGTATACTATCATATCATCAGCAAATAGTGAAATTTTGACTTCTTCTTTTCCTATTTGTATTTCTTTGACTTCCTTTTGTTGTATAATTGCTCTAGCTAGGACGTCCAGTACTATATTCAAAAGGTTGGGTGAGAGTAGGCAGCCTTGTCTAGTCCCTGATCTTAGTGGGATTGCTTCCAGTTTCTCTCCATTTAGTTTGATGTTGGCTACTGGCTTGCTGTATATTGCTTTTACTATGTTTCGGTATGGGCCTTGAATTCCTGAACTTTCCAAGACTTTTAACATGAAGGGATGTTGAATTTTGTCAAATGCTTTCTCAGCATCTAGTGAGATGATCATGTAGCTTTTTTCTTTGAGTTTAATTACGTAGTGGATTACATTGATGGATTTCCGAATATTGAACCATCCCCGTATTCCTGGGATAAAGCCTACTTGATCATGATGAATGAATGCTTTGATGTGTTCTTGGATTCGGTTTGCAGGAATTTCATTGAGTATTTTTGCATCAATATTCATAAGAGAGTTTGGTCTGTAGTTCTCTTTCTTTATTGGGTCTTTGTGAGGGTTAGGTATGAGTGTAATTGTAGCTTCATAGAACAAATTGGGTATTATTCCTTCTGTTTCCATTCTGTGGAATGGTTTAAACAGAATTGGTATTTGGTCTTCCTGGAAGGTCTGATAGAATTCTGCACTAAAATCATCTGGTCCCGGACTTTTTTTGGTGGGGAGACTTTGAATGACTTTTTCTATTTCTTTAGGGGTTATGGGACTGTTTAGATGGTTTATCTGCTCCTAGTTTAACTTTGGTACCTGGTATCTGTCTAGAAAATTGTCCATTTCATCCAGATTTTCCAATTTTGTTGAGTATAGGCCTTTGTAGTAGGATCTGATGATTTTTTTATTTTCCTCAGTTTCTGTTGTTATGTCTCCCTTTTCATTTCCGGTTTTATTAATTTGAGTACTGTCTCTATACCCTTTGGTTAGTCTGGCTGAGGTTTGTCTGTTTTGTTGATTTTCTCAAAGAACCAGCTCCTGGTTTTGTTGATATTTTGTATAGTTATTTCTGTTTCAACTTGGTTGATTTCACCCGAGTTTGATTATTTCCTGCCATCTACTCCTCTTGGGTATATTAGCTTCTTTTTGTTCTAATGCTTTCAGGTGTGCTGTCAAGTTGTTAGTGTATGCTCTTTCCAGTTTCTTTTTGTGGGCACTTAGAGCTATGAGTTTTCCTCAGTACTGCTTTCATGGAGTCCCACAAGTTTTGGTATGATGTGTCCTCATTTTCATTAAATTCTAAAATGTCTTTAAATTTTTTCTTTATTTCTTCCTTGACCAAGTTATCATTGAGTAGAGCATTGTTCAGTTTCCACATATATGTGGGTTTTCCGTTGTTTTTGTCCATATTAAAGACGAGTCTTAGTCCATGGTGGTTTGATAGGGTAGAAGGGATAATTTCCATCTTTTTTTTTATCTGTTGAGGCCTGTTTTGTGACCAATTACATGGTCTATTTTGGAGAAGGTACCGTGAGGTGCTGAGAAAAAGGTATATTCTTTTGTTTTAGGATGAATTGTTCTATAGAGGTCAGTTAAGTCCGATTGGTTCATAACTTCTGTTAGTTTCATTGCGTCTTGGTATAGTTTTTGTTTCCATGATCTGTCCATAGCTGTGAGTGGGGTGTTGAAATCTCCCACTATTATTGTGTGAGGTGCAATGTATGCTTTAAGCTTTAGTAAAGTTTCTTTTATGTATGTGGTTGTCCTTGCATTTGGGGCATAAATGTTCAGAATTCCGAGTTTGTCTTGGTACATTTTTCCTTTGATGAATATGAAATGTCCTTCTTTATCTTTTTTGCTTACTTTTGGTTGAAAATCGATTTTATTTGATATTAGAATCGCTAATTGTTTCTTGGGACCATTTGCCTGGAAGATTGTTTTCCATCCTTTTACCCTAATGTAGTGTCTGTCTTTTTCATAGAGGTGTATTTCCTGTATGCAGGAAAATGGTGGGTCATGTTTATGTATCCAGTCTGATAGTCTATGTCTTTTTATTGGAGAATTGAGTCCATTGATATTAAGAGATATTAAGGAAAAATGAATGTTGTTTCCTGTTATTTTTGTTATTGGCGGTGGAGTTATGTTTATGTAGCTATCTTCTTTTAGGGTTGTTGGAAAATTACTTTCTTGCTTTTTCTAGGTTGTAGTTTCCCTCCTGGTGTTGGAGTTTTCGATCAATTATCCTTTGAAGTGCTGGATTTGTGGTAAGATATTGTGTAAATTTGGTTTTTTCATGGAATATTTTGGTTTCTCCATCAATATTGATTGAGAGTTTTGCTGGGTATAGTAGTCTGGGCTGGTCTTTGCTTTCTCTTAGTGTCCGTATGATATCAGTCCAGGATCTTCTGGCTTTTATAGTTTCTGGTGAGAAGTCTGATGTAATTCTTATACGTCTTCCTTTATATGTTACTTTACCTTTTTTTTCCTTACTGCTTTTAGTATTTTTTTCTTTGTTTTGTACATTTGATGTTTTGATTATTATGTGGCGGGAGGTATTTCTTTTCTGGTCTAAAGTATTTGGAGTTCTGTAGGCTTCTTGTATATTTATGGACATCTTTTTCTGTAGATTAGGAAAGTTTTCCTAAGTCAGTCTCAGTCTCAGTGGTACCTCTGCTGCTCTGGGTTCAATGGACCCTCTACGATGTTTCAGGAGGAATTCGGTGTCCACACAGGAGCAGACCAGGCAGGGGTCTGCGCCAGGCCTCAGATCCTGGAGAGGGGCAGAAGGGGAGCGCTATTCAGCAGGGGTGGGTTTTGGGTTTCTACTAGAATCTGAGCAATCCTTGCACCTAGCTATGGGAATAGGGCAGTGTTTGGGTTTTCTTACCTACCGCTCAGGGATCAGTGGACCCTCTATGATGTCTCAGAAAGAAAATGTTAATTCTGAAAATGCCTGGAATGAAACTTCCAGGAAATCTGAGGTTCTATGAATACCAAATGTAATAATAATAGGAATGGAGAAAGGAGACAAAACCCAGCTAAAGGTCCCAGAAAATATTTTTAAAACATTGTAGGATAAAAATTCCCTAGCCTAAAGGAGATAAATAAGAAGCTTACAGAACAGACTCTGAGACCACTTGTGCCAGCCTAAGCTACTATCCCCAACAAAACTTTTGATTACTGTAGAACAAAATAAAAAATGTCATGATCAAATCAAATTTAAACATTATAATCTACAAATCCAGTCCCATAGATGGTGCTAGAAGAAAGCCTCCAATCAAAAGAAGTTGACTGCAACCATGAAATCACAGGGAGAAAATAATCTCAGACTAGAAAAATAAAAGACAGAAATAAGAGAAATTAAAGACTTTCTACAACCACAGGAAAATAATAAACATTTTGTCTAATTACAGAAACAATGAAAGAAGTTAAAGAATGTATAAACAGTAAATTCTTACATGAAAATTAATTAATTAGTTAATTTGTTTATATTTTATTAAAAACTGCATATATCTCATGCCAACAATTTAGCAGCACACCTGAAAGCTCTAGAATAAAACAAAGAAATCAAACCCAAAGAAGTTCAAGTTTAGACATAATGAAACTCAGGGCTGAAATAAATGAAGTACTAAGAAAGAAAACAATAAAAAAGAGTCAATGAAACAAAGAGTTGGTTCATAAAGAAAATTGGTAAGATCAACATCCCTATGGAAATTAACTAAAAAGCAGAGAAAATTAAATGAAGAAAATGAAAAATGAAAAGTGAATAGACACTGAGAAAATCCAGATAACCATGATGACATGCTTAAAACACCTGCACCTCACCAGATTCTAAAATATCTAAAAGTAATAGATAATTGTTGTAGATGCATACCACTTACCAATGTTAAATGTCATTTAATGTTCATAAATCAGATAAGTGAAAACAGATAAACAATTTTAACTGACCTATAACCCACAGTGAAAGAGAAGCAGTGAACAAAAAAAGAACAAAAAAGGCACACACAAGAAGAAGGAGGAGGAGGAGGAGGAGGAGAAGGAGGAGGAGAGGGAGAAGGAGGGGAGGGGAAGGGAAAAGGAAAGGGAAGGAGACAGGGAGAAAGGGGAAAAGGGAAGGGGGAGGTAAAATGAGAAGAATGAAAGAACAAAAGAAAGAAAGAAAGATAGAAAGAAACAAACAAGGAAAGAAACAAGGAAACAAATAAGAAAAGAAAAGCAAGTAAGCAAAAATCTAGCCAATCCAAGGCCAGATAGTTTTGCACAAAATTCTACCAGACTTTCATGGAAGAGTTAATGCCAATACTACTAAAATTATTTCACAAAATGGAAAGTGAAGGGACATGGGGAAAATAATTTTATGAGGTCACAGTTAGTTACCATGATACCCAAACCACATAAAGACTCAACAAAGAAAGAGAATTACAAAGCAGTTTTCCTCATGAACATCAATGCAAAATATACTCAAAACTTATACTTGGAAACTGAATTCAAGGACACATCCAAAACAACATTCTCTATAATCAAGCATGCTTCATATCAGAGATGCAGGGATGGTTCAACATATGTAAACCTATTAATGCAATTTACTATGTAAACAGACTGAAAGACAAAACCACATGAGTACCTCATTAGATGCTGAAAAGCCTTTGACAAAAATCTAACACATCTTCATGATAAAAACTCCTTAAAAGATTAAGGATACAAGAGACACTTGAACATAATAAAGGCAGTTTACAGCAAGGCCATCATAGCCAACATCAA
>JANHMN010000005.1:108841177-108856563 GCA_030674055.1 Rhabdomys pumilio
GTTCATGGTTGGATTCCATATAATTGGCATGTGGAATAACCCATAAGTAAGGTTCCTGGATGTGACATAAGAGCTATCATCATAATGCTATCATAAGGCAGGTTCTTAAATGGAAACCATGAGAGAGTCCCACTGTCTGCTGCTGCAGGGTGGCAACATTTTTACTTCTTTCTTTAATCTCTGGTCTCTGTTCTGCATAAATGATGTAGGTCTTGGTGAGTGTATTAGAATAGTGCCCACCTAAGCTACTGATATTCCTGCTCACAGCTTCTGTGGCAAACATGTTTGCCATTTTGTACTGCTACTATGGAATACCACAGGCTGGGTAGTTTGTGAAGAAAACATATTGGCTTACAGTTCTACATGTTGAGAAGTCTAACATAAAGTTGAGGGCATTCTTGCTATGTCCTGGTGGAAGATCGTCTCCATGGTCAGACAAAATGTGAGAAACATTGAATAGTTACATTCATTTTCTGCAGGGAAAGGAAACAGTGTTGTGTACACTAAATTGTTAGCTACTATGAGTAAGAGTAGAGAGGAGAAAATCAGCACAAGTCTAGTAAACTGATATTGGTATGATGTAGGAGCAGTAGGAATAGAAGTGGTATAGAGCTCAGATAGCTTGGCTAAAGGTGGAATGATGAGAGAAGTTAAGAAACACAATTGAGTCACTCAGAACAGACTCATCTCACAGGAGATAAAGACACTAGGCCCCTACAAGCCAAGCTAGCCTATGTATATTCTTTGGGGAAGGAAGATGATAAAAGGGAAGGATAGAGGAAAGAAAAAGAAAAGAGATACAGTATTAAATACTGAATGGTTATTAAATGAGGGAGGAATTGGCCTTGGGAAGCAAATAAAAGAAGAATGAAAGGCCAACCAGTGACAAGCCCAACTTGGGATCCATCCCATGTTTAGGCACTAAACCCTGACACTATTACTGATGCCATGTTGTGCTTGCAGACAGGAGCTTAGCATGGCTGTCCTTTGAGAGGCTCTACCAGCAGCTGCATGAGACAGATGCAGATACTTATACTCAACTATTGCATTGAAGTTGGGGGATCCCTGTGGAGGAATTAGGGGAAGGATTGAACAGACACAAAAGAATGGTAAACCCATAGGGAGAGCAACAGTATCAACTAATCTGAACCCCTGGGAGCTCCCAGAAACTAAGCCACCAACTGAAGAGCTTACATGGGCTGGTCCATGGCCCCTGGCACATATGTAGCAGAGGATTGCCTTGTCTGGCCTCAGTGGAAAAGGGTGTGCCTAATCTGGTAGAGACTTGATGCCCCAGGGAACAGTGATACCATAGGGGTGCACCCTCTCAGAGGCAAAGGAGAGAAGGAGGGGGAAGAACTCTTCAAGGGCAAATGGGAGGGAGACAACATTTGGAATGTAAATAAATAAAATAATTAATCCATAATAATTGTAAAAGAGGAATAAATGTTAAAGGGAGAGAACTGTGTTTGAATATGGCCTGGTCTGTTTACCATTTTCTATTTTGAGTTTCTAGGCATTTCTTCCCAGGCTCTCTAAAACCTATATAAAAATCCTTTAGTTCTTCCTTTTCAAGGTCAGGTAAGAGATGCTAATCAAACCTCTAGGGTAGAGTGGTCCTTCAGAGGGCCTTAAGCAAAATGTTGCAAGTACTGTTCTTGCCTCTGGGACTTCCTTTGGGAGACTGGGTATAGATGCTGGTCAGGAGAACCGACAGTTCTTCACAATCTGATTCTCAGATGCTGTTTACATCTCTGGACTCTTCTTGTGGCATTAGATTGTGAATGTTGGCCCTGCCTCTGTGCACTCCTTCCTGAAGTTTGTTGCAACCCGTAGCTAAGGTCTCCTACATGCAGACTGGCTTTAACCAGATGTTAGTTCTTGAAAACCATGCAGTTGTGTTTCAACCACACCCCCATAATCTAGTTCTACTGACTAGTTTCAGCATGTACCTATCATTTTTCTAGGTCTGCAGATGGCAGAGAGTGATAGGTGAAGAACACACACACACACACACACACACACACACACACACACACACACAAATTCTTTTTAAAATGGCATTCTCAGGCTGTTATCGTCAGGTGATTGGTACCTAGAACACTGAGACCATGGAGTTTCTCTCTATCTTTTTTTACTTGCTCCTGTCAGTGAGGAGCTAGAAGAATGGCCCAACAGTTAAGAGCACACACTACTCTTGCAGAAAATTCAAATTTAGTTCCTAGCACCAACTTCAGATAGTTTCTAACATCATCTAACTCCAGCTCCAGGGTATCCACCACCCTCTTCTGCTTCTGGCCTCTGTGAACAAACAGCACTTGTGTATACACACACGCAAACACACACACACACACACACACACACACAAAATATATCTATTTTTTCAAATAATATGAAATAAGAATGAATGCATTAGAATTTGAAAATGCAAACAAACAAAAGAAAAAAGCCCAAGGCAAGGTACAAGACTCAGGGACACACTTCTTTGCAAACTATGGAGTCCCATAAAAACACAAAAATGGAAGCCATAATATGTATTCAAAACCCTGGTGTAGATCTCTGCAGGCCCTGTGCATGCCACCTTGATCTCTATGAGTTTATAGGAACTTTGCCTGTCTTGATAGGTGTGGGGCGCTGAGCTATGAGAGACAACCAGGTGCCTAGTCCAAGGAGCTTCTGAACCCTGGAGACCCTTTGGGACAGCAGGAGTTCAGCTCTGTTCCTGGTCCCCTGTCTCTCCTAGCTTCTGCCCTTCACAGCCCCTCCCACAGAGAGAGGTTGGGAGGTCTATGACCATCGACCATCGGGTCACATAGGAATAGTGCCCCAAACTCTCTTCATGTGCATATGAGGCATCCCCAAAACCTTAGACTAAGCCAATGGGATTACCTGCTGCTAAAACCTTCATCCACCCCAAACTGTATATATTGAGCTTAATTGAGAACTAAAGCTCGCAAGAACCATTCTGTTGTCAGAGAGCTTCTGTCTCGGACCCTCCCCTCTTCACCTGCTAGCAGGCTCCAGAACTGTTAACACTGGCCAAGAGATCTACTCTCTTTTCCTGTTACCTAGCTGGCACTTCCCAGCTTAGAAAAGAGCTGTAACACTTCAGAACCCACCGGCTCTCCCAGAGCACTTCAGGACTCTCTGCTTTCCACTACAGAGAGGGTTACAGGCAAAAGCAGACCTTCCCCGCAGACACTCTGCCTCGGACCACCTGAGGGCAGGGGCAGCTACAGCAACAGAGACAGCAGCTGTGTGCATTCTATCTCCTGCCAAACCAGAGACTTTGTGGGACCCAGATGGAGACGGGTCCCACAGATAGGGGCTTGTTTTCTTGTATACACACAAAATCTAAAATGCAATTTTAAAGTGTCTACATGTCCATCAGTGAAATTGTACTGCAAACATTCTGAGCCTGTCTGGCATAAGCTGCCATTCTCATTGGCTGTTGTGGGTGCTTCCCAAACTAAGCCAAGCTCTCTGAGAAGGTGATAGACAGTCTCTCCTGCTTGGTAAAACTTCCTAAACTATAGAGATTTGAGGCTTGAACCACCTCTTCTGATAACTGTCATTCAACTCTTTACGTTTTATTCTGGAGAGATTCTAACAAGAATGTGCTTATGTATCTGATCCAGCTATATTTAACCCTGGGAGAGGAGGAAGGGAAGTAGGAAACAGTCATAATGTAATGCCCAAAACACATTTCACAATAGAAGATGGAGCTTTTGAAAATTGTCCCAATCAAATAATTCACTCAAGCACTTCAATCTCATCCTTGGCATCTGAGGTCCTGAAATGGAAGTACAGACTATGGGGGCCTGGTCTGTGTGGCTATAATTTGGCAACTGCTCATGGAGACAAAAGTGCTTGTGAAGAAAGGGGCCTCTGGAAGTGAGCACTGAAATCAGTAGCTTTCTCATGGATTACCTATCCAACAGCCCTTGGGTCACGATGGGTTTCCCCTAAATCTCTTAGCTCCTCTCAAAAGAAGACCAGTGTCTTCATCTTAACGTCTTGCATGTTTCAGGGCCTACCAGCCCAGAAACACATGTCAAGTCTCCACCAAGTTACTGACTCAGAGCCAAGGAGAAGGGATCACAGTCTGATTTCTGCACAGGCCCTCGAAGCCCAGAGCTCATCTGAGGCAGTCAGCACTGCCTTCAATCTCATCACCTTTTCTCACTCCAGGTTCCTCATGCACTGGGTGATTTCCAACAAGGGTGTCTTACCAACAATGGAACCTGACATCTACGTGCAATCATGGCCTTATGGTTGCTTATTAAAGCAGATGTCTTAAAGTGTGTAGGGCACTTTTTGGCTCTCCCCTCTGTCTCACAAGGCTTTTTGCTGTCACCTTGTATCTTCTGATCCTTCTGCCACTGAGATAGAATGAACTCTGTGCATGTTTCTGTGATGGAGGAAAAGGCTTGGGGTAGGTGTCGCTTGCACATTGACTGAGGTGTGACATATATGACTGGAGAATAACTGGAGGAACCAGCATTTACCCAGTATTTATGAAATCTCCTGTTTACAGTAAAACCACAGTGGGAACAGAGGAAGTACTCTAAGCAGGAGTCATCTGTAATTCTTTTCTGGCTGCTTCAGCATAAACACTAATCAGTTGCACTTCAACTTACACGTTGATTGAGGTGCTCTTAAGAGGATGTGTCACCAGGTTTCATTCTTATTTGTGAGAAATTTTCTAGCTGACTGTGATATATCTTGGTCAGGGTTCATCCAAAATTGATTGTAGTAAAAAAAAAAAAAAAACACTTTTGGAGATTCTACCTTAAGGAAGGCAAAAATATGAGTGTAAGAGGTCCTAAGTCCCATACCCTGTGCAGATGGTATTCTAGTAGAAACCATTAAATTACCTATAAACAAAATTGAGAACACTTTGGAGGGGACAGATAATGTAAACCTGAACTCAGCCTGTGGAGCAGAATGGTGCTGGGAAGCTTCCACACAATGTGTATGTGGAAAGCAGGGGCTAGGAATAAGTAAATTAGTGGGAGAAGAAAAACTACTGGGAGTGACTCTGCGTCCAGCTCAGTTTGAGAGAGTGCATACATGACATTTGGAGAGTCTGAGTGCCATATCCAGTACCTGAAAAAGAAAAGGTGATTGTGAGATATGCCAGGGGTTTCAGGAGAGGGACAAGGATCATTGGCAGTACATAGGACTGCCTGGTCTTGCTTCAGTGACAGAAGATGCACCTAACTCTCAAGAGACTTGAGGATCCAGGGAGTGGGGAGGTCTGGAGGGGTGTAGGGTATGGGGGACATCCTCTTGGAGACAGGAGAAGCAGAATGGGATAAGGAACTGTCGGAGGATAGACTGGGAAGGGGATAATGACTGAGCTATAAATATTATTAAATAATAAAAAAAGTAAAATAAAGAAAGCCACAAAACAAAACTGGCATCAGCAGCCAGAAGCCTATGGAGGAGGGTGATGGGGACTCCATCTGAGGGAGCTCTCCCATTGTAACAGTGTAACTGTGATCACAAAGATGTAAAATGTTCCCTAGGACATCCCATGTTGGGGATGAGAACAGCTTGGAGCCTTTGTTTCTGGAGGTAACCTTCCAACCAGGAAGAAGGTTTTATAACCACAGCTAAATCTACATACATGCATTTCCTAGCTTTTGAATCCTTTCTATAAAGTAGCTATACTGGTAACATGAGAGAAAGTGAGAAAGGAAGAACCTTTCTCTCCTTACTTCTGGCAAAATCTGTCACTGTATCCATTTCCTTTACTAATAATATCTGTCTTCCAGGTCTTTCAAGCAGGGAGCAAGTCACAGACCCCATACAGTTTTTCTATCAATGTGAGGCTTATAGACATTTATGACTAAGTCCTTGGTGACTGTCCCGACTTACTTTCCTGCGATCTAGGAAGAGTAACTGAGTGAGAAATGACCTGGGCTTTGCACAGTATGGCTCAGTTTTATCGTCTCAGCACCTAGGAAGCAAAAGGATTTCCATGAATTCAAGAAGTCCAGCCTGGGCTAGAAAACCTAGTCTCAAAACAAAAACTGGGCCTAGGACCACAACCTAGCAGTTATAGCTCCTCTTATCCTCCAGGACTGTTAATGATGCACAGTGCAGACATCATTTCTAATTTTTGGAGAAATTATTCCTATAGATAAAACGATCAAGCTACTACCAATTTTAGAAATGACAACTTACCATTTATGTATGACAATACTGCCCTTCAAGGACTGTCAACCCAAGTTTAGTCACTGTTTTTCTAATCAGGGGGGCATTCAAACATAGAAGAGTGCTAGCAAAGCAGCCAGCCATGGTTTGGGAATGGCAGTGGATACTCTGAGAAGAATCTTAGGACTCTTGCCTTTAGGCAGTGAGTGGATAGTGGGATATGATATCTGGACAGAATCTGGTAAAGAGGTTGGTGAATGAAAGAAAATGAAATAATAAGTATGTGGGGCTAGGTTCAGGACTGTGAGGGAGACTTTATGTAAATTAATAGATGTGTATTTTGTTGGGATTTTAAAATTTGGATAGTATGCTTACAACTGTAGTATGATTTCAAGCAATCTGTACACTAACATGGGAAAGCATTAGACTATAAACACTCTGTCTCTAAACATATCAGAAAGCTGTAATCATATAGTATTAGTTTCAGTGTCCACAGTTCAAGTGATAAGTTAGCTCCAGTGGAATTCTGAAGTGATTATTAAACTCTAGTATATTAAATCTAGCAATAAGTATACAAAAAATAAAAGGCAGTCATCAAGGATTATCACATGACCCCTTCTGCCCTTGCTCTGGTCCCTGTGGCTGGAGCAGACACCCAGCTGGTCTGCTCCCCTGTGGAAACTCTATCCTGAGACATCCTAGAGAGGCCACTGACCTCAGAGCTGCAGACACCTTATCCCGAGACATCCTAGAGGAGTAATGGAACTCAGAGGAGTGGACACCATATTTTGAGACATCCCAGAGGAGCCACTGAACGCAGAGCAGTGTACACTGTATCCTGAGACATCTTAGAGGAGCCACTACACCCAGAACAGCAAACACCTAGCTGGTCTATTCCCATGAAGACACCTTACCTGAGACATCCTAGAGGAGACACTGTACTCAGAGAAGCAGACACCTAGCTGGTCTGCTACCTTGGAGACATCATATCCTGAGACATCCTAGAGGAGCCTCTATACTCAGAGCAAATGGAGCCAAGGATCACAGGATCACAGAGATATCCGGACCCTGAGGAGTTCTGACACAACCAAGGTAACTGGAAAGGCAAGCTCCAGTCACAACCAGTGAGTGCAGGTAGCAGTAGAGTTAACCAGATGGCCAAAGGCAATCACAAGAACATAAACAACATAAACCAAAGTTAGTTGGCATCATCCAAACCCAGTTCTCCTACCATAGCAAGCCCTGACTACCACATAACATTGAAATAGCAGGATTCAGAATTGAAATCACTTCTCATGATGATGACAGAGGAATTTAAGAAGGGCATAAATAACACTCTCAAAGAATGTGAGGAGAACACAGGTAAACAGGAAGAAGCCCTTAAAGAGGAAACACAAGAATCTGTTAAAGAATTGCAAGAAAACACAACTAAACAGGTGAAGGAATTAAACAAAACCATCCAAATGGAAGTAGATCTAATGGAAGTAAAGAGGAAGTAGAAACAATAAAGAAATCTCAAAAGGAGACTACCCTGGAGATAGAAAACCTAGGAAAAAGATCAGGAGTAATAGACACAAATATCACCAACAGAATACAAGTGATAGAAGAAAGAATCTCATGTGCAGAAGATACCATGGAAAACATTGACACAACTGTAAAAGAAAATACAAAATGCAAAAAGGTCCTAACCCAAAACATCCGGGAAATCCAGGACACAGTGAGAAGGCCAAACCTAAGGATAATAGGTATAGATGAAGATGAAGACTCCCAAGTTAAAGGGCAAGTAAATATCTACAACAAAATTATAGAGAAAAACTTCCCTAACCTAAAGAAAGAGATGTCCATAAATATACAAGAAGCCTACAGAACTCCAAATAGACTAGATCAGAAAAGAAACACATCCCATCACATAATAATCAAAACATCAAATATACAAAACAAAGAAAAAATGCTAAAATCAGTAAGGGAAAAAAGGTAAAGTAACATATAAAGGCAGATCTATAAGAATTACACCAGATTTCTCACCAGAGACTATAAAATCAAGAAGATCCTCGACTGATATCATACAGACCCTAAGAGAGCACAAATGCTGGCCCAGACTACTATACCCAGCAAAACTCTCAATCACTAGTGGTGGAGAAACCAAGATATTCCATGACAAAACCAAATTTACACAATATCTTCCCACAAACCCAGCACTTCAAAGGATAATTAGTGGAAAACTCCAACACAAGGAGGAAAACTACAACCTAGAAAAAGCAAGAAAGTAGTCTTCCAACAACCCCAAAAGAAGGTAGTTACACAAACATAATTCCACCTCTAATAACAAAAATAACAGGAAGCAACAATATTTTTTCCTTAATATCTCTTAATATCAATGGATTCAATTTTCCATTAAAAAAGACATAGACTATTAGACTGGATACATAAACAGGATCCAGAATTTTGCTGCATACAGGAAACGCACCTCTGTGACAAAGACAGACACTACCTCAGAGTAAAGGGATGGAAAACAATTTTCCAAGCAAATGTTTCTCCCAAGAAACAAGCTGGCATAGCAATTCTAATATCAAATAAAATCAATTTTCAACCAAAAGTAATCACAAAACATAAGAAAGGACACTTCATACTTATCAAAGGAAAAATGTACCAAGATGAACTCTCAATTCTGAACATCTATGCCCCAAATACAAGGGCACCCACATACATAAAAGAAACTTTACTAAAGCTCAAAGCATACATTGCACCTCACACAATAATAGTGGGGGATTTCAACACCCAACTCTCAGCAATGGACAGATCAGGGAAATAGAAACTATACCGAGACACAATGAAACTAACAGAAATTATGAACAAAATGTATTTAACTGATATCTAAAGAACATTTCATCCTAAAACAAAAGAATATAACCTTTTCTCAGCACCACATGGTACCTTCTCCAAGATAGACCATATAATTGGTCACAAAACAGGCCTCAACAGATACAAAATAATTGAAATAATCCTGGGCATCATATCAGACCACCATGGACTAAGACTGGCCTTAAATAATTACAAAACCAATGGAAAGCCCACATACACATGGAAACTGAACAAGGCTCTCTAGTCAATGATGACTTGTCAAGGAAGAAACAAAGAAAGAAATTAAAGACTTTTTAGAATTTAATGAAAATGATGACACATCATACCAAAACTTGTGGGACTCCATGAAAGCAGTACTAAGAGGAAAACACATAGCTCTAAGTGCCTACAAAAAGAAACTAGAGAGAGCATACACTAACAACTTGACAGCACATCTGAAAGTGTTAGAACAAAAAAAAAGCAAATATACCAAAGAGGAGTAGATGGCAGGAAATAATTAAATTCAGGGCTGAAATCAACCAAGTAGAAACAGAAAGAACTATACAAAATATCAAGAAAACCAGGACCTTGTTCTTTGAAAAAATGAACAAGATAGATAAACCCTTAGCCAGACTAATCAAAGGGCACAGAGACAGTATCCAAATTAATAAACCAGAACTGAAAAGGGAGACATAACAACAGAAACTGAGGAAATTAAAAAAAAAATCATCGGATCCTACTACAAAGGCCTATACTCAACAAAATTAGAAAATCTGGATGAAATGGACAATTTTCTAGACAGATACGAGGTACTAAAATTAAATCAGGAACAGATAAACTGTCTAAACAGTCCCATAACCCCTAAAGAAATAGAAGAAGTCATTAAAAGTCTCCCCACCAAAAAAAGTCCAGGACCAGATGGTTTTAGTGCAGAATTCTATCAGATCTTCCAGGAAGACCTAATACCAATTCTCTTCAAATTATTTCACAGAATGGAAACAGAAGGAACACTACCCCATTCATTCTATGAAGCTTCAATTATGCTCATACCTAAACCTTACAAAGACCCAACAAAGAAGGAGAACTACAGACCAATCTCTCTTATGAATATTGATGCAAAAATACTCAATGAAATTCCTGCAAATCGATTCCAAGAACACATCAAAACAATCATCCATCATGATCAAGTAGGCTTTATCCCAGGAATGCAGGAATCATTCAGTATTCTGAAATCCATCAATGTAATCTACTACATAAACAAACTCAAAGAAAAAAACTACATGATCTCACTAGATGCTGAGAAAGCATTTGACAAAATTCAACATCCCTTCATGTTAAAAGTCTTGGAAAGATCAGGAATTCAAGGCCCATACCTGAATATAGTATAAGCAATACAAAGCAAGCTAATAGCCCACATCAAACTAAATGGAGAGAAACTGGAAGCAATCCCATCAAGATCAGGGACTAGACAAGGCTGCCCAATTTCAACCCACCTGTTCAATATAGTATTGGAAGTCCTACAAAGAGCAATTAGACAGCAGAAGGAAGTCAACGGGATAAAATTGGAAAGGAAGAAATCAAAATTTCACTATTTGCAGATGATATGATAGTATACTTAAGTGACCCTAAAACTTCCACCAGAGAACTCTTAAACCTGATAAACAACTTCAGCAAAGTGGCTGGATATAAAATCAACTCCAACAAAACAGGAGCCTTCCTCTACTCAAAGGATAAACAGGTTGAAAAAGAGTTTAGGGAAATGATACCCTACACAATAGTCACAAATAATATAAAGTATCTGGGAGTGAATCTAAACAAGCAAGTGAAAGATCTCTATGACAAGAACTTCAAGTGTCTGAAGAAAGAAATAGAAGATCTCAGAAGATGGAAAGATTTGCCATGCTCCTGGATCGGCAGGATTAATTTAGTAAAAATGGCCACCTTGCCAAAGCAATCTATAGATTCAATGCAATCTCCATCAAAATTCCAAATCAATTCTTCATAGAGATAGAAAGAGCAATATGCAAATTCATTTGGAATAACAAAAAAACCAGGATAGCGAGAACTATCCTCAACAATAAAACAACTTCTGGGGGAATCACCATTCCTGACCTCAAAGTGTACTACAGGACAATACAGGACAATACTAATAAAAACTGCATGGTATTGTTACAGATACAGGCAGGAAGAACAATGGAATAGAATTGAAGATCCAGAAATGAACCCACACACTTATGGTCACTTGATCTTTGACAAAGGAGCTAAAACCATCTAGTGGAAAAAGGACAGAATTTTCAGCAAATGGTGCTGGTTCAACTGGAGGTCAACATGTAGAAGGATGAAAATCAATCCATTCTTATCTCCTTGTACAAAGCTCAAATCCAAGTGGATAAAGGACATTCACATAAAACCAGATACACTGAAACTAATAGAAGAGAAGGTGGGGAAGACCCTCAAATACCTAGGCACATGGGAAAAGTTCCTGAACAGCACAACAATGGCTTATGCTCTAAGATCAAGAATTGACAAATGGGACCTCATAAAATTGCAAAGCTTCCATAAGGCAAAGGACATTGTCAATAAGAGAAAATGACAACCAACAGATTGGGAAAAGATCTTTACCAATCCTACATCTGATAGAGGGCTAATTTCCAAGATATATAAAGAACTCAAGAAATTATACTCCAGACAACCAAATAACCCTATCAAAAATGGGGTATAGAACTAAACAATGAACTCTCAACAAAGGAAACTCGAATGGCTGAGAAACACCTTAAGAAATGCTCAACATCCTTAGTCATCAGGAAAATGCAAATCAAAACAACCCTGAGATACCACCTCACACCAGTCAAAATGGCTAAGATCAAAAACTCAGGTGATAGTAGATGCTGGCGAGGATGCGGAGAAAGAGGAACACTCCTCCATTGTTGGTGGGACTGCAAGCTGGTACAACCACTCTGGAAATCTGGTTGTTCCTCAGAAAATTGTACATAACATTACCCGAGGACCCAGCTATACTACTCCTGGGTGTATACCCACAAGATGTTCCAACATATAACAAGGACGTATACTCCACTATGTTCATACCAGCCTTATTTATAATAGCCAGAAGCTGGAAAGAACCAAGATGTCCCTCAACAGATGAATGGATAAAAAAAAATGTGGTGCATTTACACAATGGAGTATTACTCAGCTATTAAAAATAATGAATTCGAGAAATTTTTAGGTAAATGGATGGAACTAGAAATTATCATCCTGAGTGAGTTAACCCAATCACAAAAGAACACACATGGTATTTTCTCACTGATAAGTGGATGTTAGCCCAAAAACTTGAAATAGCAAAGACTCAACTCACAGACCACATGAAGCTCATGAAAAAAGAAGAACAAGTGGGGATGTCTCAGTCCTACTTAGAAGGAGTAACAAAAATACTCAAGGGAGCAAAGATGGAAACAAAACATGGGACAGAAACTGAAGGAGGGGCCATCCGGGGACCATTCCACCTGGGTATCCATCCCATGCACAGTTACCTAAGCTAGACGCTGATGTGGATAGCTGGAAGTGCATGCTGACAAGAACATGATATAGCTATATACTTAGAGGTCTGCCAGAAACTGACACATTCAAGGATGAGGCTCACAGCTAACCACATATATGATCAAGGGTTTCCCAATAGAGAAGTTAGAGAGAAGACTGAAGGAGCAGAAACGGTTTATGACCCATGAGGAGAGCAACAATACCAACCAACCAGAGTTCCCCAGGGTCTAAACCACCAGCCTGGGAGTACATAGGGAGGGACCCATGACTCCATCTGTATATGTTGGGGAGGATGGCCTTGTCGGGCATAGGTGGGAGAGGAGGTCCTTTGTCCCATGAAGGACAAACACAGAGTGAAGGAGGGGAATGTGATGGTGGGAAGGTTGCAGTGGGGCTGGGGGTAGGTTGGGGCACAGCCTCAAAGAAGCAGGAGGAGGGGGATGGGATAGGAGGTTTCTGGGTGGCAGGGGGGAATTGGGATAAAGGAATAAAATATGAAATGTAAATATAATATCCAATAAAAGAATAAATATAAAAACTTTGCATGATATTGGCACAGAGACAGACAGGAAGATCAATGAAATAGAATTGAAGATCCAGAAATGAACCCACACACCTATGGTCACTTGATCTTTGACAAAGGAGCTAAAACCATCCAGTGGAAAAAGGACAACATTTTCAGCAAATGGTGCTGTTTCAGCTGGAGGTCAGCATGTAGAAGAATGCAAATCAATCCATTCTTATCCCCTTGTACAAAGCTCAAGTCCAAGTGGATAAAGGAACTTCACATAAAATGAGATACACCAAAACTAATAGAAGAGAGGGTGGGGAATACCCTCGAATACCTAGGCACCTGGGAAAAGTTCCTGAACAGCACAACAATGGCTTATGCTCTAAGATCAAGAATTGAACCTCATAAAATTTCATAGCTTCTATAAGCAAAGTATACTGTCAATAAGACAAAAATGGCAACCAACCAATTGGGAAAAGATTATTAACAATCCTACATCTGATAGAGGGCTAATATCCAAGATATACAAAGAAATCAAAGAATTGCACTCCAGATAACCAGATAACCCTATTAAAAATGGGGTACAGAGCTAAACAAAGAATTCTCAACTGAAGAAACTTGCATGGCCGAGAAGCACCTTAATAAATGCTCAACATCCTTTGTCATCAGGGAAATGCAAATCAAAACAACCCTGAGATACCACCTCACACCAGTCAGAATGGCTAAGATCAAAATCTCAGGTGATAGTAGATGCTGGTGAGGATGTGGAGAAAGAGGAACACTCCTCCATTGTTGGTGGGATTGCAAGCTGGTACAACCACTCTGGAAATCAGTCTGGCAGTTCCTCAGAAAACTGGATATTGCATTACCTGAGGACCCAGCTATACCACTCCTGGGTATATACCCAGAAGATGCTCCAACATATAACGAAGACATATGCTCCACCATGTTCATAGCAGCCTTATTTATAACAGCCAAAAGCTGGAAAGAACCCAGATGTCCTTCAACAGAGGAATCAATACAAAAATGTGGTACATTTTTTGGTACAATGGAGTATTACTCATAATGAATCGAGAAATTCTTAAGTAAATGAATGGAACTAGAAAATATCATACTGAGGTGACCCAATCACAAAAGAGCACACATGGTATTTACTTACTGATAAGTGGATATTAGCCCAAAAGCATGAAAAAGCCAAGATTCAACTAACAGACCATATGAAGCTCATGAAAAAGGAAGACCAAGTGTAGATGCCTCAGTCCTACTTAGAAGGAGTAACAAAATACTCAAAGGGAGCAAATATGGAAACAAAGTGTGGGACAGAAACTGAAGGACGGGCTGTCCAGAGTCTGCTCCATCTGAGTATCCATCTCATGTGCAGTCACCAAAGACAGACGCTGATCTGGATGTCAGGAAGTGCATGCTGACAAGAGCCTGATATAGTTGTTTCCTTAGAGGCCTGCTAGAGTCTGACATATTTAGAGGCAGGTGCTCACAGCTAACCAGTGATCTAATCAAGAATTTCCCAGTAGAGAAGTTAGAGAGAATACTGAAGGAACTGAAAGGGTTGGTGGCCCCATGAGGAGAGTAACAATATCAACCAACCAGAGCTCTCCAGGGTCTAAACCACCAGCCTGGGACACATAGGGTGGGACCCATGACTCCAGCTGTATATGTAGGAGAGGATGGCCTAGTTGGGCAAAGGTGGGAGAGTAGATTCTTGGTCCCATGAAGGCTGAACACTGAGTGTGTGGGGGAATTCAATGGTGGGGAGGTGGGAGTTGGGAGATAGGTGGGGGCACATCCTCATAGAAGCAGGAGAAGGGAAGATGGGATAGGAGGCTCCTGGGTGGTGTCAGGAATGGGGTAAGGGGATAAAATCTGAAATGTAAATATAATATCCAATAAAAAAGGATCATTATATGAAAGGATACAAATCCTTAATTCATTAATAAAATGAAGCAACAGGGACTGGGAAGATGGTTCATTAAGAGTCCTAGCATGAAGACCTGAGCTCAGGTTCTTAGCACTCACATAAAAGCATAGACTTGGAGGTACAGGGAAGGATGGGGGCAAGAGGATTGATGAGGTTCCCTGGATACTAGCCTAGCAAAACAATGAGATCCAAAGTCAGTGAGAGACCTGGTCTCAAGAGAACACGGTGGAGAGAGACAGCTGATAACTGACATCCTCCTCTGCCCCTTAGAACTGCACACGTGCACATAGGCATGCGCATATGTATACACATACATATACCAACAATAATTCTACACACAACATTGTAAAAAGAAATAATCTCTCTCTCTCTCTCTCTCTCTCTCTCTCTCTCTCTCTC
>JANHMN010000005.1:108856663-108900861 GCA_030674055.1 Rhabdomys pumilio
CCTCTGCCTCTGCCTCTGCCTCTGCCTCTGCCTCTGCCTCTGCCTCTATTTCCTCTCTGCCTCTCTCCCTTTCTCTGCCTCTCTCTCTGATCTCTCTTCCCATCTCTCTCATGTTCCCTGCCTCTTGGCCTCTCTGCCTCTCTGTCTGTTTGCTTCTCTGCCTCTCTGCCTCTCTGCCTCTCTGCATTTCTGTGTCTCTGCGTCTCTGCCTCTTTGTCTCTGTGCCTCTGTGCCTCTGTGCCTCTGTGCCTCTGTGCCTCTGTGTCTCTGTGCCTCTCTGCCTCTCTGCCTCTCTGCCTCTCTGCCTCTCTGCCTCTCTGCCTCCCTGCCTCTCCTCTTCCCACCTGCTCCTCTGCCCCTCTGCCCCTCTGTCCCTCTGCCCCTCTGCCCCTCTGCCCCTCTGCCCCTCTGCCCCTCTGCCCCTCTGCCCCTCTGCCCCTCTGCCCCTCTGCCCCTCTGCCCCTCTGCCCCTCTGCCCCTCTGCCCCCTGTCCCTCTGCCTCTCTGCCTCAGAGTTTCAATCCATTATTGTCATGGTGTGAAAATGGTAGTGTCCATGCAGGTGTGGACCTGAAGAAAGAGCTTTAATTCTACATCGTGATCCACAGGCAGTAGAAAGAGAGTGTGTGCCACACCTGACATAGCTTGAGCATAGGAGACATTAAAGCTTGTCCTGACAGTGACAAACTTTCTTCAACAAGGCCACACTTACTCCAACAGGTCCCTACCTCCTAATAGTATCAGTCTTTGTGAACCAAGTATTCAAATGAATGGGTCTACGGGGGTTGTTTCTGTATAAGCGAGACTTTTCTCTCAGACTCTTTGTTCTGGGAGTAATGATTGAGACTGCATTATTTCTGAATAAATGTCTAGGCCAGATCCTTTGGCTTAATCACTGACTAGTTTATAACTTAATTACCCATTTATTCTAATCTAAGCCAAACCAAGTATTTGGTTACTTCTCCTCATTTTCATACTAATGTTTGTTTCAGTGCTTGCAGTAAATCTCTCAGTCCTGACTATTTTCCAGAATGCCATCTCTCCCTGCCAGATGTCACACCTTCCAATCATGCCTTGCGTCATTGACCATAGGCTTTTTAATTAATAGATGACACTTTCACATAGTACATAAGAGATTCTATCTACATGGTCCTATTCACACAGGACCTATAACACACAGAAAAAATATACTTCTTTTATATCTCATGTCTTGCTATGTAATATCTATGCATATAGTACAATGCCTTTAAATCTTGGATAGCTTCTTACCATCACCAGTGGTACTGATACTGAGTGCAAATCTATACTAGATGGTGTCTAAGGGAGTGCAGATAATCAAGTAGGGGTCATAGAGTTGAAAGAAAAATCATCAGACCTTAGATTCTTATCAAAATTCTGCTTCCAACAGCCTAAGAATGAACAGAGATCAAATGAAAGGGCACATGCAGTGTTTCCTTGGTCATGTTGACAACCAGGAGCTGACACTGAGATGGTGCAGGATAAAAATTCTTACCTAGAGACTAACCAGGTCTAAAGTCTCCCTTATTATCGATGGGTGGTCTGATATACATGGGAGGCCTGGTAAGCCTAGGAGAAGTACAAAGTTAAGAGGCATGGTAAGGAGGCATGGTAATGCTCTCATGGCCAGGCCTAGTAATTATAAGCCTTGCCTATAAACCAAGGAATACCTGGAAAGCATGAGAGGCCTTGAAAGGATGGGAGGTCCCATAAGTATGGGAGGCCTGGTAATCCTGTGAGGCCCAATAAGCATTAGTAGCCTGATAGTCATGTGCAACTTAAGAAGCATGGCAGTCTTAGAACCCAAGGACACATGAAAAGCATGGAAAGCCTAGGAAGTGTGCAAAGTCTGAAAAAACTTCTGAGACTTGTCATACCTGGGACGTCTGGAAAGATTTAGAGACCTGGAAATCTTAGGTGGTCTGGTAAGCATGAACAGCCTATAAGCATGGGGAGGCCTGGTAAGTATGGGATTCCCAGAACCCATGGAAGACCTGGAAATTAAGGAAGGACTGGTAAGGACAGGAGGTCTCAGAAACATGGCAGGCCTGGTAAGCCTGAAAGGCCTGGAAAGGAGAAAGTCTGAGAGGCCTGGAAGTGTCAGTAGGCCTGGCAAGGATGAGAAGCATCTAGTATATGGAGGTCTAGTAAGCGTGGAAGTCTTAGAACCCTAGAAAGACTGGGAAGTATGGGAGCCCTATGAAGGATGGAAGGTCTGATAAACAATGGAAACCTGGTATTCTTGAGAGACATGGGAAGCTTAGGAGGCCTTGACTTCTTGAGTATCCTGTCAGGAATTGGGAGACCTAGGAACGATGGGAATTCTACCACCACCACAACAACAACAACAAAAAAACACCTGGAAATTTTGAACTAGTAAGCATGTGAGGTCTAGATAAACAGGCGAGGCAGCTAAGCATAAGACGCAGGTGAAGCATGGGAGACCTGGTAAGCATAAGAGTCCTACTCGGCCTGTTAGGCCAGGTATACATGGGAAGCCTGGTTAGTGAGAGGCTTAGTATTCATGGACACTCTCAAAACCATGGAAAACCTAGAAACCACTTGAAGCCTGTGGAGAGCCACTCCCTATGATAGCGCTTGGCTTCACACCAGCCATTGCTCACCCTGTAATTAATAAGCCATATAAGGCATGCTTGCTGCTTGAAGGCGCTTCCACATTCTGATAATGTACCGGATTCAGATACGTGGCATGGACTGGTTGGATCATCTATGGGTATTTAGGCTGGAGCTGGGGAGCTGGGGGGAGTAAATTGATGAAGAATCCTGAATAAACTGCTCGAAGAAGACCTCGTTGTTGCTCCCTTATTTCCGCTGGTCGGTAGGAAGTCAGAACTTCGAGTGGTCAGGGCGGTCTACCGGTAAGTTCCCAGGTAATTTTGGGACCCCAACAGTAAGTCTCGGAAGGAGCTATAAGACCTCCGATAAAGGAGCTATAAAGTACCCGGGAAGTTCGGGGCTATAAAGTTCCAGAGTACGTAGCTGGACAAAGTGAAAGTAAAATAAAAATGCAGCGCCGCTCTGGGGAGGGGGACAGATGCTTTGGAACAGTTAAAGCAGGAAAGATCAATAAAATCAGAGAAGGAGGAGTCCGAGGAAGAGGGCGCTTCAGAGGTAGAAGAGCTAGAAGATTTGGAGGAGGGATTGGAGGAATTATTGAAAAGGATGGAGGCTCTGAGCAACAAAACAAGGAGGTGAAAGAAAGAGCGAGAGAGGAAGAGAAAAAGTGAAAGAAGTTGCCCGTTCTCTGGCATGTTAACCTAAGAAAAACATAAAGCTTATTACAGAGCCCTCCTGGGAGCAAGAGATGATGGGGGACGCCCTAATCTCTCTGACTCTCATTGGGGAAATTTTCAGTCTTGCTTCCTCTATCTGTCATTGGTATACCAATATTGTCCATATGTCTGTCATTGTTTTGCTGTCTGGATGATTGGTTGTTCCATGTTTTTTTTTTTTTTTTTTTTTTTTTTTTTTTTTTTTTTTTTTTTTTGTCTAAAAGAAAAACTGCTTAAAACTGTTTGCTTAATTTAGGTTAAAACTTGATTGAGAGGCAGTCTCAATTTACACAAATAGAACTGATAATTTATCCTGCTCTGTGGCTAGAAGGACATCAGTAGAAAGAGCCTTGAGAGGAGTGAAATATTTTCATAAGCGGCTCTTGGGCTCTTGGAAGGGGGCTAGCAGTATTTTGACTTCTGTAGTAAGAGAGTTGGTAGTGGTTTTTCCCAGTTTGATAAGTGAAAGGGTGTTTTTTTTCTTAAATTACAGCTAAACAGGTAAGAAAAATTTGTTTAGATGTACATTTATTCTTATTTTAATTGGTTTAAAAATAATATATAAATGTGTTCTACATGTCTTGGTTATATATTATTGGGTATGATTACAAATTTATAATTTTGGTTGGATTAAAACTGGTAATTTAAAGTTGGAGTCATTCAAAAACCAAATATAGAAAAGAGATCTCAGTAAGAGTTTTATCTGGGATCAAACAAGGCTTGGATGAACACCTTCCTTTTGTTACAAAATTGGCTTATTAATTGATCCTTCTAAAAGAGTTTTAATACAATCCTGTGCTATCAAACAACGAGCTTTAACATTTTAGAGAGTGCTTGTTGCTCCAAAAACATCCAAAGATCATATCTTTTCAATAACTGAGACATCAATTATATTCCTAAATAAATTGTGACACAAAAATTCAAGTAAGAAAACATAGTTTACTTATTTTAAATTATTTTCAAAAGTTTCTAGGAGATGCTAATTGGCTAAGATCTTATTTTAAGCTCTCCACAAAAGAATTTATACCTCTGTTTAATGTTCTCAAGAGAGATACAAACCCTAATTTCTTTCTACAATTGGCTGATAAAAGAAAAATAATTTTATAGAAAATAGGAAAAGCTGCTATTGATAGATATATTATATAAATTAATTGGTTGTTGACTCTTTTATAACAGTCCTTTGATAAAAAAGATTATTAATGTAAATTTATATTTCTTTATTTCCAAAAGAAGTTTTGACATCCTGTTTTAAAGCTGTTACTGTGTTAATACAAAATTATAGGTTAAGATCCCAAAAGTATCTTAAGAAAAAACTTAATGAAATATTTCTTATTCCAAATGATAATATAATTGGTTTTTAAAATATACTGATATATGGCCCAATATATGATAAATTTGTTACAGCTTTTCTCTATACATGCTCTTGTATTTATACATATAGCCCATAAAATGTGTGTTTACTGTATTAGTAGACAGCTCATTTAATGAGGATACAATATACATAATTAGACTACATATTTACTCTCTTGAGTTTCTCCTGCTTCAACAAAGATAATTGAACTACATGCTGTAGCCACTATTTAAAACACACACACACAAAATTAAACGTTCAATTGGTATACTTATAGTCAGTATATAGCTTATGGTTTATAATTGCTTAAAATTGTTTCTTTTCTAGAGATTACGAATTTTCAAAGTTTACAAATACAGCTCAATTTAAAAAACATATACTTTTTCTTAATTTTTAGAAGACATTTAAGAGCTCATACTGGATTGCCTGAATCCCAGAAAAATGCCATAACAAATTTGTATATCAGATAGATTACAGACCTTACCAAATCAATTGGCCATACAATTTTATTCTTTACATTGGGGTTGCTGTCTGTTTATCTAGATTGCTGTGCCATTATAGCTGATCTGCCTTTTGTGATCCCTGAGACCAAAAGCTACAATTTGTTTTTGACACTTAACACCTCATTCTAAAAACATTCAAAGATTAAGTAAACAGCTTTTGTTCTGTCTCAGCAAAAACTACTGGGCTCTAACTTATGCCTACTAGTCTGAAGCCACTTAAAAGTTGTTGGAGAGTTTATTATTTGGTGTAGAGAGGGTTTTCTATGAAAGCTATCTAAAGAAACAATACAAAGAAAACTATTTTATTTGAGGAAAGGAAAAAGGTTCTATTTTATATTCTAAGTGAAGAAAGACAAAGAGTTCTGTTTTATCTCTCCATTGTGTTTGCCCTTGTATCCTTTTGTCTTCAGTATTCACATATTTTTTAGAGTGTATGATCACACATTACAAAGTCTGTTACAAGTTTATACCAAAAATTAAGTTGAGATAAAGGTTTATAATAAAAAAAATGATTATATACATATTTGTTGAAAGTGATTGTGTGGCTAAACATTTATTACCTGTGTGGCTTTATAGGTTCACTGAGGGTTTAGATGTATAACTGGGTTATCAGTAAAAATTTGTATAGATAAGCCCAGACAATGTTTTATTTTCAATCCTAACACCTACAATAAATTGTTGGTTCCCTTTTTATTGATCTTTGACAAACTGTTCTATAACCTACTAGAATGTGCCCTAAGTGAAAAAAGAAGTCTGGTTATTATCTGAAAACAATTAATCGATATTATTTGAGAGACTGACAAAATTCTTATTATAATTTTGACTATCAAAAAAAGGCCTAGTAACAGTCTCATTATAAAAGAGCTTAATAATCATGAATATAATTTTTAAAAATTTTATAAAGATCATTAAGATTTAAAAAGTCATCTATTTGCCTATATAACATCACCACAAGACAGTACATCTTTATAGATCTATCTTTAATAATAATAACTTAAGACAACAATTTGATATTTTTAGAGAGTATATAAGTCAAATTATAAAAATTTGCTTTTAGTGTCCTCAATTTTTTAATAATGGTGTTAATACTTGAAGACTTATATTTAATCAATTATGATAAATAGATATTACTCATTTTTTATTTTAGAAAATTAAAATATGTATATGTGATTTGACACCTTTTCAGGCTTTCTAGTTACAATTACTTTAACAAAAAAAGCAATCCAAAATACAATTAGTTATTGCCTATATTATCTTTTTATACTTGGTGTTCCATATCATATTAAAATAAACAAAACTGACTGTTACAGTCAGACATTTGAGATGTTTTGTTGACAATTCAGTATTACTCACGTTACTAAAATTCTTTGTAATCCTCAAAGACAAGGTATTGTAGAACAGATATTGCAGAACCTTAAAATAGTGTCTTCATGACTCTCTGAGTGTGTGAGAAGCGGCTGCTGACACTTTTGCCCTGGTTTTACTAAGAACTCTAAAAAATTGGTTTTTTACAAACCTACTGCTGATTGTCATTGACATGCTGAGACCAATAAAAACTATGCCACAGTTATGTGGAAGGACCCGCTTACCTTTAAATAAAATGGCCCGGACCCAGTTCTCATATGGGGCCAAGGCCTAATGTGCCTGTTTGATACCAAAAAAGACACAGCTAAATGGCTGCCAAAAAGATTAATAAAATAGATACCCCCACAAAGTCAGGCCCAATTATAAATAAGATGAATAACAATTAACATCCAGGGGAGAGAAATCTGTCTGAGATTTCCCTTCTTTTTCCTTTCCAGGTAAAAATGAATCAACCATGCTTTTGCTGTTAGAACTTCTAATCCTGATACTGGCCTCCAGACTTATACTATCCAGACCTTCAACGATCCAGTACAAGGACATCAAACAGCTAGAGACTGACATCACTAATCTGAAGAAATCCCTCATTTTACTGTCTGAATTGATCTCCAAATGATGCAAATGACTTTATTAGACTTGATTTACCCTTTTATAATAGAAAAAAAACTGTGTACAGTTCTAGACTGTGTGCAGCCCTTAAAAGAAAAATGTTACTTTTACATAGATAAGACAGAGATACTTAAAGAGAACATGAGAAAGGTCATAAAAAGCCAGAGAGAGAGAGAGAGAGAGAGAGAGAGAGAGAGAGAGAGAGAGAGAGGAGAGCTGGTACAAAACTGGTTTTCAACCTCTCCATGGTAGTCAACCCTACTTCCTACAATTTTGGGACCATTAATTGGGTTACTTCTGCTCATTTCATTTGGTCCCTGGGCCTTAAATAGGCTTACTAAATTTGTGAAACAACAGATAGATGATTTGATAGCAAAACCTATTCAGGTACATTATCATAAGTTAGCTATAGAAGACCACGAGACTCAACATGAGGCTGTTACTCTATCCAGAGTGTTCCCAAAACATCTCTCGCCAATTGTCTGGTTTTCTAACAGGGAACTGGTCAGATAATTTTGATGGATTGATGAGACAACTACAGATGGCCATTGTGACCGTGAATTCTACACGCCTAGACGCTAGCCTTACAACAGGATTTGCAGCCTGGGCGGCTGGGGTAGTGGGACACCTGAAGGAATGGGCGAGAATGGGGGCCCTGAGATTTATGATGATTTTTGCCAGTGCCCTCTGCTTGTGGTGTCTGTGCCATGTGAGGTTATTCCAGAGGCAGCAGGCTACCATGAAGGTACAAGCGTTTGCCACAGTGGAGACAGGCCAGTCCCCCCAGCTTGGTATGATAACATCACGCTCAGGCTGCGAGACGCATGTTCTGCACTCTGGGTCGAAGCCATGACCCCGAGAAGAGCACATGTGGGTTATGCCCCGAGTCCCACCTCTGTAAAAAGGGCACAGGTTGGGTCTGCCGCCTGCCTGGTGATGAGCCAGGCGGCGCGGTTCAGTACAATCTCCCGCTTTGCTGAACAATTACAGAGATCGGACCTCTACTCTTGCCTGTTGCTTTATTTAAACAAAAAGAGGGAACTGTGGAGAGCCACTCCCTAAGATGGCGCTTGGCTTCACACCAGCTATTGCTCACTCTGTAATTAATAAGCCATATAAGGCATGCTTGCTGCTTGAAGGCGCTTCCGCATTCTGATAACCTACTGGATTCTGATACGTGGCATGGACTGGTTGGATCATCTGTAGGTATTTAGGCTGGAGCTGAGGAGCTGGGGGGAGTAAATTGATGAAGAATCCTGAATAAACTGCTCGAAGAAGACCTCGTTGTTGCTTCCTTATTTCTGCTGGTCGGTGGGAAGCCACAGAAGCCTAGTAGCCAAGTGAGGCCTAGTAATCATGTGAGGCCTGGTAAGCAACTGAGTGCTCTTAACCAAGGGAGGCCTGGAGAACAAGGAAGGCCTTGTAACCAGTTATATCCCAGTACCCTGATAGGCTGGTTAAGTATGAGAGGATGGGTAAGCACTGGAGATGTGATAAATATTTCAAGCTCCCTTAACCTGGGAGGACTGAAAGGCTTTTTCAGTACCTGGCATTCATGGAAAGTCAAGTAATGATGAGTAAGTGGAATATCCATATGAGGCCTGGAGACATTTGGGCACTAATAACTGTGGGAGTAGCCTTGTAAACTTAGGAGGCATCATAAGCACATGAAGCCTAGTAGCCAAGGGAAGTATGGTAAAGACCTTGAAAGGACAACTCTCAGCTTCATATAGAAAAGAAGCAAACAAACAAACAGAAAACAACTCAGGATAGCTAAAACAACCCTGAATTAAAAAGGAAGTGCTAGGAACTCTATTCCCAGTACAAGTTAGACTACCAAGCTATAGTAGTAAAAAGAGCATGGCATTGGAACAGAACCAGCCACATTATTGATCAAGGGAACTATTTATAGGGACTTTAAAAGTTGGATTAAATGAATTTTGTACCATATCATGGTTATGAACCTATGAAGACCAAGGGTTGGAAGGTTATGGCTTAAAAGTGATGTGTTTGAGTATCATGCTGACCAGAAGGAAGAGTTGTGACAGCGTCTACAATCATGTGAGAGTCCGGGCTCTGGAAATGGCTGTTGGAGGTTATCTTGATTATGTGAAGTGACTTGGAAAGACCTATCTATTCTGGATGGCAATATTCCTTGACTCTGACCCTGAACTCTACACAATGGAGAAAGTTAGCCCAGTGCTTGCATAAAACTCACCTCTTTCTACTGTAGGTGTGATGTGACCAGCTTCTTCAACCTCCTGCTATGGAAGCCTGGAGACTCAAAGTATTAGATAAAATAAACTATTGACCCTAGGGTGCTTTCAGAAGATTTTTTTTTTAAATCACAGCAACAGGAAAAAAACTAAGGCAGAGAAACTGAACAGGATACTATGAAACAGCTCATAAATTGATAGCCAGGTAGCATAAAGGTCTAGTTTTTATTTCCTAGTATTTACAGTTACATCGATAAACAAATACATTATGAGGTAACATCTATTTATATGTAAACATATTGCATATATAATTCACTTGCTTATGGAGAATGACATGATATTTAATTATAAAATAGATATCTGTTTGTGTGCCTGTATACTTAGAGATACTGGGCAGTAAGCGCTATCCAAACCTAAACTTGACACTAGTTGGTTACCTGAAACCTACACCAACAATGACTAATCTCAATCATTCCTTTTAAACCAATGATTTACATCTTATTATATCAGCATAAAGAAAGCAATGGTTCACAACAGTTTCAGCAATGGAGTGAATTTTATTTTGTCACCACATTAGCTAGGGAAAAATCTAATTAACAAGTTCATTGAGATGTTTTCCTTGCAAATATAGTCTCTTATTTCCATTTGAAGCTTGACTCTCAGTGGGAAGTGAAAATCAGAAGACTAGCTTCGTTTGATTTGGTTTGACAAATACTTGGTTGGAAGTAAAAGTTTTCTCCAGAAATACATGGAAATAAGGTGATGATGGGAAGCAGTCACTTCTGGTGGTATTAGACTCGCAAGAATTTTCAATTTATTGTAGGTCTTCCTCACTTTATTCATGACACAGCCTTCATATTAAATGAGCCATTCAATGTTTGCAAAATGCTCATAAGGTCTAATGATTGACAAGGTTACTTGTTTCCTGCATTTACTTGGTTTACGCACAGGAAATTGCCAAATATATACAAAGGGAAGGTTAGAACTTCACTATCCAACTTCATTACAATTTTTTCCTCAAGATATGCAAAGGTAAGCAGTTTATAACCTGTTGTTTTACTGAATCTTACTTTCTCGTTGGAATCAAAACACACCAAAGTTAGTCTGAATAGGATATTACGTATATGTTTTAAGCAGGCAGTGGCATCACACCACTGATAACATTTCCTGAGAGTTATACACTGGCTGGTGAAGGTGACATGTAAAGGAAAACTAAGTTTGCAAGACGGCCATTTCCAAGTGTATCTACCATCTTTGGGGATCATTTTCCCACACCTCACGGTGCATTCTTCCAGTTCTTCATTGATGGTTTGTGGTCCAATTGTCGGTTGTTCTTGTGCTTGCAGCAAAGTCAGCCACTGTTGTTTATAAATGGGTGACAACCATTCCAAAGGTATTAGACGATCTTGTTCAAGGATGCTTGTGGAGGCCATGTCACAGATGATGTGCTGAAACCTCAGCTTTTTAAACACTGGTTGAAATATTAGTCCTTCTTCACTTTCGAGAAAACTGATGTCATCAATGCATCCCATGTAGGTGGAAAGCCAGTTGTTGGTATGCTCTAAAAGCTGTTTCATGGTTCCGTTCCAGCATGGATTAAGATAGAGGAACATCCATGTTTTCAGTGTGGTATATACATCGATCTCCTTTTGCATCACTAGTAAGTCAGAAGATGATCCAAGAAGATACATCAACTTCATATCTACTTCCTTGTAAAGTGCCACACTTGGATGTATCATCAAATTATAAAGAAGCCATTCAAAACATCTGGTCTTTACAGCTTTTAATCTATAGGTTTCTGCTGCCATATAATAGGAGCATACAGTGTTCCTATTGATGGTTGTCTTCATGGTCTCCTCACACTGCCGAATTACTCGATCCACCTGAAGCAGGCATGCAGCTGCCAAAACATGAGGAACTTCCAGAGGTGTTAGTAACAAATCCTTGTCCGTGTACAAAGAGCCAAACACAAAGTGCAGAGATCTGGCATCAATATCCTCATTCCTAATGACCAGTTTAATAACATCATTGTGTGATTCTCTCCAAGTACCTTTGAGCACTTTACCAAAGTAGCCTGACTGACATAAAAATACTTTGTGTAAACACCATGTTCTTTGGCGAGCACGGATTTTAATGTCGCTGTCATTTCCATTCAAAAATAAATTTTCGTAAGCATAATTAGATGAGATCTTAGCCCTTTTCCTGTAGAAGTAGTTGAGAACTTTATATAGATTCATTCCCTGGTTTTGAGGTTCATGGATGTCACAGCTTGGTGCCAAATTCTCCGATTTGCTCAGTTTTCGCTTGCGACTGCCAGACAGGCAATTGGCACCACGTGTGGCTTTTTCTGGCTGTGACTCTTCTGGACTGAAATCCCTGCATCCTAAGACCCTGCTGGTTAAAAGCCCCATTGATGAAACTTGCTAGAACAGACTCTAGAACAGACTTGCTAGAACATAATATCCTTGTTCCTAGCACTGCTGTACTCTGCCAACCCTGCCTAGTCTCACTGGATTTTTCTACTAAAGCCTCTGACATCACAGAGAAGGCAAGGCGTTCTTCTTTGTCCACGTGTGCCCTGCCTGAGCACAGGCCCCGCCCCCTGGTAGCAAGCCCTTTAAAAACTGTGAAGTGCAACCAATCCTGCTTTTCCCTCCCTTGCCCTCCTCCCTACCCCTCCTCCCTTGCACCTCTGCCCCACTGTCCCCCCTCTCCCTTTCTCCCCTCCGTCCCTTTATCTCCTCCCTTTCCTTATTGAAAATTCAGCTTATTGTAAGCTGAATTCTCTTTTCTGTAAAGAGAACAACCAGGCCAAAGCCATCCTCATGTGTGTTTAAGATTGTACATAGTTCAACTCCTGCCCCTGGACTATGAGAGAGCACTCAAACGTCAGTAGTATTGAACATAGTCACTTACCAACAGCCCTTAGCAATCTAAACAGTAAACATTGTTACTGCTTATTTTTATTATTAATCTTTTTTGATTACTATAAACGACAAGTATTAATTTCATGCAAGTAGTTGTATGCATATGTCAAACATTTTTGTGGAAGCTTTGTCTATCTATATATAGATTTAAAAATATATTGTTTCCTAAAGTTTCACTAATTCATTTGACATGTATATGTATGCATGGATTATGTTTTTGTTTTACTGATTTACATTTACCAATCAACTTTCTATGGGACTCCTTACTGTAAATACATTGCAATTCATAAGAATCCAAGTCAAATTTTTAAATATTTCTTTTCATGCCTCTGTGCTGGCAAACCAATGCCAGAGCCTGGTCAGCAAAGACTAGCGAGGCAGAGCTCTGTGAACCAATGCCAGATGCTCCTCCCACTGTCTGTGCAGTCAGAGTTATATTGTTTCTTAATACCACCTCTCCCCTCAAATGTCTATTTTAGCAAAACATCTGCTAAACTTTGCTTCTGCAAAACAATCTCTTACCTGTGTCTGCTTCTGCAAACCATCCTCTCAACTGTGTCTGCTTCAGCAAAACATCACTGTACCTTTCTGTCCCAGCAAATCATCATACGATGTACATGAATTTCTAAAAAAGCAGAAATCTCAATTTCATAACACTTTGAGATGTAATAAAAATGTTGCACTCCTTAACTTGTTTGCTTTTAGTCATACGGAGATGACGTCACTAGAATAATCTGTGAGAAGAGTGAAGATCTCACCACATCAAATATTTTTGAGAACTATGATCCCAACTGTGTCATTATCAATATTGGCTCGTTGCAACATAAGCTTTTACCCAACTCAAGGTCCACCTTTTTTTTAATTGATCTTTCTTCTCTAATAGCTTCCCAGAAATGCTTATGTTGTGAAAGTATTTGTTCTCTCAGAAACATATTAATTATACAATCATTAATATAAATATCTCACCTATGGGGAAAATTTAACCAGAGATAGGACAGAAAAGCTGGTGGGGATGAGGGGTTAACTAAATCTAACGATATATTTTAAAAGCCATACAGAACCTTCTGCTTTATAATCCAATTCAAAAAAAGTTTCAAAAGATGGACTTAGCAGGTAGATGGCCTGTATGTCTACATAATGCTCTTCTTAAATCCAAGCCAAAAAAAACTCCCAATGTCAGCTATGAGATACTGCCATATGAATTTTTATTCAGGAAGTCCCCAGAAATCTCAAATATAATCCTAATTCTTTCTACTCTTTCTGTTTGCCCAGCATAACTATCTGATAAGACCCTGCTTCAAAAGACAACCCACAGGTTGATTGAAAAATGTAGAGGAATTAAGCTGCAATGGAGCTGAAATCTTCCTTCCAGCTAGTTAGCTTTCATAGTACTGGGCTGTGCTATGCAGGATGCTGGCAGAGTAATGGCATCAGCAGTCTTACCCAGACATGAACCTTATGATATGCAATGCCAATCTGCCTGCCAACAAACGATGTGCCCACCTACACAATAGTGGCATGGCTGTTATAGGGGTAGCCAGTATGTCTCTGTCTTTGAGGCCAATTCCACAGGAGGATAGAAAATGTCTTTGGCCCTAGGGACAACTCACTACTGTTGTTTATATAAACTGTCTTGGTGTCAAGCTCACTAGTCAGGATCTATATTGATAACCTATTGATCTATATTGATAATCTATATTGGGGAAATGCTACTTTCAAAGAAGTCCTTTTTGCAATAAACAGCAGTGAGGAACAATATGCATAACTGCTCATCAAAGCGAGATAGCAAGAGATGGTTGAATGGTATTTAATGTCTTGTTTAGGCATAAACCCTCATGGATCCTCACAGAAGAAGGGAGCAGAAAGCATGTACAAGCTGGACGATAAGGACAAGGGCTATAAAATCTGTTTTTTCACTACAGGACAACAGGACAACCATGAGTTCACAACACCAGTGAGAATATACAAAGTCTACACATGACTCAAAGCCTCTCCACAGTAAATCATGGGCCAGGGAGGGACCCATTCAGCTTTGCCCTCCTTTGGTGAGCTATTAGCTACTGCTGGGTTCTGAGAGAGAGAGAGAGAGAGAGAGAGAGATAGAGAGAGAGAGAGAGAGAGAGAGAGAGAGAGAGAGAGAGAGACTCATTATCTTCCATATTTCCATTGAGCCCTGCCTTGCATCTGGTTTCTAAGAGAGAGTTTCTAACTCATGGCCCTACAGATAATCCTGGTTAAACTCTAGGGTTCACAAACACGAAGAAACAAAAACAATGTCTGAAACAGATCTAGGGGTAGGAAATGGTTGGTAGAATTGAAAGGGAGACTTTTGCTGGAGATAGTTAAATTGGCATTCAATCTGGTTTTTCTTAATCAGCCGCCATGTTCCCAACTAGCCTATGCCTGTGGCCAGGAGTGTCCGCAGTGTATCACTGCTGCTCAGCTCAGGGCCGTCTGCTCAGGTGGTCAGAGACACCAGCACTGCCACCCTCGAGATGCCAGCATGGGAGATAGTCCTACTAGTCTACCATGTTCTCTCCACAATGCTTGGCTGAGCCCAGACCATCCCGCCATCCATGAGGGACCAGTAGGAAATGAGACTCTAATGCTTAGATTATTCAAAGGCTTTATATGTTTGGTAATGCTCAACAACAAGATGCCTATACAACCAGAGGTGTAACCCAATATCCAACCTAGATATATCAACTACCTTCGATGGCTAGAGACATTTGCAAGTCTGCTTCCATGTTCCCCTCTCTCTGGTACTCTCTTCCCTACCTCCTCTTCTTCCTTCTCCGCTTTCTCTCCTTCTCCTCCTTTTCCTCTCCTTAGTCTTCCCAACTTTTGGGAAAAATACCCCACTACAGGAGACTAGAAAGGTTAGGGGGATTATAGGAATCTGAATATAATTTGTACATGTACAGAATCTCAATGCCACATTTTGTGATGGAATTGAATGTAAATTCATGGATGCCGCAGGATTCCATACCCAAGAAGAAAGGCTGGAAAATAGCCTTGGAGCAGCAGAGCTCCTTATTGCCAATAGTGATGATCTGGATGCTCATAGCTCTTCTCCAGGGAGGAAGAGGTTGCAGCAGTGGCCATCTCTTGCTGGAAGTCTAGGGCACCATAGCACAGCTTCTTCCTGATGTTATATATTATTTCTCTCTCAGTTGTGCTGGTGAACTGTAGCCATACTTGATCAGGAACTTCATGATGTAGGCTGTCAGGTCCAGGCCAGTCAGGCCCTAACACAGGATGGCATGAAGGAGAGCAGAACCCTCATATATGGGCACATTGGTTGTGACCCCATTTCTGGACACCATCACAATGCCAGGAATTAGACCAGGAGGCATACAGGGGCTGCACAGCCTGGATGGCTACTTACATGACTGGGGTTTGTAAGTCTCAAACAGGATATGGGTCATCTTTTCACAGTTGGCCTTAAGGTTCTAATGGGCCATGATGAGCAGCACAGAGTGCTCCTCGAGGGCCACACACAGGTGTAGAAAGTTTGGTGTCAGATCTTCTCCATATTGAACCAGTTGGTGACAATGCCATCTTCAATGGGGTACTTCAGGGTCAGGATGCCTCCCCTATTATGGGCTTCAGCACTCACAAAGGAGTCCTTCTGACCCATACCCACCATTATACCCTGGTGCCTAAGGCAACCCCAGTATGAAGGGGAAGATGGCATCATAACCAGCAAACTGGGCTTTGCCCATGTAGGAATCATCTTCAATAAGGACAGCAGTTAAATCATCATCCAGGGAGAACTGGTATTCAGTGTGGACCGGAAACAGAGAAGCTGCTAGTAACTTGTGCTGGAGGGAGGAAGCAGACTCAAAAGTCTTTATCCATTTTTCTGTTGAAGGAAAACTAGGTTGTTTTTAGATTCTATCTCTTATGAACAGAGTAGCAATGAACATGGTTGACCAAATGTCTCTGTGGTCGGATGAAGTGTCCTTTGGGTATGTGCCCAAGAGTTGTAAAGCTCAATTTGAGGGTAGATAAATTCCCAGTTTCCCAGGTAACTACCACACAGTTTCATAGTAGCTGTATAAGTTTTCACTCCGACCAGCGATGAGTGCAGTCCTTACTCCACATCCTCTCCAGCATAAGCTGTCACTTGTGTTGTTGATCTTGGTCATTCTAGTTTCTATTTGCATTTCCCAGGTGGCTAAGGATGTTGAACATTGTTTCTCAGCCATTTGAGTTTCCTCATTGAAGAATTCTGTTTAGATATACACCTCATTTTTAAGATGGATGATTTGTTTTTCTTGACATGTTGAATTGTTTATATAGTTTGCATATTAGTCCTCTATCAAATATGGAATTGGTGAAAATATTTTTTTATTCTGTAGGCTGCCTCTTTGATGGAGTAATAGTGTCTTTTGCTTTATATAAGCCTTTCTATTTCATGAGGTCCCATTTATTAGGTTTTTATCCTAGTGCCCTAAAGGTACTCTCTTTAGAAAGTCTTCTGGGTCATTGAGTTCAAGGCTACTCACCTATCTATCACCTACTCTTCTATCACATTCAGTGTCTGGTTTTATGTTGAGGTCTTTGACTTTTCATGAATTTGACTTTTGTGCAGGATGCTAAGTGGATCTATTTGCATTCTTTTGCGTGCAGCCACCTAGTTTGACCAGTACCATTTGCCAAAGTTGACTTTTCTCTGTGCATATTTCTGACTTCTTTATCAAAAATAAGGTGCCTATAGGTGTAGCGATTTCTGTCTGTGTCTGCAATTAAATCCCATGTTCAATAAATCTGGTTGGTTTTATGTCAATATAATGTTGCTCTTATTAATCTAGATGCAATAATAGAATGTTTATGTCTTCTATATCCATGAGAACTTCCTCTGTAGTACAATTTGAAATCAGGGATAGTGATACCTCCAGCAGTTGCTTTATTGTTTGGGATTGTTTTAGCTATATTAGGCTTTTGGGTGTTTCCATGTGAAGCTGAGATTTGTCCTTCCAAGATCTGTGAAAATTTTGTGTTGAAATTTTGATGGGGATTACACTGAATTTGTAGATTGCTTTGGTGGAATGGGAATTTTTATTATGCTAATATTACTGATCCATGAATATGAGAGATCTTACTATATTCTGATACCTTCTTCAACTTCATTCTCAATGTTTTGAAGTTTTTATCAATACAAGTGGTATGTATCTAGAATAATTATCTATTTCTTTTAGATTTTTCCAATTTGGTGGAGTCTAGGTGTTTTAAGTATATTCTTATGGTTATCTGGATTTTCTCAGTGTCTGTTCAATTTAGTTCACTTGGATATTCTGTCTGCCTTTTAGTTAGTTTGGATAAGGATTTGTTGATGTTACTGATTTTCCTCGATTAACCAAATCTTTGTTTCATTGATTCCTTCTATTGTTGTCTCTCCTTAAACATACCTGATTTTAGACCTGCATTTGATTATGTCTAGTCTTCTATTCTTTTTGGGTTTGATTTCTTTGTTTTGTTTAGAGATTTTATGTGTGCTGTTAAATTTAGTATGAGATATATCCAGTTTTGAAAATTCAAATAATTAATTACTTTTTACATGGGCATTTAGTGCTTGTACATTTTTTTTAACTTCTTTCATCTGTCTAAGATCAGATGTGATATGTATTCATTTGGTTCTAGAAAGTCTTTGAGTTCTTTCTTATTTCTATCTTTTACATTCAGTAGATAGTTGTTCAGTTTCCATGAGTTGGTAAGCTTTCTGTTGTTTTGTTGCTGTTGTTGTTCATATCCAGTTTTAAAGCACAGTGTTCTGATAGGATGCCTAAAGTTATCTCAATTTTCTTGTATCTCTTGAGACATTCTTTGTGACTGAGTATGTGGTCAATTTTTGAGAATGTTCTGTAAGATGCTGAGAAGGAGGTATATTCTTTTGTGTTTGGGTGAAATGGTCTATAAATATTTTCAGTCCACTTGGCTTATGACGTCTGTTAGCTCCAGCATTTCTCTGTTTAGTTTTTGTCTGGATGACTTGTATTGGTGAGAGGAGGATACAGTGTGTGAGGGTCTGTATGTGATTTAAATCACAGCAGTATTCCTTTTATAAACTTGCCCTCATATTTGGGAAATAGATATTAATTGAAATGTCATCTTAGTGAATTTTTTTTTAATAAGTAGGTAATGTCCTTCCCTATCTCTTAGGATTAGTTTTGGGTTAAAGTCTAATCAACTACATATTAAAGTGACTATGCCAGCTTGCTTCTTAGGTCCATTTGCTTGAAATATCTTTTTGTGCCTCTTGTGGTTATCGTCAATCCTTAATGTTGACATGTTTTTCTTGTATGCCACTGAAGAGGAATCCTGTTTCCTCATCCATTCTGTTACTCTGTGACTTTTTTAATTGGAGAATTGAGATCATAAATATTGAGAGATATCAATGACCAATAATGGTTGATTCCTATTATTTTGTTGGTATGGTAGTGTTGGTAGTATTTCTGAGTGTATTGCTCGATTCTTTTGATTTTGCTAGTCTCAGATTATTTACTTGCTGTGATTTCATGGTTGTAGTAAACCTCTTTGGATTGGAGTTTTCCTTCTAGCACCTTCTATAGGATTGGATTTGTAAATAATATTGTTTACATTTGATTTTATCATGAATATTTTTATTTTCTACTTCTAGCAGTCAAAACTTTTGTTGGGTATAATAGCTTGGTCTGGAGCCTGTGGGCTCAGCATCTGCAGCATATCTTCCCAGGCCCTTTTGGATTTTAGCATCTCCTTTCTGAAATCTACTTTATATGTAACTTGGTCTTTTTCCCTTAGAGCTTTTAATATTCTTTTTTGTTCCATACATTTAGTGCCTTGATTAAAATGTGCTTAGGAGACTTTCTTTTCTGGTCTAGTCAATTTGGAGGTCTGTATGCTCCTTGTACATTGATAATCATCTCATTCTTTAGACTAGGGACATTTTCTCATGATTTTGTTTAAAATACTTTCTGGGCCTTTCAGCTGGGCGTTGTCTCCTTCCTCCATTCCTATTATTCTTAGATTTGGTCTAGTCATAGGTTCTCAAATTTCCTGAATATTTCATACCAAGAGGTTTTTTTTTAGAATTAACATTTTCTTTAGCTGAAGTATTCATTTTTTAATTTTGTACTTCAATTCTTGAGATTATCTCTTCCATTGCTTGTATTCAGTTGTATTTTGTAGTCCCTATACCCCTTTCCAAATTTATCTTTCCCAGAATTTCCTCATTTTTTTCAATTGACTCTATTTCCCTTTTCAAATCTTGCACAATTTTATTTATATCCTTACCCTGTTCGTTTGTGTTTTCTTGGATTTCATTAAGGGATTTATTAATTTTTCTTTAAGCAGTTCTATCATATTCATATAAAGACTGTTTTAAGGTCTTTTTCTTGTGTATCAAGAAATATTGGAATAGTCAGTGCCTGCTGTGGTGAGGTTGTTGGCCTCTGGTGGAGACACATTGTCCTGGGTGTGCTTTTATATTCATGTCTAGGAATCTGGCTTTGAAATGGTTATAGGTCTAGATGCTGATACCTGGCTTTTATTGCGTGAGTGTTTTGTACTTTGGTTTCTGTTCCCTCTTTGGAGGTTAGGAGAAGGTCATGGCTAGATGTTGCCTGAAACACAATTATTTTGTGGACCTGAACGATGTGGCCATTGGGGGTTCCAGTTAAATTTTATTCCTGGACGTAGGCAGCTGGCACTTGGGGGGCAGGATAGGCTAAGTTTCTGAGGGAGTTTACAGAAGGGAGCAGAGCAGAGTGCTCTGCCAGGATCTGTATTTTAGTCTTCTTTGAACAGGGGTATAACTGGTGTTGGCTATTTTGTGGATTCTACATTCTTCCACCCTTCTTCACCCTTTAGCCCCCCGAATGCCAGGTTAGAAAGAGAAACAATAGAAAAAAAGAGGGTGACATTATCGTTGGCCTCTTTCCCGCTGATCAGGTGTGTCGTGTTCCTTGAAGCAAGTTTGATCTTCTCTGTCAGTATATCTAATTTCTTCTTGTTGTTCTTTCATCTTTGTGCATGACTCCTCAACAAACCACAACTAACAATAACCAACAGCAACCAACCAACAACCACCCTACTTCTTTAGGCCATAGCATTTATATACCCTCTAAAAAGGCCTCAGAATAACAAAAGTCACACAAACACAGAAACTATCTACAGATGGCAAAATCAAGTGTGTGCTAGAGCATGAAGCAAATCATAGTCAGCTGCTCTGGACAATCTGAAGCAACCCTGTATCTCACACATGGTATTAAAATGAGAACACATTCTTACAATATCTCTGTGTTTATTAAAGGAACCAAAATTCCAAAATTGTCACTACATGAGGGCAGAATGTTCAGGGAGGTCAACCCAGTAGGGTTGCTATGGTGGATGTTGCAGTTTTGGACTGGGATTATGCAAATGGTGGGGTTAGAGTGTGTAACAGGGGAAGATATGTGGGATACACAGGAGATGGCAGCAAGGGGCAGGAACGACTGCGATTTGTGATGCAGAGTGGGGGATGAACCTGGAGAATTTGGTCTGTAGGAACAGAGGGAGATGTGAAGACCTACAGTCAGCCTATCTGTTTCCTTGGCAGAAGTGCCTTCTTCCATTTTTTTTTTTTAAAAATGTAGATATATCCTCATAGGACTGCTTCCAATATGTCCCCAGGGTTTTTTATCATGTTCTGTTTTCATATTCACTTAGTTCCAGGAATATTGTTATTCATATTTTTATTTCACTCTTGATTTCTTCTTTGACTCATTAATCATTTAATAATGAGCTGTTTAATCCCGTGTTCTTGTGTATTTACTAGAGTTTGGGTTTTATTCTCCTTTCCTTTTGTTTGTTTGCTGTTGATTTTAAGTTTTGTTGTACTGTGGTCAGATAGTGTACAAAGATTGATTCCAATCTTACTCAATTTGTAAAGATCTGTTTTATATCTCCAGATATGTTGTATTTAAAAAAAAACTTCTATGTACTGCTGTGTAAAATGTGTATTTTTTGGGTGTTTGGATAGAATATTCTGTAGATATCTGTAAGTTTATCGATGTATAATGTCAGTAAAATTTGATGCTTCTCTATTTTTTTTTGTCCAGAATATGTGCCTTTTAGAGATGTGGGTATTAAAAATATCTACAATTAGTGAATTGATGTCAATCTGTCTTTAATCGTAGAAGATTTTTTTTAAATATAAAATTGAGAATCCCTGTGTTTAGCCGGGCAGTGGTGGCGCACGCCTTTAATCCCAGTACTTGGGAGGCATGAGGCAGGCATATTTCTGAGTTCGAGGCCAGCCTGGTCTACAGAGTGAGTTCCAGGAGAGCCAGGGATACACAGAGAAACCCTGTCTCGAAAAAAACCAAAAAAAAAAAAAGAGAGAGAGAGAGAGAGAATCCCTGCGTTTGATGCATGTAACTTTAACTTTTTCTCCTTGATGTCATTGAGCTTTTTAAATGTGTCCTGTCTTATTTAACTCCTTGAATTCTTTGAAAAGATTTAGGACTCTTCTTTGAACTTCTGCGTGCTCTAGTTTGACTATATAGTTCTCATTGATAAGCATTTCTACACAACTTTTGGTTTAGAGAGAAGATGCCAGGTTGATCTTTCATATTTGTTGGTATTACTAAGGGGAGATCTGGGCATGTGGAGTGCCTCTGTTGGTTCAGAGTGAGTGATGGAGAGCATGGTGAGGGTAACAATTGTTAGCTTAGTCAGAGAAAATGGCTGGGTGGAATGAATTCAGATGGACAAAGGTACTGTGGTAGTACATAAGTTGCTTATCATGTGCCAAAGTCAGAGTGTAGAAGTAGCTATGTCTTAGTGGAAATGTTGGCTATAAGAGAGTCCTATTGTTTGGGGGTGGATAGGTAGGATCCTGGCCCAAGCCTAGAGCTCCTTCAGAGTGAAGACAGAAAGACCAGATTAGGCTGGGGCACTGTTTGTGGGAACCAGGCTAAATATGGTAGGCTGTAGAAAAAGCCTGGATAAGGTTGGAGTACTCACCCTGCTATACCTGGAGGAGGATATGGGAAGTCAGGGGTGGAGTAGGGTTGTGGAAGCTGCACAAAGGGTGCTGTGGGTGGATGCAGGCAGGGTGTGTCCTCATTCACTGCCTTTTAAAATATAGATATGTTTTCTGAGTAATGAGTTCTCCTAGTTAATAATTTTCATCAGCAGTTTTCATCTATTTCCCTGGGTTTACCTACCTGGTATCCCATTGTTCTTTATTTGTCTAGAGCATGCTGATTGTCATTTTTACTATATGCCACAAATGTAAAGTGGCTCTCCTTTCATGTGTCTTTTGGTTTTCTTTATGGTTTTATGAGCTTCTTAAGATTTGTGTTCATTTCACTTTTGAATTTTGGGGAGAAAATAATTTTTATTGTTCATTTATTCTGATTGCTATTGGTCAGTTCTAGATTTTCATGAGTCACCAAAGCAGTATGTTTAAAATATCTGATAATCCACATAAGTTTTGAAATAATTGGAAAATGTTGCACATGTTCTCCTTTTTTACAGTGAAACACTGCACTTATAAAATGTAAATGAAATATAAACATGCATATGAAAATAGACAGGCATAGTTTTCAGTAATCATTCAAAAGATGTAGCTCTGTTTTTTCAAATCCAAGATCGATCAGAGTAGTGACACAAAGGACAAGCCCTGTGTTCTGGAAGTAACTGTGGAAAGGCAGTTTCCACTGGCCTGCACCAGATATTGAGTGTTTCACATGCTGTGCTCTTGCATCAAGAGAGCATCTCAACTTCATACCTTGGTCTTGCTCTTTGTCAAGTACATATTCCTTGGCTTTGATAGTTGCATTTTATATAAATATAGACCAAGCAGTGACACAAAATAGTCCTCGTATTCTGTTGTTTTAAATATAGAGACCAACTCCAGAGGAATGAATGGCAATTAAATCTGCAAAGTCTAGTATGGTGACATAGAATATCATTTATTCACCCCATTCTTTTTCTCTTATTTAATTGATTGGCATTCTACTCAAAGACCAGTTATATGTTTTATTGATTTTGGCAATAAATATGTGTTTTGAGATGATGTTGACTTTATTGGTTATTTTCATCAAAGAATAATTTCAAATCCATACATTTTTCTCTCCTCAAACAGTGCCTGTGACTGCATGTAAACAGCACTACCCCGCAATAAAGAAAGAACAGTTTTATAAACCTCCTAATCCCTTTATAGGAAAAACATCCCTTTAGAGACAGATACACATCACAAGGTGCTTGCTAAGTATCCCCACCCTTCTCTTGGTCTCCACATCCTGTGGCTCTTGTGCCTAAGCTCTAAAACACTTTCAAAGACAGCTAGTCTCTCAAGTCACAAACCCTGGATAACTATATGCCTGCCCTTATGGCTTCTGTTTGGCCCTTATCTTTGGTTCATGCCTCAACCCAAACACATCTCAGCTCTTTTTTGTATAGAAGTTTCCTCAGAAATTGAAACATTCCATCCTGTAGGAGAGTTAAAGCCAGAAGATAAACAACCCAAAATAAGAAAAGGAAGTTCCTGAAACCTACCAGATTCACTAGGCCTCTCCCTCCCAAAAGTGTATCATAAAACCCACTGTGAATGACTTTCAGACAAGCTACCAGCAAAGAAGACTGTGAACCCAGACCAGCTGCCTGGAAGAATCTAGATCAAGCCAAGCTGACAGGAAGACGTTTAGATCAACTAAGTCACTTGGAAAAGATACTCTCTAAATCTTTGAACTGCCTGTAGGCTGGGAAATGTTCTCTAGGATCCCCCCGTTTGTGAGAAGTCTGGACTGTGATTTGTAAATGCAGCTGCTGTCTTTTAGTCATTTTTGCTCCTTGACGTAACCCCCTCACTCACATTCATGTATGTAACCCCAATAAATTCACAGGTAAGCCAGGTTGGGCTTTGGCACTATTCTTACTTTGGTCTGTTCCAGGATTCCTATCTGGACTGTAAAGATGTACAACTGCATGTGGTGTTTCTCAGGAACAGTCTGGCCGCACAACATCTCTCCCTTCACATCTCCATTCACTGATACCACCACAGTTTAACTCCCTGGGCCTTAGCTATTGGTATTCTGTTTTCCACTGCATATCCTCTGCATTGTTGCAGTGGCCCTAGCCTGTGTGCCACAGAGCTATTAACAATTAACATGTACCAGTAGATGAAGAATTAGCTTTCTTTGAGAGCTGCCCATGCACTAGTGCAGTGGCTCTCAACCGGTGGGTCACAACATTATGGGGGTTGCACATCAAATATTCTGCATATCAGATATTTATATTACAATACATAACAGTAGCAACACTACAGGTGTGAAGTAGCAACAAATATAATTTTATGGTTGAGTATCACCGCGTGAAGAACTGTATTAAAGAGTATTAGGAATATTGAGAATTACTACTCTACCAGAAGGCCACACTTGCTAAAATCAAAAGAATTTCCCGTTGTCTTTCCTTCTGTTCCATCTCTTCTACAATAAGGCCACTAATTCCATCCTGAGTTCTCTACCATCATGATCTAACCTGCTTCTAATCACTTCTCAAAGTTTCCATCTGCAAATACTGTAACAATGTGGAAAGCAGGGAGCTTGGACATATAAATTTAAATAAAATATTCGGTCCATAACAGTACCCCTTCTATGTCCTTGACTGAACTCCCCAGCAAAAATGGTGGCCTTTTAAGGGAGTAGTAAACCATTCACTTTTTAAATTGGAATATAGTCCCATTCCATGACATAAACCCTACTTGACATGAGATTAGATGGGTCATAGCCCTAGGGAAAAAAACAGATACTATTATTCTGATAGCCATAGCAACAAAATGGCTCCTAATGACAGACTGCTATACCCATAGATCTGTGCCTAGCTCAGCCCCACAAGTGCAAACAATGAGGAACTTTGGACTACTCGGCCCTAAATGGGATGTCCTCATGAGATCTATCGCCTTAGGTGTCAGGGGTGTCTGCAGAAGAGGAGAACAAATTTAATAGCCAGAGGTGACAGAGGACTCAAAGGAAATAGTATCTTCTAGTCACAACAGGACAGATACACACCTGTACTCACAGAGACTGTGATAACATGTGCTAAATCTGCAGATGTTAAAGCCAGATAAGTACTCACAAGTGAAAAGGGGAAGTGGACACTAGGTCCCACCCCTAACCATGAAGCTTCTTGTAGTTGATATCTGCTGGGAAAGGGAGAATCAGTTTTCTACAATGGACTGTCACTGAGTACAGAAATCACACATCAGGACAGTCCCTATCTATGTCCAGGATTTTATATATATATATATATTCTTTATTTTGCATTTTTTTTTTCAAGAGATCGAGTGAAGTTGATGAGGAGGGAGGTGGGAAGGACCTGGGAGGAGTTGGAGGGAAGGGAAAAAACATGAAAATACATTGCATGGAACTTTTAAATTAAAAAAGAATTACAGAGCAGAGCTGTAATTAGCATATTCAGAGAGTCAACAACAAATCAAACAATAACAATGGCTGTGAACAGGGGTATGCTCCCTTTCAGTGACAAAAACACACCCACATGTGATTCTCCCTATTCTTTTAAAAATTGTTCTCTTTGTCTACAAAGTGACACCTAAGTCCTCTAAGTCTTAAACTTCAGTAATGACATTTTTATGATTGACATTTCTCTTCTATATCCTACTTAAAAACATCCTTGAGGAGACTCATTATCTTCCAGTGGTGCCGGCACTTGTCACTCTCAGATTTACCTTTTGTAGTTTTAACTATGGGAGGTAAAGGCATCTTTAACTTCATGGTACATTTGAAGTTTTGCTGGAAGACAGACTTGAGTTAATGGCAAGGTGATGCTGCACCTCCACCCTGGTGCTAAGGGTCGCTAATTTGCCCTCTAGCGCTCACACTATAATGCAGCCCCACTGCTCTTCCCCCCAAATCACCTAACTGTTAGCATCTCTGCTTTACATACAAGGCAGTTGAAGAAATTAAATATCATGCATTTGCTTAGCAAACACTCTTCAGGTACTCATTCTAGAAAATGGAAATATAACAATAAACAAAATAGCTATTCTGGTACTCAGATTCTTGAGGGGAAAGCATGAAATAATCAAGTGATCTAATAAATATTATGACTTCAGTGAAGAAGTGCTTTTTGAAAATAACATATAAAAAGCCCAAAGAAATAAAAAGATGAAGCAAAGACAAAGTAACTATGTACAAAGCTGTCGCTTAAGCACAAAGCAAATCGGGTGCTGGAGGAGTGAATGCAAACTGTTCTGCTTCACACAAAACTATTCAGTGCAATCAAGTGTTTCCTGAGGGGATGTTGTTGAACCACTTTTAATAAAAAATATACATCCCTCTTAAACATATATTTTTATAAAACTTATGTGTAGTTTTAATATATCCACATAGACCTAAGATGGAAAATATTCATTCACTGGAAATTTTTGTTTTAGAATGTACTGTGTATACAGAGATTCTGTATTTTTATTTAGACTAGATATTGCTATATTGCCTAGGCTAGCCACAACACTTTGGGTCAATCCATTCTCCTACTTCAGCAGCTTAAGTAGCTAAATCTAAAATCTCTGCTAATCAGCACTGAGAGTGACTCTAACAGTGAACAAGAAAGACAAGGTCCTTGCATTCAGGTTTAGTGATAAAGGGGAAATAAACAAGGGAACAATTCTGTGGACTAAATACCTTTAGAAAGTAGTCAGTGCTCTGATGGTAGTGGAACAAAAGCAATAGAAAGGGGATCAGTATTTTACTGGTCTAGAAAGCACTGTGGAGATGGCATTTGAGCCAAGACCTAAGGAAGATGAATGTGATCAACCAGGCACAGATCTTGGAGCAAGGAAGCCTCACACTGTATAGTCCAACGAATATAAACATCTGCAGGGAAATCAAACTTGTTTGCCAAACATGGAGAATTGAAAGAAGATCTATGGGGTTAGGATTAGTGTGATAGGTAGTTGTATATTCATTGAAAAAACTAGAAAGAGATCATATTACATGATGAGTGAAGTTAGCCTAAGCCAACCAAAGAGTTGGTTTTATTTTAAGTAAAACGGGAAGCCCTCTAGGGGGTTTATGTATGGGTGCATTCTGGTCTTCTTGGGATTTCAAACTGAGTACTCTCAGTTGCTGAATACAAGGAAGAGCTAGAGGTGTACTAGCCAGAGAGAGAAGAAAATGTTTCTTCCCCTCCACACTTTCTTCTCATGTGCTCCAGACCCAGAAAATGCTGTGGAAGAGAGGACAAAACTTCAAGAACCAAAATTCAAAGGGGAAAGAGCAAATCTTACTCAGTTGGTGGGGCTACAATACACAAAGTGTGAAGTAAATCTGTGTCAACCCATTCTTTCTGCTCTGCACTCTTGGCAGGAAATGAAACACTATAGAAAGAATACTGACTTTTTCACTGGAGGTCCAAAAGTGTAAGATCCAGGGGAGCACGAAGCTCCTAGAAGGATGTGGAGAGGAAACATTGGAGAAATTCCCTATACAGAGTTTTAAAAGAACTCTAATACTCAAACTTAAGCTATACTTGCCTGGACCTGATTATACTCAGATATTTTGAGGATAAAAGTATACTTCTTAGGTATATAAAGTTATTGATAAATAAATGAACATAATGAAAATGTATTAATTTATAGTAAGACAAAATAGCACTGAGAGGCAAAGATAGGAGGATAGCAAGAGCTTGCTGGCTAATCTGTGAAGCTGGATCAGTAAACTCTAAGTTCAGTTAAAGGCCCTGTCTTAAAAAATGAACTAAGCCAGGCCTAGTGATATAGTCCCAAGTCTCAGGAGACAGTGGCAGGCAGATCCTTGTGAGTGCCAAGGCAGCCTGATCTATATAGTGAGTTCCAGGCCAGCTAGGGATATTTAAACAGACCCTGTCTCAAAACAACAAAATGATGCAATCAATGAACACTCCTGCCATGAACTTCTGTTTTCAATATGCATGTAAACCAACACACACACACACACACACACACACACACACACACACACACACACACACACATTTTTAGCAGTGGGGTCATACCTTTAAATTCATGTCTTCAAATGCACATATTCTGAGACAAGGAACAACATAGGTTGTTTTCATCTTTTGTGATGAAATCTAACAAAAAAATCTCAGGAAGAATTTTCTTTGTAACTTATGTTCACGTAATACTTTAAAATACTCCAAATTATATTTAATGTAGTAAAACTATCTTGGATTCTAAACAGCAATTTGAATAGTGTACAGATATGTAACACAGGCTGAAGAGGCAGCTAGTGGTTAAGGTCACATGAAGCTTACATGGAGGACCTGGTTCAGTTTCTAGGACTCACGTGGCAGCTCATAACTGCCTATAGCTCTAGTTCCAACGGAATAAGTTAGTTATATCAAGTAATTAAAATAAGCGTTTTTAAATATAAGTGTGGAATCACATTGTTTTTATATTTACCTAAATTATATGAATATGTATATGCATAGATATGTATTTTAAATGAAGTTATAAATGCCACTTGGAGTGATAACGTTCCCCAAAGAGCCATAAACTAACAAAAAGCCCAGAGCCAGATGTGGGAAACCTCCTTTCAAGTTATTGGTCAAGGTGTCCAAGAGACTCTCCAAACAATATACAGTATTGCTGTTGTTCTTTTTGCCTCCCAGAACTTGAAGGTAAGAGGCCATTGATAAAGTTACCACACACTTTGCACATAGGACTCTGGAGAATCGGGCTGGAATTGACCTGGAAGTCACCCATGATGAATAGCTCTTATAATATTAGAAGGCTCTACACAAGCTGCTGAGGGAGAGGAGCAAGAGTAGTGCAACCCAGCTATAAACCCTGTGAACCACAGGAATTGAACTGGCAAGAGAGTCACAATGGAGCAACAACGAATCTTTTATCTTTGGGATAAGCAACAACTATCTAAGGACTTAAGATCCACTGAACAGAAGGGAACACATTCCTGGTGCTTGAAATCTAACCAACCACTCATGGTTGGCTCACAGACTAGAGAGGAGAACCTACTATTGCTAGCCTCCTAAAACCAATATAGTCTCTATTTTATAAATGTTTATGTCCAAACTCATAGATAAGAATAGTCTTACCCCTCATCAAGGAAGCTTCTTTTTGCAACAGAGAAAAACTATCATAGAGATCCACAGCTGGTCAACAATGTAGAGAATTAATGACGGTGGGTGTCTAACCTCTACATCTAGGCTGATGGAAGTGGGCAGCAGGCAGTGGGCAGTAGGCAGCTGACAGCAGACAGCAGACAGACAGCAGACAGCAGACAGCAGACAGCAGACAGCAGACAGACAGCAGACAGCAGACAGCAGGCACATCAACTGGAGTAGCAAGCCAAGCAATCACACCTGGAACAACAAGTCTGAAGCAGAGAGCAAAGTGGAAATGGTGCTCATTTCTAAACTCTCAAAAGTAGCTGAAGATCTATGCTCAAGCATTTGAGCCTATGAGGGACATTCTCACCACACATGCACACCACCACTGCATTTTGGAATTTACTGAAATCTTTGCCATCTCTATAAACTGATTACTGAGCTGGACGAATGAAACAGCACCACCAATGGTCACACACAATATAGAGTATACTCTTGAACCATGTTGCTGTGGAAGGCCATACATCCAAGAATGGATTTGCAGCAGAAAATAGAGGTGATGAGTGAGGAAAAGAGTACACAAAGTTCACCGCATGGGGAAGAAAAGATAGTTCTGAGGAGAGGCAGACGGGGTGAACATTATCAACACATATTGTGTCAAATTCTCTACAGACTAATAAAAACTATGTACTTATTCAGTGAGATCGGAGGACTTGACTTCCAGATTTGCCATTTAAGAATAATAAACTGGTCATTTTCCAGTGAGAACTATGAGGTATCACTGTACAATGAATAAACATTACAAATGCCCATACATCTCTCTGAGACAGAAACTTCAAATAAGCTGTTTTAAAAATGATCAAGTAGTAGAAAACCTGATGTGAATTGAAAAGAATAATTTTTTCCTGAAAATGGGAGATATTAATTAACAAAGAAAGATAAACTGCAAAAGAGAAAAAAAAACCAATTTGTGTGCTTAAAATATATAAGTGGATTTGAACATGGGGCAGCTTAATTATTTTAAATCTAAGAATTAGGAAGTAAAATAAATATTTTATTATTTTATTATATTATATATTATATTACTATTTAGTAATAATAAATAAATAAAAACAATGAAAGGAGTCTAGTGGATTTGTAGAAAGATCTCAAACATAACAAACATATATGTGGAAGTCACAAAAGGAAAAAGAACAGAGAAACCTGAAAAAAAAAACTCTAAAGAATAGTGGCTGAAATCTTTCGAACTCTGAGAAAGGAAAAATACAAATAAGAATCTTAACACCTCCAGGTGTGAAGCGAAGTCATAAAGATCTACATAATGGCACAGGAGTTCAGATCCTGAGGTTACATACAGTAGAAATGGTATAAAAGCACTGCTGTTTTCTTAGCAAAGTCATTTCTCATTGGGAAATAAACTTCCATATGATCACCTACCACTTAGTAATTAGGAAAATTTCTGGGAAGTATGTTGTTATGTGATTTAAGCATAGAGAGTACTGACACTAATATATAAAATAAAAATAAGTATTTATGAGGCCATACTGATAGAGAGAAATGATTCAATCTGCATGTACATGGGAGATAAGTTTCATATGGATAAGAACTTAAGTAATTTCTGTAGATACTATTCCCTCAGGAAACTACAGCATTCCTCCTAAAGAGTGCAGAATAGAAAAGAGTAGTAGGGGAAAAGTGTATCATTACAGTGGGAAAACTTAACAAACTTCGGACAAGTGAGCAAGGGAGTCAGGGGCTTCAAAGTGATAAGTCATATTAATTGGACACATGCTTGCCCAGTGTGCTTCATAACTGTCAAAATCATCCGCAACAAGCAGAGAAATCTAAGGACCCATCACAGCCAAAAGAAGCCAAAGGATAGACAACTAAATCTCAGAAAGTAGGTATAAAGTAAACACTTTAATAAACAGTGATGTGTCTATAATGATTAGTTTTACATATACTTTTATAAATGTCAGCTGTTATTATGAGAGGAAATAAGTACAGGGTATAGGAGGATTTTGTAATATCTTCACACCTTTTCTATACATTTAATTCTATCAATTAATTTTATGTTGTGATAAAATACCATGACCAAGGCATTTTATAGAAGGAAGAGTTTCTTTGGATGCAGCAGATTATTAAAAACCTATACCATTTATCTTGGTTATTAGACGAATTGTTCCTAGATTCATCTGCTTTTGAAAATTCCATTGAGTACAAAGGCCCTGCCTTGGAAAACCGTGTGGCTATCTACTTATATTTCTGTATTGATTTCAGATTAACCATTTCAGACACAGTACACTGTCAACAGTAAGTTTATGGAACTGCAGTGGTGTAATAATGGCATGCAGTTCTGAAATATGCATGGCATGCACCCTTTACATGGCAAATGTTGAGAATTATTAGGCAATTGAAGAAGGACACTGGCTAGACAGTACAGCTTAGTAGAGTCTCTAACATGGCCTCCATCTTCAGACTCTTGCATCAAGGTTCCTGATCAAGTCCAAAAAGATAGAAATGAAAATTGGTTTCAGAAACTAGATAGAGTAGGCTATGACAAAGAGACTTGCTTGCACTTGACATCCATACAACATCCCCACAAGTACAGACAGCATCTGGAAGTATTTAACATGGGAAATGGACAGGGCGAGACTTCTCATGCTGTTTTCAATGTCAGCACACCATCAGGTGTGGTCAGTGGGCTGTTAAGTTTGAGTTCAAAGCACTTGCTGGCATTTGTAAAGGTCCCACAGTGATTTTGCTTTCAAAACCAGAGCAAAGCTTCCAGAAACAGTTTTGAAAAACAAAGATCACTAATAGTTCTCCCTTCCCCACTGTTGTGCACCTGCATATGGAATTTTCCTCATTTTCAAAAAAGCAGTGTGCTCCATTCAATACTTATAATCTTACACTTGCCCTGCTCCAAGCCGTCATTTTATTCTCAATGGGGTGTTTTATGCCTTGATGAGTTGTATGTAGGAGAAATCATTTTCACAGGAAAAAATAATGTTCAATATAGTCACAAATCAACATTTAGGAATTACTCAGGAAGAGAAAAATGATTCTCAGAGTTTCAGATGTTTATTAAAAGGGTTTTTGATGCCAGCCAGGGCAGCAGGTAGGCTAACTCTAAAGCTTTACCTCTCCCTCCTTCGCCAAATCCAGTCCCACAGTTTCACCGCTAGCTTTGTAGCAAGCCTCCTGCCAAGGCATCCCTTCCCTCATCTATAGTGGATTCCACAGACCTTCTTCTCCAAGCTTCCTTCCCACTACTCACCAATTTACCCCAGCCTCCAAGTCCGACGGGCATGAGCTAAGTGCACATTATGGCTCCCTCTCTTCCTCCATATCCAATTCCCCAGTCTCATCTCAAGCTCTGTATCAGACCAGTTTTGTTGCCCCCCCAACCTCTCTGACCTCGCCTCCAGCAGAGCACTCACTCCCACATATCTTCTCCTACAACCTTCCTCATGGCTCCTTTTGTTACTCTACCCCCCAACTCCAGAAGGCATTTCCTGGGAACCCTCAAACCAAGTCTGTCAGAGAAGCAATAAGGCCAGTGAGGGAGGGAGGTGAGCTTCATCTTCAGTCTCATTCCTGTCTTCCAAAACCAATTGCCCCATCTCATCTCCAGATCTGGAACAGCCAACCTGTGGGGGCCTCTTTTTACACTCTGCCCCCATTCAAAGAACACTAAGTGGATCCTGGTGAAAAACCCTGCTTCCTTCTCTCCTGTGGACAACCTCAGTCACACTTCTAGCCTATCCTCATTCCTGTCAGCTCCCAATATCAAGAAATATCACCCCCCTAAAAAAGAGCAAACCAATCCAAGACCTCAAAGTGGAAATAGAATCAATAAAGAAAACCAAAATTGAGGGAAATCTGGAAATGAAAATTTTATGCACTCATAAAGAAACCATAAGATAGAAGAGAGAATGTCAGATATTGAAGACATGATATATTCAATGGATACCTTGACCAAAGAAAATATTATATCTAAAAAACTCCTGGCACAAAACATCTAGGAAATCTGAGACTCTGTGACTCTGTGAAAAGACCAAATCCAAGAATAGGAACAGAGAAAGAAGAATCCCAGCTCAAAAACCCAGGATATGTTTTCTTTTTCTTCTTTTTTCTTTCTCTTTCTTTTTTGCCTTTCCTTGTCTTTTTAAATTTGCTTTCTATCCCAATTGCTGTCTCCACTCCTGGTCACCCCATGTCACAACCAGTCATCTTTCCTCCATAAATATATTTTCAACAAATCATAGAAGAAACGTTTTTCTCTCCTAAAGAAGGAAGTGCCTATAAAAGCCTAAGAAGCATACAGAACACCAAACAGATTGAACCAGAAGAGAAATTCCTTTTAGAACATTATATTCAAAGCACTAAACATATAGAACACAGAAAGAATATTAAAATTGCAAGGGAAAAGAACAAGAAACATATAAAGGTAATGCACGCCTTTATTCCCAGTACTTGGAAGGGAGAGGCAGGAGGATTTCTGAGTTCGAGGCCAGCCTGGTCTACAGTGTGAGTTCCAGGACAGCCAGGACTACACAGAGAAACCCTGTCTGGAAAAAACAAACAAAAAAAAAGAATTACATCCAACTTGTCAGTGGAGCCTATAAAATACAGAAAGATATGGACCGATGTTTTGCAAACTCGAAGAGACCACAGATGCCAGCCCAGACAAAATAACCAGAAAAAATTTCAATCACCATAGATAGAGAAAACAATGCCTTCCATTGTAAAACTAAATTTAAACCATACATGTCCTCAAATCCAGTCTTACAGAAGAAGCTAGAAGGAAAACTTCAACTTAAAGAGCTTAAAAGTACCCAAGAAAACACAAGAAATATATAGGCTTTGACCAGCTAAGTCAAAATAAGGAAAACCCATATACACACCACCACCACTATCAACAATAGTAGCAGCAAAAACGAAATAACAGGAACCAATAACCATTGGTCGTTGATGTCTCTCAATAACAAGGACTTCAATTCTTCAATAAAAATACACAGACTAACAGAATTAATACAAAAACAGGATCCATCCTTTTGCTGTGTCCAGGAAACAAACCTCACCATAAAGTATAGAGATAGAGATCACCTCAGGGTAAAAGGATAGAATTTTAATAGAAAAAACATTATTCCATGCAAATGGAACTAAGAAGCAAGCTGGCATAGCCTTTTTAATATTTGACAAAATTGACTTAAAATCAAAATTAACCAGAAGAGATAGAGAAGAACACCACATTCTCATCAAAGAAAAATTTCATCAAGGGGATTTTTTGTAATATTGCTAAATGATCTAATAAAATGTTACTATTATTAACATCTATGCCCTAAACACAAGGGTATCCAAGTTTGTAAAAGAAACACTACTACAGACTACCCGAGGATCCAGCTATACCACACCTGAGCATATACCCAAAAGATGCTCCAACATATAACAAGGACAAATATTCCACTATGTTCATAGCAGCCTTATTTATAATAGTCAGAGGCTGGAAAGAATCCAGATGTCTTTCAACAGAGGAATGGATACAGAAACTATGGTACATTTATACAATGGAGTATTACTCAGCTATTAAAAACAATAAGTTCATGAAGTTAGCAGGCAAATGGGTGAATCTAGAAAATAGCATCCTGAGTGAGATAACCCAGTCACAAAAGGACACACATGGTATGCACTCACTGATAAGTGGGTATTAATCCAAAAGCTCAGAATACCAATGATACAACTCATAGACCACATGAAGCTCAAGAAGAAGTAAGAGTAAAATGTGGATCCTTCCGTCCTACTTCAAAGGGGGAACAAAATACTCATGGGAGGTAGAGGGTGGGAGGGACTTAGGAGAAAGAGAGGAGGGGAGGGAAAAGAGGGGCAGGATCAGGGATGGGAGGAGACGGGGTAGATGTACAGAGGGTCAGGAAATTGAACAGAGGTGTGTAGCAATGGGGGATGAGAACTAGGGATAGCCAACAGAAAGTCCCAGATGCCAGGAAAGCTAGAGGCTCTCAGGACCCAACAGGGATGACATTAGCTGAAATGCCCAACAAAGGGGAGGAAGTACCTGTAGAGACTGATGCGTCCTGAGCTGCGCCACACTTGGGGTCCAAAAATGTCGAGAGCCGCTCTGTCAATGTTGGGGCCTGCACTGCCAAAAGCCTTGTGGGCTAAGTTGTTAGAGCCCACACTGCCCCAAGCTTCTCTTGGGGTCAGGGTTCAGCTAGAGAGAGAGTGAGGACAGATGCCAGGAATGGAGACCAGAAAGAGTGTGATTCAACCCCATTTATTCCTCAGTCTCTCTTCCTAGTCCAAGTCCCAAGTCTTGAGTTCCTAGTCCCTAGTTCCTAGTCCCTAGTGCCTCCAAGTTCTTACTCCAAGTGCCAAGTGCCTAATACTAACTCTAAGTCGTATTCTACTCTTCTGTCTGCCTCTGGCCTTTTATATGTCTCACTTCTAAGTCATGCCCTTAAGTCACGCCCTTAGGTCTTATCTCTAAATCTGATCTCTAAGTCACACCCTTAAGTCTCAGCTCTAAATCACACCTTTAAGTCTCATACACCCAATGGAAAATCCTGGGTATCTAACACAAGATGTTACCAGAGTGTGCTCAGCTGTTGTAGGCTATTGTAATCAAGTCTCTGGTCATGGTATATGGCTCAAGATGACTGCAAGAATGATAGCCACCTTCTGTTGGCTCCCCATAGAGACCATATCCAAAGGTTAGTCCCCCCACCCCATGTGAGGGATGGGACCTCTCACCCATCTCCAAAATTTTTTTTATCTAGAATTGCTTCTGTCTAAAGGAAATACAGGGACAAAGAGTAGAGTAGAGACTGAAGAAAAGGCCATCCAGAGACTGCCCCACCTTGGGATCCATCCCGTATGCAGACACCAAACCTAGACACTATTGCTTATGCTAAGAAGTGCTTGCTGACAGGAGCCTGATATAGCTGTCTCCTGAGAGTCTCTGCCAGAGCCTGACAAATACAGATGTAGATGCTCACAGCCAACCATCAGACTGTGCTTGGGGACCCCAGTGGAAAAGTTAGACTAAAGGAGCTGAGGGGTTTGCAACCCCATAGGAAGAACAACAATATCAACCAACCAGAACCCCCCAGGGCTCCAGTGACTATACCATCAACCACAGAGTACACATGGAGGGACCCATGGCTCCTGATGCATACGCAGCAAAGGATGGCCTTATCTGGCATCGATGGGAGAGGAGGCCCTAGGTTCTGTGGAGGCTCCATGCCCCAGTATAGGGGAATGCTAGAGTGGTGAGGTGGGAGTGGGTGGGTGGATGGGGAAGTACCATCATATGTCAGACCCAGCTCCAGATGGGGTCCCACAAAATCTCCGGCTTGGCAGAGGATAGGGTGCAAATAACAGTTGTCTCTGTTGCTGCCCCAGCCCTTGGGTGGTCCAGGGTAGAGTATCAGCAGGGAAGGTCCACTGCTGCCTGTCGCACTCTCTGCAGCAGAGAGAGGAGAACCCCGAAGGAACTCCGGGAGAGCAGGCATCTTCTGAAGTGTTACAGCTCTTTGCTAAGCTGGGAGGTGCTGGCTAGGTAGCGGGTAAAGAGAGCAGATCTCTTGCCCAGTGTTAACAACTCTTGAGCCGGTGAGCCCCCACCCCCTGCCTCCCGCTAGCTGGCAAAGAGGGGAGGATCCACGACAGAAGCTCTGGAACAACACGGGATGATTCTTGCGTGCTTTTACTTCTCAATTAAGCTCAATATATACAGTTTGGGGTGGGTGAAGGTTTTAGCAGCAGGTAATTCCATTGGCTTGGTCTGAGATTTTGAGGATGCCTCATATGCATGTGAGGAGAGCCTGGGGCACTATTCCTATGTGTCCTGATGGTCATAGACCTCTCTCTGTGGGAGGGGCTGTGAAGGGCAGAAGCTGAGAGAGCCAGGGGCCCAGGAACAGAGCTGAATGCCTTCTATCCCAGGGGGTCTCCAGGGTTCAAAAGCTCGTTCGACCAGGCGCCCGGTTGTCTCTCGTAGCTCAGCACCCCACAATTCCCTCTCTTTTCTTTTATAAAGGAGAGGTGTCATTAGAATAAATGTCTCCTATGTCGGAGACAGTTTGATACTGAACCAAGACCTGATTGGTAGTTATCTTTGCAATGTTACTCATCTGTTGCTTTATAAACTGAATGAGGCAGGGTGCCAAGAGAAGCAAGGTTCCAATGGCTAGTATGAGGCCAAGGAGGGGAAGAATCCAAGCCATCAAGGGGTTAGAATACCAAGGAGTAGGGGTGTTGGGAGTATAGTGAGCCCGGAGGTTCACCTGAAGCTCTTTGAGCATTTGTACATCTTGTTCTACCAGCCCAGACTCATTGACATAGAAGCAACATTCCTCCCCCAGCAAAACACAAGTCCCCCCCCCACCCCCTGTTCAGCAGCCAATAAGTCCAGTGCCCTCCAGTTTTGGAGAGCAACACCTGCTATAGAGGTTATTTTGCATTGAAGAGATTTAAGGCTGTCCATTGTAGAGGCCATGCCTGGTCAAGCTTGTCCTGGATGTTGCCAGCCAGATGCTGTGTTTGGACAAGGGATGCTCCAGCAATTCCAGTAGCACCAAGTGAAACAGCAAGGCCTAGTCCAGTGAGCAGAGGGATGAAGATCTCTCTCTTCTTTCAGCTTATTCCTATCTGCAAGGCGAACTCTTCAGGTTCAGAGATAAACCTGGAGAACAACAATCATGGGGGCCCAGGAGCCTTGAAAATGAGGGTTGATACAGGCACCTGTAGTGCCCTTGTACCAGAGGAGGGCAGGAGGGTTAATACATACTGATTTGTTAATGGTGATGTCATGAGCACATGTGAGATGGGGTTTTGAGGAGGGCCCTACAAGGCAAAGAGGTGGGGGTAGGTCAAAGAGGGGAGTGTCCTGTGTTTTCCTTGTGGGCAGGAGCCCATGGAGGTCATAAAGTGAAAAGTTAATGGGAACAGCTGTTAATAATGGTTGGGAGAGGGAGCCACAAAAAAATCATTGGGAAGAATTGGGATGGGTCATTAAGGGAAGGAGGTCCGAGGCATATTGAATGCATTGTAGCCAGGAGAGGGTAGCTTGTAGTTCCTCCTGAGACTGGTTTTCCTGTTGGGTAATATTTGCATGAGTAAAGGCTGATTTGGGGGCAGGGACAAGGTTACAGGAGACATGTAGGTCAGCTACTGGGTGTCTAGCATAGCCATTGGGGTAAAGTTTGCCCACGACTCCAGTTCACCAACGTTCATCCCATGGATCACTGATGGAAAGCTGAAAATGAGTTTTAAGGTTGGTGAGCATGGTGCCACCATGACTGGTGGATTCCATCCTGCAGCTCCAATATCTGCAACCTCCATATGTGGACACCTCCTGGAGACATTTACCTGTGTTTCAGTAAGGAAAGCAAAGAAAAGGGTTGGGGATAGTGGAGATGGATTCCAGGTATAGGGGAATCTCAATCCTGGTTCGACATCCTTCAAGTGGGCAGTCCTGGGTTCCTATAACTTTATTGTGTCCATTATAGGTTTCCCTAGCATAGAATCTCCAATGGTAGGTGTTGGGAAGGCTAGGGGAAGGCTGGGCAGTAGCAGAGTTAGCATGAAGAATGACAAAAACTGCCAAGAGAATGGAGGAGAGGGGGGCTTGTGGAGGGCACATGGCCTGGGCAGCTGTCATCAATCAGGTCATGGATGTCCTTCCAGGAGATCCTGCTGCTATCTCTGGGCATGATGTCTCCTGTGCCTTCTCCTCCCCGTCCTTGGTTCTTGATCTGTCAATGAGAGGCGGGCCATCTTCTTGGTTGGTGGGTTGGTGTCCGACATTTCTGGCAGGGACCCAGATAGGCTTGGGCTGACCCTGTGGAAAAACACAAGTGAAACCCCTCCCAGTTGTGAGGAGAGGGTCTGGTCCCTTCCAAATTCTATCCAAATGATCTCGCCATCATACTAGGATAGGGGGAGCTAATTTTGGTGTGTGCCAATGGAGGGAAATAGGAGGGTGTTTGGAGGTTTTGTAGATGTTAAATATGTTTAGGGTAGTCAGGGCCATCATTAATTGTACATTAGGGGTATAAGTGGTGGTTTGTTGTTTCTGGGGTTGGGCCTTCAGGGTCTGGTGTGTTCTTTCTATTATTCCTTGACCCTGAGGGTTGTGGGGAATTCTCATATGATGGGCAATTTCCCAGTGTGCACAGAAGGTTTTAAATTGAGAGCTAGTGAAGGCGGGGACATTGTCGGGTTTTATCTGTTGAGGAATGCCCATGATGGCAAAGGTAGAGAGCATATGGTAGATCAGCCATTTTGAGTTTTCACCTGTCTGGGTTGTAGCCCATATAAACTGTAGGTATCTATGGTGACAAAAACATATTTTTGTCTACCGAATTGGGGAACATGGGTAACATCAATTTGCCATAAGGCATTAGATTTGAGGCCTCGGGGATTGGTGCCCATGGTTTGTAAAGCTGGGGTAGCAATGAGGGATGCACAAGAGGCACATGTTTTTATTATCCTTTGTGTGGGGTGCTGAGCTATGAGAGACAACCAGGTGCCCAGTTGAACGAGCTTCTGAACCCCAGAGACCCTTTTGGGATGGCAGGCATTCAGCTCTGTTCCTGGCCCCCTGTCTCTCCCAGCTTCTGCCCTTCACAGCCCCTCCCACAGAGAGAGGTTGGGAGGTCTACAACCATCGGGTCACATAGGAATAGTGCCCCAGGCTCTCCCCACATGCATATGAGGCATCCCCAAAACCTCAGACTAAGCCAATGGGATTACCTGCTGCTAAAACCTTCACCCATCCCAAACTGTATATATTGAGCTTAATTGAGAAATAAAGCGCGCAAGAACCATCCTGTTTCAGCTTCTGTTTCGGACCCTCCCCTCTTTGCCTGCTAGCCAGCTCCAGAGCGGTTAACACTGGGCAAGAGATCTACTCTCTTTCCCTGCTACCTAGCCGGCACTTCCAGGCTTAGCAAAGAGCTGTAACACTTCAGAACCCGCCGGCTCTCCCGAAGTACTTCGGGGCAGGCAAAAGCAGACCTTCCCCACTGGCACTCTGCCTTGGACCACCAGTGGGCAGGGGCAACTACAGAGACAGAGAAGGTGGCCGTCTACATCCTATCTCTTGCCGAACCGAAGACTTTGTGGGACCCAGCTGGAGATGGGCCCCACACTTTGAAGCTGAGCAAGGGGGATGTGGGGGAAGCTAGCATAAAGCCCCTTTAGATTTGTGTGTGTGTGCATGAATGAAATTGGTCTGCTTGCTCAGTGGAGGCTATAAATGTCCCTTTTGAGGCAGTTTGGTCAGTGAGTGCATTTCCCTCAGATATAGGACCTGGCAGGGGACTTGGGATCAGATGTGCTGGATATAGATGAGGGAGGTTCTCTCCTGTAGGAGGGAGGAGACCTGTATGTGTAGAGGGGAAAGTGAGTTGTCATCTAGTTTGATAAGTGATCTTGACAACCAGGGAAGCAAATCGACAGCATATACACTGTCTGAAAAGAGGTCAAGGGGGCCTTTGACTTCTTTCAGAGCTAGGTAAATGGCATACAGTTCTTTATATTGGGGGGAGTGGTGGGGAGCTCTTTGAATCAGAGGATAAGGGGTTCATCTTCAGGGAAGTAGTATACTACTGCTGCAGCTCCTCTCTTCCCCCCATCGGTAAATATTGAGGGGGCTCCTGCTCTGGGCTCTCTAGAGAATAGTTTGGGGGGTAGCCATCGCAACAGAGGGAGGACAGAGGCACATTTTTCATCAGGATAATGGTTGTCAATTTTTCCTGGGAATCCTATTAAGCTGATAGCAAAGTGGGTATGATTTTTGATTAGCCACTGAATGTCAGAGAGGGAGAAGGGGGTGACAAGAACGTCAGGTTCTTTTCCTAGGGTTTGTAGGGCCCTATCTCTGCCATTTTTAATCATATTGGCAAGTGCATCCACTTCATTTAGAATTTGAGGTGCACCACTCATCTGTGTATAGAGCCATTCTAGCACCCCTTGTGGTTGGTAAAGGGCTCCTACAAGGGTAGGGGAGGAATTAAAGATAAGGAGATGTACAGGTATTGTTGGGTCATACCTAGCAAGAGCCATATCTTTTAGGGCTGAATTGACAGATTTTAGGGCTTGGACTGCTTCTGGGGACAGTGTCCTTGGAGAGGAAGAACTTTTATCTCCTTTCAGGAGGTTAAAGAGGGGTTGAAGGGTGCTTGTGGGGAGGTGAAGCCAGGGTCAAAGCCAATTGAGGTTGCCCAAAAAGCTCTGTAGGGAGGCAAGAGTTAATTTTTGAGGGAAGGAAAGGGTGGGCTTGAGGGGACATATTGAAGTAAGGGAGATCCCTGTCCCTAAAAATGTAATGGGAAGAGTACATTGGATTTTGTGAGGGGCTATTTGGAATCCTAGGGCAGATAGGGAAGGTATCAGCTGGTCTTTAAGTTGGGAGGGGGAGGTAGAAGCTTCCCCCCATAAAAGAATGTCATCCATATAATGATAGACATTGAGTCCTTTGTCTAAATAGGGTTTTAATGCAGTGACTTCAGCCTCCTGGCAAATGGTAGGACTGTTAGCCATTCCCTGTGGAAGAACAGTCCATTCATATCGGGAGGCTGGGCAGGAGTTGTTAATAGGAGGCACTGAGAATACAAAGCATTCACAGTCCTGAGGGTAGAGAGGGATGGAAAAAAAGCAATCTTTTATGTCTATTGCTAATAGAGGAACATTGACAGGAATGGCTGAGATGTGGGGTAGCCCTCTTTGTGGGGAGCCCCAGATTCGCATGGTTTTGTTAATTGCCTTCAAATCTTGCAATAGTCTCCGTCCCCCTGAGCTCTTTTTTATAGCAAACACAGGCCTGTTCCATGGACTGCAGGAGGTGTGGATGTGTTGTAGAGACAGCTGCTCCTCTACGAGTTCTCTGAGGGCTCCAAGTTTCTCCCTTGACAGAGGCCACTATGGGACCCAGATGGCTTCATCAGAGAGCCAGTCAAGGCAGGGAGTACTAAATCTGACAGTGGCCCCTAGAATTGGGGGTGATTTTGAGGGGGGTTATTTAGGTCTCCTTGGGTACTATTTTCTTCATAAGTAATATCCTCTATCTTAATGTGATCTCTTTCTGGCTGGATGGTAAGAATCATGTCTAAGGCTTGTAAGATATCTCTCCCTAAAAGATTGGTGGCTACCTGAGCCACCAGGGGGCATATGAGGCCTGTAGCCCCATCTGGGTCTTCCTACCTATAGGTCTGTTTGGTGATGAATGCATGAGAGGTACCCCCTATGCCTAGGAGCTGGGGCCCAGGGGTCAACTGCCAGTTCTGTGGGACCTCTTGCTGTCTTAGAATCGTGCGATCCGCTCCCGTATCAATAAGACACTTGAATGGTTTACCATCTATTTTAATGGTTAACTTTGGGTGGGAGCCTTCTGAGATGCTGGACAAGAGGCCTGTGAAATAACTGTGGAGTCTGCTCCTGAATCAAGAATGCCCTGAAAAGCTTTGCCATTGAGTTTAAGTTTGAGTTGTGGGTGTTCTTGTGAAAGTCTCTGGACCCAATAAACATCTGAGGACCCTGGGGTGGAAGCACACTGGGATGGGCCCAAGGAGGGTAGTGAGGTATCCCATGGGAGGGGGAGGGCCTGTGCAAGGCGTTGTCCCTGGCGGATGTGGAGAGGCCCTCTGGAGCTAGTGGCCAAAACTATTTGCAGATGATATGATAGAATATATAAGCGACCCCAAAAATTCTATCAGAGAACTACTCTAGCTGATAAAAAACTTTAGCAAAGTGGCCAGATGTAAAATTAACTCAAATAAATCAGTGGCCTTCCTTCATACAAATGATAAACAGGCTGAGAAAGAAATTAGGGAAACAACTTTCTTCATAATAGCCACAAATAATATAAATTATCTTGGGGTAACTCTACTCAGCCATTAAAAACAAGGACATTATAAAATAGACAACCTTGGGAGGTAGGAGTTTGGGGGGACCCTCCAAAATACACCAGATACCCGGGAGGTGAGAGGCTGTCAAGACTCAAAGGGAGGGATCTTAGATGAAATGCCCTACAGTGGGGAGAGGGAACTTGTAGAGCCCACCTCCAGCAGGAAGACAGGGCATCAAGTGAGGGAGGGGGTTGCCATCCCACAGTCAAAACTTTGACCCATGATTGTTCCTGTCTGAAAGAACTGCAGGAATGGAAATGGAGAGGAGCCTGAGGAAAAGGAGGTCCAGCAACAGGCCCAAGTGGGATCCAGGTCCCAAGGCCTAACACTATTACTGACGCTATGGAGTACTCACAAAAAGGGACCTATCATGACTGCTCCCCGAAAGATACAACAAGCAGCTGAAAGAGTCAGATGCAGATATTTGCACCCAACCAATGGACAGAAGCTGCTGAATCCTGTGGTTGAATTAGGGAAAGGCTGAAAAAAGTTGAGGAGGAGGGAAACCCTGAAGGAGAACCAGCAGTCTGAATTAACCTAGACCCCTGAGATCTCTCAAATACTGGACCACCAAAAAGGCAGCATACACCAGCTGATGTGAGGCCCCCAACACATATACAGCAGAGGAGTGCCGGGTCTGGGTTTAGTCAGAGAAGATGGACCTAACCCTCAAGAGACTTGAGACCCCAGGGAGTAGGGAAGCATGGTGGGGTGGCGGGTGAGGGGTGGGGACATCCTTATGGAGGCAGAGGGTGGGGCGGAGGTATGGGATGTGGAACAGTCGGAGGGTGGACAGTGGCGGGGAATAAAATCTAAAGTGTAAATAAATAAAAGATTAAAATAAAATAGTTGTGTAGTATTCCATTGTGTAAATGTACCACATTTTCTT